>CM040930.1:1084405-1686905 GCA_023029165.1 Gobiocypris rarus | reverse complement strand
ACCCGGAGAGAACATTCAGACTGCCGATTAAGATGTATGGCAAAGATCTGTTATAGCCTCCTGCAGCAAAACAACAAGAGACACTTGAAGAAATGATTTTGATAGGCATGTTTGAGAAATTACGGACAAAACACACATTATATATTTTGATCTTTAACCCTTTCTTCACAAATTGTTACTGTTACAAATCTTTTAAAATATTACAGCATGTCCAGCTCCAAAAACAAGCAAAGACAAAGATCTGTGTAAACCAGGAGTGGATAGAAGTTGCTTACACACAATTAAATCGACATCAAACATTAAACTGCATATAAATCAAAACTGCCTAATGTTACTGAATGAAATGTCGACCAAGGACAAGCTACAGGACTGTGAAGCTTGGGGGGTTTTGATGGACTTTATCAACTCCATCTGTGTTTTGATCATTCTTTTGTATCCCACCCTGATGTAGAGTTGGGAACCAGTGGGGAGCCTTGTCGGAATGGGGAATCAGGGTGGATCAGCCAAAGTGGAGGACAAGGGTGAAACAGGCAGAGTTGGGGTGGAGCAAGCAGAGCTGGGGGCAAGGGCAGAGCAAAAAAAGTGGGGAGCCAGGGTAGAGTGGGAAACCAGGGTGGATCAGCCAAAGTGGGGGGCCAGAGTTGAACAGGCAGAGTGGGGAACCAGGGCTGAGCCGGGAGCCAGGGTGGATCAGGCAGAGCGGGGGGCCAAGGAAGACCAAATAAAGAGGGCAGTCAGGGTAGAGTTCGAAACCAAGGTGGATCAGGCAGCTGGGGGGGTGGGAATAGGGCAAAGCAGGGTGGATCAGGCAGAGCGGGGGGCCAGGGCGGAGAAAATAAAGTGGGGAGCCAGGGTGGAACAGCCCAAGCAGGGAGCGAGGGTAGAGTGGGGAACCAGGGTGTATCAGGCAGAATGGGGAGCCAGGGTAGAGTGGGCAACCAGGGTGTATCAGGCAGAATGGGGAGCCAGGGTAGAGTGGGCAACCAGGGTGTATCAGGCAGAGTGGGGAACCAGGGTCTATCAGGCTGAGTGGAGAACCAGGGTCTATCAGGCAGAGTGGGGAGCCAGGGTAGAGTGGGCAACCAGGGTGTATCAGGCAGAGTGGGGAACCAGAGTGTATCAGGCAGAGTGGGGAGCCAGGGTAAAGTGGGCAACCAAGGTGTATCAGGCAGAGTGGGGAACCAGGGTCTATCAGGCAGAATTGGGAGCCAGGGTGTATCAGGCAGAGTGGGGAGCCAGGGTAGAGTGGGGAACCAGGGTGGATCAGGCAGAGTGGGGAACCGCAGAGTGGGGAACCAGGGTGTATCAGGCAGAGTCGGGAACCGCAGACTCGGGAACCAGGGTGTATCAGGCAGTGTGGGGAACCAGGGTGTATCAGGCAGAGTGGGGAACCAGGGTCTATCAGGCAGAGTGGGAGCCAGGCTAGAGTGTGCAGCCAGGGTGTATCAGGCAGAGTGGGGAACCAGGGTCTATTAGGCAGAGTGGGGAACCAGGGTGTATCAGGCAGTGTGGGGAACCAGGGAGTATCAGGCAGAGTGGGGAACCAGGGTGTATCAGGCAGTGTGGGGAACCAGGGTCTATCAGGCAGAGTGGGGAGCCAGGGTCTATCAGGCAGAGTGGGGAACCAGGGTCTATCAGGCAGTGTGGGGAACCAGGGTGTATCAGGCAGAGTGGGGAACCAGGGTGTATCAGGCAGTGTGGGAACCAGGGTCTATCAGGCAGAGTGGGGAGCCAGGGTAAAGTGGGGAAGCAGGGTGTATCAGGCAGAGTGGGGAACCAGGGTCTTTCAGGCAGAGTGGCGAACCAGGGTGTATCAGGCAGAGTGGGGAACCAGGTGAATCAGGCAGAGTGGGGAACCAGGGTGTATCAGGTGTGGGGAACCAGGTGTATCAGGCAGTGTGGGGAACCAGGGAGTATCAGGCAGAGTGGGGAACCAGGGTCTATCAGGCAGAGTGGGGAACCAGGGTGTATCAGGCAGAGTGGGGAACCGCAGACTGTGGAACCAGGGTGTATCAGGCAGAGTGGGGAACCAGAGTCTATCAGGCAGAGTGGGGAGCCAGGGTATAGTGGGCAACCAGGTGTATCAGGCAGAGTGGGGAACAAGGGTCTATCAGGCAGAGCGGGAGCCAGGGTCTATCAGGCAGAGTGGGGAGCCAGGGTAGAGTGGGGAACCAGGGTGTATTAGGCAGAGTGGGGAACCAGGGTGTATCAGGCAGAGTGGGGAACCGCAGAGTGGGGAACCAGGGTGCATCAGGCAGAGTGGGGAACCGCAGAGTGGGGAACCAGGGTGTATCAGGCAGAGTTGGGAACCACAGACTCAGGAACCAGGGTGTATCAGGCAGTGTGGGGAACCAGGGTCTATCAGGCAGAGTGGGGAACCAGGGTCTATCAGGCAGAGTGGGAGCCAGGGTAGAGTGTGCAGCCAGGTGTATCAGGCAGAGTGGGGAACTAGGGTGTATCAGGCAGAGTGGGGAACCAGGGTGTATCAGGCAGAGTGGGGAACCAGGTGTATCAGGCAGAGTGGGGAACCAGGGTGTATCAGGCAGAGTGGGGAACCAGAGTGTATCAGGCAGTGTGGGGAACCAGGGTGTATCAGGCAGAGTGGGGAACCAGAGTGTATCACGAGAGTGGGTAACCAGGGTCTATCAGGCAGAGTGGGGAACCAGGGTCTATCAGGCAGAGTGGGGAACCAGGGTAAAGTCGGGAACAAGGGTGTATCAGGCAGAGTGGGGAACCGCAGAGTGGGGAACCAGGGTGCATCAGGCAGAGTGGGGAACCGCAGAGTGGGGAACCAGGGTGCATCAGGCAGAGTGGGGAACCGCAGAGTGGGGAACCAGGGTGCATCAGGCAGAAAGGGGAACCGCAGAGTGGGGAACCAGGGTGTATCAGGCAGAGTGGGGAACCCCAGAGTGGGGAACCAGGGTGCATCAGGCAGAGTGGGGAACCGCAGAGTGGGGAACCAGGGTGTATCAGGTAGAGTGGGGAACCGCAGACTGGGGAACCAGGGTGCATCAGGCAGAGTGGGGAACCGCAGAGTGGGGAACCAGGGTGCATCAGGCAGAGTGGGGAACCGCAGAGTGGGGAAACAGGGTGCATCAGGCAGAGTGGGGAACCGCAGAGTGGGGAACCAGGTGCATCAGGCAGAGTGGGGAACCGCAGAGTGGGGAACCAGGGTGTATCAGGCAGAGTGGGGAACCGCAGAGTGGGGAACCAGGGTGCATCAGGCAGAGTGGGGAACTGCAGAGTGGGGAACCAGGGTGCATCAGGCAGAGTGGGGAACCGCAGAGTGGGGAACCAGGGTGCATCAGGCAGAGTGGGGAACCGCAGAGTGGGGAACCAGGGTGCATCAGGCAGAGTGGGGAACCGCAGAGTGGGGAACCAGGGTGCATCAGGCAGAGTGGGGAACCGCAGAGTGGGGAACCAGGGTGCATCAGGCAGAGTGGGGAACCAGGGTGCATCAGGCAGAGTGGGGAACCGCAGAGTGGGGAACCAGGGTGCATCAGGCAGAGTGGGGAACCAGGGTGCATCAGGCAGAGTGGGGAACTGCAGACTGGGGAACCAGGGTGCATCAGGCAGAGTGGGGAACCGCAGAGTGGGGAACCAGGGTGCATCAGGCAGAGTGGGGAACCAGGGTGCATCAGGCAGAGTGGGGAACCGTAGACTGGGGAACCAGGGTGCATCAGGCAGAGTGGGGAACCAGGGTGCATCAGGCAGAGTGGGGAGCCAGGGTGTATCAGGCAGAGTGGGGAACCAGGGTGTATCAGGCAGTGTGGGGAACCAGGGTCTATCAGGCAGAGTGGGGAGCCAGGGTCTATCAGGCAGAGTGGGGAGCCAGGGTAGAGTGCAGCCAGGGTGTATCAGGCAGAGTGGGGAACTAGGTGTATCAGGCAGAGTGGGGAACCAGGGAGTATCAGGCAGAGTGGGGAACCAGGGTGTATCAGGCAGAGTGGGGAACCAGGGTGTATCAGGCAGAGTGGGGAACCAGAGTGTATCAGGCAGTGTGGGGAACAAGGGTGTATCAGGCAGAGTGGGGAACTGCAGAGTGGGGAACCAGGGTGCATCAGGCAGAGTGGGGAACCGCAGAGTGGGGAACCAGGGTGCATCAGGCAGAGTGGGGAACCGCAGAGTGGGGAACCAGGGTGCATCAGGCAGAAAGGGGAACCGCAGAGTGGGGAACCAGGGTGTATCAGGCAGAGTGGGGAACCCCAGAGTGGGGAACCAGGGTGCATCAGGCAGAGTGGGGAACCGCAGAGTGGGGAACCAGGGTGTATCAGGTAGAGTGGGGAACCGCAGACTGGGGAACCAGGGTGCATCAGGCAGAGTGGGGAACCGCAGAGTGGGGAACCAGGGTGCATCAGGCAGAGTGGGGAACCGCAGAGTGGGGAAACAGGGTGCATCAGGCAGAGTGGGGAACCGCAGAGTGGGGAACCAGGGTGCATCAGGCAGAGTGGGGAACTGCAGACTGGGGAACCAGGGTGCATCAGGCAGAGTGGGGAACCGCAGAGTGGGGAACCAGGGTGCATCAGGCAGAGTGGGGAACCGCAGAGTGGGGAACCAGGGTGCATCAGGCAGAGTGGGGAACCAGGGTGCATCAGGCAGAGTGGGGAACTGCAGACTGGGGAACCAGGGTGCATCAGGCAGAGTGGGGAACCGCAGAGTGGGGAACCAGGGTGCATCAGGCAGAGTGGGGAACCAGGGTGCATCAGGCAGAGTGGGGAACCGTGAGACTGGGGAACCAGGGTGCATCAGGCAGAGTGGGGAACCAGGGTGCATCAGGCAGAGTGGGGAACCAGGGTGTATCAGGCAGAGTGGGGAACCAGGGTGTATCAGGCAGAGTGGGGAACCAGGGTCTATCAGGCAGAGTGGGGAGCCAGGGTCTATCAGGCAGAGTGGGGAGCCAGGGTAGAGTGTGCAGCCAGGGTGTATCAGGCAGAGTGGGGAACTAGGGTGTATCAGGCAGAGTGGGGAACCAGGGTGTATCAGGCAGAGTGGGGAACCAGGGTGTATCAGGCAGAGTGGGGAACCAGGGTGTATCAGGCAGAGTGGGGAACCAGAGTGTATCAGGCAGAGTGGGGAACCAGGGTCTATCAGGCAGAGTGGGGAACCAGGGTGTATCACGCAGAGTGGGTAACCAGGGTCTATCAGGCAGAGTGGGGAACCAGGGTCTATCAGGCAGAGTGGGGAACTAGGGTAAAGTCGGGAACAAGGGTGTATCAGGCAGAGTGGGGAACCGCAGAGTGGGGAACCAGGGTGCATCAGGCAGAGTGGGGAACCGCAGAGTGGGGAACCAGGGTGCATCAGGCAGAGTGGGGAACCGCAGAGTGGGGAACCAGGGTGCATCAGGCAGAAAGGGGAACCGCAGAGTGGGGAACCAGGGTGTATCAGGCAGAGTGGGGAACCCCAGAGTGGGGAACCAGGGTGCATCAGGCAGAGTGGGGAACCGCAGAGTGGGGAACCAGGGTGTATCAGGTAGAGTGGGGAACCGCAGACTGGGGAACCAGGGTGCATCAGGCAGAGTGGGGAACCGCAGAGTGGGGAACCAGGGTGCATCAGGCAGAGTGGGGAACCGCAGAGTGGGGAAACAGGGTGCATCAGGCAGAGTGGGGAACCGCAGAGTGGGGAACCAGGGTGCATCAGGCAGAGTGGGGAACCGCAGAGTGGGGAACCAGGGTGCATCAGGCAGAGTGGGGAACTGCAGAGTGGGGAACCAGGGTGCATCAGGCAGAGTGGGGAACCGCAGAGTGGGGAACAAGGGTGCATCAGGCAGAGTGGGGAACCGCAGAGTGGGGAACCAGGGTGCATCAGGCAGAGTGGGGAACCGCAGAGTGGGGAACCAGGGTGTATCAGGCAGAGTGGGGAACCGCAGAGTGGGGAACCAGGGTGCATCAGGCAGAGTGGGGAACTGCAGAGTGGGGAACCAGGGTGCATCAGGCAGAGTGGGGAACCGCAGAGTGGGGAACCAGGGTGCATCAGGCAGAGTGGGGAACCGCAGAGTGGGGAACCAGGGTGCATCAGGCAGAGTGGGGAACCGCAGAGTGGGGAACCAGGGTGCATCAGGCAGAGTGGGGAACTGCAGAGTGGGGAACCAGGGTGCATCAGGCAGAGTGGGGAACCAGGGTGCATCAGGCAGAGTGGGGAACTGCAGACTGGGGAACCAGGGTGCATCAGGCAGAGTGGGGAACCGCAGAGTGGGGAACCAGGGTGCATCAGGCAGAGTGGGGAACCGCAGAGTGGGGAACCAGGGTGCATCAGGCAGAGTGGGGAACCAGGGTGCATCAGGCAGAGTGGGGAACTGCAGACTGGGGAACCAGGGTGCATCAGGCAGAGTGGGAACCGCAGAGTGGGGAACCAGGGTGCATCAGGCAGAGTGGGGAACCAGGGTGCATCAGGCAGAGTGGGGAACCGTAGACTGGGGAACCAGGGTGCATCAGGCAGAGTGGGGAACCAGGGTGCATCAGGCAGAGTGGGGAACCAGGGTGTATCAGGCAGAGTGGGGAACCAGGGTGTATCAGGCAGTGTGGGGAACCAGGGTCTATCAGGCAGAGTGGGGAGCCAGGGTCTATCAGGCAGAGTGGGGAAACAGGGTCTATCAGGCAGTGTGGGGAACCAGGGTGTATCAGGCAGAGTGGGGAACCAGGGTGTATCAGGCAGTGTGGGGAGCCAGGGTCTATCAGGCAGAGTGGGGAGCCAGGGTAGAGTGGGGAAGCAGGGTGTATCAGGCAGAGTGGGGAACCAGGGTCTTTCAGGCAGAGTGGGGAACCAGGGTCTATCAGGCAGAGTGGGGAACCAGGGCCTATCAGGCAGAGTGGGGAACCAGGGTGTATCAGGCAGAGTGGGGAACCAGGGTGTATCAGGCAGTGTGGGGAACCAGGGAGTATCAGGCAGAGTGGGGAACCAGGGTCTATCAGGCAGAGTGGGGAACCAGAGTGTATCAGGCAGTGTGGGGAACCAGGGTCTATCAGGCAGAGTGGGGAACCAGGGTAAAGTGGGGAACCAGGGTGTATCAGGCAGAGTGGGGAACCAGGGTGTATCAGGCAGAGTGGGGAACCAGGGTGTATCAGGCAGAGTGGGGAACCAGGGTGTATCAGGCAGAGTGGGGAACCAGGGTGTATCAGGCAGAGTGGGGAACCAGAGTGTTTCAGGCAGTGTGGGGAACCAGGGTGTATCAGGCAGAGTGGGGAACCAGAGTGTATCAGGCAGAGTGGGTAACCAGGGTCTATCAGGCAGAGTGGGGAACCAGGGTCTATCAGGCAGAGTGGGGAACCAGGGTAAAGTCGGGAACAAGGGTGTATCAGGCAGAGTGGGGAACCGCAGAGTGGGGAACCAGGGTGCATCAGGCAGAGTGGGGAACCGCAGAGTGGGGAACCAGGGTGCATCAGGCAGAGTGGGGAACCGCAGAGTGGGGAACCAGGGTGCATCAGGCAGAGTGGGGAACTGCAGAGTGGGGAACCAGGGTGCATCAGGCAGAGTGAGGAACCGCAGATTGGGGAACCAGGGTGCATCAGGCAGAGTGGGGAACCGCAGACTGGGGAACCAGGGTGTATCAGGCAGAGTGGGGAACCGCAGACTGGGGAACCAGGGTGCATCAGGCAGAGTGGGGAACCGCAGAGTGGGAAACCAGGGTGCATCAGGCAGAGTGGGGAACCAGGGTGCATCAGGCAGAGTGGGGAACCGTAGACTGGGGAACCAGGGTGCATCAGGCAGAGTGGGGAACCAGGGTGCATCAGGCAGAGTGGGGAACCGCAGAGTGGGGAACCAGGGTGTATCAGGCAGAGTGAGGAACCGCAGATTGGGGAACCAGGGTGTATCAGGCAGAGTGGGGAATCAGGGTCTATCAGGCAAAGTGGGGAACCAGGGTCTATCAGGCAGAGTGGGGAATCAGGGTCTATCAGGCAAAGTGGGGAACCGCAGACTGGGGAACCAGGGTGTATCAGGCAGAGTGGGGAACCAGGGTCTATCAGGCAGAGTGGGGAACCGTAGACTGGGGAACCAGGGTGTATCAGGCAGAGTGGGGAACCAGGGTGTATCAGGCAGTGTGGGGAACCAGGGTGTATCAGGCAGTGTGGGGAACCAGGGTGTATCAGGCAGTGTGGGGAACCAGGGTGTATCAGGCAGTGTGGGGAACCAGGGTGTATCAGGCAGTGTGGGGAACCGCAGAGTGGGGAGCCAGGGTCGAGTGGGGAAGCAGGGTCTATCAGGCAGAGTGGGGAGCCAGGGTCGAGTGGGGAACCAGGCTGGATCAGGCAGTGGAGGATTTAGGAGATGAGATAGAAGAGATTATAGACCTAAGTAGATGAAGTATGGTGCAGAGATGCTGCCCACTCTGGATGCCATGGAGCAGGATCCTAAAGCCGTGTTCCTCAGAACGGTGGGGTAAAGCTCTGCAGTCGCAGGGTATACAATCGCAAACGCTGCCGACAGACCCAACTTTCCCAGCATCACCAGAGAAATGGTAACATAACTCATATCTACAGGTTAAAAGAGACAAAACATAGCATCCAAAGTTGATCAGATACTGCAAAAAATGCTCTTCCTCAGTATTTCTGTCTCGTTTTCCAGTAACAATATCTAAACATTCTTAAATCAAGATACATTTACTGGAGAAGCAAAATCGTTTCAGTTTAATGCCATGCCAGCTACTATGGCTATATTCATGGTGAGGGATAAATAAGATAATAAATATCAAATATCAAATAAAAAGGTACATAAAAACGTTTTTATAAGCGGTTTTTAAAGTTTTCCCAGTAAATGTATCTTGATTAAAAAAAATGAGAAACTTGCACTAGAAAACAAGACAAAAAAACTGAAAAAGAACAATTTTTTGCAGTGTGTTTTAAAAATCAAACACATAATTATACAGACAAATCCTCATTACCATGCTGGCATGCCAAAGTTTGTAAGAAAATCCAGCAAATGGTGACATGTAAAAAGTTTAACTCTCAGGTTGTGTTCTGGTCATTTTTCCTGAAAATGCTAGTTAATGTTGTGGCATTGGACTAAAGCTTATTGACTTTACTCAGCCAGAGTATAAATTCTTACCCACATTCTTTTTATTTTCTTTCCCCATCTTGTTTTACTTGTGGTGTTCCTGATCAAAAATGACCAGCCAGCAAAATATATAATAAATCTCTCATTATGCTATATGTTCGCCAAATACTGGATTCAATCTTTTTATCAAATAGGCCTCATTGATCTGAGCTTATATTGGTCAAAAATGAACATCTATTGAAAATGACTGAGGGATATTGAAAAAAGAGAAACATTAGTGTTCAGGAGCATGTTCATCATGTTCATTTTCACATATTTTCACATAATTATCCTTTATTTTTATTTTTTATTGTTATTTTTTTCCCTTGTAGCACTTTGAGAATCTTCGGAATGAAAAGTGCATTATAAATAAAATCTATTATTATTATTATTATATTTACATGTGTTCTTGCAAAGATAAAGGCCTCAGACATGTGCATGCATGGATATACGTACATACACACACAAAAACACACTCACTCACACACACACACACACGCACACACGCACACACGCACACACGCACACACACACACACACACACACACACACACACACACACACACACACGTCTGGTTCACTATCTTTGTGGGGACTCTCCATAGACGTAATGTTTTTTATTCCACACAAACTGTACATTCTATCCCCCTACACTGCCCCTAAACCTACCCATCTCACACACACACACACACACACACACACACACACACACACACACACACACACACACACACACACACACACACACACACACACACACACACACACACACACACACACGTTGTATTTCCATGTTTTATGGGGACATTCCATAGGCGTAATGCTTTTTATACTGTACAAAACGTATTTTCTATCCCCCTACACTGCCCCTGCCCCTAAACCTACCCATCACAGGAGACATGCTGCATTTTTACATTTTCAAAAACATCACTTAGTGTGATTTATAAGATGTTTTCCTCATGGGGACCAAAAAATGTCCCCACAAGGACAAAAATTTGGATATTGCCATCTTTGTGGGGACATTTTGTCCACACACACACACACACACACACACACACACACACACACACACACACACACACACACACACACACACACACACACACACACACACACACACACACACACACACATGTTGTGTTTCCAGGGGGACATTCCATAGGCGTAATGCATTTTATACTGTACAAACCGTATTTTCTATCCCCTAGACTGCCCCTGCCCCTAAACCTACCCATCACACACACACACACACACACACACACACACACACACACACACACACACACACACACACACACACACACACACACACACACACACAGACACACACACACACACTTCCTGCCCCTAAACCTACCCATCACAGGAAACATTCTGCATTTTTACTTTCTCGAAAAAAACTCATCCTGTGTGATTTATAAACCTTTTGAAAAGTGGGGACCGCTGGCTGGTGATCTCAGGTTTTACTATCCTTATGGGGACATTTGGCGCCCACAATGTAATTTAAACAAGAACACACACACACACACACACACACACTTTGTTATTATACACACTTTGTTATTATGTTTGTTTTTGTGAAATGTGGGGACATTCCATAGGCGTAATGCATTTTATACTGAACAAACCGTATTTTCTATCCCCTACACTGCCCCTACACACGCACACACACACACACACACACACACACACACACACACACACACACACACTATTTTGAGTATTATAGGCTTTCCTTTTCACAGAAATAAACTTAATCCTCAGATCAATAAGGCTCAATCAATCAGTTCCAAAAGAAACACAAAACCTGCCCTAACTGAATGAATAATATTTGGTGATAATATAGCATAATAAGAGATTTATAAGCTATTTTTAAGAGGCTGCCATTTTTGACTGGGAACACGAGGCGTTACAGAGTTTTCAACACAGCATAAGGGTTAAACACACTCAAAAGTGAACACTCTCGAATCCGCTTCGGCTGTTAGTCTTATGCAAGGTAACTGTCACCACAATGGAAGGCCCACCTCTTTTTTTTTTCAACTTCAGGCGCTCAGAGCGCTCCTACAAAAAAACGAGGCGCAGCAGGCGCATAAACAGCGCACAAAGCGCTCACTGCCAATAGAAAACGGTTTAAAAAAGGTGCCTCTCACTGCAAAAATCACTTTCTGTCTGATCGGGGCCTAAACCTCCTATTCACTATTTATGCTGAACATATCTTTTAGTGAATTTCGTTCATACCACATTACAGTTAAATTTCTCACGTTGTGGTATGAGGTGTATGAAGAGAAGAAGCAGTCCTCCAAACGACAGGGTGGAAGACAAGCAGAGGCGGCGTGGCAAGCGGCGGAGCATCAGCCAGGCCATGATGAGCGCAGGCACTTCCACCATTGCTGACAGGAAGCAGTTCAGGTAGATGTTCCCATGCAGACTGGACGTGTTCAGGGACAAGGCACAGTATCCGATTGACACAGCCGACCTAACAGAAGAAAAGTCAGCGAGTGAGCGGCAGGGTTTAGTGTACAGAGATTAACGTTAAAATATTATACTGATTTGATATAAAATGTTGTGGTTTTTAAGTATTTGTTTCACACATGACTACTAACAATATAATGCTGATCATACAAAAGTCAGCTCAAACATCTCTGACAAAAATACTGGATGACCTCTTCTTATTCAAACACAACACACATTGGGGCCAAGAGTCTGAGACCGCATCAAAATCTGGGATTCAAAATCTATTATTTAAGTTTCTGCCGTATTTCTACTATTAATGGTGTGACAGATGCTCTGCTGGAGAACACGAGCATCAGCTTTTGTTCATGTTCCTCCAGTGCTGCAGAAAAGAGATATTCGCAAAGTGAAGCTATTCACATCCTTTTTAACTCGGCATTCACGTTCTTATGCTCACTGACAACCTAACAGGGTACTTGAACCAGTTTTTCTTGAGTATATGTGAGTGCTCTCACCAGACCAGGGACAGCAGGACAGTAATGCCGCAGATGTTGGTGGACTTCACCAGGTCACAGAGACTGTAGGTCTGCACACTTCCAGCACTTTCCCTTGACTGCAGAACACGTGTCACAACAAACACAGCCCTGTCAAAACACTGCACACAGTCAGAGCAAAAGACCTTCTGATATCCACAGCTAAAACAATATAAAGCATTCAAACGAAGACGTTTTATGAGCAAGATCTGTCTCTACTTCCGTTCCTTTGCAGGACTCGTGACTCGTGTTGCAAAATACACTGCTGTTGTTGTTTTCCATTTCCTGCACATTTATCTTTTCACGGAGTTAAACATGTAAATAAAAATAAAAGCACATTAAATGTTGTGTAAGTATCATAAGAGATTGTGTCGTTTATTGGCATGTAATTCTCCTCTCCGGCTTAGTCATACACCTGAAGTAGATTAGTGATTAAGAAGATTACTTGAGCATCTGAACTCTGGATTATGAACTTTGGATTTTGAGAAAGTCTGTTTAGTTGTGTGATTAAATGCTTGTGGATATTATGGTGGATGCGATTATAAATATAGCTGGAAGCAGCCATTAAAGGGGCCAAGCACAAAGAAGACAAGACATGCCAAAATGGCTGGGAATGTCAGACCAACTGCAACAATGAATAATTAAACACATTTTAAGATGATTGTAGGCAAAAAGGCTGAAAAATGCATTGTAGTCAAAGGGAATTTCATGTTTTGTTCTATAATAGCGCCATCAAGAGGCACAATCCTACCATTTTGTCTTTGTGTCTTCGTAGTGAGCCCATACATGTGTATGTCAATTTTGGTGAAAATATCTCAATTGGTTTTGGAGGTATGTGAAAAAACACATTAAAAAATGACTGACACCTGACTTTCATTGGATTTTACTACCCCTTAATATCAATATTTTGACATTAGGGCATGAACATATAGCTATCGAACTATGTTTCCGAACTTCTGGCGCTGGTTTCGTCTCAATCGGACTAGCGGTTTCAAAGATATCAGCTAACATTTTCCAAGCGCTAACTTACCACACTGCACAAACCATACGCCAAAACATGGTAAGTCTGGTATCGTTGGACTCGGCAAGGATTCAGGAGCCAAAAAAAGTTACTCCCATGAAAATAAGTCAACCACACCCAAAGTTATAAGCATTTGGGGAAAAAAAATCTCCCCTAGGTGGTGCAGTTTTGAGACTTCTCAGGCTACTTCAGGGCATCGTGGTGATGACCCATACCATGTTTCGTAACAATCCATTCATGCGTTCATAAAATACAGCATTTTAGCACATAATTCAAGATGGCCGACAGCCAAAATGCCCGATATGGTAAAATTGGATATCAGTCGACTCGGCATGGTGTCCCGAATCTAACTAAACCACTTTTTTATGATTTTGATTTTGGACAAACAATACAGAAGTTATAAGCAAAAATAGCCATTTTTCGTATCTCCGGACCAGTAGGTGGCGCTGCACCGAAACATTGCAGGTCACTTCAGGTCATGCTTGTGATGACACGTACCTAGTTTGGTCTGAATATGATAAAGCGTTGCGGAGAAACAGCCTTGCGTCGGTTTTTGCAAGAGCTACGTAAAATTTCTTCGGATCAACTTGAATTCCATAACTTTTTGTCGGCATGGTCTGAAGATGATCCGTTTAAATGTTTGTGAAAATCTGAGCAACGGTCGAAAAAGTAGTTTTTTTGGAACATTCTAAATGCCGGAAAAATTTATATAACGGAAAATGACGTCATAGGGTGCATTCGAATCGGCTTGAACCAAGGGACTTTGTTTCTAGCCATTGTTATAGGCATAAATTAAACTTTGGACAGGTGGTGGCGCTAGAGAAAATTAGTTAGAGACTCCAAATTTGGTGTGGTTACTATTGGTACTGACCTCTATCAGTGTACCAAATTTCACAACTTTCCCGCAAACGGTTCTATGGGCTGCCGTTGACTTCAATGGCAGAATAATAATAAGAAGAAATCTAGCGATTACAATAGGTGCCTATGCACCTTCGGTGTTTGACCCCTAATTACAGTAAACACTGTTTCCAGGTAACCATACAGGTAGCATCCTCTGATATGGATTGCTGAAGTATAATACTGAAGCCAGTGCACTGTCATATCAGTAAGCACATGCTATCTACACACGTGGCACATGTACAGCAGGTGTGAGATAGATGAAACAAGACTGCCATGTTTTCACAGTGCACTGAACTCACTCAACTCCTCGTTATGACCCCTCTAGTAGTAAATCAATTTAGACTGAGTTCAACAGAAAATGAAAGGGGTTGAAGAGCTTTCAACATATGAGGAGATAATGAGACATAGGAAAAGCACAGGCCGATGTGGATTTCACCTGATGTTTGGGAAAAATGACATCAGGGGCCTTAACCCCGTTCATCTTGGCAGCCTTTCTCAGAATCGCCTCGGCCTCCTCAACCCTCCCCTGAGACAGCAGCCATCGCGGAGACTCTGGAATAAACCTGCAAACAACAACAGATCCTTCATTATCCTCATTTAATGCAGCACAATTCAATGAAGGGTCCTATTATTGATGCTCATCTTTCTTCAGTGTGTAATGTTGCTGTTTGAGCATGCAAAGGAGAGAGCTTATGGACACATTTTATGGACGGAGAGTGGATTTGTGTTATTGTTGACGTGCACAGGAGAGCTATTTGTGTTGGTTTTGAGAGAATCCTGATAAGAAACTCGCTGACCTGTCTTCTTAGTCCTTTTTAATCTGTGAAACAGTTTACAGTGGTGCCTGAAACCCAGGATGGAGATGTTGGAACGCTGCCATGCAGACGGCACAACAAACGCCAGGCCCACATGGACCTCAGACGGGAGCGGGATTGATTCAGTCTGTTGTAGGAGGACCGGCAGGTCATCCGGAGCGTGGCCGGAAGGTCACCCCGGATGCAGCACCCGCCATCTCCCACGTGCCACTGGTAAAAATGGGCTTACAGGACGACCCGGAGGTGTTCATGGACCTGTTTGAAAAGGCAGCGGAGGCATGTGGGTGGGCACACGCCAATGTCCGGTACGCCTGATCCCACTGCTGTCCAGGTAGCAGCCCAACAGTTGCAGGCATGGGCGTCGGAAACATTGTGTGTGTGTGGGACAAGACAACCACTTTTTACAAGCAATGATATTGGACCCACTCACTTTTATCGTCTCTAATTCAGCACGTCTGTTTACCTACCCCTAACCGATAAGCACATGTTAGACGCTTTATTTCCACTTTTCTAATATTTTCTTCTGTTTTATTGAAAATAAATGCGTTTCCGATCTGATATGTAAAGGGAAAAGGGAGTAGAGCGAGTTCTGCAAAAGGCGGATTTGAACCTCAAATCGATTTGCGTCAAAACTTGATGCCATGAGTCTTACCCCTACACTACTGCCACGGTGAATGATACAGTGATTTCTGTCATTTTGTCTGGCCCAATCAATCGTTTAGTAAACGGCGGTATATTTGTATTTAATGTAAATGGCATCTAAGGATACTCCAGTAAAAAAAAAAATTCTGAGAGGGAGAGGACCCACCCACATTTTATTTGCTTCCGACGCCCATGGTTGCAGGCCATTCTCTGATTGGCTGCAGGTCATCGCTGATGTCATTTTCAGTTAGAACACATTTCACACAGCAGGTCCAGATATTTAGCATGTCAAATATCTCACAAATTGTCGATTCTCTCAGATCCTGTCTTTGATTATGCACACTGCGTGACTGTCAGTCGCATGAGCGAGCACCATTTTGCCTCCGATCATCGGGCATTTGTCAATGATTTAGCTAAATCTGTAGCCGAGTGAAAATTGGGTCAGGAGTCGGGTTGGGTACCGAAAAATATCCTTATAACCAGTATGTACCGGACCGAATCAGAACGCAGATTTCGGTGCCACTTAAATTCAAAAGTGCTTTCTTGCTTTGGCAGACACGCTCAGCGCTCGTCACATATCACAACTATTCAGTGTTTCAACCACATCATGTTTATTTCAGGTTTCATGTAAACGCTGTAAAGAGTACAAGCAGAAAACACACACTGATGATGGAAGCAGCGAAAACAATCCTTTCAGACGGTTAAGATAACTCGACTACGTGTTTTATTCACACCAGATACACAGTATACAGTGACTGTATAGTTTACTCTACTCTTCTCCAGTTCTGCAGCGCTCACTCACTTTCATGTGTTTCGTGAGACAGAGATAAATTAATGTGATGTAAATCCGACAGATCCGGTTCTCTGAGGCGCCGCCCATCGCGCAGTCTAGATCAACTAACACACATTCACTCACACATATTTCAACATCAGAATATCAGATAGTTCATGACATAGTTAGCAAGTTTGTGAATATTTTGAATACAGCTGAGCGGTCATACAGCGCTGGTGCGTCTGCTGTGTGTCACGTGAGAAGCGTGATGCGTCTCCACGGAAACAATAAAGCCACGCGTTCTGAAATATTCATTCAGAGAATATGGTGATGTTTCTGCAGAATAAAGCTGAAGCTTGAGCTGGTTTGGAGCAGAGCGAGAACACAGACGACTGCTGTTATTACTGTAACTGTTATTAGGAGTTACATTAGGCCTGTTGTAGTCGGGTTAGCTGGCTTTAGTTTTACTGTTAATTTAAGTAAATTGTGTTTTTTTTTAATTATATATTTAAGTATACTTTAAACTTGTAATAAATTGTTCAATTTAAATACTTAAATAAAAATTAAATAAAAAAAACATTCTTTAAATCTCATCCACCTCATTTTGCGGCTCTTTTTTAAAAGTATCGGTTTGGCACCGGTATCGAAAAAAAAAAAAAAACGATACCCAACCCTACTCAGGAGACAAATTTGAATGAAAAAACATGAAATATTATAAGGCATATCTCCTTATATATACTAACCATTTAATGGGAATGTTAGCAAATCGTTCTTAGAACATATTTTTATTATCTGGGGTGTGAGCTTAGCTTTAATTATTTCGTAATGTTTGTAAGAATTTGTAGGTTTAACCTTTTTTGCATGACCTTTATGCTGCCTTTCAAACGTTCCCTATACATGACTGTTCATTATTAAATAGCAAACACCTACCACCACAGGGGCATGCAGAAGAACCCAGGGATGGTGAGGACCAGCAGCAGCATTCTCCAGTCCCGCAGGAAGTAGGCGGCCAGCGGGAGCATCATATACCCAATAGAGAAGAAAAGACACACACCCAGAGTGGAGTAGATGTCCCGAATGGATGGGCTCAATATTTCCATTCCTAGGGGAAGGACATTTCAAAAAGAATAGAGTTTTAATTATTGCTGGATTATTGAAGTAGATTCTGAGACAAAAACATGCGTTTGTTTTTAAACGCATTCTAAAAATGTGTGAACAAATGTGCTGCCAGTCATCATTTCAATAATAAGCCGTTATATGACTGAAAACAGTACAGTAATGTAAAGATCAGATGTGATTATACAACACTAATACAAAGAGTACACTAAGGGCCAGATTTACTAACAGCTTCCAGCACAAATAAACCACTGTCAGGATTGACTAAAGACACGCGGTGAAAAATGAGCGCTGGAAAAGTGTGGACAGGGTTATTTATTGCATATGCATTTGTAGGAGTTTCCCATTCAGACGCAGAGTATTTAAATCAATCATGAGGAGATTTACTAAGGTTTGCGCTCGTAATTTACATTATTTACCACCCAAAAAAAGTAGACACTAATAAAAAAGTGCACTGCTCTTGGTAGATTGTGTTGGTCATTATGGAAATGATCCGGCTGCGTCCGTGTTCTTTAATTTGCGTGTCATCAGTAAATCACGCACAGAACTTTCCATCTGCTCGTTTATGGGATTGCACTCTCGCACTAGTTTGCCCTGTTTAGTAAATCTGGCCCTAAAAACCACAGCACATCAAAAGCCTTTACCTAAAACAAATGCTCCCACATAGTTTGAAATCTGGCCCATTCCAACAATGAAAAACAACACGCAAAAAATCAACCAAGATGGGGAGAAGACTTGAATGAAGGTGAATACCGTCTGAATCGCCATGGTAACAAACAGCACTATTTTCCTGCCAAACCTGAAAACCAAGAAGAAACAAGTTTATTTCCAACTGGCAAACTTTCCAGTGCAGTAACCGAGCCTTTTTGCTCACTTTATATAGTGCATTCATAATTTAAATAAATTGTGGAAAATATGCATTATGATAACTATAGCAACATATCGGACAAAAAAAAATTATATATCAAAACAGATCCGTGCATTAAGTATTTAAATGTAAATGCAACCTAATACACTTGTCTTATGTAATGTTTAACGTGTCTCTTTGTTCTTCATTTTAATAACTTTTCACTTTTTACTTCATTGAGAAATATTTAAAGGCTACATGTTGTTTATGTATTATTTACGTAATACAGTGAATTCAGGTAAAACTGGACAATTTTTGCCATTGAGACTGGGAAAAAATGCCTCAATTATCCTGAATTAACACTGATCCCAGCTCGGCCTTCTTCAGCTTCGTTTGAGACTATTTCCATTGGCAGAGGGGAATATATACAAACTAAATGGCCGTTTTTTAGTTTGAAGCACTAAGGACTTGCTTTGATACAGCAGTTTAATAAACAATAACTCTGCAATCCTGAGTATCAGCGCATATTGCCTAGGGGTACAACAACTGTCATCAAATAATTGTAATATTCTCCTGTGGCTTGATAGGGGGAGTGGGGTTTGATGCTCTCTAACCTGTCAGACATCAGTCCAGAGATGAAGGAACCAGTCAAAACACCAGAGAAGAAGAGCGAGGTGGTCAACGGAACTCTCCAGTCATCGGAACACACCAAATCCCACTGCCGTTAGAAAAATAGTTTAACTCAAAATCCAAGTGATTGATATAGTTGGCAAAAACCTAAGTTGGTATGAAATAAGAATTGAACCACTGATCTTATTGTGAACGATTCGTGATCTTAATACAAAATGTCATAACTTGCTCTTTCTGTGATAGGAATCGTGTCTCTCTGCAGATGTACTACACAACGCATTTCCATCAGAATTTTCTTTTTCATACAATTTTAATTTAATTTTTTCCCGTTCACAACATTGAAGCTATGTAATTGGTAAGCCCCGCCCCTCTTTGTTACTGTTGCTAACTTGGACAAACAAACGAGTTGCTATCGCTCTTACGACAGACAGCTATCAGTGTGAAAACCTTGTCCCCAGATGTCCACCTCTCATCGAGGAGCATTCAAGTGGGACATAAATATGTCATGGAGGCATATACAGTGAGGAAAATAAGTATTTGAACACCTGAGAAAATCAATGTTAATATTTGGTACAGTAGCCTTTGTTTGCAGTTGCAGAGGTCAAGCGTTTCCTGTAGTTTTTCCCCAGGTTTGCACACACTGCAGGAGGGATTCTCACACAGAGTTTGAGCTCCTCCAAAGATTCTCTGTTGGGTTTATGTCTGGAGACTGGCTAGGCCACACCAGAACCTTGATATGCTTCTTACAGAGCCAGTCCTTGGTTATCCTGGCTGTGTGCTTCGGGTCATTGTCATGTTGGAAGACCCAGCCTCGACCCATCTTCAATGCTCTAACTGAGGGAAGGAGGTTGTTCCCCGGTCATCCTCTCCTTAATACAGTGCAGTCGCTCTGTCCCATGTGCAGAAAAACACCCCCACAGCATGATGCTACCCCCCCCCCATGCTTCACAGTAGGAATGGTGTTCTCCTCCAAACACGTTTAGTGGAATTATGACCAAAAAGTTCTATTTTAGTCTCATCTGACCACATGACTTTCTCCCATGACTCCTCTGGATCATCCAAATGGTCATTGGCAAACTTAAGACGGGCCTGGACATGTGCTGGTTTAAGCAGGGGATCCTTCCGTGCCATGCATGATTTCAAACCATGACGTCTTAGTGTATTACCAACAGTAACCTTGGAAATGGTGGTCCCAGCTCTTTTCCGGTCATTAACCAGCTCCTCCCGTGTAGTTCTGGGCAGATTTCTCACCTTTCTTAGGATCATTGAGACCCCACGAGGTGAGATCTTGCATGGAGGCCCAGTCCGAGGGAGATTGACAGTCATGTTTAGCTTTTTCCATTTTCTAATGATTGCTCCAACAGTGGACCTTTTTCACCAAGCTGCTTGGCAATTTCCCCGTAGCCCTTTCCAGCCGTGTGGAGGTGTACAGGTTTGTCTCTAGTGTCTTTGGACAGCTCTTTGGTCTTGGCCATGTTAGTATTTGGATTCTTACTGATTATACGGGGTGGATAGGTTTCTTTATGCAGCTAACCACCTCAAACAGGTGCATCTAATTTATGGTAATAAATGGAGTGGAGGTGGACATTTTAAAGGAAGACTAACAGGTCTTTGAGGGTCAGAATTCTAGCTGATAGACAGGTGTTCCAATACTTATTTGCAGCTGTATCATACAGATAAATAGTTTAAAAATCATACATTGTGATTTCTGGATTTTTTTTTATGATAATGTCTCTCACAGTGGACATGCACCTACGATGACAATTTCAGACCCCTCCGTGATTTCCAAGTGAGAGAACTTGCAAAATAGCAGGGTGTTCAAATACTTATTTTCCTCACTCTATGCATGATTTTAAACTAAATATGGTGGGTCACAAGATTAATTTGGAAGTGAGGGTTTACAGATCACACTGCAAGCGGGTACAATCGTCACAATCAACAGATTCATTTAATTTACATTTAACCAGTTTAATATGGAGAGGATATGAACTGTAGAAACATAAAGATGTTTGAGTTCCAGTCCCTGTGCAACTGATACTCAATTGCCATTGGCTCATCTGCATTCGAGGGGAGGGGCTTACCAATTCGGTTTCATGCCGACTTTAAATTAGAAACATCTTTGGGAATTCACAGATGTACAAATGTATAATTTACTATTTACACATGAACATTTTTGTCACGTTACCTTTTGTGCTATTTAAGCAATTGTTTAGTTTCATAATCATCTTACATAATAAAGTATAAATATTGCTGTAAAGTCATTATATATCCTTTAAATACATTGTGTGGAGTCCATTTCTTAGGTAAGGTATAACAAAGGCATTCTTTTCAAATCAGTACGAATTAAATGCGAATTAACATAACATTTTCTATAGGACACTTGCATTAAAAAATTTGCAAATGTTATACCTCTGGGCATGCGTCTATAGAGCTGACTTTCAAAAAACATTCACCGGAATAAAAGCGTGACCTCTGCCCTACTAACGGCGGGGAAATGAGGTGAAACCCCGGTTTAAGGGGGCCCGGGGCCCCGGAAACCCCAGCAACGGCCCTGCTCTTCCTACACGCGAATCTGAACTTCAGCTGTGCATACTGTAAGGAGAAAGCATCGAACACGAACCTCTGTGACAATCGTGGAGATGTACGTTCCTTTATCATACACCCAGCCGTCCACACAGGCTTCTCGAGGAATATCCGAGACATTCACATCCACCCACGGGAGCAAACCAATGTCCGAGTAGTTCTGGACGATGTCCACTCGGGGTCTGGAGCATTTACTGACGCGAGAGTCCTCCTCCTCCTCCAGAGGAACAGACGCGTTCCTCCATTCATCCGTGATGTTCAGAGCCGCGGGGATCAGGCAGTGATGAGCGGGTGTGTCGCCCATGAAAACCATGGATAACCCCGTGAAGCCATTGGGAATAATGCTCAAACACAGAAGAGCGAACACAGTCTTTTGGAAAGGCCCCCAGTCTCCCAGGAACGCGGTGCTGTCATCGTAGTCTGGAGAGTTCATGATAGCACATCTCTAACCCCTTCAGTCCTTCCGTGCGGATGGGAGGAGGCTCGTCTCACACGCAGTTTCGAGCATCACTACACACGGCCCATCTGTTTTGTTGACATGTCTCAGTAGCGATGCTGATCATCATGTGCACAGCCGAGTCCAGCTCCTCCTCTCTGGACGCCACGTGCTGATCCAGACCTTGACCTTCCCCGGCGTCCCAATGTGTATGGCAAGCCGTATTCACCTTTAGTCATTCGCAGGATATGCATTTTTGATATCAACTATTTAATTTTCACAAGTGAAAATGCTTATTTTTTGATATCCGGAATTAGATTGCCACTAGTAAAAATATAATTCTTGATATCTATAAATGTATTTCTAACATTTGTTACTTCTGATACCAATAATAAGGAGAGTCATTTCTGGTATCTAAGTGGCTTTCTTAAAGCTACACTGTGTAACTTTTATAGTTTATTCTTAGCTAAAAACACTTAGTTCTTTCAAAAATATATGTGCTCATTAATGTATATTTACTTCTTCTTTCAAGTAATAAAGTATTCTCGTAAGTTTATAATATGCCATACGGGTGAGGGGTTCGAATGTCTTGAAAGTACAGTAGCCAAAGAGGGACATTCCCGTAAATTCAAGCTTCGCCTTTGGTGTTTTAACACTCGATGGCACCGTGTCGAATGTGAAGAGGGGGATTGCTTGAGACTGATATAGCCTATAATGTAAACTTTGCCTTACGCTAGTGATGTCGTACAATATACAGAATAACCATAGCACCGATAAAAGTTACTTTACTAAGATTAGCTTGCATTCGTCTGGGAACCTGATCGCTGATGTTAGCAATGAAATGGGAAAAAATAACGAAAAGGTAAAATTATTATTCATTTTACATAGATGTCATAACCTACATGATAACTGCAAGTTAAATAACTGCAAATTATAATAGTTTTCTAAAGTAACCTCATCACTTGATCGAACTGGAAGCCATGTTAATCTTGGACTAAATCAGCCACCGTAGGAGTTAAAACGAAATCAGAATTGAGAGGAACAGAAACTAATATTCACTGGATGGTCATATACCTTTTCACCGCTAGATGGGGGAAAATATCACACAGTGTAGCTTTAACAATCACATTCATGAGATCAGAAATGAAATCGAATTATAGATATAAATTTTTTTAAATTGGTACATTTTTATATCAAGAATGGACATATGTATGGCAAGCCGGTTTGACGTTTACCCAGCTCCACAGCACTCGCCCCTGCTCTGCTTCATACTACAGTAACGATAATAACCGCATCCATGAACATGATTTCTGCCCGAGTCCTGTCCCGATTCTTCCCCACCGGCTGTGAGGTGAAGACCACACGTCCCGGGATTCTGCGCTCAAACTTTCCGTCATCAAACTACGCCTTTGTTTTGAACAGGTGACCTCTAGCGGACGGAAAAGTTGCATAGTACACCTTTAACATGCATAATATAAAACACAGTAGCATGCTATGGCAAGCCATCTAAGCGTTCATTCATTCACAGTTTATGCATTTTTTATATACATAACTGAATGTTCACAATTTACAATGTGAATTCTTGATGTATGGAATTTTTACTAGTAACAATGTCTATTTTTGATATCAGGGATTACATGTTCACATGATTTTTTGATATCAACAATGATGTCATCACTCACGGAGATAAATATTAGTTATACTTTAATATTTAATACTAGTTAAATATTACAAGAGCCAAGACATAGTATACATATTTAGGTATTTTACATTTGAAAATGTATCAAAGGAAATCTGGGGGAGCCAGTTTGAATGGGTCTGATGCAGCTTATATAATGAGTGGTGATCTATAGTTTTCAGGTGCTGTGCTTAAGTTTGTCAGTAGAGGAGATGCTGGATCATCAGCCAGTACAAGCACAGACTCAGTTGATCCACATCCAGTGCTAGCACAGACTATATGATCCCATACTGATGCTGAACATTCCCAGGCTGCAGAGGGAATCAAAGGTAATCCCAAAAGCCAAAGCTCAGGGTTATATTTTGTTTTTGTTTTTTCTAATATTCACTTACTTAATAATATTTGCTTGTTATCTTAAGAAAATTCTTATTCTATAGAAAATACTCTACACTGTAAACCCAAACGTACATATTAGTTAAATAGATTAAGTAGTGTATACTCAAAGTTTTAGAAAAAGTTCTACTAACTTAATCATTTCAAGTTGGTGTAACATGGTCTTCCTTTTGGGTAATTTCAACTAATATTTTTTGATTAAAGGGAACTTTTTTGTGAATAAGTAAGCATAACTTAAAAACATAAATTAAGTACAACTTAATAGAATTAAGTAATTACATGCTAAGAATGATGAAGTCCTGTTATTTCTGTTGTTTCAAATAGAGATGATTTAAAAATAAACGTAATTTATATAGCACATGCTAAAATACAATAAAATCTCAAAGTGCTTAACCAAATAAGTAAAATCCATCATAACAAATAAATTACAACCATAGCCTATTAATTTTTTTTAAATTGTGGCAAACTGAAATGTTTTAGTGGAAGACAAAATGTATTTATTTTATTTATTTAGTTATTGTATGTTTATTGTCATCAGTTTAATGTAGCCTACAAAAACATGTACATAAGTTTTGTTCTCCGGTTTAACACATCACACAATAAGCACTTCTAACTCCTGCAAGACTTACTCACACAGACATCAAGAATCAGCCTATGGATCTCAACAATGGTGACATGAATCATGCCGCAATGCATTCTGGGTGCATCATGCAAAACTCATCCATGGCTCCCATAATGCATTGCGGCATGAAGCGTGTCACCATGGTTGAGGTTCATAGGCTGATTCTTGATTTCTGTGTGTGAGTAAATCTCTCAAAAAAAGTACTTAACATGCAATCTATTTTTAAATCTTATTCAGCTTTTCTGATATTTAAAACTGTGCTGGATCTCAATTGCCTCAAAATTTTAAGTTTGAGTCACGTGTTTTTAAGGAAACAAACTCAACATATTTGACTAACATGTACTTTAAGCAATGACAAGACAAAGCAATAAAAATTGAGTTTTGTTAATATAAAATGGTGTGGTTGTGTACTTATTTTTTTTAATTCTGTGAAAACGCAAAACTTTGTTATAATAACTGAAAATAATTGAGTTGCCTTAACATAAAATTGTAAGTCATATAACTGCAAATATTTGAGTTGAGCTAAATGAGTACTTCAATTTAACTGTTATCAAAAGGTACAAGTAGCAGGTAATCCAACCTTTTAAGTTCTGGAAAATTGTGACTTTTAAGTTATTCAACTTAAAAAATTTGAGGCAACGAGTTACATCAAATTTTTTGAGTTCTGCTTACTAATTTGGGTTTACAGTGTATTCAATAAATATTGTTTGTTTGAACCTCATTCTGTTCTGTATTGTTGTACTTATTCTTTGACCGAAAGACTTCTTTGACTGTTTTGTTTAAAGGAGGGAGGATTGTATTGGGAGCACTGAGGTGTCAGGTGTGACTGTGTGGCAATGGCAAATGGTTTAGCCTACATAGCTCATGGGTCAGGTAGGAGGGCCCCTTAGCAGATATTTGCTTAGGGCCCCAGGGAGTTTCAGTGCAGCTTCAAAGGGCTTTAGACGACACCAGACGATGAATAAGGGTCTGATCTAGCCAAACCATCGGTCATTTAAAAAAAAATATTTAAAAAAAATGCTCACCTTGCTCTGTTCTGTGATGAGCGTGGGCGGAAGTACAGAGTCAGTGTTTACAAAAATGCGGAAGGAGGATTCAAAATCGTCCGACATCTTTGTTTTACCTTTTAACTCGTTTGACTCAGTATGTGCACGTTCAACCTGTAAACACGGCTAATACAGACCGCCCACGTCAAGCGTGACCTTTTACACGTAATTGCGTTTTACGTGATGTCACGAATGCACATCACAGATCAGAGCAAGGTGAGCATTTGTGCTTATTAATCTTATAAAAAAATGTTTAAATGACCGATTGTTTGGTTAGATCAGACCCTTATTCATCGTCTGGTGTGGTTTAAAGCCTTTTGAAGCTGCACTGAAACTGTCATTTGGATCTTGACCTGTGTGGTGTCCATTAAAGTCCATTATATGGAGAAAAATCCTGGAATGTTTTCATAAAAAACCTTCATTTCTTTTCGACTGAAGAAACAAAGACATGGACATCTTGGATGACAGGGGTGAGTAAATTATCAGCAAAAGTTTATTTATAAGTGAACTCATCCTTTAAATCTCACTATAGGCTGCCATTCAAATTCAAATGTTGATATGAAGAATTGAATCGTCAATAGTGACAATGTTAATTTCTTACATCATGAATGTGATTGCTACTAGTAAGAAATAAATTTGATATCAATACAATCTGAAATTATATTGATATCAGGAATTTAATTATTGCTATCAACAACTGAGTTTGAAAGGCAATCTATGGTAACATTTCACTAGTGAAAATACAATTACAGATATCAAGAATTAGCATTTTAACCAGTGAAAATTTAATTTCCCTTTCAAGGGAACTCGCGCTGCATCACCACTGTGGGAACGCCTCTGTGTGATTGTGTTGTGCATCATATGGAATCAGTCGAATGGAGTGACGGAACATCATAGGCGGGTGATATCATCCACCAGGAAATTATAAAGCACACCTGCACCAAACACACTCAGCTTCTGTGCCTTCAGCAAGCGCTCTGTGTTTTCATTGTCTGTCAGATTTGGTGTTTTTGTCTGTCTTAGTTGAAACTTGGCAGGAGTTTTTTTTAACCACACACACACACAAAAAAAAATATATATATATATACTGACACGAGTGACATTATAATGGCGAGTGAACAACAATACAGAAAGTGTGTTCATCCCTGCCCACGCTTCATCACGGGTGGGGATACACATTTGATGTGTGTTGTTTGTTTGGGAGCGCAGCACGCTCCCGCCGAGCGCTCTACAGTCGTGGGGATCATTAATGGATCTGACAGCAGGGATTAGAGATGGGCTCTGCCTTATCTCTGCCCTCACCTGTCAGATCTAATGCCTCTATTCAGGGTTTGGAAGCCCGTGCTGTGGTTTCTTCCGCCCCGGTGGAGGCATCGATACTTCATTCCACTGCCAGTGAGGAGCTCAGTGGTGTCAGGGTCATGAGGGTAGTCCCCTCCAAAGGCAGGCGGTGTCCACCTCAGCATATGGTGCCAGCCTCCCTTTGGTGCCTTCAGAGGGTCGATCCACCAACACAGCCGCAATGCCAGGGCGTGGGGGGCCCTCGCGAGTCATCCCTAGTAGAGTTTTTGGCAGAGAGGGAGAATCTTCCAAATATATATCGTTGGGTCCTGCAGATTGTAAAAAAGGGGTACGCCATTCGGTTCAGATGTTGTCTGCCCAGTTTCAACGTGGTTCTGCCCACTGTGGTGGGCCCCCAAACAGGTTCTGGTTATGACTCAAGAACAAGTACAGACTCTATAGAAAGAGGCTACAGAGGGTCCCTCTTCCCAGCAGGGAGTCAGGGTTTTACAGCCGGTGACTGGCTGATCCTAGTGGATTCAGCTCAGATGGCAGTTCAACATCGAGATGCTGTTCTCGCACACATGAGAAAGTTGAGACTAAACTTGAAGAAGAGCGTTCTCTCTCCGGCACAGAGAACTGCGTATCTGCGCGTGAGTTGGAATTTCAATCACTATGCAGGCTTGCCTATCAGAGCCTCATGTGGGTTCAATTCTCTCAGTAGTGAAAGGGGTGAAGCTAGACCAGTCACTCACTGCCAAACAGTATCAGAGACTTTTAGGTCTGATGGCAACAGCGTCCAACGTTGTACCTTGTGGCCTAGTGTACATGAGACTGTTGCAGTGGTGGGTCAAGACCAAGGGTTTTTCCTTGAGGGGAAATCCTTTTCGTGTTATCAAGGTCACGCTGCGATGCCTTCACACCTTGGTGATGCAGAAGAAGCCTTGGTTTCTGACCCAAGGCCCAATGTAGGGAGCTCTGTGTCGTCGAGTCACACTGACGACAGATTCATCCCTCACAGGGTTGAGGTCGATCGTGAGTGGTCGCTCGGCCCATTTCCAACGGCAGGACCACCATTGTTCCTGGCACATAAAGTGCTTGAAGATGATGGCAGTGTTTCAGGCTCTGAGGCACTTCCTGCCAGACCTCAGGTGCCATCATGTGCAAGTTTGTACAGACAACACATCGGTGGTCTCCTATATAAACCATCAGGGGAGTTTGAGATTGCGCCCGTTATACAAGCTGGCTCACCAGGCCTCCTGTGGGCTCAAGGGAACCTGCATTTTATTAGGGCAGTTTTCATCACAGATCCCAGGGTACTTAAATGTGGAAGCAGACATCCCGTCGAGGTAGGGGCCGAGGCCCGAGAATGGAGACTCTAAATCAACGGCAGAACGGAAGTAGACCGGTTCGTGTCATCAGAGATTTCTCACTGTCGTCTGTGGTTCTCCCTAATGCCTCCAGCTCCTTGGGACTGGGCGCCATGGTACAGGAGTCAAGTCAAGTCGGCTTTATTTATATAGTGCTTTTAACAATGCAGATTGTTTCAAAGCAGCTTCACAGTGTTAAACAGAAAAATAATGCAACAGAATATATTTCGATTATCATAAAGTAACAATGTGGGCTTTATATCAGTAATTTGGTCTATATGGTTAATTTAGTTTAATAATTAGATTTATTTTGAAATATATTTGAAAAATAGTATTTTTATTTTTTTCAACTGAGCAAGCCAAGCCAGAGGCGACAGTGGCAAGGAAACCAAAACCCCATCAGGAGACCTAATGGAGAAAAATAAACCTTGGGAGAAACCAGGCTCAGTCGGGGGGGCAGTTCTCCTCTGGCCAATTAACAAACAGCGTATTATTATTATTAAAGTTATTATTTTAAAGGTCAGAGGTCATAATCGATCTGAATATTCGAAAGATCTGAGGCAACACCGAGACAGGTTTATTGAGGATGATGTATCGATTAAATAATTATTAAAATAAAAATTTGAAATATCGGAGTCATTACGCCGGAGACAGGTTTTTATTGAGGATGCCGTATTGATTAAACAATTACTAAAGTGTAATATTCGAAGATCGCGGCAACACGCTGGAGACGGGTTGTTTTGAGGATGACATCGATTTAAAGAATTATTAACTAGGACTATTCAAACAATCGGAGTCATCCCGCCGGAGACAGGTTTATTGAGGATGCCGTGTGGATGAGGCAGCTTAAGGGGAGTCTAAATGACACGGTCTCTGCAGACACTTCAGGCTCATGTGTTGGTCACATCTGGATACGGCCCGGATCCGGCTGACTGCAGTAGACCTCGGATAAAACAGATACACTAACATTAGCGTAGATGCCATTCTTCTGATGATGTAACGAGTACATCAGGTGTTATGGGAAGTGTTCGGTTCCGGCTGACCTAGATAATGCAGCCTAATAATCATTTACTTGAAAAAGTGTTTTATGTGTATGCCATAGAAAAGAGATGTGTTTTTAGTCTAGATTTAAACTGACAGAGTGTGTCTGCTTCCCGAACAATGCTAGGAAGACTGTTCCAAAGTTTAGGTGCTAAATAGGAAAAGGATCGACCACCTGCAGTTGATTTTGATATTCTAGGTATTATCAGCTGGTCAGAGTTTAGAGACCGCAGTAGACGTGATGGAGTATAATGTGTTAAGAGCTCACTCAAGTACTGGGAGATAAACCATTTAGTGGTTTGTAAGTAATAAGCAAGATTTTAAAATGTATGCAATGTTTAATAGGGAGCCAGTGCAGTGTTGACAGAACCGGACTAATGTGTTCATACTTCCTGGTTCTAGTAAGAACTCGAGCTGCTGCGTTTTGGACCAGCTGGAGTTTGTTTATTAAGCGAGCAGGGCAACCACCCAGTAGAGCATTACAATAATCTAGCCTTGAGCTCATGAACGCATGTATTAACTGTTCAGCATTTGGCATTGAGAGCATGTGCCGTAATTTAGATATATTTTTAAGATGGTAGAATGCAGTTTTACAGATGCTAGAAACATGGCTTTCAAACGAAGATTGGTATCAAAGAGCACATCCAGGTTCCTCACTGACGCGAGGGCTTGACAGAGCAGCCATCGAGGGTTAGACAGTATTCTAGGGCACTACTTGTGGAGCTTTTTTGTCCAATGATTAAAAATTCATTTTTTTTCTGAATTAAGTTGCAGGAAATTACTGATCATCCAATTTTTATATCATCTATACATTCCGTTAATCTTGTGAATTGGTAAGTTTCTTCAGGGTGTGAAGAAATATAGAGCTGAGTATCATCAGCATAACAATGAAATCTAACGCCATGCTTCCTAATAATATCTCCCAGTGGTAGCCATGCTTCCTAATAATATCTCCCAGTGGTAGCATGTACAGGGTGAAGAGCAATGGCCCTAGCACTGAGCCCTGCGGTACTCCATACTGAACTTGTGATCGGTGTGACGTCTCTTCATTTACTGCTACAAACTGATAACGGTCAGATAGGTATGATTTAAACCATGCCAATGCAGTTCCACTAATGCCTACATAATTTTCGAGTCTATTCAAAAGAATGTTGTGGTCGATAGTGTCGAATGCAGTGCTAAGATCGAGTAACACTAACAAAGAGATACAACCACGATCAGATGATAAGAGTAAATCATTTGTAACTCTGATGAGAGCAGTCTCAGTACTATGATACGGTCTAAATCCTGACTGGAAATCCTCACAGATACCATTTCTTTCTAAAAGGAACATAATTGTAAAGACACTGCCTTTTCAAGTATTTTTGAAAGAAAGGGTAGATTTGAGATTGGCCTGTAATTGACTAATTCTGTAGGATCAAGTTACGTTTTTAATAAGTGGTTTAATAATAGCCAACTTAAAAGTTTTGGTACATATCCTAATGACAAAGATGAATTAATTATATTAAGAAGAGGATCCGTGACCTCTGGTAGCATCTCTTTTAATAGCCTAGTCGGTATAGGGTCAAGCATACATGTTGTTGATTTAGATTAATTAAAGAGTTTAGCCAATTCTTCCTCTCCTATAGCAGTGAATGAGTGTAATTTTTCCTCAGTGACACCACGATGCTCTGTCTGAAGTGATACTGTAGTAGACGGCTGCATGGTTATAATTTTCTTCCTAATATTGTCAATCTTACACGTAAAGAAGTTCATAAAGTCATTACTGCTGTGCTGTTTACAAACATCAGAAGTTGAAGCTTTATTCTTGGTTAATTTAGCCACTGTATCGAATAAATATCTAGGTTTGTGTTTGTTTTCTTCTAAGAGAGTCGAGAAATAAGCAGATCTAGCAGTTTTTACGGCCTTTCTGTATGCGATCATACGTTCTTTCCACATTACGAAAGACCTCTAGTTTTGTTTTCTTCCAGCTGTGCTCCATTTTTCTGGCAGAGTGGTAGAGGCTGCCCCTGTACACATTTTCCCTGATTGCTCTGCTCTCGGGAGTTCTAGAGAGAGTGCGTCTGGACGGGGCCCGTCTGTTGCTACTAGCCCCATTCTGTCCGGCCCGAGTATGGTTCTCAGATATATTGTATCTCCTTGACGGCTCTCCGATGGAGATTTCCGATCAGTAGGGACCTACTCGCTCAGACAAGAGAGGCAATCTTGCACCCTCGCCCGGAGTTGTGGAAACTTTGGGCTTGGCCTCTGATGGGGCCAAGCTCATGAGTTCAGGTCTCTCAACTGAGGTTGTGGATATAGCTCCTCTATAGCTCCTTCCACAAGGAAATTGTATGCCTTAAAGTGGAAACTCTTTACTTCATGGTGCGGAGATCGCCAGTGGGACCCAGTTAACTGCCCAGTGGATGCAGTGCTGGACGTTCTGCAGGAAAGATGTCCTGCAGGGTTAGCCCCCTCCACAATAAAGGTGAATGGGTGTTGTATCTTTGGGGGGGACACCCTCTAATTACTTGTTTCCTTCATAGGACTTTGAGGTTAAGACCTGCGGTTCGCACTAGGGTGCCATCATAGGACCTGACCATTGTATTACAGGGCCTTTCTGAGGCTCCTTTCGAGCCGATCAAAGAAGTTCCTGAGAAGTTTCTCACACTAAAAAATATACTTCTACTTCATTTCTATTTCATCTCTAAAGAGAATAGGAGACATTCAAGCATTGTCAGTGGCACCCTCGTGCTTGGAATTTGCGCCCGGTATGGTTGAGGCCTTCCTACACCCTAGGCCGTTCTTTATTCCTAAGGTCCATAATAATACTGTAAGACCATTCATACTTTGTTTGCCCTCCTCCCTTCCAGACATCAGACCAGGAAAGACTTAATCTGTATTGCCCAGTTTGGGCTCTAGATGCTTATGTTCACAGAGCTGCCCTGTGGAGAAAGATTGTACAGAGCACACTGCTGACTAGGAGCCTGAGCCCGCCAAGCACCAGAGCCAAAGCTTCTGAGTCAGATTTCAGACCTGAGCCAGGTGTGTGTGCCGGCAACAGCGTCTGTTATCAAGGGCATATTAGTGGAGTTCATCAGGATGCACTGGAGCCATGCCCACACTCCCGCCGCTGAGGTACATGCACAAAGTTAGGTGACTGAACTATTGCATGGTGAGGTGTTTACTATGCTACAGTCACCGCTGGTCCCATTCAGTTCCAAGTCATCACTGGTTAAGCCTAGCACCAAGTCTTCATTGCAGATGGTCCTGCCCAGCCTCCCTCTCCCTCCTCCCCTGTCAAATCCATCCAGTCCATCTGCCTCAACTTCGCTGTCTCCTCAGTCTTCTGGAGATTACGCTCTGCTGCACAGATCCGCATGGGATCATCAACTCTGCCTTGGCTCATTGATTCTTCATTTCAAGCCTCAGACTCAGGCTCCTCCTCCTTTCTGGTTCCACCAGTCTGCCAAGCCCACGCTTCCACCTTGGCATCACCCTGTTTTTTTTTTCAGCTCAGACAGTCTCCCTGGTTCTGCCCAGCCTCTCCTCCAAGGCTAGGCTTCTCCCTCCATTGGTTCCACCGTGGACCTTCCATCCTTCTGCCCCTCTCATCTCTACTCTGGTCCCTCTTATAAACACCCTGGGCCCTCCCACCCTCATCTCCTCCCACCCTCATCTCCTCCCACCCTCATCTCCTCCCACCCTCATCTCCTCCCACCCTCATCTCCTCCCATTCTTCCAGTAATGTTAATAGAACCTTTTTTCAAGTTGCTGGTCTTTAATAATGTTAGCACAAAATCATGCATCGTTCATTGAACTTTTTTTCTGGATTGTTGGACCTTTGTCTAAAAAAGTTTTTTAAATGTTATTTATTGTTTCAGACTGTTCAAAGATCAAACCAAATTAACATTCCCCTAATCTTTGAAGAATGATAAAATGGAGCGTTCCCTTAACATTTTTAAGATTTTTAAAATGGCTGTTTTGAAAGTTCAGAGAACATTCAGAAATGTTTTCATAAGTTAATGTGAACATTACCAAAATGTTCTGAGAACATATTCTGTTAGCTTGGTGTCTCCATTACTCCCTACATGCTAACTAAAAATATCTCAAACAGCCTGACAAAAAAACGTAAGATTTTATTTTGAATGAAAAAGATATAAAAAGTTGAAAACTCGCTTTCACACACACACACACACACACACACACACACACACACACACACACACACACACACACACACACACACACACACACACACACACACACAGAAATAAATATGTTTAAAGGCACAACTTTATCACATTAATGACCAAAACACATTCCATAAATGAACTGCATCTGACAGAAATAGTTATTACAAATAGAGGCTTTATTCCAAAAGTTATTAAAATTTTTACGTTTTTTACCCTTACAGTCCATTAAAAGCGTTCGCTCTCATACTCATCCTCATCCTCACATTTACTTTTCGTTGGACTGCAAGTAGAATGTCTTTTTTTACACCTGAAAAACAAAACATGTATAATTATTTAGTATGCAACAAAAGTGAGTGCATCCCTGTGCAATATCACATCAATGTCAAATGATTGAAAATGTTATCACCTCTCAATAATTATATTATTTCTCATTTAAATACAAAATCATTTTAAAATATAATATAGACAAAACAGGCTCCAAAGTAGAATCTGATATATAATTAAGTGCATCTGTTATTTCTAGTGCATGAACATAGTAATGGAATATTTTAAAATAACAGCCCTGCATGCAAATATGTTGGACACACCCACATATAAAGGATGGGCAAATGGGACCATGGCTCTCACTAAATAGCACTTAATTTCATTTTTGTGGGTACCATAAAGTCTGCATGTGTTTTTAGTAAATCGGGCCAGCTTGTAAAGCACTCCTTATGCCACAGCAAACAGCAAATAAGCTGCTCTTATCTGACTTACCAAACTACTGTCTGCATTTGACTGATAGTCTCTGGTAAAGGGGATCCGAAACTCTCCGGAAGCAGAAGGTAGAGAAACCCGGAGAGAACATTCAGACTGCCGATTAAGATGTATGGCAAAGATCTGTTATAGCCTCCTGCAGCAAAACAACAAGAGACACTTGAAGAAATGCTTTTGATAGGCATTTCTGGGCAAATGCCCTTGCGCAAATGAAATCCCTTAAAGCTGTTTTAAAAAATGGAAACTAATTTACACTGCAAAAAATAATTTTTTGTCTCGATTTCCAGATCAAATATCTAAACATTCTTAAATCAAGATACATTTACTGGAAAAGCAACATGACTTCAGATATTAAGTCTTGTTTTCTGGAAAAATTATCTAAATTAAGTGAGGTTTTGCTTAAAAGAATAAAAAAAAGGGGTAATCTTGTTTTTATTTTGAATTAAGATTATCTTTATGACCCCATTGGCATATATTGTATATTTTCTTGAGACAAGAATACGAGAAAACAAGAATATAAGACAAAAATACTAGCAGGAACAGGAACTAGATCATTCACAGACGATGTAGGATTTAGGAGATGAAACAGAAGAGATTATAGACCTAAGTAGATGAAGTATGGTGCAGAAAGGCTGCCCACTCTGGATGCCATGGAGCAGGTTCCTAAAGCCGTGCCCCTCACGACGGTGGGGTAAAGCTCTGCAGTCGCAGGGTATACGATCGAAAATGCTGCAGACAGACCAAACTTTCCCAGCATCACCAGAGAAATGGTAACATAGCTCATATCTACAGGTTAAAAGAGACAAAACATAGCATCCAAAGTTTATCAAAATCAAATACCGCAACAAAAAAAGAAAAGAAAAAAGATGCTATTTCTCAGTATTTCTGTCTTGTCCAGTAAAAATATCTAAACATTCAAATATCTAAACATTACTGGAAAAATGATATCTCTCATTCCTCTGCTGCTCACTTGAACGAGCTGCTAGATGTGAATGTGCTTTCTTTAAATGAGTCATCCGATCTAGCAGACCACTCTCTTTTGGCTTCCAGCAAGAGCAGGATGTGCATGTGGAGGTGAAGATATGCTTATGGAGCTCTTCCAGCCTTGCATACAAGGAGTTGCTTGAAGTCATGGCATGCGCTACTGAGAAATAAGATATCCACTAGAAACAGGGGTGGCTGCAGATTGCTCATGGGTGTTTAGATTAGCTGGCTGGCCATAAACGTCTCAGGAGGAGTCTTCCTTTTCTGTCTGACCTTAACTTTGATGTGGAGAGGTCCTGGAAGAAACCATATTCGACTCGAGGATATGCATCGATGCCTCCCATGGAAGATGCGCTTGTGAACTATCTTTCTACGGGAGACACTGATGTTGAAGAATCCAGCCCAGACATCAAAGCCATTTAGGGTTACATCTCAGTTAAGTGGCAAGGTGTATGGTGCTGAAGGTCATGCTGGTGGGGCTTTACTACCTTTACTACCTTGGCTGTGTGGCAAGACTACCTGGTGGACTTGCTTAAGAATCTGGATGACGGCCAGGGCCTTCTTCCCTAAAGCGGTCACTGAGCTGTGCCGAATCATAGATCCTGCTCTCAGGGCCACCAAGAAAACAGCTTCTGCTGTTGGCTGGTTGATGGCAGCTATGGTGGCCACGGAGAGAGACATCTGTTGGTTAACTGGGCTGAAACATTGGGTAGAAAGAAAATACTTTCGTTTTGATGTACCAGTATCACCCTCTGTTCTTTTTTTTTAGCACATCCGTCGAGATGGCGAGGTTCAGAGAGGTGAGGGCGCTGTCTGCAGTGTTTAAGAGATTTATACCACAGACAGGCCTAGAGGCAGAGCGTTGCCAACCTCCGAGGTGGAGGAGGCAGAGAAGGCATGACCAGAGGAGGGCAATGAAGGATTTGTGGGAGGTCATTAAGATTAAGTGTGCTGGTAAACATCCCCGCTTTAGAGGGAAGTAACATTCCTGTTTCTGCTCCCTCAATGTGGGGCATAAGGGCTGCCTCCCCGGAATTAGGGTCCTTAAAAAGGTGTCAACTTTATGCATCATTGCAATATACTAACGTTGAGGCTGCCTCCCCTGATAGCGGGTTCCTTAAGTTGGCGGCTCCCTTAGATAGTGACGTGTAACTTCCTCTCCTAAGTCTTTAGAGCCCCCATTAAGTATGAAATTACCTTCAGGATAATAAGTGGAGCATCTTCACTCCTGAGGGGAATTGTCTTTTTGTAGATGCTTCCTAATTCTGTTATGCTGGTACCTTTGAGGTTTAGGAATGTCTTCGTTCCCAGTTTTGAGCTCCCTCATTGTAGCCTCCTCCATTGAGGACTGCAGTTCACAAAAAAGGGAAGAGCCATGGCAGTAAAGGTTAAAGCTGCCTCCCCTATTGGTGGCTACCTTAAGAAGGTATCTTTTTTATGTTTGTAAAGCCGGGGCTGCCTCCCCAAAGGTGGCCCCTTTATGAATCATTGCATTATACAAAGATTGTAGCTGTCTCCTTACTTGTGTCCTCACCCCTGGGGGGTTTCTTTAAGTAGGAAGCTCCTTAATACCAATAGCTTCCTCCCCCTAGGGTTGGGTCCTGTAAGTAGGAAGCTCCCTTGGGTTTACCAGGGTGTGGGCTTTCTCAAATGATGTAAGCTTAACAGGAAGTCCCCTGGAGGCTGGTAGAACGAGTTCTTCTACAGACAGTTTCCCTAGAATACAAGCTTTAACATATTCTTAATGTTGTAACTGCCTCCCCTATAATTGGTTATTTTAGCAGGCGGCTCCCTTTTGTGAGCAGCAAAGTAGAAACATCCTCCCCCACTTCTATGCAGGCAGTTTATGCTGGAGATCAATAATGTGGTCAAGCCTTTCCCTCCCCTTCGGGATCTGTAAGAAGGGCCTCTGCTACCACAAGAGAGCTAGAGATGATCCCCAGACGGCAGGGACTATCGTGGAGTGTACCCTCCCCTTTGCTGGGATACCTTCTCTTGGATCCTGCACGCTCTGATCCGAGGTCTCAACAGATTTATCTTTAAGGACTATATATAGTCTGCCTTTAACTTAGACTAGGTTAAAAATGGGGATGATAGGGCCTAATGAAGAGACCCTTAAAATACTTTGCGTTTTCTAGTTTCCTCTAGTGGGCATAGTTCACCCTTACCTTAAGGGTCTCTTCATTAGGCCCTATCATCCCCATTTTTAACCTAGTCTAAGTTGGGGATCACAGTCTTGGGTGAGTGTTGGACTCCCTTCACTCAGAGGGTCTTTCTGCTGAGTCCTCAGCTTCCCGAAGCCCAATCTCTAGGCCCTGGTGAGAAGTGGTTATTGCCTGAGTTTTGCATCCCTTCTCACTGATTGAGCACCTTTAATTCAGGAGTGCTGGCCTTTCTACTAAAATGCTCCCCTGTGGTGTTTAGGGGTTGATCCTCTTATATATATATATTTAAGGCATGTCTTCCCCCTAATGGCAGGTTTCTAAGTAGGCAGCTTCCCTATGTTCCATGAAGCGCAGCTGCCTCCCAACAGGTTGGGTTTACAAACCCCTTCATGAGTCAGCACTAAGTTTGAAGCGGTCTCCCCTAATAGCGAGTCTCTTAAGTACACAGCTCCCTTAGGTCATGAGTGTCAGGTGAGGAAACAGGAGATCAAAACCTGTGCAGTATTTCCTTAAAGATAATGTCTGGCATACAGGCTGACATTACCATATCATGAGCTCCGTTTTGTCTTAGGGCTCTAAGCGGGGGGGGGTGGGAAAAGTGTCACTGACAGTTCTGTGGACCTGAGTGAGGGAATCTGACTCCGGCATATAAATCTGTTGAGTCCTTGTTTGTGCTTGTCATTCGGAGTGGGCCTTGGTTTCACAAAGTGTCCCCAGGACAGGTTTGAGAACCACTGCTCTAGTCTAGAGGATGCAGTGAGAGTTACCATTCGAAAGGGAGAAGGGGAATAAGATACTGCGTCTCTCTGCCATGCATCGGGCCTGCCAGTCTATGTCTCCTTCAGACAACGAAGTTGATGACATCTATTACAGGTGCCCTAATATACTTATATACATCACGAACTGTTGTTTAAACACGTGCTTAAGACAACAGTCACGCCAGAGGTGTTCCCCAAAGTGACTTCAAGAGAACGCAGTGTCTTGTTAACCATGGTTCCATAACCTGAGATGTTTTCTTTCAATTAGGATAGGTTTTGTATTTCTTTTTTAAACTGATTGATCGTAGACCTTATTGTTCTGAGCCAATATTAGTCAAAAATGACCATCCATTCAAAATGAAAAATGCTGGTAATTTTTGACTGGGAACACAAGAGGCGCTTTCAACACAGCATAAGGATTAAACACTCTCAAAAGTGAACACCAAACCTCCTATTCACTATTTATGCTAAAACATATATTTTAGTGACTTTCGTTCATACCACATTACAGTTAAATTTCTCACGTTGTGGTATGAGGTGTATGAAGAGAAGAAGCAGTCCTCCAAACGACAGGGTGGAAGACAAGCAGAGGCGGCGTGGCAAGCGGCGGAGCATCAGCCAGGCCATGATGAGCGCAGGCACTTCCACCATTGCTGACAGGAAGCAGTTCAGGTAGATGTTCCCATGCAGACTGGACGTGTTCAGGGACAAGGCACAGTATCCGATTGACACAGCAAACCTAATAGAAGAAAGTCAGTGTGGTCCATACACATAGTTTAGTGTACAGAGATTAATATTCACTTTAAAATATTACACTGATTTTATTTAAATGTTTGTGATTTTTAGTATTTGGTTCCCGAATGACTAAAAATCAATAAAAAATCATAACCCAAAAAATGCAAATCATGCAAAAGTCAGCTTAAACATTTCAGTCTTACCAAAATTAATACGGGACGATCTTTTCATATTCAAATACAGTGGCGTGCACAAGGGGGGGCCTGAGCCCCTGCCCCTTTGAAAGAGAAAGTGCCCTTTCGAGCGCACCACAGTGCCACACACCCCCACACGGGAACGCGATCCTGACCCTGCCCCCACGGAGGTCTGTGCACGCTGCTGTTCAAATACAAAACACATTGGGGCCAAGAGTCTGAGACCAAAAATAAAAACGTTTTAGATTTTTTAAACAATAAAATGCAATGATTTAAGTTTTTGCCATATTTCTAAACAAACGAGCAAACATATGACATTAATCTTGTGACTTGTGACACGAAAAAGTGACACAACAAATACATTCACAAAAGTAAAAAAAGCTAAAGCTTTGCATAATTTTTAAAACCCAATTTTGAACTCTGCATTTACGCTGTTATGCTCACTCTTCGAAGAAAAGGTTCTATTTTTAGTAGTGGCCAAAAGTGATGTCCGGCCTAGGAAAATTGATATCTCTATTTTAAAAGTTTTTGTAAGCATATTGCATAGTTGTGCTTGGAGTTGATTGTTTTATTTGTGATAATGCAATGAATGAAATGGTCCACTAGGAAATCGCAATGCTTAGAAGGCAAACTGATTGTTTTCACCGATTACGATCACAGGTTAGGATATTTCACTAAATGATCTACCCAATTGTTCCTCCACTGGAAGGAGGTCGACTGTCAGGATCACCAGGTGGAGTGCCCTTGATATCCACCAGAGGGCACTCGTCCCTAGTCCACTGCAATATCAACATGGACTACATTTCCCAGAACCCACTGCCCAAACGCATTGTTCCTGATTGTCTTCAGCTGTGTATCATTAACCTTGCCTATATAAGCCCGGTTTATTTGGTCATTTATTGCTAAGTCTTGTATATGTCACAACTGCATTTCTGAGCATACCTTTGATCATCTGTTCCATAATTGTTGACCCTGTTGCATAGTGATGGGAGAAATTAATCTTTACAAAGTTTTAAAGCAATTGAACTAAATGATTTGATAAATGATTCACTGTTTGGAAGGGTTCAAAACGCCACATGCCGTTGACCCCTGCAGCTCAAAACTGTAAATGCAACAAATACTTAAGCCAAATATGCATAAAAGCTATTATTATTCATTTTAATTATAATTTTTTTTTAATTTATACAAATGTATAAAAATGATCAGAGATCAGGTAAAACCCATTGAGACTTGTTCGATGTTTCACCGCTGGAAATTTAGAAAATGTCTTTGTTTACTGAAATCACGTGACTTTGGCAGTTTGAGACACGCTCCAAACCACTGATTCGAAACAGAAGATTCGTAAAGGTTTGCAAAGCAGTATAATCCTTTTGGACTAGCCCTTAATAAACTACTGCGTTTGGATAATCAGCCTGTGTGTCTCCGAGTAGTTTGTAACATCGATCAGTCGTCTGACGTCTCTGTGAAGAACAGAACTCGGGATCTTCTCCTTGGCCCCCAGTGGACGCTGGATAGTTTGTTCTCGCTTTCAAGGGCTTTGTGACAGGGGCAGGATAACTTGGGAAGGCTCGGTCATTGACGTCTCTTACGATTCCTTTGCTGTCTGGATTGACACTAATTACTCTGCCAAGCTTACAGTTTTTTCATCCGCTTTGGTACTATTTTCACAAGTAAGGTGTACATTTTCAAAACTCCTCTTTGATCACACTTGTAACTACTAGTCATTCTTTCAAAAACTGATCTCATGCTTTCATTACAATGATACATATTTTCAGTCCACATAATCATTGTTTCAAACACAAGATTATTGTAATATGTAATGAGAACATTTGGTATAATCACTGAAACACAACAGTGTGGTCTTCTAGACTTTAGTACTGTTCAGTGTCAAATCACCCTTGTTGCTGAAGTAATTACAGTAATACAGATGCCACATTAGAAAATACAATAATAGTATATTACCCAACTTGTGTAATTGAATCCATAATGTTTGTAATAGTATATATCTAGTGTGTCATCAAAGGATGTGATGAAAAGGCCATGAGTTTCTGTGCTGGTAATACTGTAAATGTTTTCACTGTATCATATTCTATACTGTAGTTGAGCTATGTAAGGGTGAAATACAGTAATGTGACAGTCTCTACCATGGTAATCGGTTTACAGTAGGTCCCCCAGTGACACGAGTCCCCATGAGTCTGTGTGTGTTCAGGTTGAAGTCCCCACTACACACACACACACACACACACACACACACACACACACGTCTGGTTCACTATCTTTGTGGGGACTCTACAGAGACATAATGGTTATTATAACGTACAAACTGTACATGCTATCCCCTACACTGCCCCTGCCCCTAAACCTACCCATCACACACACACACACACACACACACACACACACGTGCATGCAAACACTTTGAACATAATGATGGTTATCATCTAAGATAAATTATTTATGTAAAAAGAGTTCATTACATTTTGTAATCGATATTGGAAATGGCAAAGGAGTTCTATAGAAGCTATGTCTATATAATCAATATCTATAAAAATCTATAGGTGTACCAGATGATTCATTGATTAACCATTAAGATCATTTGGATTAAATTATAGACAAATGAACGAGAAGAGATGCAAATCTAAAATTTGAAAGTATGAGCTTTATGAAAGGACGTTAATAGATGAAAGTTATTTTGTGTAGTGAAAAGGATACTTTGTGATTTAGTGTATTGTAATAACACAATTGAAAATATGCTGTAATGTTTGAAAAAAGTGAAATTTTTGATGATCTGTGATATTAGTACTAAGAGTTTTGAAAATGTACATACAGTTTAACGGCTTATGAAATTTGCACCCAAGCAATAAAAAAACAACAACTGTAAAAACTAGTTAGGACCTGCAAGCTGGCATCTCCACAACCAACTGCATTGCTTGGAGACATTTGAATGGGTAACTAAAAGTCAAATGTCTTGACATCACCACTTTGGGATGCTCGCCCTAGCAATGTGGGGAATTGGCTGGATGGATTTTTCTCATTTTATGCAGCATTTTCCTCTAGAGCAGACTTGTCAATGCCCTGAAGGACTTTGGACCAAAACTGGTTTTACAAGAACTGTACATTGAAATTGGAGCCTTCATCTGAATAGACCTTCCTGGGATAGCCCTTGGCTGAAGCAAAGCCTTTAAATGCCATTGAGAATTTTTGGGATATTTGCACTATTAGCTAGCCCTGCTCGAATTGCTCTGCAAAAGACAACACCCCAGACCTTCAGTGATACGTCATCTTTCACATAGCAGTGTTCAAAGAGATCTACTGTTGCAAACTTGAAAGGTTAGGGTTAGCATTTGGTTGGCAGTTTCTGCAGCGGCAACCGCCGCTCTTCGTCTCACATACTGCGGAAGGAAATCCCACCGTTTTGGAAAGTTTCGGCTACTGATTGCAGTGCTTGGAATCAGGACAATGGATGGTACTTACCTCTTCGTATTTCACAGCTGCCATTCTCATTGACCTTGCAAAGTGCCTTTTATACATGTGAACCGATATATCTACCTCCTCAAAGAGCTCAGGATGAGTTCCTCCGACCGTCTTTCCCAGTGGCCCATTGAACAACACAAGGTCTCTGACCATACAGACTCTCTGAGGGGCTAAATGGCCTTCTCGATGGCTTATAAGCAATTCAACTAGTTGAGGGCCTTGCCAGTTCAACAAGAGTTATATCTGGAAATAATTTAATTGATGATTTGGCCTTGATGCTGTCGCAGCGAAAGCCAAAGTCTGATGGAGAGGTTTGTGTCTCCTCTGCCTCGCATGGGCGCAACCACAAACACACTCAGATCCCAGAACAGCAACAAAGAACCAGCCCAGATCCGGCCCAAATTTGGTACACGTGGAATCCACAGTTAAGATGTTGGCCGGTTCTGGTCCGACACTATGTTGCTGTCTGGGATGGATCCTTATATCTCTCATTTCCTTCCAGTCCTCTTCTATAGAGCATGCCAAGAGCTCACCAGTTGGTCAAGAGGTGGTTTTAAGTTGGCAATTTCAGTTTGACTTTACTTGAGTCAACAACCCTAGGGCTCTCTAAACAACCTAACTGAACCTTTTTTTCTAAGAGTGTGGTAAAGACAAAAAAGCCACAAGAGAAGCATCTCTGACGTCTGCAGCCCAGTGTATAGTGTAATGACTATATGTAAAAACTAGGGTCGGGACTCGATTAAAAAAATTAATCTAATTAATTAGAGGCTTTGTAATTAATTAATCGAAATTAATCGCATTTTAATTGCATATAAATATTTGACCTGAGAACAGTGAGAAGTAATTTTTTTCACATGGATTTTTAGTATACCATTGAATAATGACTGAATACATAAGCTTAATCAACAAAATTTTGTTTATTTATTTATGTCCAGCGTTTTGCGTTGAGGTGATATTTGAGGCTCAATACGCAAATTCCTTGTTGCATAGCTTCCACACAACCATGCTCTTGTCGACGCTTCCATCCTTTCGTTTTTTAAAACAAAATTTGCCAAGCAAAGCAGTCTCGTCAGCTTCTCCGTTCATGTTCACTGTGGTTTGTTGTGTTCAGAAGTCAAGAACGCTAGTTGGTGTTCCAGTATAAACGGTCCGTCGAAACTCATTCATTAAAAACGCTCATGGTGCAAAAATAAGTTAAAATTGTTATCAATTTTTGCGTAATTAATCTTAATTAACGCGTTAAAGTCACGCAATTAATTAATCTTAATTAACGCGTTAAAGTCCCGGCCCTAGTAAAAACAGCTATGGATATACAGATCTGTACGATGTAACAGGTACTTATATATGCACTAATCCACATCTTGAACCAGATAATGGCTATGTCCAAAATCGCATTCTCTCTTGAGTAGGTACTTACTTTGCGGCTGCTAAAAAGTGTTCTATATATTATAAATATAATCTGGAAGTACTACATTCTACAATACACATATAGTATTAGTAATAGGTGGTGATAAGTGATAGAAAGGAAGAATATGATTTTGGACGCAGCCCATGCCTATCTTGAGTATATGTAAGTGCTCTCACCAGACCAGGCACAGCAGGAAAGTAATGCAGCGGATGTTGGTGGACTTCACCAGGTCACAGAGATTGTAGGTCTGCAAACTTCCAGTACTTTCTCTTGACTAGAGTGCAAGTGTCACAAAAACATGAGTTGTTAGCAAAAGGCCATCTGAAATCCACAGCTAAAACAATAAAAAAGCATCCTTATGTGAACCGTCATAACAATATCCTAGACCAGGGGTCGGCTACCTTTTTGTCAAGTGCCTTTTTTAAGTTTCTGAGTTCATCACTGCTATAACCTCATCTGAAATCCCCCCCCCAAAAGCCCTCTTTTGGTCTTTTCATGATTGGATATCTATCGGATCAGAGAAAGCACATGAAGTGACCAGATACACATGAACAGGCTTTCCACATGCATCACAGTCATTTCGATGTGTGTGGACTGTTTAATATGACTCAATGTAATTTTGAATATCTCCAAAATGTATAGCATTGACGACACTCTAAAATGCTGAGTTGTTTCAACCCATGTTTGGGTCAAATATAGACTAACTTAACCATTGATTTTTTAAATAAAATTTTAAACCCAAAGTTTGGGTTTGTACATATTTCACCAAAACATGGGTTGAAACTACAAATTAAACTGTCAGTCAGTAACTTGTGGTCACGCTTATGGTTTATCAATGGTTTATTCATTGACTTGCACAGTTTAATTATATATCCCTTATATACAGGGATACTGTGATAGGTCTTGTATTCCTATAGGCTTGACTGACAATTACTTTTTCAATGATTTTTTTTATTCCTGGTAAAATGTAGCTAGCTAACTAATAAAAATAAGAAAATAAGAGTAATATTTCACAAAGGAAGAACAATTTTGACTGTAAAATTATTTTAACATACACTCACCTAAGGGATTAGGCATGATGGATTAGGGATTAGGAACAAGGCATGATGGATCCATGTTCTCATTCTGTTTACGCCAAATTCTGACTCTACCATCTGAATGTCTCAACAGAAATCGAGACTCATCAGACCAAGCAACATTTTTCCAGTCTTCAACTGTTCAATTTTTGTGAGCTTGTGCAAATTGTAGCCTCTTTTTCCTATTAGTAGTGGAGATGAGTGGTACCCGGTGGGGTCTTCTGCTGTTGTAGCCCATCCGCCTCAAGGTTGTGTGTGTTGTGGCTTCACAAATGCTTTGCTGCATACCTCGGTTGTAACGAGTGGTTATTTCAGTCAAAGTTGCTCTTCTATCAGCTTGAATCAGTCGGGCCATTCTCCTCTGACCTCTAGCATCAACAAGGCATTTTCGCCCACAGGACTGCCCAACTTGTCCTTCAAACCCTCGACCCTATAGGTCGTTTTCAAGCACCTTGTTACGACCTATATTTACGTTTTAAAGTCATGCGCCCTCTAGCTGGCGTAAAAATAATGACAGTGTCAATTTTTACGTCTGATGACATGAAATGACGTATAACTGTCATTACCAATCAAAATGCGTGTTCATTTTAATGCAATGTGTGGACTTTTTACCACCATTTTTCATATTTCCATTTAGCAAAAATATTATTTTTTATTTATAACTGCACCCACCCCATCCCTAAACCTACCCAGTGATTTATAGTGCATAAACACTTTATGAGCACATGTGTTCCCTAGGCTCGAACTCACGATTGCACGATCACATGTTGTTGTACAATATTGCAATGCTTTACCAATTGAGATATGCAAAATCTGAAATATTATGCAGATAAAAGGGAAAAAATGCTTTAAAAGGAAAGTGTCCTGTTGTCAATAGGAGAACAACTTTAGAAAACGCTCTTATGTGTCGTATTTCATGAATTAAAATATCGTCGATAGGGGCGCGACTTTAGTGAACGCTCCTTTGGGTCGTATTTTAAGGAAGTGACAAACGACCTATATAGGCGTATTGGTTGGAGGACATGTTGGGACTGCCGCATACTGGATGTTTTTCCCTTTTCACACCATTCTTTGTAAACCCTAGAAATGGTTGTGTGTGAAAATCCCAGTAACTGAGCAGATTGTGAAATACTCAGACCGGCCCGTCTGGCACCAACAACCATGCCACGCTCAAAATTGCTTAAATCCCCTTTCTTTCCCATTCTGACATTCAGTTTGGAGTTCAGGAGATTAAACAGGTGTTCCTAATAATCCTTTAGGTGAGTGTATGTCATTAATATCTGCCAAATGATGACATCTCTTGCAAGACAAAAAAAAAAAAAAAAAACGAAGTGCTTGGCAATTTTAATAACATGTTATTTAAACTAGTTTCTAGTCTGACAAAAAAAAATTGTGGCATTGGTGTTGTAGCTCTGAATGTTAATGGTGCAAGAGACTAATGAGAAAGAGCAGAGCTCTATAAGATGATCATATGATAACAAACTGGCGTTTTGTTTTTCTTGTAGTGACAAGAACTTTTGAGTCTTTATTCCTCAATTTGTTCTATTTTCTGAACATTTTTAAATGTCAAAGAACAATTTGAAAATAATATCTGTCACTATTACAGTTTTGTTGCACCTTTTAATGAATCATGTTCAAAAACACACTGATTTTGTTGTTTTCATTGTTGTATAAAAGCACATTAAATGTTGTGTAAGTATCATAAGAGATTGTGTCGTTTATTGGCATGTAATTCTCCTCTCTGTCTTAATCATACACCTGAAGTAGATTAGTGATTAAGAAGATTACTTGAGCATCTGAACTCTGGATTATGAACTTTGGATTTTAAAAACTCTGTTCAGTTGTATGATTAAATGCTTGTGGATATTATGGTAGATGCAATTATAATTACAGTAAATACTGTTGCTGGGTAGCATCCTCTTATCATAATTAAGAAATGGATTGCTGAAGTATAAGTCATATTAGTAAGTTAATGCATTTAAATGTTGCCATACTAAGTAGAAATTGTCTAGTTTAATGCTTGTTGCCTATGGCTGCATATGTTTATGCCTCAGCTTACTGCTGCATGGGTTTTATCTTCAGCGTCACAGCTTTATGACATTGCATCTCAAAGTTAGTCTGTTATTGATCTATCTAAGCCAGGGGATAGGTTAGGTTTGATTCAGTGCTGTCTCCACTCAGATGGATGAGGAGTTTGACCAAAACTGTACCGTCTATATCAATATTATCTGACATAAATGGTTCTGACTGAAGTGGTGTTTGTGTGCCTGCCCAACATCTTATTCAGTCAGTGGGTAAGTAATTAACTCTGTTACAGTGTATAAATATGTGGCTCCATAAAAGCTTATATTGCACAAAACTGTGTCTTGTAGAGCATTTGTGACATGCAGTAAAAATACTGTAGGTTCAGCAGCAAACTCTTCTCGCAGCTACGCTTCAGCTATGCCATACAGCAGAGTAATTATAACTAACTTAACATCGTTAATGTTAAATGACAAATGTGGTGAAATGTGGATTTCACCTGATGCTTGGGAAAAATGACATCAGGGGCCTTAACCCCGTTCATCTTGGCAGCCTTTCTCAGAATCGCCTCGGCCTCCTCAACCCTCCCCTGAGACAGCAGCCATCGCGGAGACTCTGGAATAAACCTGCAAACAACAACAGATCCTTCATTATCCTCATTTAATGCAGCACAATGAAATTGAAATGAAATATATTATAGTTATATACGCCATGGAACTCCCTGAAATGCCTCCATTGCAGTCTTGAGTTTTTTCCGGGAGCACACATCACAATATTCCTCATTATAATAATTATTGGGCAGCATAACGAGGTGGGGCCTGGTTGAGTTAGTTAGTCGTGTGTTGAAACTGTCAGTTATGGTAAGGGGGTCATTTCCCAAAACACCAATCACAACACACTGCTCCAGCTGACCAATCAGAGCACAGTGTGCTTTTCAGAAGGAGGGGCTTCACAGAAACAGGAACTAAAAAGAGCGTTACTGACAGACTGGGAAGAGAGGAGCCGCAACAATGGAGAATATGAGGAATAATAATCAACATTTATGCGGGAAAACCTGCTCTAGTAGAGCTAGAAAACAACATCAAGATATAATAGATCTCTAACATTTGTTACTGTACTGTGAGCTAACTAGAACAAACAATGTCAAGGAGTTTAGAGTTGGGAGTTTATCACACTGAGCATCTACGACGGCGGAAGAACCTGTAACCCTGGTAGGCGCAAATTTCCCTTCTATCCCTCTGATTTTAATTCTCTGTTTGGGATCAGATGATTTTAAGCTGCTAAACTCCGGGAAAGTTTTTAGTCCAATTATCCAATAAGACAATTCATTTGAACAATCAGTTCAAAACAGTGCTGATGTAAAGAAAACCAGGCTGAATACATAGAGGGCCAGTTTTCAGTGAATTATTCATCCACATGGGCGAGTCTAAGGGCCGGAAAGCTTTAAACCGAGATGCCAGCCCTAAACTCTTAAAGGAAGATGAAAGTATAATCATATTATCCAAACTATAACTTATAACAAACACCTACCACCACAGGGGCATGCAGAAGAACCCAGGGATGGTGAGGACCAGCAGCAGCATTCTCCAGTCCCGCAGGAAGTAGGCGGCCAGCGGGAGCATCATATACCCAATAGAGAAGAAAAGACACACACCCAGAGTGGAGTAGATGTCCCGAATGGATGGGCTCAATATTTCCATTCCTAGGGGAAGGACATTTCAAAAAGAATAGAGTTTTAATTATTGCTGGATTATTGAAGTAGATTCTGAGACAAAAACATGCGTTTGTTTTTAAACGCATTCTAAAAATGTGTGAACAAATGTGCTGCCAGTCATCATTTCAATAATAAGCTGTTTGCTTGCTACACTGTTATACACTGATCAGGCATAACATAATGACCACTACATATTGTGTCGGTCCCCTTTTGCTGCCAAAACAGCCCTGAGCCGTTGAGGCATGGACTCTACTAGGCCCCTGATGGTGTACTGTGTTATCTGGCACCAAGATGTTAGCAGCAGATCATTTTAAGTCCTGTAAGTTGAGAGGTGGGGCCTTCATGGAACGGACTTGTCCAAAGCATCACACTGCCGGCTCGCCTTCTTCCCATAGTGCATCCTGGGGCCATGTGTTCCCCAGGTAAGCCACGCACACGCACCCGGCCATCCACGTGATGTAAAAGAACATGTGATCATCAGACCAGGCCACCTTCTTCCATTGCTCCGTGGTCCAGTTCTGATGCTCACGTGCCACTGTTGGTGCTTTCGGCGGGGTCAGGGGTCAGCATGGGCACCCTGACTGGTCAGCGGCTATGCCGCCCCATACGCAACAAACTGCGATGCTCTGTGTATTCTGACACCTTTCTATCAGAACCAGCATTAACTTCTTGAGCAGTTTGAGCTCCAGTAGCTCGTCTGTTTGATCGGACCACACGGGCCAGCCTTCGCTCCACACACGTGCATCAATGAGCCTGGGCCGCCCATGACCCTGTGGCCGGTTCTCCACTGTTCCTTCCTTGGAGCACTTTTGATAGATCCTGACCACTGCAGACCGGGAACACCCCACAAGAGCTGCAGTTTTGGAGATGCTCTGACCCAGTCGTCTAGCCATCACAATCTGGCCCTTGTCAAACTCGCTCAAATCCTTACGCTTGCCCATTTTTCCTGCTTCTAACACATCAACTCTGAGGACAAAATGTTCACTTGCTGCCTAATATATCCCACCCACTAACAGGAGCCGTGATGAAGAGATGATGAGTGTTCTTCACTTCATTATGTTATGCCTGATTGGTGTATGACTGAAAACAGTACAGTAATGATTATTCAAAGCAAATATAAAGCGTACACTAAATAAACCACAGCACATCAAAAGCCTTTACCTAAAGCAAATGCTGTCAAATAGTTTGAAATCTGGCCCATTCCAGCAATGAAAAACAACACGCAAAAAATCAACCAAGATGGGGAGAAGACTTGAATGAAGGTGAATACCGTCTGAATCGCCATGGTAACAAACAGCACTATTTTCCTGCCAAACCTGAAAACCAAGAAGAAACAAGTTTATTTCCAACTGGCAACTTTCCAGTTTTCACGAGAGTGCAGTGACCAAGCGTGTTTTGCTCACTTCCGATATAGTCCACTGCATTCACAATTTGACATTAAATTGTAATATTCTCATGTGGCTTGTGAGGGGGAGGAGGGGGTGTTCGGGGGGTTTGATGCTCTCTAACCTGTCAGCAATCTGTCCAGAGATGAAGGAACCAGTCAAAACACCAGAGAAGAAGAGCGAGGTGGTCAACGGAACTCTCCAGTCATCGGAACACACCAAATCCCACTGCCGTTGAGCAAACAATGCAGGTTAGAGGGATTATATCCATTTATGAAAGGAAAATTTAAAAAATGTTCAAAGTTGTTAAAAGTTACAGTCTGACTCATGAAAGCCACCGAATGGAGTAATTTACATTATTCTGACACTTCTATTCATGATATAGGAATATAGGAATATAGGGAAATTGGAGACCGGGGCTAGTTGTCACAAGGGCTATAACAGTAACTTTCTGGATTTTTTTATTACAGATGTACAAAAGTATTATTTACTGATTAATAGACTTTTTAAATGATGTACTTTCTGTTGTTCCAAATATGGGTTTGATTTTGCCTTAATATCTTTTAGTGCTATTATATGAATTGTTTTGTTTCATAATTATCTGTAAAGCCATTACATATCCTATTATATCTGACTTTAAATACATGCCGTGGAACCTATTTCTTATCTCAAACAAAGGCATTCTTTGAAAATCAATATGAATAAAACGCTGGTCCCCATTGTGACAACATGCCCTGTGGAAGGGTCAACGTGTTTTCACTTTTTCTAGGGGTCAGAAAAGATAGTTTGTGGTTTGATATTCAGATTTCGTTTGGCTATAAACCTGCAGTGTGTGGGCGTTGACATCCAAATAAAATCCTCTGGGCCAGTGTTTTTATCACAGCCACTCCTAATTTTATAATGTGTATCTCCAAAAGTTGGACACCTTCATCTGTCATCTTCAACTGCATGATTTTTTTTTTTTTTTTACAAATATTGTTGAGTTAACCCTTCCCCGGGTGCTTAACTTCACTATTCTGATTTGTGAAAGGTTTTACAGCAGGGCCGTACACAGGAGGGTAGTCCGGTGGCTAATGCCACTGCCCCCTCCTCTCCTTATCCCCAAAGGATACTTATTAAAGCTTTCTGTTATCAGTGAATGATCTAAATTAGTAATATCTTGGTATGGTTAAGCTGTATAATATTAAATTAAATGTCTAATACTTCCATTGAAGATGAGGCAGAGGCAGCTCAGAGAGTGAGGGAGAGCCCACTGAGAATCGGCCAACTCAGACCGTTACGGTTAAGACTGTTAAACTGGCCGACTGTAAAGGAATATGCTAGAGTGTGATAAGAAGAAAGATAGACATTGTAATATTTGAATGGAAGAGTATTACAACAATGTTACTGTGATCATACTTGTCAATGGTTTACCGGTAATAGACGATTCATCAACATTAGGGTGTTTGACTCAAGATCACAATCTTTTAATTATTTAATCCCACCAGTCACAATTGTGACCACAACCACAAACTTACAGTGGGTACGGAAAGTATTCAGACCCCCTTAAATGTTTCACTCTTTGTTATATTGCAAACATTTGCTAAAATCATTTAAAGTATTTTTTTCTCATTAATGTACACACAGCACCCCATATTGACAGATAAACACATAATTGTTGACATTTTTGCAGATTTATTAAAAAAGAAAAACTGAAATATCACATGGTCCTAAGTATTCAGACCCTTTGCTCAGTGTTTAGTAGAAGCACCTTATGATATAATACAGCCATGAGTCTTTTGGGAAAGATGCAACAAGTTTTTCACTCCTGGATTTGGAGATCCTCTGCCATTCCTCCTTGCAGATCCTCTCCAGTTCTGTCAGGTTGGATGGTAAACGTTGGTGGACAGCCATTTTCAGGTCTCTCCAGAGATGCTCAATTGGGTTTAAGTCAGGGCTCTGGCTGGGCCATTCAAGAACAGTCACGGAGTTGCTGTGAAGCCACTCCTTCATTATTTTAGCTGTGTGCTTCGGGTCATTGTCTTGTTGGAAGGTGAACCGTCGGCCCAGTCTGAGGTCTTGAGCACTGTGGAGAAGGTTTTCCTCCAGGATATCCCTGTACTTGGCTGCGTTCATCTTTCCCTTGATTGCAACCAGTCGTCCTGTCCTTGCAGCTGAAGAACACCCCCACATCATGATGCTGCCACCACCGCTTCACTGTTGGGCCTGTATTGGACAGGTGATGAGCAGTGCTTGGTTTTCTCCACACATACCGCTCAGAATTAAGGCCAAAAAGTTCTATCTTGGTCTCATCAGACCAGATAATCTTATTTCTCACCATCTTGTAGTCCTTCAGGTGTTTTTTTTAGCAAACTCCATGCAGGCTTTCATGTGTCTTTCACTGAGGAGAGGCTTCTGTCGGGCCACTCTGCCATAAAGCCCAGACTGGTGGAGGGCTGCAGTGATGGTTGAGTTTCTCCAACTCTCTCCCATCTCCCGACTGCATCTCTGGAGCTCAGCCACAGTGATCTTTGGGTTCTTCTTTACCTCTCTCACCAAGGCTCTTCTCCTCCGATAGCTCAGTTTGGCCGGACGGCCAGCTCTAGGAAGGGTTCTGGTTGTCCCAAACGTCTTCCATTTAAGGATTATGGAGGCCACTGTGCTCTTAGGGACCTTAAGAGCAGCAGAAGTGTTTTTGTAACCTTGGCGGATCTGCTCTCTGAGCTCTTCAGGCAGTTCCTTTGACCTCATGATTCTCATTTGCTCTGACATGCACTGTGAGCTGTAAGGTCTTATATAGACAGGTGTGTGGCTTTCCTAATCAAGTCCAATCAGTATAATCAAACACAGCTGGACTCAAATGAAGGTGTAGAACCATCTCAAGGATGATCAGAAGAAATGGACAGCACCTGAGTTAAATATATGAGTGTCACAGCAAAGAGTCTGAATACTGAGGACCATGTGATATTTCAGTTTTTCTTTTTTAATAAATCTGCAAAAATAACAACAACTCTGTGTTTTTCTGTCAATATGGGGTGCTGTGTGTGCATTAATGAGATGAGAAAATGAACGTAAATTATTTTAGCAAATGGCTGCAATATAACAAAGAGTGAAAAATGTAAAGGGGTCTGAATACTTTCCGTACCCACTGTATTATATGAATTTAAGACATCTACGTGAGTTCTGGGCAGGTCTAACATTGTTGGGTAGTTTGGTCATGTGACCACACACATTTATTTCTTGGTACTGCCATCTTAACACAATGATGACTTGAAAGCTCAGAAATGACAGGACAATTTTTGACAAAGTCAGTTTTTGAATAGCTCATAAATTTTTTGCACACATCATCATGAAAGGGTTATCTATACATACATATTGAAATTATATTAATGCATGGTTTATTCTGTTGTCAGGCTGCAGATAAATGAAGAGGGTCACAATTGTGACCGGTGGTATAAAACAGGGAGTCTATGTCCCCTCTATGTCATTCTGTGTTATTCATATGAACTATCTATCTATCCATCCATCCATCCGTCTATCTGTACTTCTGTCTGTCTATACCTTTGTCTATCTATACTTCTGTCTGTCTGTCTGTCTTTCTATACTTCTTTCTGTCTGTCTGTCTATGCCAGGGGTGTCCAATCTTGCTCCTGGAGGGCCAGTGTCCTGCAGAGTTTAGCTCCAACCCCAATGAAACACAGCTGAACCAGCTAATCAAGGTCTTAAACCAGGGTTTTCTGTCACGTTCATGGATGCACTGTTTCCTTCTTGTCGCGTGCTCTGTGTGTGACTGTGGTATGTGTGTCCAGGTCACATGGCTCATCAGCGGATCCAGCTGCCAATCATCATCACACCACCTGCTGCTCATTTTCCCACCACATATATACTCACGCCATTCTCATCTCCCTTGTCAGATCGTTGTTTGCTGTCCTGTGTTGTGGTTGTGTCGTCTGTTCCTGTCTGAAGATCCAGTGTGTTCGTCTGCCGTTCCAGTTTGGGTGTCTTCGTGTTCTCGCTCGTGTTCAAGACCTGGATTATCTTCACACCACTTCACTTCTCGTCACCACCTCTCACCAGCACCGATCACCTCAGTCCCTGCGCCAGCTAGACCTGCATGTCCTTGGACTGTTCCTTGTTCTCTGCTTGTATTTATTAAAGAGTGTTAACTTGCATTTGCTTCCTGTGATCAATCATGACAGAACGATCTGACCTTGGAACGGAAGCAGCGAGTTCTCAGCAGACTGCCTTAGAAGGATTCATCAACACCAGCATTCATCGTATGGAGACCCAGGAGAGAAACTTGAGCGAAACGGGAAGGGCTGTGCAGGTTTTAGTGGCGCAGGTGTCCGAGCTCACCCAGCAGATCCAGCTTCTTCGTGGTCCCGCTGCGCCACCCACACCGGCCGTCCTCCCACCCACAACTGAGAGTGCCACCAGCCCCGAACCTCGTCTTCCGGTGCCCGAGGCCTATTCAGGTGAACCTAATTTTTGCAGAGCGTTTCTGACTCAATGTTCTATGCATTTCGCTCTACAGCCTCGCACCTTCAGAACAGAACAGAGTAAGGTGGCATTCGTGCTTACTCTCCTAACGGGGAGGGCTTCTCTCTGGGGGACGGCGGTGTGGGAGAACCAAGACCCATGCTGCGCCTCGTTCCAGTCACTCGCCGACGAAATGAGAAGAGTGTTCGACCGGTCGGTCGCGGGGAGAGAGGCTGCCCGACAGCTGGCGGAACTACGCCAGGGAAATAGGTCAGTGTCTGATTATTCCATCGACTTCGTGACGTTAGCGGCAGAGTGTCACTGGAACGAGGAGGCGCAGTGGGACATGTTCCTGCATGGGCTGGCTGACCGTGTTCACAAGGAAATCTACGCGCTGGACCTCCCAAGACCCTCAACGGACTCATCGACCTCGCTCTAAGGGTGGATGCTCGACTAACCAGGGTGGAGCATCGGAGTCCAGTCCTGAGGAGCGGGGAGGCGGAACGGTCCAGCAGAGGAGACACGGTCAGCCCCAGCCAAGATCATGAGCCCATGCAGGTGGGTCGAGCTCGACTTTCCCGGGAGGAGCGAGAGAGGCGGAGGTCCCAAGGACTATGCATGTACTGTGGAGGAGCCGGGCATTTCGCTCACAACTGTCCGGTAAAGGGCAAGCCCGGCAGTAAGTTTGAGGCTACTGTCGGGTGGGATCTCCGCTGGAAAGTCCTCAACCACATCCACCCTCCTCCCGGTAAGACTGAGGTGGTCTAATCACCACCACAACTGTAATGCACTTCTGGATTCCGGGCGAAGGTAATTTTCTGGACAGATCGCTAGCCATCGAACTCCACATTCCTTCAAACCACTCCCCAATAAGATTGCAGTACACGCTCTCAATGGACAAAGCGCCCTTCCATATCGTACAGCACTGAAGACGCCACCCTCATCACCGGAAACCACATTGAACAGACATCCTTTCTTATTTTTGACTCACCTCACACACCCATCGCCCTTGGTCACCCCTGGCTCACCCAACACAACCCCGGGTAGACTGGATCCAAAGTTCCATTGTGGCCTGGAGTGAGAGGTGTCATAAGACTTGTCTTGTCTCTGCCTGTTCGTCAGTCTCTGTTTCTGTGTTACAGGAGGAAGCAGTGGATCTGTCTAACGTGGCGCCGAGTACCACGACCTGAAGGAGGTGTTCAGTAAGTCTAGGGCTGCTTCTCTTCCTCCGCATCGTCCCTATGACTGTGCCATAGACCTATTGCCAGGACAGTCTCCGCCTAAAGGCAAGTTGTATTCACTTTCGATTCCAGAAAGGGAGGCTATGGAGAAATATATTTCTGATTCCCTAGCAGCCGGGTTCATTCGCCTCTTCCTCTTCTCCAGCGGGGCGGGGTTCTTTTGTGGGTAAGAAGGATGGTTCCCTGCACCTTGTATTGACTACTGGGGTTGAACAACATAACGGTAAAGAATACCTATCCTTTGCCGTTAATGTCTTCAGCTTTGAGAGGTTGCAGGGGCATCGATCTTCACAAAATTGGATTTAAGAAATGCTTATCATTTGGTCCGCATCAGGAAGGGGGATGAATGGAAGACCGCTTAACACCCCTAGGGGCACTTTGAATATTTGGTCATGCCATTCGGGCTTTCCAACTCCCCAGCGGTCTTCCAGGCGCCACAATGACGTGCTGAGAGACATGGTCGACCAATTCATATATGTCTACCTGGATGACATATTGATTTTTCCTCCTCTCCAGGAACATGTACAGCACGCTCGACGAGTACTTCAGAGGCTGCTAGCGAATGGGCTTTTGTCAAGGCGGAGAAATGCGTTTTCATGCACAGTCTGTTCCTTTTCTAGGGTACATCGTGTCGACTGAGGGAGTGCGCATGGATCCTGAGAAGGTTAAGGCTGTGGTGGATTGCCAAGCCCAGATTCCCGTAAGGCCCTACAGAGGTTTCTGGGGTTCGCCAATTTTTACCGGCGGTTCATTCGCAATTTCAGCCAGCTAGCCTCGCCTCTGATTGCCTTGACCTCCCCAAAACTACGCTTCAGGTGGTCAGACGCAGCCGAGGCTGCGTTTGCCAAACTGAAGGCTCGCTTCGTTTCAGCCCCTATTCTCGTTGCCCCTGATCCATCACGGCAGTTTGTGGTGGAGGTCGATGCATCAGAGGTGGGGTAGGCGCAGTGTTATCCCAGCGTTCTACCACAGGCGATAAGATGCACCTGCGCGCTGCTTTTTTCCCATCGATTATCCCCTGCCGAATGTAATTACGACATTGGTAATCGGGAGTTGCTGGCAGTCAAGATGGCCTTGGAGGAATGGCGCCACTGGTTGGAGGGTTCAGGGTGCCTTTTATTGTATGGACCGACCATAAGAATCTAGAATATATTAGGACTGCGAAAAGGTTGAACTCCAGGCAGGCTCGGTGGGCACTTTTTTTCGGACGTTTTGATTTTACTCTCGCATCGCCCGGGTTCTAAGAACATCAAACCCGATTCTTTGTCACGTATTTTTGATCGCCCAACGCCCGTCTACTCCCGAGTGCATTTTACCGGAGAGATTAGTGGTCTCCACACTCACATGGGAGGTCGAATCGAGAGTCAAGTCGGCTCTAGAAGGGGTAACGCCTCCGCCCGAGTGTCCACCGAACCGCTTATTTGTGCCGGAGGAGTTACGGTCCATGGTCATCCAGTGGGGTCATAGTTCCAACGTAGCCTGCCATCCAGGAGTCAGTCGAACTAAGTTTTTAGTCAAGCAACGATTCTGGTGGCCTCGCATGGCTCGGGGCGCCCGCGATTTTGTGTTGGCTTGTTCAGTCTGTGCCGTTGGTAAAACTTCCAATCGCTCTCGGATGGGTTACTTCAACCACTGTCAGTCCCTTCAAGACCCTGGTCTCACATTTCGCTAGATTTTATTACCGCCTCGCACCTCCCAAGGGTACACGGTCGCTTTGACTGTAGTGGACCGGTTCTCGGCGGCTCATTTCATCCACTTGCCCAAATTACCTTCAGCCAAGGAGACAGTGGTTACGGTCATTGACCACGTCTTCGACTTCATGGCCTCCCGATAGACGTGGTTTCTGACAGAGGTCCCCAATTTGTGTCCAGATTTTGGCAAGAGTTTTGTAGATTGCTGGGGGCGACGGTTAGTTTATCCTCAGGGTTCCACCCCCAGAGCAATGGCCAGACTGAGAGAGCTAACCAGGATCTTGAGCTAACGCGATGTTTAGTCTCAAGAATCCTTCCTCCTGGAGTCAGCAACTTTCGATGGTGGAGTACGCGACAATACATTACCAGTGTCGCCCACGGGCCTATCACCGCTTGAGTGTAGTGTAGGTTACCAGCCACCTATTTTTCCTAGCCTGGAATCCGAAGTCGCGGTCCTCTGCTCACGCCTTTGTCCAGAGGTGTCACCGCACTTGGACAAGAGCCCGAGAGACTCTTCTCCAAGTGAGGAGCGCACCAAGGCCAAGGCCGATCGCCACCGGTCAAGGCCCCCGTTATACGTCGTTGGTCAAAAGTGTGGCTTTCTACTAAGAACATTCCTCTCCGATCCGTCTCTAATAAGCTCGCACCCAAATTTATTGGTCCGTTTACTGTCTGTCTGTCTGTCTATCTATTTGTCTCTGTATCTATACTTCTGCCTGTCTATCTATACTTCTGTCTGTCTATCTATTATTCTGTCTGTCTGTCTGTCTGTCTGTCTGTCTGTCTATCTATACTTCTGTATGTCTGTCTGTCTATCTATCTATATTTCTGTCTGTCTGTCTATCTATTTGTTTCTGTATCTATACTTCTGCCTGTCTATCTACGTATACTTCTGTCTGTCTATCTATTATTCTGTCTGTCTGTCTGTCTATACTTCTGTCTGTCTGTATATCTATCTATACTTTTGTCTGCCTGTCTATCTATGCTTTTGCATATCTATACTTCTGTCTATCTATCTATCTCTACTTCTGTTTATCTTTGCTTTTGTCTATCTATACTTCTGTTTGTCTGTCTATCTATACTTCTGTTTGTCTGTATATCTATATTTCTGTCTGTCTGTCTGTCTATCTATTTGTCTCTGTACCTATACTTCTGCCTGTCTATCTATACTTCTGTCTGTATATCTATTATTCTGTCTGTCTATCTATACTTCTGTCTGTCTGTCTATCTATACTTCTGTATGTCTGTCTGTCTATCTATACTTCTGTCTTTCTATACTTCTGTCTGTCTGTCTATTTATACTTATTTCTGTCTGTCTATACTTTTGTCTGTCTGTCTGTCTGTCTGTCTATACTTCTTTCTCTCTATCTATAATTGTGTCTGTCTGTCTGTCTATACTTCTGTCTGTTTGTCTATCTATACTTTTGTCTGTCTGTCTATCTATGCTTTTGTCTATATATACTTCTGTCTATCTATCTATACTTCTGTCTATCTATCTATACTTCTGTTTGTCTATATATGCCTTTGTATTTCTATACTTCTGTCTGTCTATCTATCTATACTTCTGTCTGTATGTCTATCTATACTTTTGTCTGCCTGTCTATCTATGCTTTTGTCTATCTATACTTCAGTCTATCTATCTATACTTCTGTTTGTCTGTCTATCTATACTTCTGTCTGTCTGTCTGTCTGTCTATCTATAATTCTGTCTGTCTGTCTATCTATACTTCTGTCTATCTATATTTCTGTCTGTCTATCTATCTGTCTGTGTATCTATACTTCTGCCTATCTATCTATACTTCTGTCTGTCTGTCTATACTTCTGTCTGTCTGTCTATACTTCTGTCTGTCTATACTTCTTTCTGTCTGTCTGTCTATACTTCTGTCTGTCTATCTATACTTCTTTCTGTCTATCTATGCTTTTGTATGTCTATACTTCTGTCTGTCTGTCTATCTATACTTCTGTCTGTCTGTCTATCTATATTTCTGTCTGTCTGTCTGTCTGTCTATCTATACTTCTGTCAAACTATAGTTCTGTCTGTCTGTCTATCTATAATTCTGTCTGTCTGTCCATCTATATTTCTGTCTGTCTATCTATCTGTCTGTGTATCTTTACTTCTGCCTGTCTATCTATACTTCTGTCTGTCTGTCTATACTTCTGTCTGTCTGTCTATCTATACCTCTGTCTGTCTGTCTATCTATCTATACTTCTTTCTGCCTGTCTATCTATACTTCTTTCTGTCTATGCTTTTGTATATCTATATTTCTGTCTGTCTGTCTATCTATACTTCTGTCTGTCTATCTATACTTCTGTTTGTCTGTCTATCTATTTGTCTCTGTATCTATACTTCTGCCTGTCTATCTATACTTCTGTCTGTCTGTCTATACTTCTGTCTGTCTGTCTGTCTGTCTATCTATACTTCTGTCTGTCTGTCTGTCTGTCTATCTATATTTCTGTCTGTCTATCTATCTGTTTGTGTATCTATACTTCTGCCTATCTATCTATACTTCTGTCTGTCTGTCTGTCTGTCTGTCTATCTATACTTCTGCCTGTCTATCTATACTTCTGTCTGTCTATCTATTATTCTGTCTGTCTGTCTGTCTATCTATACTTCTGTCTGTCTGTCTATCTATACTTTTGTCTGTCTGTCTGTCTATGCTTTTGTCTATATATACTTCTGTCTGTCTATCTATACTTCTGTCTGTATATCTATCTATACTTTTGTCTGCCTGTCTATCTATGCTTTTGCATATCTATACTTCTGTTTATCTTTGCTTTTGTCTATCTATACTTCTGTCTATCTATCTATACTTCTGTTTGTCTGTCTATCTATACTTCTGTTTGTCTGTATATCTATATTTCTGTCTGTCTGTCTGTCTATCTATTTGTCTCTGTATCTATACTTCTGCCTGTCTATCTATACTTCTGTCTGTCTATCTATTATTCTGTCTGTCTGTCTGTCTGTCTATCTATACTTCTGTCTGTCTGTCTATCTATACTTCTGTATGTCTGTCTGTCTATCTATACTTCTGTCTTTCTATACTTCTGTCTGTCTGTCTATTTATACTTATTTCTGTCTGTCTATACTTTTGTCTGTCTGTCTGTCTATACTTCTTTCTCTCTATCTATAATTGTGTCTGTCTGTCTGTCTATACTTCTGTCTGTTTGTCTATCTATACTTTTGTCTGTCTGTCTATCTATGCTTTTGTCTATATATACTTCTGTCTATCTATCTATACTTCTGTTTGTCTTTCTATACTTCTGTTTGTCTATATATGCCTTTGTATTTCTATACTTCTGTCTGTCTATCTATCTATACTTCTGTTTATCTTTGCTTTTGTCTATCTATACTTCTGTCTATCTATCTATACTTCTGTTTGTCTGTCTATCTATACTTCTGTCTGTCTGTCTATGCTTTTGTATTTCTATACTTCTGTCTGTCTGTCTATACTTCTGTCTGTCTGTCTATCTATACTTCTGTCTGTCTGTCTATCTTTACTTCTGTCTGTCTGTCTATCTTTACTTATTTCTGTCTGTCTGTCTATACTTCTGCCTATCTATCTATACTTCTGTCTGTCTGTCTGTCTATACTTCTGTCTGTCTATCTATACTTCTGTCTGTCTATCTATACTTCTTTGTCTGTCTGTCTGTCTGTCTATCTATACTTCTTTGTCTGTCTGTATGTACTTCTGTCTGTTTGTCTACCTATACTTCTTTCTGTCTGTCTGTCTGTCTATCTATACTTCTTTCTGTCTATCTATACTTCTGTCTGTCTGTCTATCTATACTTCTGTCTGTCTGTCTATCTATACTTCTGTCTGTCTGTCTGTCTGTCTGTCTATCTTTACTTCTGTCTGTCTATCTATACTTCTTTCTGTCTGTCTGTCTATCTATACTTCTTTCTGTCTGTCTATCTATACTTTTTTTCTGTCTGTCTATCTTTACTTCTGTCTGTCTATCTATACGTCTTTCTGTCTGTCTGTCTATACTTCTGTCTGTCTATCTATCTATACTTCTGTCTGTCTGTCTATCTATGCTTTTGTCTATATATACTTCTGTCTATCTATCTATACTTCTGTCTGTCTTTCTATACTTCTGTCTGTCTATCTATGCTATTGTAGTTCTATACTTCTGTCTGTCTATCTATCTATACTTCTGTTTATCTTTGCTTTTGTCTATCTATACTTCAGTCTATCTATCTATACTTCTGTTTGTCTGTCTATCTATACTTCTGTCTGTCTATCTATGCTTTTGTATATCTATATTTCTGTCTGTCTGTCTATCTTTACTTCTGTCTGTCTGTCTGTCTATACTTCTGTCTGTCTGTCTGTCTATCTGTCTGTCTGTCTGTCTATCTATACTTCTGTCTGTCTGTATGTCTATACTTCTGTCTGTCTATCTATACTTCTGTCTGTCTGTCTATCTTTACTTGTGTCTGTCTATCTATACTTTTTGTCTGTCTGTCTGTCTGTCTATCTTTACTTCTGTCTGTCTATCTATACTTGTTTGTCTATCTATCTTTCTGTCTGTCTGTCTGTCTGTCTGTCTATCTATACTTTTTTCTGTCTGTCTGTCTGTCTGTCTATCTATACTTATTTCTGTCTGTCTATCTATACTTCTGGTCTGTCTGTCTGTCTATCTATCTATACTTCTGTCTGTCTATCTATACTTCTTTGTCTGTCTGTCTGTCTGTCTGTCTATCTTTACTTCTGTCTGTCTATCTATACTTTTTGTCTGTCTGTCTGTCTGTCTGTCTGTCTATACTTCTTTCTGTCTGTCTATCTTTACTTCTGTTTGTCTATATATCTATACTTTTTTCTGTCTGTATGTCTGTTTATACATCTGTCTGTCTGTCTATACTTCTGTCTGTCTATCTATACTTCTTTCTGTCTGTCTGTCTGTCGTCTATCTATACTTTTGTCTGTCTGTCTATCTTTACTTCTGTCTGTCTGTCTATCTTTACTTCTTTCTGTCTGTCTGTCTGTCTATACTTCTGTCTGTCTGTCTATCTATACTTCTTTCTCTCTGTCTATACTTCTGTCTGTCTATCTATACTTCTTTCTGTCTATCTATACTTCTGTCTGTCTGTCTATCTATACTTCTGTCTGTCTGTCTATCTATACTTCTGTCTGTCTGTCTATCTTTACTTCTGTCTGTCTATCTATACTTCTTTCTGTCTGTCTGTCTATCTATACTTCTTTCTGTCTGTCTGTCTGTCTGTCTGTCTATCTATACTTTTTTCTGTCTGTCTATCTTTACTTCTGTCTGTCTGTCTATCTATACTTCTTTCTGTCTGTCTGTCTATACTTCTGTCTGTCTGTCTATCTATCTATACTTCTGTCTGTCTGTCTATACTTCTGTCTGTCTATCAATACTTCTGTCTGTCTGTCTATCTATACTTCTGTCTGTCTGTCTGTCTGTCTATCTTTACTTGTGTCTGTCTATCTATACTTCTTTGTCTGTCTGTATGTACTTCTGTCTGTTTGTCTACCTATACTTCTTTCTGTCTGTCTGTCTGTCTGTCTGTCTGTCTATCTATACTTTTTTCTGTCTGTCTATCTTTACTTCTGTCTGTCTGTCTATCTATACTTATTTCTGTCTGTCTGTCTTTACTTCTGTCTGTCTGTCTATACTTCTGTCTGTCTATCTATACTTCTTTCTGTCTGTCTGTCTGTCTGTCTGTCTGTCTGTCTATCTATACTTTTGTCTGTCTGTCTATCTTTACTTCTGTCTGTCTGTCTATCTTTACTTCTGTCTGTCTGTCTATCTTTACTTCTTTCTGTCTGTCTGTCTGTCTATACTTCTGTCTGTCTGTCTATCTATACTTCTTTCTCTCTGTCTATACTTCTGTCTGTCTATCTATACTTCTTTCTGTCTATCTATACTTCTGTCTGTCTGTCTATCTATACTTCTGTCTGTCTGTCTGTCTGTCTATCTTTACTTCTGTCTGTCTATCTATACTTCTTTCTGTCTGTCTGTCTACCTATACTTCTTTCTGTCTGTCTGTCTGTCTGTCTATCTATACTTTTTTCTGTCTGTCTATCTTTACTTCTGTCTGTCTGTCTATCTATACTTATTTCTGTCTGTCTGTCTTTACTTCTGTCTGTCTGTCTATCTATCTATACTTATTTCTGTCTGTCTGTCTTTACTTCTGTCTGTCTATCAATACTTCTGTCTGTCTGTCTATCTTTACTTCTGTCTGTCTGTCTATCTATACTTTTTTCTGTCTGTCTGTCTATACTTCTTTCTGTCTGTCTATCTTTACTTCTGTTTGTCTATATATCTATACTTTTTTCTGTCTGTATGTCTGTTTATACATCTGTCTGTCTGTCTATACTTCTGTCTGTCTATCTATACTTCTTTCTGTCTGTCTGTCTGTCTGTCTATCTATACTTTTGTCTGTCTGTCTATCTTTACTTCTGTCTGTCTGTCTATCTTTACTTCTTTCTGTCTGTCTATCTTTACTTCTTTCTGTCTGTCTGTCTGTCTATACTTCTGTCTGTCTGTCTATCTATACTTCTTTCTCTCTGTCTATACTTCTGTCTGTCTATCTATACTTCTTTCTGTCTATCTATACTTCTGTCTGTCTGTCTATCTATACTTCTGTCTGTCTGTCTATCTATACTTCTGTCTGTCTGTCTGTCTGTCTGTCTGTCTTTACTTCTGTCTGTCTATCTATACTTCTTTCTGTCTGTCTGTCTATCTATACTTTTTTTCTGTCTGTCTATCTTTACTTCTTCTGTCTGTCTATACTTCTGTCTGTCTATCTATCTATACTTCTGTCTGTCTGTCTATACTGCTGTCTGTCTGTCTATACTTTTGTCTGTCTATCAATACTTCTGTCTGTCTGTCTGTCTGTCTATCTTTACTTCTGTCTGTCTGTCTGTCTGTCTATCTATACTTCTTTCTGTCTGTCTGTCTATACTTCTGTCTGTCTGTCTATACTTTTGTCTGTCTATCAATACTTCTGTCTGTCTGTCTGTCTGTCTATCTTTACTTCTGTCTGTCTGTCTGTCTATCTATACTTCTTTCTGTCTGTCTGTCTATACTTCTGTCTGTCTGTCTATACTTCTGTCTGTCTATCAATACTTCTTTCTGTCTGTCTATCTTTACTTCTGTCTGTCTGTCTATCTATACTTCTTTCTGTCTGTCTGCCTGTCTGTCTATACTTCTGTCTGTCTGTCTATCTATACTTCTTTCTCTTTGTCTATACTTCTGTCTGTCTATCTATACTTATTTTTGTCTATCTATACTTTTGTCTGTCTGTCTATCTATACTTCTGTCTGTCTGTCTATCTTTAAGTCTGTCTGTCTGTCTATCTTTACTTCTGTCTGTCTGTCTTTCTATACTTCTGTCTGTATGTCTATACTTCAGTCTGTCTATCTATACTTCTTTCTGTCTGTCTATCCATACTTTTTTCTGTCTGTCTGTCTGTCAATACTTCTGTCTGTCTGTCTGTCTATCTAAAATTCTGTCTGTCTGTCTATCTAAAATTCTGTCTGTCTGTCTATCTATACTGTCTGTACCGGAAGAGAAGACAATGCTGAATAAAGTTTTAGTTTTTGTTATTTTTGGACCAAAATGTATTTTCGATGCTTAAAAATATACATGCATATTCAATGGAGGGACAGAAAGCTCTCTGACTAAATATAAAATATCTTAAACTGTGTTCCGAAGATGAACGGGGTCTTACTACGACATGAGGGTGAGTCATTAATGAGATCATTTTCATTTTTGGGTTAACTAACCCTTTAACTTTAACTACTTGTTTGAACTGTTGAAATCAGTGCCACATTTCAATATGTGGATCTTTAGCAGAGTGATAACAGAAAGCTTTTATGGGTATCCTCTGGAGGATGGGGGAAAGGAGGGGGAGAGACGGGTACCACAGCCGATGAGGGCAGAGGGGCAGTGGCTCTAGCCACCAGGCCACCCCCCTGCGCATGACCCTGGAAGGGTTAACTGACCAAACTGCACAGTGAAAGCTTTCACAAATCAGAAGATTCAAGTATAGTCAATCAATTTGAACAATCAGCATTGTAAAAAGCGCTATAGGTGACTTGACTTGATAGTGAAGTTAGGCGCTCAGGAAAGGGTTAACTGATCCAAACTGCACTGTGAAACCATTCACAAATCAGTATAGTGAAGCACTCAGGTAAAGGGTTGCAATAGTCCATTTGAGCTTGTATGACCTGACTAGAGGACACATTCATGGCTTAGACCGCTATTCATTGGAACATCGCGTATGACAGTATTGCACACAAAAAGGGGACAGAGCAATGAGAAACACTGAAACATGATATCATGTGATTATGAAAGCTTCCACAAATCAGACTTAATCTAAAACACGTGCTTTTGTATTCCAGCGCTCTCTGTGTTTATTATAAACTGACATTAAACGTGAATAACGCCTGTTTTTCACACTCAGAATAGCGAAGGCTACTTACCGAGGGCTTTACGCATAATATAGCCTACTATAGTATTTTTTAATGTGGGGGGCTTTACGCAAACTCGGTGACAAACGTGCAAATGTATAATCGTTTTACTTCATGGCATGCGTGCTGATACAGAACCAACTTTCACAAAACATTCACCGGAATAAAAACGTGACTTCTGCCCTACTCAGTGCCGTCGCTAGCGGGGCGACAGGTGGAGACGAACCGGTGCGCGGCTCCAAGAGCGCCCACAGCAACAGCCCGGGGCCCGGGGCACAGCTACGGCCCTGCTCTTACTACAACTTCAGCTGTGCATACTGTAAGGAGAAAGCATCGAACACGAACCTCTGTGACAATCGTGGAGATGTACGTTCCTTTATCATACACCCAGCCGTCCACACAGGCTTCTCGAGGAATATCCGAGACATTCACATCCACCCACGGAAGCAAACCAATGTCCGAGTAGTTCTGGACGATGTCCACTCGGGGTCTGGAGCATTTACTGACGCGAGAGTCCTCCTCCTCCTCCAGAGGAACAGACGCGTTCCTCCATTCATCCGTGATGTTCAGAGCCGCGGGGATCAGGCAGTGATGAGCGGGTGTGTCGCCCATGAAAACCATGGATAACCCCGTGAAGCCATTGGGAATAATGCTCAAACACAGAAGAGCGAACACAGTCTTTTGGAAAGGCCCCCAGTCTCCCAGGAACGCGGTGCTGTCATCGTAGTCTGGAGAGTTCATGATAGTCGCAGACTGAAACTTCAGAGGAAGTGAGAGAGGAAGAATCGAAGACACTACATATTTTACCCTACCTTGGATTTTTTTTTCCTGTTGCGGTTCAGGGCTGTAATTATAATTTGCCTCCTCCCTTCTGTGTGTAAAGAAATCAGGTGTTACGAGATTCTCGGTTTATCAGATCTTCTGTTTAAGCTCTCATGAATATTCATGAGTTTCCATTCAAGCGGAACTGAGAATTACAGGGCAGAATTTTTGACTTTCTCGAGTTCAGATGAATGGGTTTCTCTGTGAAAAATCTCTCTTCGTGTTTTGATGCCAGAAGACAGACTTTATTACAAAGATTATTGGGCCCCACTTTATATTAGGTGGCCTTAACTACTATGTACTTACAAAAAAATAGTACAATGTACTTAATGTGTTCATATTGTGTTGCAAAACACCTTTGCTGATATTGAGGTGGGATACGGGTAGGGTTAGGGACAGGTGTGGTGGGATGGGTAAGTTTAAGGGTAGGGTTAGGGACAGGTGTGGTGGGATGGGTAAGTTTAAGGGTAGAGTTAGGGACAGGTGTGGTGGTATGGGTAAGTTTAAGGCAAAGTTAGGCACAGGTGTGGTGGTATGGGTAAGTTTAAGGTTAAAGTTAGGGACAGGTGTGGTGGTATGGGTTAGTTTAAGGGTAGGGTTAGGGACAGGTGTGGTGGTGTGGGTAAGTTTAAGGGTAGGGTTAAGCACAGGTGTGGTGGTATGGGTAAGTTTAAGGGTAAGGTTAGGGACAGGTGTGGTGGGATGGGTAAGGGTAAGGTTAGGGACAGGTGTGGTGGGATGGGTCAGTTTAAGGGTAAAGTTAGGGACAGGTGTGGTGGTATGGGTAAGTTTAAGGGTAAAGTTAGGCACAGGTGTGGTGGTATGGGTAAGTTTAAGGGTAAAGTTAGGGACAGGTGTGGTGGTATGGGTTAGTTTAAGGGTAGGGTTAGGACAGGTGTGGTGGTGTGGGTAAGTTTAAGGGTAGGGTTAAGCACAGGTGTGGTGGTATGGGTAAGTTTAAGGGTAGGGTTAGGGACAGGTGTGTTGGTGTGGGTTAGTTTAAGGGTAGGGTTAGGGACAGGTGTGGTGGGATGGGTTAGTTTAAGGGTAGGGTTAGGGACAGGTGTGGTGGTATGGGTAAGTTTAAGGGTAAGGTTAGGGACAGGTGTGGTGGTATGGGTAAATTTAAGGGTAGGGTTAGGGACAGGTGTGTTGGTGTGGGTAAGTTTAAGGGTAGGGTTAAGCACAGGTGTGGTGGTATGGGTAAGTTTAAGGGTAGGGTTAGGGACAGGTGTGGTGGTATGGGTAAGTTTAAGGGTAGGGTTAGGGACAGGTGTGGTGGTATGGGTAAGTTTAAGGGTAGGGTTAGGGACAGGTGTTGTGGGATGGGTCAGTTTAAGGGTAGGGTTAGGGACAGGTGTGGTGGTATGGGTAAGTTTAAGGGGTAGGGTTAGGGACAGGTGTGGTGGGATGGGTAAGTTTAAGGGTAGGGTTAGGGACAGGTGTGGTGGTATGGGTAAGTTTAAGGGTAGAGTTAGGGACAGGTGTGGTGTTATGGGTAAGTTTAAGGGTAGGGTTAGGTGTAAGGGAAGTGTCAACTGTGTAATTACAAATGTAAGTACAGAAATTAATTACAGATGTAATTACATGCAGGTATTTTTTAAAATGTAAGTACATTGTAAAAACATGTATGTACACAATAAGTGCAATGTATCAAAATATTAATTAAAATGTTAGTACATAGTAGTTAAGGACACCTCATATAAAGTGGGTCCGATTATTGTGACACAGTTTTCCTACAGAACTTCTCCACCCAGTGCTGTTCAGGTGGGGTCAATACATTTTCAAACTCTGCACCATTTCTTTATCAATTCTGCCATTTGTTGGTTGTAAATCCAGTCTGTTTCGAAAAGTGGAGCAAGAGACACCAACCTATTTATATTAGAGGTCCCTCTCATCCATATTCTTAAAATGGCAGAACTAGATAAAATACAACTATTCACTTTTTCATATTAAATGAAGAAATAAAAATAAAACACATTTTTGAGTTTGACAAAAATATATGCATAGCTCAAAACATAATAATAATAATGAATAGTTTGTGAGCATTGACTCTCAGTCGTTGACTCTCTTTCTCATAGTTTATCAATAGAATTAATAAAAGATGTTAATGTGAATAATATCACTAACATCATAGATCATAGTCATTGTGTTACAGCGTTTCCCACATGCACAACTGGGATTTAATCATAAGAGCATATTCACGTTTCCCATCTGGTATTTAAGGTGTCTTCTGCTGTTAGATCCGCATTAAAAGATCGAAACTGCTAAATAACAGATTGAAGGACTAAAAAATAATAAAAGCAGATTTGTCTAATTTTATATAAACAGAAAAAACAATAAATGATCAAAGATTTTTGCACAGTTTTTGTCTCTATATTTTGTTGATGTGGCAACTACTCTAAGTTTTGTCATGCTGGCATGTGTGGAAATCTTTAAACCAGATGCTTTAAAACTGTGTATTTTATTAGTTGTCATCATTTGTTCGAATACATCACAACCCGTAACAACTGAAATTAACCACATGTATTAGTGGACATTATATATTTTTTATACTGGTGTGATGATCCATGTTTAACTTTCCCTGTTCATGAGCCGGACTATTCAACATTCTGGTTGTAAAAGTATGGAAGGGGCAGTGTAATCAGGCAAGGTCGACCCCTTTGGGATGGAGCATGAGGATGTGGAAGCTCCATTCTTAGTACGCGGTTTCTTGCATACTTAGAATGGAGCAAAATAACTTTGCGGTTTTCCCCAGATTGAGTGAGCAGCTGAGAGCTCTCACGGCTCTCTCCTGAGGCCTCTTCCAGTTCTGAAAGGCTTATTTTATCCTCCCTTTACTTTAATACCCTGCCAAAAGCTATGGCTTGGGGTTTGGGTGGTCGGGTAAGTAGATGTTTTGCTCCGGCCCTTCCATTGTGAGTGTGGTGGACGCAGAGAAACTGTGTTCTGCTTAACTTTGCAGATATTCAACCTGTTTTGTATTGTTACAATATCAGAAGTATATGTAAATTAACATGTTTACCCATGAGACACTGCGTCGTGTTGCCAAACTTTAGGCATTCAATTTGATAATTTTGCAAAATTTATGCAAACTTTATTTCTGAATGTTCTCTGAACTTGTAGTAATGTTTAAAAAACAAGTCCAACTGAATTGCTTAATAAACAATGTATAGATAATAGCACCGAAATTTTGGCGGCCGAAAATGGCATTATCGGCTTTGGGCCAAAATAAAAAAAACAGCCAAAAACGTAAACCGAAAATGAATGTCACCCGCCTCTCCCATCCGTGAGCAAGCACTGAGGTTTCACTCACGGTCGAGCTGTTATCACGCGTCTCCCTATCAAAGATTAAACATGTCAGTGGTATGGAAGTATTTTAAAGTTTCGGATGAGGACACCAAATTTGCAATATGCAACAAGAACTGTTAAAAAAAAACATGTTATTTGATGGGACATAAAACTTGAAGAATAATATTATTTGGAATTATTATTTATATTTATTGTTAAAAATATTTTAGGTTGGGCATTAAATTCAAGCAATTTGAATATATATAGTTTTTAAAAGAAGCTATTTTCGGCTTCAGTTTCGGTTTTTGGCCAAGTGCATCCTACATTTTCGGTTTCGGTTTCAGCCCAGAATTTTTATTTCGGTTCATCACTAATAAATAATATTTTGTGCTAACGTTAAAGACATTAACATGATTAAAGACCAGATGGAACAAACCTGTTTATAACTTTGAGAGAACCTCGCCAGAACGTTCTCTGTGACAGGAGACAATAGTGTCATTATTCAGATCAATTCAGTTTAGTTTTGTTCTCCTCCAATAGTGACAGAGCAGTCACATCAATAATATTGCTTGATATTAAGTGTCCCCATCTGATCAAGTCAGAGGCGACAATGGCTAGGAACCCAGACTCCATCAGGTGACAGAATGGGACCAGGCAGTCCAGATATTATAGATATAGCTGAAGCAGCCATTATTGGGGCCAAACATAAAAAAAAGAACCAACAAGACAATGCAAACATGGCTGTGAGCTTCAGAAAAACTGCAGCAATGAGTAAAGACATTTTTAAATGATTTTTGTCACAATGGCAGAAATATCACAAATACAATCACATAATATGATACATTTGCTTATCCCTTTTGTCCAATTGGTGGCACTGTTATCAAATGATTATAGTGTGGTCAGTGTGAGGTGACAATGACAGATACAAAGTGTTGCAGACTTACAGCTTCAGAATCAGCTTGGCATCACGTCAACAAATTTGTTGATGCGTTACTCAATAATGGTTTGGCCTATCAAAAAGCTTTTGATAACTTTTTACCAGCATAGTCTGAAGATGATCTGAGCCAACTTTGGTGAAAATCAGACCAAGGGTTTAGGAGGAGTTTTAAAAAAAATGTAGGTTTTCGAAGAAGTTCAAAATCGTGGACAGGAAGTATCATTGTTCTCTGCATGACCCAAGGAATCTATCAAGACCAGTTTAAAATAGGCTAAATTAATAAAACGTTATTAGCATTTCTTTTTTATTTTCAGTATAACTCTCGAAATGTCTTGAGTACCTTTGGGGCATGATCCTGATGACACATACCGAGTTTAGTAATGATATCCTTATGTGTTCGTAAAATAAAGCTTTTTTGGAAAAAATTCAAAATGGCCCACGCCCACAATAGCCACTATGAGAAAACTGGGTATCGTTCGACTTGGCACTGAATCAAAAGATAATAGTTTTATTTTTTGAGCAAAAAATTCAGAAGTTTTAAGCAAAAATGCAATTTTTCGTATCTCCTGACCTGTTGGTGGCGCTGTGTCAAAGCGCTGCATGTAGCCTCGGGTCATGATTGGGAAGACATGTTCCAAGTTTGGTCTGGATACGCTAAAGCTTTACAGAAATATAGCCTCATGTCCAATTTGGCACGCTCTTCGTCAAATTAATTTGCGCATTATTCGAGAGCGGTTGGGTTTATCAAAAATCTTTTGAGAATTTTGTGCCAGCATGGTCTGAAGATGATCTGATTCGATTGTGGTGAAAATTGAATGAACCAACCGAAAAAGTAGGGTTTTCAAAAAATTCCAAATGACGGGAAAATTTTCATGACTGAAAAGGAAACTTTGGACATTTGGTGGCGCTAGAGGGATTGAGATAGAGATTGAGATTTGACTTTCTGCCTGGTTTCCCAGATTTCCCTGTGCTTTTCGGATGATCTTTCCTGTGTTTTAACCTATGGATTATGATTCTGTATTGCCCTAATAAAGCTGCATTTAGATCCTTAAAGCCCCATTTTAAGTGTACGTGAGGGTATTAAAATATAGCTAATGATTTTGACCACATGGAAATTGAATCATGAATCATGATGGTTAAAACAGTTCCTTCTCCCACATCTTTGCTGCTTTCTCAATCTAAGGAAACATAAAAAGCATTAATGAAAGTGTAGTGACTTTGGGTTTATTTAGGGCTTGTTTGGGTTGGATATGTTACCACAGATGAAGTGAAGATGACTTTAGGAGTGGTGTCTCTGGGAGTCTCTAAACCTTGTGCATAAAAACTCAAACCGTTTTCTTAATGGTTTAGTGTAAGGAGACCTGAAAGCTGGTTTAGGTGGCTAAAAGGGGAGGAATTAGATTAGCTTGTGCCAACCCTGGGTTTTAGTTTGCACCAGAGTTGGTCTGTAACAGTTTTATGTTTGTTTAGCTTCATCACGTTTTGGTTTCATTTTCCCCTGCTCCTGACCAGCCTGCGTTCACTGGCATAAGTGCTCATTAATCATTAGTCATTATCAAACATTAGTTTCTGATTAATCTCAAAACCTTCGTTTCCTCACTTCTTTGTTCTGTGTAGTTTGTGTTATGGTGGTGTTGCTGTTTAGATTGTGCCTGTGACAGACGGGGTCAGCTTTAAATATTAATTCAAGAGATATACATTTGCCAGTGTCATGAAACTGCTCTGAGACACAAAGTCTAGTATTTATTGAAAGGGTAATCCACAATCAAAGTCCAAAACCAGGCAAAGGTCAAACACAATCAAACAACAGAGAAATCCAAACGAACAGGCAGAGAATAAAAAACAAAACAAGACACGGGAAGCTCAGGATACAAAGGCTCAGAAATACAGTTAAGACACATGACTGAAGTGACCAGGCTATAAAGGGTGAGCTAACAAGTTTAATAAGACACAGCTGAAAACAATGATTGCTGATATGTCTGGGCAAAGGATTATGGGGAATGAAGTCCGTGACAGAGCGGCACTAGTCTGGGATGGAGCGCCCTCTGGTGGCTCCAACTGGTGATCGTGACAGCATTTCAAGTCACAATACCTGAAAGGGCTGGTTGATTATGATTTGAGTGGTTTAACTCTAGTGAGTGTGTGTGTCGCTGTTTGAGCATAAACAACATCTGCAAAGTTACGACGCTCAACGTTCAAAGCAAAGGGAGATATTTTCTTTTACAGAAATCACTTTTTAAGGACTACAACAAACGGCTGGTAGAGACTACAACAAGCTTCTTGACGGGTTTGTGACATCACAAACCCTAAAATGTCTATAAACTCCACCCCCGGGAACATGTGAAGAAGAGGAAGAGTTGCTGTAGTCCAGCATATCTGGGAGTCGCTCGAGCTGACGTCCGTCTGTCACATTTATTGATACAGTACGAACACAAACGCAATCGCATGTCATAAAGCGAGATGACATCATCTGTTATAAGCGTAATTACACTAAACTATCCCTGTTCTCTCTTCATCAGCAGATATTCTCTGGCTCATCTCACAGCGGTTTATAGATGATCATGACAGAATATGCTAATCAATGACTGAAGATGGTGAACTCATAAACTCGTCCTCTATCCCTTCAGAAGCTCCTGTCTCACTCTACATGCTGTCTCTCCTTCTGGAGTCTCTCCATCATTGTCCGACTCCGGTTTGAACATAAAAGCCTGAACAGATTTGAAAATGTTCTGTGCGTGTGTGCGTGAGGTAATCAGAGCTGCTAACATGAGCTCTTGAAGCTCCGCCCTCTTCCTGAAAGGGGGCGGGGAGCAGCAGCTCATTTGCATTTAAAGGGACACACAAAAACTGTTTTCCTCACCCTCAAAAAGTGACAATTTTAACATGCTATAAAAAATTATCTGTGGGGTATTTTGAGCTAAAAGACATCAGAGACATCAGAGACTTATTTTACAGCTTGGACAATAAGGGCATCATAGGACCCCTTAAGCCATTACTAAAAATAGTAATTAAATGATGATGACCATCACTTCCAGTGTGAGAAAGCTGTCGGGCTGCCGCTTCACGCTGTGAACACTGATTGTTTACAGCATGTCATTAACATCTGTTTTGCGGACCATAGACTGCCATACGTCTTGACTTGGGATTTATGAGTTTTGTCGCTTGCTGGGGATTCTTCGCCGACCACGCTACGTCCATCACTCGACCAGGCATTTGCGTGATGAATATTGCACTTCTGTGCACTGTATTCCATCTGTCTGGACCAGTAGATCCGTTGTTCAAAGGACGCTGTCTTCATACTACTACATTGCCGTTCACTGACTGAAAAAGCATCCTTCCTCAATGATATAATTACCAATACTCAACTGGATATGTTGCTTCTCACAGAAACCTGCCAGTCACCAAATGACTACTTTCATCTAAACCTCTTTAAGTTACTCCATCTGGGTATAAATATTAGTCTAAGCCGCGTCTCTGTGGTAGGGGTGGTGGGCTAGCAGTTGTCTATCGCGATGCTATGAAAATGGTCATGACTGAATTTCATAATGTAAAATCTTTTGAATACATGGCTTTTAATGTGCTTAAATATATCATCCTCTTAAGTCTCTGTCAGATTTCTTCTCTGAACTCAGTGAACTACTGGCCTTTGCTGTGTTATGCTGCTTGGTGATTTCAATATCCATTATGATACTGTCTGCTATGCCAGCGACCTTGCGTTAACTTTGGACGATTTCAGTCTTGTACAACATCCTACTCACTGCCGTGGTCACACGCTTGATCTGGTTTGCACTTCGGGAATGAATAACGTCTCTGGATCTCAGACTGGTATCTCTGATCATAAACTGATAACAGTTAGATTTGACTTTCCTCTTCCTGAACCTCGTCTCAAAACTTCTATTAATTATCGCAATGCTAAATCTCTCATTTTTTAGACTCCATTAATGCATCTTCTCTGTCTTCCTCTGATTTCTCTCGTCCTTCAGCTGTTCTCTCAACTCTGCTATCTCTGAAGCCTTGGACAATCACTCCCCTATGATAACTAAGCTGGTACCTTCATCTCATGCGTCACTTTGGTATACGCCTGAGCACCGGCTGCTTAAACAAACTGGCAGACGTCTCAAGCGCCGATACAGGAAAAGTGGCCTGAAGGTGCATTATCAAGATTTCTGTGCTCATCAGCTGAAATACAGTACAAGTCAGCTCTTAATGCCACACATACAGAATATTACTCCAACATAATCAACACTGCTAAAAGACATTATTTTCAACTATTAACAAACTGTTTATCCATCATCACATCGTATTACAGCAGTCTCAATTGTCCTCTCCAACTCCTTCCTCCACTTTTTGTAAATAAGATAAAATCCATTGAGGAAACATTTTCATCAAACTCCAGACATGGGACTTAAGACTTGGTGACTTGGACTCGAGTCGACTTGAGTCACTATTTTTATGTCTTGTGACTTGACTAAAAATAAAAAAATAAAATACTTGAGACTTGACTCGGACTTGGAAGTTAAAGACTCGGGACTTGACTTGACTTGAGACACGATGACTTGAATGACTTAAATGTTAATCACATCATGTTTTCAGTTTGAATATAAAATATATACAGTTAATTATTTTTAAAAATAAAGTTGACCCAGCTGGAGCGCAGGCTGAGAATAGCGTTGTCATGACTGGATCACGGGACTTTCATCAGTCATGCCGTCTCTTACCCATTTGGTACCAATTAGTTATTGAAATTTGATGCTTTTTTTGTTTGAAATAAACAATAAATTATCTACTACTTTCTTTGTATTTTCCTTATAGCATGGTCATATTTATCTAAGCATATTTTACTGGATGAGCATTAAATACTGGATGACGTGTAATTTTCTGCTATTAAATTCAGATAAAACAGAGGTATTACTTATTGGTCCAAAAAAACTGCCCACAAAACCTCTCACAATACAACTTTAACTTGGAAGGACGTCCTGTCACTTTATCCACTACAGTAAAAGACCTGGGTGTTATATTAGACCGCAACTTGTCTTTCGAAAATCATATTTCATATGTTACAAGAACAGCATTTTTCCACCTTAGAAACATTGCTAAGCTACGTAACATGCTATCTATTTCTGATGCAGAAAAGTTAGTTCATGCATTCATGACCTCGAGACTAGATTACTGTAATGCTTTATTAGCTGGTTGTCCTGCATCCTCAATAAACAAGCTACAGTTAGTCCAAAACGCAGCTGCTAGAGTTCTTACTAGGTCAAGAAAATATGATCATATAACACCAATTTTATCATCTCTACACTGGTTACCTATTAAGTTTCGTATCAATTACAAAGTATTGCTACTGACCTATAAATCCCTAAATGGTTTAGCTCCAGTGTATTTAACGGATCTTCTATCGCCCTACAATCCATCGCGCTCTTTAAGATCACTAAACTCGAGGCTTCTGGTCGTTCCTAGGATATCTAAGTCCACTAAAGGAGGGAGGGCATTTTCACATTTAGCTCCTAAACTCTGGAATAGTCTTCCTGATATTGTTCGAGGTTCAGACTCGCTGTCCCAGTTTAAAACTAGATTAAAGACGCATCTCTTTAGCCAAGCATTCACATTATAATTACCTTTTATACTACAGTTAAATCGGATCAAAAGCATTAATATTCTGAACAGCAGCTATGCTAATTATTTCCCATCTGCTTTTCTGTTATTATCTCGGGACACTAGTCCTGAGGTAAATAGTTGGTCAGCTCCAGTTTGTATCCAGCCTCTCATGGAGACTTCAGATGCCCCAACACCTGTGATGAGACGACTCAACGCCAGCGCTGTTATAGCGGCCTAAAATAATACATGATTGATTAACTTTTTCTAACATTTTTCAATGTACATTTATGAAATGCACTTTCTGTAAAGCTGCTTTGGAACAATGTGTATTGTGAAAAGCGCTATACAAATATATTTGAATTGAATTGAATTGAATATTTTGGCATCTTTGTATAGTCTCACCTAACAGATACAATATAAGGTCAAATTCGTTTTATACAGTGGTTCACATAGTTCAGCCTATATGCAGCCATTGAGTACAATAGCCATCTAGTGGATTCTGCAGGTGAAATTACAATAATAAGGTGACTTGACTTGGACTTGACTTGACTTGACTTGACATAGCCTATGACTTGACTTGACTTGACTTGACTTGACTTGACATAGCCTATGACTTGACTTGACATAGCCTGTGACTTGACTTGAATTGACTTGACTTGACTTGACTTGACATAGCCTGTGACTTGACTTGAATTGACTTGACTTGACTTGACTTGACTTGACTTGACTTGACTTGACTTGACATAGCCTGTGACTTGACTTGACTTGCCCAAGAAAAAAATACTTGGGACTTACTTGAGACTTGAAGGTTCAGACTTGGGACTTACTTGAGACTTGCACATGTATGACTTGGTCCCATCTCGGTCAAACTCATCAGAAGTGTCCTCTAACTGGTCCTCACCGCAGCCCATAAAACACACCCTCTCTAGCTTTACTCCCACCAGTCCATCCTCTGTTAACCACATAATTCCTCAAACTAGCTCATCTACTTCTCAGTTAGATCCAGCGAGATCCTACCTCACTTCTTAAAATCTGCAATCTCATCTGTAATCTCATCTCCTATTGCTCATCTGATCCACTGTTCTTTTTCGTCTGGGTCTGTCCCACTATCATTAAAAACAGCTGCGGTTACTCCTACGTTAAAGAAACCTGGGCTGGATTCTTCAGTGATGAATAATTTCAGACCTTTTTCTAATCTTCATTTCATTGCAAAGCTGCTTGAAAAAGTAGTTGTCTCTCAGCTTAAAGCTCATTTCTCACCTAACAATCTTCCTGATCCCTTGCATTCAGGCTTTCGGTCGGGCCACAGCACTGAAACAGCGCTGGAAAAATTACTAATGACCTGCTAATGTCTGCTGATTCTGTTTGTCTTACAATGCTCATCATGCTTGACTTAACTGATGCATTTGATACTATATCTCATCATATACTCACCTCTCGGCTAGCAGCTATTGGCATCACGGGTAGTGCTTTATCTTGGTTCATATCTTATCTCACTGACAGACAATTTTTTATATCCATCCATAACTTTAAATCTTCTCCGTGTTCTCTCTCTCAGGGTGTTCCTCAGGGCTCTGTTCTTGGACCGCTTCTGTTGAATCTGTTACCTCTTGGTCACATTATCCGTAGTCATGATTTCAGCTATCATTGTTATGCTGATGGCTTGCAAATTTACATATCAGCCCGCTCCATCTCTGCTCTTCCCCTGGTCTCTTTGAATACCTGTATTGCTGACTTTAAAATTACATAGAAACTTCATTAAATGTAATAACGATAAAACTGAGGTTACTGTTTTCGGTCAACCATCCCTGTTGAAAAAATCTGAATTGAGTCTACCTATTGGCCACATTAATTCAATCTCACACTGTTAAAAATAGGTGTAACATTTGACCCATCACTTACATTTCAAGCTCATTTAAGTTCTATTACCAAGACTGCATTCTACGGCCTTCGTAACATTGCCCGACTGCGACTCAAGATACCGAAACTCTAATCAATGGGTCCCACTTTATATTAGGTGGCCTTAACTACCATGTACTTACAACAAACAATAAGTACAATGAACCTATTGTGTTTATATTGTATTGCAAAACACCTTTGCTGACATTGAGTTAGATACAGGTAAAGTTAGGGACAGGTGTGGATGTGGTGGTATGGGTAAGTTTAAGGGTTGTTTAAGGTGTAGGGGAAGGGTCAACAGTTTAATTATAACTGTAACTACATAATGTAATTACATGCAGGTATTTTTTTAATGTAAGTACAATGTAAAAACATGTATTTACACAATAAGTGAATTGTATCAAATTATTAATTTAGTACTTAAGGCCGCCTAATATAAAGTTGCTCCAATTAATGGTTTAATAACCTCGCTTTCTTTAATGGTTTAAAAAATCGCTTCTTATTGGGCTGCCCGCTAGAACAATCACCAGACTACAATATGCACAAAATTCTGTCATCTATTAAGTCAAGAACTCTGATCACATCACCCCTTTGCTCTATATCTGTTTCTGTCCGCATCCAGTTTAAAATCATATTGTTAACTTTTATATGTCTTCATGGTCTTGCAGATTTATCTGAACTTCTGCACTGTTATTCTCGTTCTCTCCTGTCATCTGACTTAAAACTGCTTACTGTACCTCGTTTCCGCCTTTCTACTACGGGTGGTAGATCATTCCTGTGGCTCCTGGAATTCCCACCCTCTTTCTCTCCGTGACACTGCTACTATATCCACATTCAAATCTCAACTAAAAATGCATCTTTTCTAACAGTTTTTCCAACCCTCCTCTGTTTAGTGCTCTGCCTGCTTTTGTTGTTCTCACTTCACTGTATATTTGTGTGTATGTGTATATCTATGTTATTTATTGATGCTGTGTATGTGTCATTTTCTTGTACAACGACCTTGAGCTTGGGAAAGGTGCTATATAAATTAAACTTAATATTATTATTTATTATTATTTTAAGGGATAGTTCACCCAAAAATGAAAAAAAATACCCCATAATTTACCCACCCTTAAGTCATCCGAGGTGTATAGGACATTCGTCCTTCAGCCAAACACAATCCGAGTTAAATTAAAAAAATATCTTTATAATGGGAGTGAATGGAGCCTGTGATTTTAAAGACCAAAAATTGCATCCATCCATCATAAGAGTAATTCACAGGGTCCTTTATCAAATGAGAGAAGAAACAGATGATTTTTTAAACTGTGTTAATGATCAATGATTAATGATCAATTGTTTTACCCCAAAGAAAAATCCCAAAGAAGTAGATGACAGAGGCGGAGTTCTGCTTGCTCCGCCCTGGCTGCCCAATCCACCGGCTCCGCCCTCCATCCCGCTCATGTTCCTCCTCCACTCCACCACTCTCCTTTTTTTTGTGGAGAGTCTGGTATCTGCTCCTTAAGAGCTGGCTTTGTCATGTGTTATCTGTGTTCCTTCCCACATGTTTCAGTCAGTGTTTATCAGTTGTTGTCTTTGCAAGGTTTGTAGAGTTGTCACGTTCGTGTTTGCTTTGTTTCACCCTTGTATGGATTTCTTTTTCCTTTCTTTAATAACTGTTTGCAATTGCCTATCTTTTGTCTATTATTGTGGGAAAATATAATAATAACCCCTATCAGTGGTGAGGATGAAATTGAAAAAGCTTTTATTCTTGCAGGAAGTGTCTGTGTCAGACTACAGGTGAAGCCCCACAATCACATATTTATAGATTTTATTCCCCTTCATTTCATCTGTGAGGACTTTTCACTCAGTAGCATAAAAACAACTCCTTAGTAGGTGTTATCTGTAGCTTTGACACCTTGAGTGACCACACAAGGTTTCAGACGAACCCGTTCAAGGCTACAGACAAAAATGTGTGTTCCTCTCAGAGCAGATCAGTTTTTAAAATCGTTTTATTTAATAGCACATTAATGAAGCACATTGATGATGTAAATGCAAAACAATATAAGGTTGAAACATAACTTTGCAATTTCTTTTGCTCCCTCTGCAGAAAGTAGAGCTGAACATTTGAATTTATTTAGTTATGATTACACTATTAATCAATGTCAGTGGGAAACTGGTAAATCTTTTCAAAGCATCACAGGTCTCCTGTTTCAAAAGATCTGTACACAAATCAGTTAAAATCGGTTCAAAAGAGCTTGTGTACATTGCAAAACAAAAACATTGGGAGATATGAAAACTAAGATTAAGGATCATGTGAAGATGAGAATAAATTGCATTTTAAAAATATATCCAAATAGAAAACAATCATTTTAAAATATATAATACTTCACAATATTACTGTTTTCGCTGTATTTTGGATAAAATAAATGCAGCCTTGTTAAGCAGAAGATTTTTTTTAAAACATTAGAAAATCTAAAACTTTTGAACGGTAGAATCGCGTTCTTCTTCTTCTAATGTAAATCCAAGGTAAACTCACAGCGTGTCTTCCAAACTCGATGAAAATCATAAGAATGAAGAAGCTGATGCTTTGTTTTGAGGTGATGGGAGGCGTTTCTCCCAGACGGGAGAATGCGCTTCCTGTTGGTTTTCTTTATTTAGCGAAATGCACAACATTTAGTTTTTTATTTTGAATGTACACAAATAAAAGTAGACACTTTAAGCTTTGTGAAGACATATCGCTCATGTCTGTGAGGCCAAAAATGACGGAGTATTGCCATGAGGAAAAATCCAGTTCTTCGGGTTCAGAGGGTTAATGTTCAACTGAAAGTTGGTGTTTTTAAAGATTTGCATACTCATTTGGAGCATCAAATCCAGCTGTCAGTCACTGATTCTAAAAAATACACACAGGAAAATGTGTCATTGCAGTCCGGAGAATGACATATTGTTGACAATAGTGATAGCATGCACTTTCTAAAAGAGAATTAATTCAAGCAAAGTCAATAGCCAAGTGCCCAACTAAAGGAACACTGATCACCATAATGGTGACTTCAAACAGACTTCAACAACCTTTGTACATATACTATATGAAAGAAAGAAAGCCAAACTGATTTGTAATAAGTGAATATGGAAAGCCTGTTTTCAGAGTTTAAACATCCTCTGACTGGTAAGATATTGATTTTATTGGCAGATGATTTCAACTAAGGCTGTGTAGCTTTAAGTCAGTTTTAGTCGTTGTGTTTCCACTCGTCTCTCCCCTTTTTGTGTTCTTGTTGTTCCTCTTCTCTTCAGTGATTCTGCTTGTTAACAGCAGGTGTTCATCACTAATGCTCAATCATCACTTGTAGTGAATCCACTTTATTTCACTAACTGTTACATTGCTTCTACTTTTACTCTGTAGATTTGGTACCATATGAAAACAGAGCATGTTTGTTTAACACTTGATTGTATTGTGTAACCATCAACAAGCATTTCTCTTTAATAAATAAAAATTTAATTTTAATAAAAACGGATAAAAAATATTGTCTTGTCTTTATTTAACTATGAACAAACACTAAGAAACGCAAGTTTTGTTGTGGAAAATAATATGTGCAAACACTATTCACTATTCTAGGCAAATTATGTTACCTCAGGGTTCAGTCATGGGACCGCTTCTCCATATATACCACATCGCTAGGACATGTAAGGTCACATGGTTTCTCCTACAAAATTGCTATGTTGATGACACACATTTATACTTTTTATTTCAACCAGATGATCCCGCAGTAGATCAATGGATCCATCTGGGCACGAATGAAAAACCATCATCTGCAACTCAATCTACACTGTGTTAAAACAACCCGAGTTGGGTTGAAAATGGACAAACCCAGCGATTGGACTGTTTTAACCCAGTGGTTGGGTTAAATGTTTACCCAACGTGCTGGGCAGTGTTATTTAACCAAACTATTGTTTAAAAATGCTATTTGGCTGGCTTAAAATGAACCCAAAATTAGATACGTAATTACTAGAGGCAACAATAATAATCAAAAGGCGAAATTTATTAACAATCAATTTTTGTTTAATTATTATTAGATAAGCTTATTAATAATGTTAATTTAATAAATGTTAATTTCCAACATACTTTGGGTTCATTTTAACAATTATTTATTATTTATTATTAATTATTTATTTAACCCAACCACTGACTTAAAACAACCCATTCACTGGGTTTGTCCAACTTTTTCTAGTGTAGTGAAGACAGAGCTGCTCCTCTTCTGTCAATTTCACCATCCAGTTAGGTTCATTAATAACAATCCCTTTGAGTTCGGCCAGGAATCTTGGGGTAATCTTTGAAAATGGTGAACTATTGTCAAATAGCAACACTGTCAATGAAATCTGTAACTCAAGATAAAATAAAGATCTGTTTTGGTCTCATGAAAGAGAGGTGGCAGGCAATTATAGATAATCTTGCCTCATAGCAAGTACAACTGTTGACCTGCCATTTATAAACATTAGACCTAAAATGATAGCATAATATTAATCCAATTACTTACTGTTCCAGCTGGAAGAACCTGTAACGTATGTTTTAATATGCGGCCGGCAGGAAAACTCGATCAGCATCTACTGTCGGAAATGGGAACTGCATCCCGTCTGAGCAGAGGCAGGGATGAACGATTGAGACCAGAAGGGAGGAAATCAAAACACCTCCATATCTCACCTTGAATGTTTGAATATTTGTCTCGTGTGTTTGACAATAAACAGAGTCAAGACTAAACATGTGATGCCTTGCAAGGTTATAACAGATGGCATCTACATACAAGAACACTGAATAACATATGTGGTAACACCTCTCACTATTAACTAGTTGCTTATTAGCATGCACATTAGGATATTAGCTGTTTATTAATTCTTATAAAGCACATATTAATGCCTTATTATCTACATCCCTTAAAGGGGTGGTTGTTTGCCCCTTTTACTAGATGTAAAATAAGTCTCTGATGACTCCTGAGTGTGTATGTGAAGATTTAGCTCAAAATACCCCACAGATCATTTTTTATAGCATTTTAAAATTGTCACTTTTTGAGGGTGAGCAAAAACATGCTGTTTTTGTGTGTGTCCCTTTAAATGCAAATGAGCTGCTGCTCATGGGGCGGAGCTTCAAGAGCTTGTGTCAGCAGCTCTGATTACCTCACGCAGACAAGCAATGAAACTTCAGCCTTTTATGATAACAATGATGGAGAGACTCCAGGAGAAGAGACAGCATGTAGAATGAGACAGGAGCTTCTGAAGGGATAGAGGAGGAGTTTAGGAGTTCACCATCTTCAGTCATTGATTAGCATATTCTGTCATGATAATCTCACCCACTTTGTTGCATGTTCCCGGGGGCGGGGTTATGTAAATGTCAGGGTTAGTGATGTCACTAACTCGTTGTAGTCCCTACCAGCCGTTTGTTGTAGTCCTTAAAAAGAGATTTCTGTAAAAGTAAATATCTCCCTTTGCTTTGAGCTTTGAGCGTCGTAACTTTGCAGATGTTGCTCAAACAGCGACACACACACTCACTACAGTTAAACCAGTCAAATCATAATCAACCAGCCCTTTAATCTAAATATACCAACTACCTCATTAACTATTAATAAGCAGTAAATAGGAGTTCACTGAGTCAAAAGTTGTAGTTAATAGTGGGAATTGGACCCTAATCTAAAGTGAGACCTAATATTTTGCTAATTCAACAAAGATAAAGTAGCTCATGTGGTGACATCTATGTGACAGTAATTATAGATTATTGATTATAACTAAATTAGTCACTTGATAACTGTTAGTCACTCGATTTGTCTCGCAGGTTCAAATCACTTAGTACGTTTGATATAATCTCTTTTGTCTCATGATGAAACTCTTGTTTTATAAGCTCATTTTCACTTTCAAATTCCATTCACTTCTTAATTGTTACAAATCCAAATAAAATTGTATTGTTTATGCCACCTGCCTTAAATTATAGGAATCCCTGTTGTAGGTTATACAAATATTAATCACATTTAAGGAAGTAGTTGCTCCATGAATATAACTCAAAGAGAAAAGACAAGGAAAGCTTGAAAACAGTGAAGGAATGAAAGAGTAATGAGTGTCTGAGCTTTGAGATGAGAACTGCCTTCAGACTGGAGGTGATTTATCCAGTCACGTTCACTGGGGCTGTTATGATATTCAAACTAAAATTAACCCATTTTCATTTTACTCCATTTTTACATGACAACCAGTTTCTTAGTTCTTGTTCCCTTTATTCTGAGGGGAAATTCAGATCCATCTCGTCGCTTTCATTATGATATTCAAACTCAAATTAAACCATTTGAATACTGTACACCTGAGATTACTAATGATAAAAAGATTACTAATTACTTTTGAATATGAAATATTGCATGTATTTGATTCTGTCACGACACAACCAAGAAAGCATAGAAAGGTAGAATTAGGATGGATGAATTACAACACAGAATATGAAATCAAGTGAGAACAAACAAGAAAGGTCGATGTGTCTGAAGAGAGGAATCTGATTTGATTCAGCAGTCGGGCTGTTTCTGCAGATGGAAAGCACAGAGAGAGACATCACTGAGGTGCACTCTCAGAAAAAAAGGTACATTGGACGTACAATTTTGTTCCTTGGGGAACAAAACGTATAACTGTACCTTTAAAGGTACACAACTGGTCCTTAGGGTACAATTATCCCATTGTTTTCCTCTACTTAGAGCAGGGGTAGGCCAGTTCAGTCCTAGAGAGTCGCTGTCCTGCAGAGTTTGGCTCCAACCCTGAAAGACGTCTGTAGAAGCTCTTATTGAGAATTAACAGGTTTAGATTTTGATGTTTTATTGATAAAGTCACCATTATGGAGATCAGTGTTTCCTTTAGTTGGGCAGTTTGACTTGAATTTTTAAGTGAATTTGTGGTTTTTGTTTCAGTGTAAACAAAACACATGATTGTTCAAAACAAAAGAAGTCAAGAACAAACTGTCTCATGAAGAGTAATGTTTGACTAAATTCATCACTGAATAAAAAGAATATTCACCAATAATACTTTCTTGCCAAAGATCAGATGTTCTTAATTTTGATTTTTAAACACATTCTAAGGGGCAAAGTTTAGACACACACAGATATCAAGAATCAGCATATGAATCTCAACAATGGTGACATACTAAATGCTGCAAAGCATGCTGGGAGCCACACGTTTTATACTGGCTTAGATGGGTTGCAGCGAAACTCTGGAGGATATCAAATCTCAAGGACTGAACTTGTCTACCCCTGACTTAGAGGTACAAAAACCCACCCCAGTGACGGCCACGGCCAGCTGAAAGATCTGACATTACACATGTGGTTGGGTCTCTCTTTTGGGGATTCCCTAGTACAGTAAGCATTATAAACCTTGATAATGGGAAGATGGGGAAACACAGGAGGGAAGCTGTCAATCAAGCTCACTTTATTGTGCACGTACTGGATTGCAGTCACTGAGTTTGAAGCGTCTGTCTGTGCAAACACACTTCAATGATTTAACAGAAACTCAAAGTGAGTGCAGAGACAGGCCTTCGGCTTATTTTACTGTAATTCACGGGATGCTCAGGTTTTTCCTGACGAGTGAAACCCATCATTCTGCTTTGCTTCGTTTTATGGGGCCGGGGAGTTTGTCTTGCAGTCTGCACAAAGAGAGAGAGGTCGATTAGTCAACATCTGAAAGAAAGAGCGTTTTGTCCATTTTCAAGGACAGCACACAGTTCAGTCTAAAACAGTAGATTAGAGTTTAGGGATAAGATGGGTCCATAAGGACATTGAATCTGCAATTGATGTAAATGAGCCACATCTACAGTAGAATACAGGTGCTTTTGATAAAGTAGGGAAGCAGGGCAAGAGCTGGAGTGGATGATGAAAGGAAAGTGACTGGATGTGATATGACCCTGGTCAAAGCAATATGAGTTTTGTTTGTGCTAGCAGAGTTTTTATTTTAGACCTGCTGAAGTCTTCGCATTCTGTCTGCAAGAAAATCTATTCAATACTCATTGTATTGAAACTGTAAATAAATCGTATGTTTTTCTGGCCTCCTGAGTCTTTCGGGTAGACTGGTTGCAGCGGTTCTTGAATCCCCAGTACAGAATGGAGAATGGTTTCTTTCGGTCAGCTGATGCTGTGCTGACACTATGCAGATGACAAAACTGCAGTTATTATTCTTGGTGAGCTATTGTTCATCTGGGTTCAGATGCATGTGACACAACAGCAACGACGACTGGGATCTGAGTACTCTTGGGATACTTGCTGGTTTAATGTTATTAATAGGCAACATGCAAACCTCTAGATTTCCCTATCGGCTAAATGCTTCATAAGGTGTGAACTGTGCTGGTGTCAGGGATGATTCTTGGTTTGGTGTCAGACGCTCTTTCTATGTTGTGTGTGGAGAGCGTGGTGTTTGGAGGCGGTGTTGTGCCAGATTCTGACCCCGCCAAATTATTACCCCCATATTAATAATAATAAAACCTTTATTTTATATAGCGCCTTTAAATGTACATCTCAAAGCGCTGTACAGAAACAGACAAAACATATAAAATTAGAAATAAAATAAACAAAAACGAAAAAAGAAGTTGAATAATTAAATATATATATATATATATATATATATATATATATATATATATATATATATATATATATATATATATATATATATATATATAAAATTGATACAAACGTTTAATAAAAAGCTACCCTAAAAAAAATATTTAAAAATGCAAAGGGATTGAGCTTGCCTTATCTCAATTGGTAAAGAATTCCATAATTTTTGAGCTGATGAGGAAAAAGCCCTATCACCCATTAGTCTTAGTCGAGTTTTTGGAACAACTAAGAGGCCAGTTTCGGACGAACGAAGATTACGCATCGGAGTATAGGGAATTAAAAGCTCAGACAAATATTGCGGTGCCAACCCATGTAAAGCCTTGTAAGTGAGCATCAAGATTTTAAAATCAACCCTAAACTTGACCGGGAGCCAATGTAAAGACTCCAAAACAGGAGTGATGTGATCTCTCATCCTAGTTCTAGTCAGGATTCTAGCAGATGAATTTTGAACTAGCTGCAATTTATTTAGGGTAGCTTTAGACACCCCAAATAACAAGGCATTACAATAATCAATACGGCTAAAAGCAGTGTTAATCAACCTCTCAGCAACAGAAAAAGAGAGCATTGGATGTAATCTGGCAATATTTCTAAGATGAAAAAAAGATGTTTTAACTGTATTTTTTACATGTGGCTCAAATGTTAGATTTGCATCAAAGATCACCCCCAAAGTCTTCAATTTTGATTGGGACTCAATAGTTAAACCATCAGCAGCTAGGGTAACCGACCCGGCATTACGCAGTTGAAATGAGCATAATATCAGTCTTCTCTTAGTTAAGACATAGGAAATTTTGAGACATCCATTCGTTAATCTTAGAAATACATTGAGAAAGAAAATTAACAGGCACAATTTCATCAGGTTTTAAGTGTATGTAGATCTGAGTATCATCTGCATAAAAATGAAATTTTAGACCAAGAGATCTCAAAAGCTGACCAAGTGGAAAAATATAAATGTTAAAAAGCAAAGGGCCCAATACTGATCCCTGAGGAACTCCAGACTGCACAACAGACACCTCAGACCTAAATCGACGAACTGCTTACGATCAACAAGATAGGACTTAAACCAATTAAGTGCAGTATCAGAAACCCCATAAACAGTTTCTAAACGACTAATTAAAACAGAATGATCTACAGTGTCAAAAGCAGCACTGAGATCTAGAAGGATTGAAAGACAGAACATGAAGCAATAAGTAAATCATTAGTGACCTTAACCAGAGCTGTTTCAGTACTATGGAATTTGCAGAAGCCAGATTGCAATGGCTCAAACTGATTGTATTCAGTTAAATGAGAAATTAACGGAGAAGCAACAACCCGCTCCAGAATTTTACACAAAAACTACCCAAACACTGGGTTGTTACATCTGACCCAGGATCTGAGTAACACAAAAACTACCCAAACACTGGGTTGTTACGTCTGACCCAGGATCTGAGTTACACAAAAACTACCCAAACACTGGGTTGTTGCCTGACCCAGGATCTGAGTAACACAAAACTACCCAAACACTGGGTTGTTACGCCTGACCCAGGATCTGAGTAACACACAAACTACCCAAACACTGGGTTGTTACGCCTGACCCAGGATCTGAGTAACACAAAACTACCCAAACACTGGGTTGTTACGCCTGACCCAGGATCTGAGTTACACAAAACTACCCAAACACTGGGTTGTTACGCCTGACCCAGGATCTGAGTAACACAAAACTACCCAAACACTGGGTTGTTACGCCTGACCCAGGATCTGAGTAACACACAAACTACCCAAACACTGGGTTGTTACGCCTGACCCAGGATCTGAGTAACACAAAACTACCCAAACACTGGGTTGTTACGTCTGACCCAGGATCTGAGTTACACAAAACTACCCAAACACTGGGTTGTTACGCGTCTGACCCAGGATCTGAGTAACACAAAACTACCCAAACACTGGGTTGTTACGCCTGACCCAGGATCTGAGTTACACAAAACTACCCAAACACTGGGTTGTTACGGCTGACCCAGGATCTGAGTAACACAAAACTACCCAAACACTGGGTTGTTACGCCTGACCCAGGATCTGAGTAACACACAAACTACCCAAACACTGGGTCACGCCTGACCCAGGATCTGAGTAACACAAAACTACCCAAACACTGGGTTGTTACGCCTGACCCAGGATCTGAGTTACACAAAAACTACCCAAACACTGGGTTCTTACGCCTGACCCAGGATCTGAGTAACACAAAACTACCCAAACACTGGGTTGATACGCCTGACCCAGGATCTGAGTAACACAAAACTACCCAAACACTGGGTTGTTACGCCTGACCCAGGATCTGAGTTACACAAACACTACCCAAACACTGGGTCGTTACGCCTGACCCAGGATCTGAGTAACACAAAACTACCCAAACACTGGGTCGTGCCTGACCCAGGATCTGAGTTACACAAAACTACCCAAACACTGGGTCGTTACGCCTGACCCAGGATCTGAGTTACACAAAACTACCCAAACACTGGGTCGCTACGCCTGACCCAGGATATGAGTAACACAAAACTACCCAAACACTGGGTTGATACGCCTGACCCAGGATCTGAGTTACACAAAAACTACCCAAACACTGGGTTGTTACGCCTGACCCAGGATCTGAGTTACACAAACACTACCCAAACACTGGGTCGTTACGCCTGACCCAGGATCTGAGTAACACAAAAACTACCCAAACACTGGGTTGTTACACCTGACCCGGGATCTGAGTAACACAAAACTACCCAAACACTGGGTTGTTACGCCTGACCCGGGATCTGAGTAACACAAAAACTACCCAAACACTGGGTTGTTACACCTGACCCAGGATCTGAGTAACACAAAACTACCCAAACACTGGGTTGTTACGCCTGACCCGGGATCTGAGTAACACAAAAACTACCCAAACACTGGGTTGATACGTCTGACCCGGGATCTGAGTAACACAAAAACTACCCAAACACTGGGTTGTTACGTCTGACCCGGGATCTGAGTAACACAAAACTACCCAAACACTGGGTTGTTACGGCTGACCCAGGATCTGGGTAACACAAAGACTACCCAAACACTGGGTTGTCACGCCTGACCCAGGATCTGAGTTACACAAAGACTACCCAAACACTGGGTTGATACGCCTGACCCAGGATCTGAGTAACACAAAACTACCCAAACACTGGGTTGTTACGGCTGACCCAGGATCTGGGTAACACAAAAACTACCCAAACACTGGGTTGTTACGGCTGACCCAGGATCTGGGTAACACAAAGACTACCCAAACACTGGGTTGTCACTGACCCAGGATCTGAGTAACACTAAAACTACCCAAACACTGGGTTGTCACGCCTGACCCAGGATCTGTGTAACACAAAAACTACCCAAACACTGGGTTGATACGTCTGACCCGGGATCTGAGTAACACAAAAACTACATTTTCATTGCAAGCAAGCAGAAACGCTCCAAATTGCATGCAGCACTTTATTCAGCAGTCAAAAAGTGGGAGGAGTTGTGAGGTGTGACTGACAGGTTGCAGAGCCAATGGAGTTCTTCACAAGCTGTTTTTAATACTTTTCATTGATTAAATATTTACAAAATCCACAGATGTAAAGGGTGACCAGTTAGTAATGATCTATGACGAAATATGGAGGTTTCTGCCCAACAGTGACAATGTTTTAAATGTCATTCGGTCATAAAGTAATTATCTTACAAAGTTTTACCATTAGAATGAAGTAATAATATTATTTTAAAATCCTCTGGACGTGTGAGACACATGCCTAGAATGCCTATGCATACATGCGGTCCTGGCCCGGGGAGCTGTGCTGTGTTTCTCGTTTTACTTGATTAGGTACATTCCTAATGCTTGTATTGAGTTACACACCGTACATGCTTTATTTTGACTTTATTTTGAAATGAGGTGCTTTATAAGAGGAATAAAAATCAATCATACATACTTTGCCAGTTTCTCTTCAAGCTGGGACTGCACACGCACAAAATACCCATCAATCTGGGTCTATAACAAACCAAAGACAGCTTAGAGAATAACACGAAGAACACTAAAGCAAGAATACAGACGTTTATAAATATGAAACTCTTACTTTGTTCCTCTCATAGAGCAGAGGTGTGCAGAACAAGATGATATCAGCTGCCGAGGAGAAGAACAACATTTTACAGTCTTTGTTTTGTTATGAAATACAAAAATGAACTATTATATTATATGCATATATTTAGTCCGTTACTGCATCATATTATTACTTCACACACACTCACCTAAAGGATTATTAGGAACACACACTAATACTGTGTTTGACCCCCTTTCGCCTTCAGAACTGCCTTAATTCTACGTGGCATTGATTCAACAAGGTGCTGAAAGCATTCTTTAGAAATGTTGGCCCATATTGATAGGATAGCATCTTGCAGTTGATGGAGATTTGTGGGATGCACATCCAGGGCACGGCTCCTGCTCCACCACATCCCAAAGATGCTCTATTGGGTTGAGATCTGGTGACCGTGGGGGCCATTTTAGTTCAGTGAACTCATTGTCATGCTCAAGAAACCAATTTGAAATGATTTGAGCTTTGTGACATGGAGCATTATCCTGCTGGAAGTAGCCATCAGAGGATGGGCACATGGTGGTCATAAAGGGATGGACATGGTCAGAAACAATGCTCAGGTAGGCCGTGGCATTTAAACCATGCCCAATTGGCACTAAGGGGCCTAAAGTGTGCCAAGAAAACATCCCCCACACCATTACACCACCACCACCAGCCTGCACAGTGAAAACATCCCCCACACCATTACACCACCACCACCAGCCTGCACAGTGAAAACATCCCCACACCATTACACCACCGCCACCAGCCTGCACAGTGAAAACATCCCCCACACCATTACACCACCACCACCAGCCTGCACAGTGATAACATCCCCCACACCATTACACCACCACCACCAGCCTGCACAGTGATAACATCCCCACACCATTACACCACCGCCACCAGCCTGCACAGTGAAAACATCCCCACACCATTACACCACCGCCACCAGCCTGCACAGTGAAAACATCCCCCACACCATTACACCACCACCACCAGGCTGCACAGTGGGAACAAGGCATGATGGATCCATGTTCTCATTCTGTTTACGCCAAATTCTGACTCTACCATCTGAATGTCTCAACAGAAATCGAGACTCATCAGACCAGGGAACATTTTTCCAGTCTTCAGCTGTCCAATTTTGGTGAGCTTGTGCAAATTGTAGCCTCTTTTTCCTATTTGTAGTGGAGATGAGTGGTACCCGGTGGGGTCTTCTGCTGTTGTAGCCCATCCGCCTCAAGGTTGTGTGTGTTGTGGCTTCACAAATGCTTTGCTGCATTCTGACATTCAGTTTGGAGTTCAGGAGATTGTCTTGACCAGGACCACACCCCTAAATGCATTGAAGCAACTGCCATGTGATTGGTTGATTAGATAATAGCATTAATGAGAAATTGAACAGGTGTTCCTAATAATCCTTTAGGTGAGTGTGTGAGCACAGTGAGTTAAGTGAATTTTCTTCAACCACCAATATATTTATATTTCATCATTATTTTGACTATTATTGTTTATTTATGAAGACAGGCTTACCGAGTATTAAAACTGTGATCCCGTTGAAGACGGCACCCACAAATGTCAGAAACCACATACCAACCGCAAACTGCAGAAAAACACAGCAGGGCAATCACTTTTTGCTGTAAAACTATTTGGTTAATACTTTAACCTTCTGCATTAATTACTGCTGACTGATGACAGAATATTCATCTGTCTGAACCCGTCAGACATTATCAAAAAACATCTGTACCCGCCAGGCAAAATGAGCAGCTCAACACTTAATTAGGGTTGACAAGTTGCTAAGAGTAGTTTTTAGCTTATTGATCCAAGCCCAAACCGCACAAACACACATATTCAAGTCTCTGAGATAATCTGGTCTTGAGAATGGGCTTGCATTCCTCACTCAGTGAGAGTCTGTCATTATTGTCTTATTAGCCTGCAGGCGAAAACCAATAGATGAAAGATTGATAGTGCATATTTCCATTAACTCTTTCCCCGCCAGCGTTTTAAAAAAAACTTGCCAGTCACCGTTTTTGACCATTTTCACCAAAAGCCAATATATCACAAGATACAGCTGACCCTCGTCTTTTAAAGCTACACTGTGTAACTTTTTTAGTTTATTCTTATCTAAAAACAATTAGTTCTTTCAAAAATATATGTGCTCATTAATGTATATTTACTTCTTTCAAGTAATAAAGTATTCTCGTAAGTTTATAATATGCCATACGGGTGAGGGGTTCGAATGTCTTGAAAGTACAGTAGCCAAAGAGGGACATACCCGTAAATTCAAGCTTCGCCTTTGGTGTTTTAACACTCGATGGCACCGTGTCGAATGTGAAGAGGGGGATTGCTTGAGACTGATATAGCCTACAATGTAAACTTTGCCTTACGCTAGTGATGTCGTACAATATACAGAATAACGATAGCACCGATAAAAGTTACTTTACTAAGATTAGCTTGCATTCGTCTGGGAACCTGATCGCTGATGTTAGCAATGAAATGGGAAAAAATAACGAAAAGGTAAAACTAATATTCACTGGATGGTCATATACCTTTTCACCACTAGATGGGGGAAAATATCACAGTGTAGCTTTAAACAAAACAAAATGCTTTTTTTCTAGCTTCATGCATACTTTTTTATCAAGACTTGAATATGGGTAAGTTTCATTAAAAAAGGCAACATTTTGAGCAAAAAGCTGAGAAAATCATGTTTTTGTGAAAGACTGAATTCAGATCAGATTAAGAGATGATCAAACACAGATGGAGGAGATCGAGTCCATCAACACCTCTAACGCTTCACAGTCCTGTAGCTCGTCCTGGGTCCACATCTCATTCAGTAACATTAGATTAGATTGAGTTATATGATGTTTATTGTTGATGATCACGTTATTTTACATATGCATCTGCTTACATGCGATCGCTTGCTTTACTGCGTCTTACTCGCGTGTGTTTTTATCTGGAGATTCATTACTCATTCAGAAGATGCGTAATAGCACCCCCTAGCGTCTAACAGTGAAATCTCGGAAACCCGGAAAATTCTGTGTTTGGCGAAGCGCTTTCCTAACGGAAAATTCTGTGTGTTTGGCGGGAAAGAGTTAAGCCACATGTTTGTCCATGTTTATTTCAAACCTAATCTTAGGGTTAGAAGATTGTTCAAATGTAATATAGTCTGCTGTGATTGGTCAGCCAGTGCTGATTAGTTCTTTATGTCTCCTCCTGGCAGATGATTAAGCTCTGTTTGGAATCAGCTCAGATGGAATATCCACATTCCTGTTAAAGACGTGCACCTGCATGGTTCTCAATCTTTCAAAAATCAGTAGACTCACACATCATACCCACCCTGTGGAAGAAATCAGTAATTACACCTGTACCTAAAAAACATGCCCTAAGGTGAATAAAGATTTCAGGCCTGTGGCACGGAGCCCAGATCAATCAGCACTGGTGTTCCTCAGGGCTGTGTCAGCTCTCCAGCCCTTTTTACAGTCTATTCTAACAACTGCACTAGACTCCATACTGACAATTATAGTCCAAAACAAATTTATATAATAACTTTAACAGATTATTTACATGCACAAATAGCACACTATAGGGAAGGTGAAATTAAAAAAGCATAATTGGTCCCCTTTACATACGAAAAACACTGATTTGAATGGTTGTAGATAAATGGACATACCTTCAGTGAATCCACCACATCCTCTACCAGCACAAGTCTTCTTGTCTGAATGAGAGCAGTGTTTATTTTCACCAAACATATGTCCATGTACCTGCGGGCTGTGTCCTGAAATGCAGATGTCTCTTTCCATCAGAACTCTGCGGATGTACAAAGATCTCACATTACTTTTTTTGAACTCTTGTAATTTGAAGAACATTCAACCAGTCGAGCGGAAAGCAATGTCACACCAAGAAGCAAGCAAAAAGGAAGTAAAGCTCTGTGAGATCGCTGAGAAAAGAGAGACTCCAGGAGAAGCTGCATAGCCCACATGTGACTGCAACCATCCTCCAGGTAAAACCTCCTCCAGGTAAAACATCCTCCAGGTAAAACATCCTCCAGGTAAAAGATCCTCCAGGTAAAACCTCTTAGGTTCTTGTGCATTTCACCTTCATTCATCATAACAGACACAAACAGATTTGACTGACTGATTTATATAATACTACAAAGGCATACATACTTAAAAGGGTGTCCTTCGTCAGACTTCTGTACAGCCTGCATGGCTGACTTGTAGACTCTGAAAGTGATGGTGACACACAGCAGGGCCAGGAGCAGGTAGGATATGACACTGATAACACTGAACGTTGCTAGAGACATGAGCACCAGCATCGAGCCTCCAAACACTAGCCCTGACTTCTTAGGCTCCTGCCAATACACCAATCCCTGCACTGCACAGAGATATGGATGCTGGAAGGATGGCAAGGTGAAGACATGGTCCTTTTCATTGGTCCAATCCTGGACTGTAGACACAGAGAGTTTGGAAAAGTGAGAACATTGACCTCTCAAATGTGCATTTCATCTCTTCAAAAAGATATCAAGTAGTTCAAGATCCAGTTGCATTTGATGTTGAGTTTCCAAGCACCATCAAGCAACAAGCAATACTATAATATTGTGCTGTGTTTATATTGAATTCATTCCACAGTTTGTCTGTGGATTTCGGTTTAAGTCTCAATTGCCCACTTTTCTTCATCTAATCCAAGACTGATCGGATTCATATCTGTTTTTGCCTACTTGATTTGGACGTTCATTTCATTTGTATTTGTATAAAATAATAAATGTTTTGAACTGTGTTTAGACAATTTATGTAAAATTGTTGTAAATTACCTCAAACTTCATTTAAATTGAATATAAAATTAGGAGTAACTCCTGTTACTGACCATTTGTTGAAAAGAAGAAACACAAATTCCAGGGTCTATTCTGAATCCTATCGATGGAAAGTACAGGTAAACTAGATATCAATGATCATAATTGTATATTTGTTTATAATTTTCTAGTGTTATTTTTCATTTTTCTGCCCAAAAACACACTCCGCAAGAACCGAGAAAAAGGTTCTCCCTCCCAATCATTTTGTTCTCGGAGCCCTGGCTTGGGAGTTCTCGCAGCTCGTTCTCGACACATCGTCTGAGCAGAACTTTTTCTTGTGCGTGTCCGAGAACTATTGTGTGATTGGTCAGAGATTTTAAGTGGGCGGGGTTTAACGGAGAAACGTAGATGTTCGGCACCTGCTGTTCTCGTGAAGTATGGAATGTCCTGGCCAGAACGAACTTTGTTCTTGTTCTTGCCACCTCGAGAAAACGAACACATTTCTTTGTTCTTGCAGAGTATGTTTCAAGCTTTAACTTCGATCCCATACATCACGATCATGTTCAGTTTTGTGGACTCTTAATATGATATTCTGTTCTGTTTCTTTTGGTCCGTGATTCCCTGAGTTTCTGCTTCCATGTTTATTGATTTAATTATTCGCATGTTTCTAGTTTTTTTTTTTATTATCTAGTTCTGCGTATTTAAGCCCTTAGTTCCCTTTGTTCAATGTTCAGTCTTGTCTTTAGTTTACATGGTTGTGCGATATATTCCCAGTGTTTTCCTTAGTGTTCTAAGTATAGTTAATGATTGAGCGCACAAAGGCACGCCTGCCCGGTGATGGATTTTCACAGCATTTGTGGAGTAGGTAGTGGTGAACTGCAGATCTCTATTCACCATCTGCCCCGCTGAGGAGGACATTGCCAGACCCTATCCGAACCCAGAGCCCAGCCAGCCGTCTCCCACGCCTCTAATGGATGAAGCGCCCGAGCCCACCGCAGACAAATAGCACGAGCCTGCCCCTATGCCTACGCCTGAGCCGACACCTGTGCACATCATCGCCCTGGAGCCTGAGCCCACCACAGACCACGAGCCTGCCCCTATGCCTACACCTGAGCCGACACCTGTGCACATCATCGCCCTGGAGCCTGAGCCCACCACAGACCACGAGCCTGCCCCTATGCCTACGCCTGAGCCGACACCTGTGCACATCATCGCCCTGGAGCCTGAGCCCACCACAGACCACGAGCCTGCCCCTATGCCTACGCCTGAGCCGACACCTGTGCACATCATCGCCCTGGAGCCTGAGCCCACCACAGACCACGAGCCTGCCCCTATGCCTACGCCTGAGCCGACACCTGTGCACATCATCGCCCTGGAGCCTGAGCCCACCACAGACCACGAGCCTGCCCCTATGCCTACACCTGAGCCGACACCTGTGCACATCATCGCCCTGGAGCCTGAGCCCACCACAGACCACGAGCCTGCCCCTATGCCTACACCTGAGCCGACACCTGTGCACATCATCGCCCTGGAGCCTGAGCCCACCACAGACCACGAGCCTGCCCCTATGCCTACACCTGAGCGAAACCTGTGCACATCATCGCCTGGAGCCTAAGCCCACCACAGACCACGAGCCTTCCCTATGCCTACACCTGAGCCGACACCTGTATACATCATCGCCCTGGAGCCTGAGCCCACCACAGACCACGAGCCTGCCCCTATGCCTACGCCTGAGCCGACACCTGTGCACATCATCGCCCTGGAGCCTGAGCCCACCACAGACCACAAGCCTGCCCCTATACCTACGCCTGAGCCGACACCTGTGCACATCATCGCCCTGGAGCCTGAGGCCACCACAGACCACGAGCCTGCCCCTATGCCTACTCTTGAGCCAACACCTGTGCACATCATCGCCCTGGAGCCTAAACCCACCACAGACCACGAGCCTGCCCCTATGCCTACTCTTGAGCCGACACCTGTGCACATCATCGCCCTGGAGCCTGAGCCCACCACAGACCACGAGCCTGCCCCTATGCCTACACCTGAGCCGACACCTGTGCACATCATCGCCTGGAGCCTAAACCCACCACAGACCACGAGCCTGCCCCTATGCCACGCCTGAGCCGACACCTGTGCACATCATCGCCCTGGAGCCTGAGCCCACCACAGACCACGAGCCTGCCCCTATGCCTCACGCCTGAGCCGACACCTGTGCATATCATCGCCCTGGAGCCTGAGCCCACCACAGACCACGAGCCTGCCCCTATGCCTACGCCTGAGCCGACACCTGTGCACATCATCGCCCTGGAGCCTGAGCCCACCACAGACCACGAGCTTGCCCCTATGCCTACGCCTGAGCCGACACCTGTGCACATCATTGCCCTGGAGCCTGAGCCCACCACAGACCACGAGCCTGCCCCTATGCCTCACGCCTGAGCCGACACCTGTGCACATCATCGCCCTGGAGCCTGAGCCCACCACAGACCACGAGCCTGCCCCTATGCCTACGCCTGAGCCGACACCTGTGCACATCATCGCCCTGGAGCCTAAGCCCACCACAGACCACGAGCCTGCCCCTATGCCTCACGCCTGAGCCGACACCTGTGCACATCATCGCCTGGAGCCTGAGCCCACCACAGACCACGAGCCTGCCCCTATGCCTACGCCTGAGCCGACACCTGTGCACATCATCGCCCTGGAGCCTGAGCCCACCACAGACCACAAGCCTGCCCCTATGCCTACGCCTGAGCCGACACCTGTGCACATCATCGCCCTGGAGCCTGAGCCCACCACAGACCACGAGCCTGCCCCTATGCCTACACCTGAGCCGACACCTGTGCACATCATTGCCCTGGAGCCTGAGCCCACCACAGACCACGAGCCTGCCCCTATGCCTACGCCTGAGCCGACACCTGTGCACATCATTGCCCTGGAGCCTGAGCCCACCACAGACCACGAGCCTGCCACAATGCCTACGCCTGAGCCGACACCTTTGCACATCTTCGCCCTGGAGCCTGAGCCCACCACAGACCACGAGCCTGCCCCTATGCCTACGCCTGAGCCGACACCTGTGCACATCATCGCCCTGGAGCCTGAGCCCACCACAGACCACGAGTCTGGCCCTATGCCTACACCTGAGCCGACACCTGTGCACATAATTCGGTGCAGTGTATATATTTACAAAAAATGGGTTTAAAAGCCATATGCTAATAATTCCCTTAAATCATAGAAATCCTGTTGCCACATCCCAAATAGCCTCATGGCCTAAACCCTCACAGTCTTCTTGTTAGTCTGCAGATTTGTGATGTAGTGCCTCTTTGACTGTCTGCATGGATCAGGCATCAGCACAGGCTCGGCAAAAGTGGGCACTGAGGGAGCATAACAGCCACAAGGGGTGCTCGCGAGCACAGTTCTGAAACTGATAAACGGGACACCCTATAGTCTTGAGGACTTAACGGTTGTGCACGGCAGTCCTCAAGACCACAAGTCACTGGCGGCTCCACAGTTCAAAGGGTGGGGGTTTCAAGAATTGCATGCAAAACCGCCATTACTGGAACATAACAGCCATTCATGCTTGATATGTAATTTAATCCACACGCTAAGAAACCAAGGCAAACTAAGAGTCATGGAAGAAACTGAGAGCCCTATGAGCCTTAAAGGTAGTAAATCAGTTAATTTAGCTCAATAAGCTGACAATGAGAGCATTGATGAGATGTGCATGTCCTGTCAGATATTTCATAATCTAGATCAACAAAAACATTGATCATTCTGATAACATGACTATGATATGCAATATATTTGCTGTTTTGTTTTTTACTTTCCTGACCATCATTCCAGTGAACTAGTTGTCTTTACTTTTATCGGTAACACTTTACAATAAGGTTGTATTAGTTAACATTAGTTAATGCATTGGTTAACATAAACTAACCATGAACAACACCTCTGTTCAGCATTAGTTCATCTTTGTTAACGTTAGTTAATAAAAATACAGCTGTTCATAGTTCACAGTGCATTAACTAATGTCAACAAGATTTTATTAATGCATTAGTAAATGTTGAAATTAACATTAACAAAGATAAATAAATGCTTTATAAGAGCAGTTCATCATTAGATAATGTTAACTAATGCATTAACTAAGACAACCTTATTGTAAAGTGTTACCCTTTTATCATTATGGACTTTGCTAGACAGTAAAGCGTTTGTGTCTCAGACTAATGGAAGCGATTGGGACAAAGACATTAATCTGCTTACAAATCAGAGAGTCATGTGTGAAGACTTAAAGGTCAGAAACGTGCAAATGCATAAACGTAATAAGACCACGATTGAGCATCACATTTCTGCCAATAAACATAAATGACCAAAGTCTGAGAAAATCAGATTCTGAAACAAATTAATTCATGCAACAGATCTGGATAGTTTAAACTTGATCAAATATTATCAGGACAGCGATTCTGTGGTTGGAACTTGAATGTTTCAAAAGTTTCTGCACTAAACCATCTCCTGGATAATACAACATTGGTTTTGGTTGGCTGGAAAGTGATTTAACAGATTATAATTCTAAGCACTTTTAATCATTTTTTTCCAACAGAAACTGATGCTGACATTATTAAAACCATTCCACATGAATCATTTCACTTACCTGATGAGTTGGAGTCTTTCAACAACACGATGGAGTTCAGACCTGAGGACGGAGACATCGCTGGATCTGCCATATCACAGTTTTAATGGATTCTAAACAATATCTCGACTGGTTAAAGCAATGCTCAGCACTCGTCTGAAGTGTTGAGGTTTAACAGGTCTAAATGTTTTAGTGGATTAATGTGGTCTTGAGGCGTACCAGGGGTGTGTTTAAAGCTCTTTAAGCAGCTTTCGCCATGGCATGTAGTTTTAAAGATCAAAAATTTAGTACCGAACCAATGGGACAATGTACTTGCACAATACACAATAAAATGCTGTTTCCTCCTTCAAGTGCATCCTCAGAAAAAATGGATGAGCTAATACCCAAATAGAAAAATAAAACCTCATTATAATAATTATTGGGCAGCATAACGAGGTGGGGCCTGGTTGAGTTAGTTAGACGTGTGTTGAAACTGGCAGTTATGGTAAGGGGCGGGACATTTCCCAAACACCAATCACAACACACTACTCCAGCCGACCAATCAGAGCACAGTGTGCTTTTCAGAAGGAGGGGCTTCATAGAGACGGGAACTAAACAGAGCGTTACTGCCAGACTTGGAAGAGAGGAGCCGCAACGATGAAGAAAATGAGGAATAATCAACACTCAAGCAGGAAAACCTGCTCTAGTAAAATGAGTCGTACTATTACATTTCGTAACATTAAGAACATTGATGTCTTATTTTTTAAAGACTGTCTTTCCACACTTCCAAATGAAGAATATTTGTGGATGATTTAGTCAAGCATTATAATGATAGTATTCAAACGATCCTTGAGGCTTGTGCTCCACTGAAAACCAGGACTGTTTCGTTTGTCAACACTGCACCCTGGTTTACATCTGGGGCCCGTACCATGATGGTAGATTAACAAACTCAGGGTTATAGAATTAGTTTTGAGTTGACAAAACCAAACCAATCAATTCAGGCTTTGTTGGTCCCATGATGCTGATCATCAACTTTCTCTGTCAACTCAGGCTTTGATCCTGAGTTTGTGGAGCGCGTGCACGTGAAAGTGTGACATCAGCAGTGAGCAGCCAATCACATGCCTTTCAACGCAAAGTGTGACTCATTTCTCACGAGAGAGCTAACGTGATTCAAAACTCTAAATAGATAAAGACAAGTATATATAAAGAATTTAAAAGCATTTACAAAGAAGAAAATAATGTTCCATGTAAGAGGATAAATAAAGAAAATAGTTGTGAAAGTATATAGATATATATTTATATATATATATATATATATATATATATATATATATATATATATATATATATATATATATATATATATATATATATATATTTTTTTTTTTTTTTCATCATGTAGTGACCATTTAATTTGGAGCAAGAGAACCAGGGGGCGTGGCTTTATTGCATCAGAGATGAGCTCACAGCTGATTGGTTCAAATTCAGTTCATCTCTTATCCCGAACATAACCTGCTCCGGAGCAGGTTAGCTGCGGACCGTAAGTTACTATGGAGAGGAACACTGCTAAAAGCCAAACCCCTTTGATGGTACTTAAATCCCAGGATTGGCACAAACTAAGCTTAAACATATCTGGCTAGCTAGCTAAACCGGCTTCATGGTACAGGCCCCTGAACTCTGTCAGCTAAAAGTCAAGGGTCGTCGACTTGAACGACTATATGCCATGACTGGACTTCAAGTTCATAATGATATGTATGCTGATCACATGCAAGTTTATAAGACAGCGCTTTCCACTGTGAAATCAGATTATTATGCTAGTTTACTTGGGTCTGGTGTGGGAAACACAAAATCCCTTTTCTCTGTGGTTAACACTATTTTAAAGCCACCTGATTGTTCTAACACTCATATGTACTCTATAGAGTTGTGTGAACAACTCTTTTTTAACAGGAAAGTAGAACATATTCATCAGCAATTGGTTCCATATAGGCCTATTACTAATTGCAACATATTTAATTTAAGTCCCATGACATTTTTGTTATTATTCAAAAATCTAAATCTGTTACATGCATTCTGGATCCATTACCGACTCATTTGGTTAAAGCTGGTTTCCCTTTTCCTTTCCTCTTTAATTTCTGATATCTTACATACTTAACTTATCTCTGGTACTGTCCCTACTGCCTTCCATCATATTAGGAATATTAATCGGTTGCGTCCTGTTCTTTCACTCAAGAGTACTGCTACTCTTGTGAATGCTCTTGTAACATCACGTATTGACTACTGTAATGCCTTGTTTTATGAGCTTCCTTCAAAATCTCTTCATAAATTAATGCAGCTGCTCGAGTGATCACCAAAACATCTATCTCTGAACATATTACTCCTGTTTTACAAAATTTGCATTGGCTTCCAGTTAAATTTCGCGTAAATTTCAAAATGTTACTTTTATCTTATAAAGCATTAATAACTTGGCTCCTTCGTATCTTCTTGATCTTCTGCATCCATACTCACCTTCCCGCACTCTAAGATCTGCTTCTGCACTTACACTTGTTCTTCCACGCACTAGGAACATTTCCATAGGGTCACGAGCTTTAGTACTCGTAATAGTACTTCTAGTTTTCAAAACTTGTCTTAAAACTTATTTGTTTGGGCAGGCTTTTATGTGATTTTAATGTTATTGTCGTCAGTTCTGTATTGTCTTTATTGCTTGATGAAATTATTAAAAAAATTTTGTGAACTTTGTAAGGTGTCTTTGAGTGCCATGAAAGGCGCCTATAAATAAAATGTATAATAATGATAATAGTAGAGCACAAAAACAATACAAGAGGGCATAATATGTCTCTTTAATGGGAAAACTAATTAAAAAGTAAGTAAACAATTTACCCACATTGATATCACTTTTTATGTAATGTCAAATCAAACAGGAAATTACTTGAAAACATGATTTTATTAGTAAGCAAAATTAAAGGTAGATCTTCATCTGACCAGCATGACGTTTACCTAGCTTTGTTGACTGATGATCTGTAAATGATCTGAATGATCTGTAAATAAGCTGACTATTACAACTATTTTAGCCAGTGTCACTGTTTCCAGGTTAAATAAATAAACATTATAAAATCATGAAATTGTGTAAAGAACACCTGAACTTCAGGTCCCTAAACCACATGTCATTTCAGTCATCAAGACACAACAGCTTCTAAAAGCACATTAGGTAAAGACATGTGCTTTCAAAATTGATGCATGAATAGCTTACAATATCTGAAATGTATTTATTAATTTCCCTTTAAAACTATACATTTACAAGGCCATGTTGTAAAGTGTGCACAGTTATGAAGCACTTCAAGGTTAGACATATGTAATGAATTTCGCTGAATACATCTTTCTTATTACCTCAACAGCTCTCTCTCTCAGTAAGGGTTTATTGAGATCTGCGGACTGACAGCCCCACCTACAGGCCGGAGCAGGTACTGATGGCTTTAAAACTGCAGTGAGCAGTAAGTGATTCCTGAAAATCATTGATGGACACTGTTAATACACTATACTGCCAAAAGTGTTGTGACGCCTGCTTTTCCATGCACATGACCTTTAATGCCATCCCATTCCCAATCCGTAGGGTTTAATATGGAGTCGGCTCACCCTTTGCAGCTCTAACACCTTCAGCTCTTCTGGGAAGGCTTTCCTCAAGGTTTAGGAGTGTGTTTATGGGAATTCTTCTAGAAGTGCATTTGTGAGGTCAGGCACTGATGTTGGACGAGAAGGCCTGGCTCGCAGTCTCCGCTCTAATTCATCCCAAAGGTGTTCTATCGGGATGAGGTCAGGACTCTGTGCAGGCCAGTCCAGTTCCTCCACACCAAACTCACTCATCCATGTCTTTATGGAGCGACGCTTTGTGCACTGGAGCGCAGTCATGTTGGGACAGGAAGGGGCCGATCCCAAACTGATCCCACAAAGTTGGGAGCATGAAATTGTCCAAAATGTCTTGGTGAAGCATTAAGAGTCCCTTTGACTGGAACTAAGGAGCCAACCCCTGAAAAACAACCCCACCCCATAATCCCCTCCACCAAACTTTACACTTGGCACAATGCAGTCAGGCAAGTCCTGTCTGGCAACCGCCAACCCCAGACTCGTCCATGGGATGGTCAGACAGAGAAGCGTGATTGGTCACTCAGAGAACACGTCTCACTGCTCTAGAGTCCAGTGGTGGCGTGCTTTACCCCACTGCATCCCATTGCTCTTGGTGATGTAAGGCTTGGATGAGCTGCTCGGCCATGGAAACCCATTCCATGAAGCTCTCTCCGCACTGTTCCTGAGCTCATCTGAAGGCCACAGGAGTTTGGAGGTCTGGAGCGATTGACTCTGCAGAAAGTTGGTGACTTCTGCGCACTGTGACCCTCAGCATGCGCTGACCCCGCTCTGGGATTTCACTCCGTGGCTGAGTTGCTGTTGTTCCCAATCGCTTCCACTTTGTTATAATCCCACTAACAGTTGAGCGTGGAATATTTAGTATTAGTATTAATACTTAGAATCGTGTTTGTGTTGAAGCCTCAGGATCTATTGAAGAGAACTTATCCGACACAGAATCTCTTACAAAACACCCATTACTGCATCTCTCACTTACTGTATGCAATCTCACAGAGGAAATCAACGCCTGCTGTCATGAATAATTAAGCGAGGCGTCTTCTCATTGGATAAGGACACACAGTCTCATGAATAACAATGAGACAGCGATGAATCATTGATATACTAGGGTGCAAGAAAACATCACGGCCTGGATGAATTTAAACAGGGAAGATGGGAAAAAAGCATAAAATTAACTAGTTTTATCCTAAAATAGAAACTAACGGATGGTAACATTGACTTCTATGATGTTCAACACACATAACTCTGTTAAAATCTCAGAAAATGTAGTATAGGGTTTAATGACCCTTTAATGCTAAACATCAGGGGGTTAAACCCCCAAAAGAGCTACTCAAAAATAGCAATTACAAGACTTTTTTTTGCTTGATATTAAAAAGATCTATTATCATCAAGATTATCAGCCCTCACACGTGGAGCACATCAGTGTTTGCATGACCATAATGTTGTAGTCACGGCCCTCATAAAGCATGTTGGGCCCTTTATACTGAGTCAAACCCACCACAGGTTCCTTTCCTAGACGCTCTGCCTCAGGTAGAGACACATAATCATTCATCCCTCACATCTGATGTGCTGACCGCTTTCTCTGTCCAGCACTTTCTCAGGAGGCCATTTCCCTCTGAATTGCCCTCGGGTTTTTGCATCCACACAGGTTTCGTCCGCTGGATGCCTTTACGCCTCTTATTAATTATATGACTTCTGCTGTTTCCAGTTTCTCCATCCTCCACCTGGAAAAGTAGGCATTTCCGGACGCAGCGTATGTCTGAGTGTGGAAGTTAGGTTCTCTTATTACTTGTGATTTTCATTTCTTTAGACCTTAATTTTGTATATAAAATAACACACACATACGGGGATACAACAGTGATATATAGACACACCGATCAGGCATAACATTATGACCACTGACAGGTGAAGTGAATAGCACTGATGATCTCTTCATATCCTGTTAGTGGGTGGGATCTATTAGGCAGCAAGTGAACATTTCATCCTCAAAGTTGATGTGTTAGAAGCAGGAAAAATGGGCAAGCGTAAGGATTTGAGCGAGTTTGACAAGGGCCAGATTGTGATGGCTAGACGACTGGGTCAGAGCATCTCCAAAACTGCAGCTCTTGTGGGGTGTTCCCGGTCTGCAGTGGTCAGGATCTATCAAAAGTGCTCCAAGGAAGGAACAGTGGAGAACCGGCCACAGGGTCATGGGCGGCCCAGGCTCATTGATGCACGTGTGGAGCGAAGGCTGGCCCGTGTGGTCCGATCAAACAGACGAGCTACTGGAGCTCAAACTGCTCAAGAAGTTAATGCTGGTTCTGATAGAAAGGTGTCAGAATACACAGAGCATCGCAGTTTGTTATGTATGGGGCGGCATAGCCGCTGACCAGTCAGGGTGCCCATGCTGACCCCTGACCCCGCCGAAAAGCACCAACAGTGGCACGTGAGCATCAGAACTGGACCACGGAGCAATGGAAGAAGGTGGCCTGGTCTGATGATCACGTGTTCTTTTACATCACGTGGATGGCCGGGTGTGTGTGCGTGGCTTACCTGGGGAACACATGGCCCCAGGATGCACTATGGGAAGAAGGCGAGCCGGCGGAGGTGATGCTTTGGGCAATGTTCTGCTGGGAAACCTTGGGTCCTGCCATCCATGTGGATGTTCTTTTGACACGTCCCACCTACCTAAGATAAAGTATAAAAAAGCTACTGCTCTCATTCATAAAAGACCATCAGTCATTATTTACTTGATAAACTGTTCCGTTCCACTCGACAGCAGCAGTGGGGAACGATCAAGCCAGCTCGATAAAGCACAGGACGTTAAATCGCTCATCAACTGTTTATTAAATTAAATGTATTGTAAGACCATCTTTACAAAGAGACTCACGAAATAACCGAGAATACTGTATTTCTAAAATCATATTCACCGAAACTATTCTTGAACTTTCTCCCCCCGTCGCCGCAGCCGCAGTGGTTCAGTCCATGGAAGCGGAAGTTCTGACAGTTAAACGCAGAGAGTGAGCTGAAGTTCAGGCACTTGTATGAGTTTGTGTTGATAAACTGAGGACGACGGCGTAGCGTCAGAGAGAGACCCGGAGATGCGACGAAAGCAGAAGAGGTTACTGCAGATCGCGCTGCTGCTCATCGGGGCCTTTCTCTTCCTACCCAACGTCGGCTTATGGTCCGTGTCTCTGGAGCGAATGTTTGATAGCGGTTCGGCGGACGGACCCGGACTCTCGCGCACACAGGTACCGCAGAACACCCTCACAAACTCTCAGCCCGCAGCTGTGTGGCAGTGTCACGGGGATACAAACAGTGTTTGACTAATATTACCTCCGTCTAAACTGTGAACGAGGAGCGCGACGCGACGAGAACGCTTTCGCTGAAGTTGTGTCGCGTCGCGCGCGCTCCTATCAACGTGGAAATAAGTTATCGGGTGATCAGTAATGATATGGTCCTTTTGAACGAAGTTCACAGACCGATAGTGAACTGAGTTTAGACATGCATCATTATAATCATATTGTTTCGTCTCACACATATACCTAACGTTAGTCCATAATACGGACTATTTTCACAGACTGCGATGACGTGTTTTAAAGGGATAGTTGATAAAAATAAAATTAGCCCATGATCTATCCATCATAAAAGTGAATCTATCCATCTTAAAAATGCATCTATCCATCATAAAAGTGCATCTAGTGCATCTATCCATTTTTAAAAGTGCATCTATCATCATAAAAGTGCATCCATCCATTATAAAAGTGCATCTAGTGCGTCCATCCATCATAAAAGTGCATCTATCATCATAAAAGTGCATCCATCCATCATAAAAGTGCATCTAGTGCATCCATCCATTATAAATGTGTATCTATCCAGCATATAACTGATCCACACGTCTCCGGGCTTCATAAAGGCCTGAGAAATATATCTATATTTAAAACTTTACAAACAGTAATCTCTAACTTCCGCTAACTGTCGTCCGCGCGTTCACGGGAGACTGGTGCTCCAGCGTATGGCGTCCGTGTGAGACCCAAGTTTTGTTTTGCTCTATCCTCTGCGCTTCCGCTTTGGTCACGGAGCTTATGCTACGCCTGCGTCCTACGCCATACACTGGAGCACCAGTGTGAACGTTAGCGGAAGTTAGAGATTACAGTTTGTAAAGTTAGCCTATGTTTCTTACACAAATGCATCGCTTTGCTTCAGAAGGCCTTTATTAATCCTTTCACATGTAAGTTTATAATACTCTGGCTGACCCCCCAGTGTGAGTATTTCAAGGGACCGTTATTTAGAACGTATCGCTTTGTTACCATGGTGAGGTGTCATTGCTTGACTGCAGTCACAATACTGTATGACTGATGATCTGCTTTTGTCATTTTTCCTTTTTTATTATTAAACATATTCACAAATTCTGATTGTCAAATATGGGCAATTGGATGTTTTGTTGTTTAAACACCTTTATAGCGATCGTTAGTTAGATATGCGTGATGGCCGCCGCCATTTTAGTATGCACCACAGTTCAGATTTACAACATGTGAATTTATCCACTTCTCCTGAAATACATGAAAGTAAGTGACCGGTGAACTGGGAGAACAATAGAGTAAACTTCAAAGTTACTTACACAATGTGTATCTGATATGAATAAAACTTGTCTCATTATAATGGATTCTTATTGGATTTTCCATAGGCATCAGTGAGTGTATTACAAACTCTAAATGTATGGTTTTGCTGGTACTTATGTGTATTTAAATGTCTGAAACCTAAAATAAACATAATGTGGTTGAAAACACTGAAAAGGCCTAGTTGTTGTAGGCTAAATGACAAGCGCTGAGCGCATTTGAATTTAGCAGTTGGTCACATTATGCACTGACCGTTCCAATCACACCAGTGTGATCATGCGTGCGAAAGGGTTAACCCCCCGAGCCGCATGGAGCACTTTTTATGATGGATGGATGGATGTAATTTTATGATGGATAGATGCACTTTTATGATGGATGGATGGATGGATGCACTTTTATGATGGATGGATGGATGCACTTTTATGATGGATGGATAGATGGATGGATGGATGCACTTTTATGATGGATGGATGGATGGACTTTTATGATGGATGGATAGATGGATGGATGGATGCACTTTTATGATGGATGGATGGATGGATGGATGCACTTTTATGATGGATGGATGGATGCACTTTTATGATGGATGGATGGATGGATGGATGGATGCACTTTTATGATGGATGGATGGATGGATGCACTTTTATGATGGATGGATGGATGGATGGATGGATGCACTTTTATGATGGATGGATGGATGGATGGATGGATGGATGCACTTTTATGATGGATGGATGGATGGATGCACTTTTATGATGGATGGATGGATGGATGGATGGATGCACTTTTATGATGGATGGATGGATGGATGGATGCACTTTTATGATGGATGGATGGATGGATGGATGGATGCACTTTTATGATGGATGGATGGATGGATGGATGGATGCACTTTTATGATGGATGGATGGATGGATGGATGCACTTTTATGATGGATGGATGGATGGATGGATGCACTTTTATGATGGATGGATGGATGCACTTTTATGATGGATAGATTGATGCACTTTTTTGATGGATGGATGCACTTTTATGATGGATGGATGGATGGATGGATGCACTTTTATGATGGATGGATGGATGGATGGATGCACTTTTATGATGGATGGATGGATGCACTTTTATGATGGATGGATGGATGCACTTTTATGATGGATAGATTGATGCACTTTTTTGATGGATGGATGCACTTTTATTATGGATGGATGGATGCACTTTATGGGCTTCAATACAGTAACAGCCATTCACTGCCATTATAAAGCTGGGAAGAGCCAGGACATTTTTAATATAACTCTGATTGTTTGTCTGAAAGAGGAATGTCATACACACCTCGGATGAGTTGAGGGAGAGTAAATCATGGGATGTTTTTTGGATGAACTGTCACTTAAAGGGTCATCAGCATCATAGAGTAAAAAAAAAAAAAAATGATGTATGTATGTACATTTATAACACTATACACTGTATTATATTACATTTACTTCATATTACCAGTACAAAAAATAGTGTACAAAGAGCAACTTCATCAATTTTTTCCGCATCAAGTTTTTCTTTTGAGCAATTTGAGCAAATGTGAACACATAGTATATTTAATGTAGTCTCGCATTCACCGCTATAGACGTTTACCCAACTCTGGCGACTTCTGAGAAACCTGGAAATGCGAAAAGGGTCTGTTAGGGGTTTAACAGTTTAGACCCAGAGACCAGTAGTGAAGAATGAAGACCAAGGAGTGCAATGAAAGATAATTTTTACTAAAGAATAGTTTGCAGTTTCATCAGCAGAAGCCAGCTTCAAGTCTCACGAGGAGCTGTGCTCCTTCTCTACCAGTCTCGTAGTTTCGAGGTCTAGCCACATCATTATTGCAAGGTGTATGATTCTGATTGGCTCCGAGAAAATGTACAGTCATGGTAAATTTCCACAGACAGTCAGTTAATCAGATGCACGTGTCCATACATGTGTTCAGTAACCTTCCAGGTCCAGAGCAGGTGCCAGCTTGTCCAGAAAAACAAGTCCACCCCATCATCTCAGGGTGCCCATTGGCCACCTCCAATACTGATCCGTAACACAGAATATTGCACACATACACAGATACAGTCTCTTCAAGGATGGAGCTGATTAAGCTCCGATCCAAAATGTTCCCAAACATACTGATAGCATGTGCTTTCTCTCAGTGAGAGCTACAGGCAGTAGAACAGGCAATATTCATCTTGATTCTTTAGTGTTTCAGTAAAAGGAAATATAAAATGAATAAAATATAATAAAAATGAAAGACAAATCCATATTTAACACTGTTACTGCACTCCTAGCATGTTAGAGGTGTGTGATACCTCCAAAATCCAAACACACAACAACATGTTGCTATCACGTGTTTAGTGACACATCACACATCTCTAGGCCAGACCCTCGGTCGCCACTCAAAGACCATACACACACTTTAGAAAACATAAAGGAAAGACAGTGGTTCTATTGATTAAGTAAAATTAACTGGAATAAATCATTAAAAATAGGAGAATAAATATTAATTAAGGCTTTGATTAAGATATTTACAGGTATTGAAGCGGCAATGAATTCCAGAATTTACTATTTCAGGTCACTTTTAAACATTAAACTTGTTCACCTTTCTGGTTTATTTGGTTAAATAGAATTAACAATATAAACCCAAGAATACTTTTTTTTTATCTGAACATTTTAGTGCTATGTTTGCTTCAGAGCAATATTGAATTTATTGATATTGATTGCTTATTTTTATTTCAGTACAGCGATTAAATAAAGCCAATTATTTAATTTTAGAAATATATATTTTTAAAGACTGCACTATTTTTCAAACACTATATCAGTTTTCTTCCGGGAACCAACAGGTGAGAATATTCCTCATTATAATAATTATTGGGCAGCATAACGAGGTGGGGCCTAGTTTAGTTAGTTAGTCGTGTGTTGAAACTAATGGTTATGGTAAGGGGTGGGACATTTCCCAAACACCAATCACAACACACTGCTCCAGCCGACCAATCAGAGCACAGTGTCTTTTCAGAAGGAGGGGCTTCATAGAGACGGGAACTAAACAGAGCGTTACAGCCAGACTGGGAAGAGAGGAGCCAACAATGGAGAATATGAGGAATAATCAACATTCACGCAGGAAAACCTGCTCTAGTATCAAGACTTTGTTTGTTTGTGACTTACAATGCGACCTGGAGTGTGTATAAAGGTGCTAGATAAGATAAACATATGATTAAAGTACACAATGCTTTAAAAAGTCAGAAATAACACACAAGAAATATCAAAACACTTCAAGGTTTTTACAGTTTTGGAAAGATCTGAGGAAAATGAAGATAATGTAGATATCTCCAAGGCACATTGGGTGATCCTGACAGGAAGAGAACGGCTTCACGGGCAGGATGTGAGAGCGGTGCTTTTGAAAGGCGGTGTTGTTTGTGCTCTCCGCCGCACGTGTTGTGGGCCGCTGGCTCTCGTCCAGGCCGGCGGTCTGTTAGCGCCTCTGTTAGACCCTGAGATCCAGCAATGACAGGCAGGTGCAGGACCTCGCACACACACACACACACACACACACACACACACTCCTCACATATCTCTGATCACTCATTCATCTCACTGGCCACTGTGTTTTAGCTCATTACAGAGAACCTGTTTTTGTACAGTAAGCCGAACGTATCATTAAAAGAGGTGCGGCCTGGACAATGTTTGTTCTTAAAAAAACGGACACGTAGCAGAGAACTCTCTGCGTCCCTGTTTGCACACTTGTACTACTTGTGTGCGCTCGTTATGTGAAGAAACGGAGGATGGTTTTGTGTGTAGCAGAAGAGTAAACAAGCTTCTGTTGCTGTAAACCGGCCTGTCAATCATCCTGATCTCCGCTCATGTTTGGGGGAATGACGGATAAGGATTTAAAAAAATAAAATGTCATTCTAATTTTATGACTTTCTAGAGTTATTCGAGTGTTGTGTGTGTGTGTGCACTCGTTTTAATGTAATTCCCCATGAAAATGTCATATTCCGGTGATTTATTTTGAAATGAATTTCATTTCCACCGATGTTGGCATAGACAAATGCACTGATATCCATAATTAGAGCTCAACAAACGATCAGTGCTCGGAGAACTGTAGTTTAATCAATTAATATGATCCATGTGGGATTTCACATGGACTCATTTTGGCTGATAAATCAGAACCAAAGCAAGAGAAAGCTGGATTTCTTTTTCCAATAAAGTAAATAAGACTTGTTTCATCCTTAACTCAACAAAACACAGATGTGTGTGTGATCTGACACGCATATGGGTAACATTAATGTAAAGGACAGGATTACCATAAAAACCATCCTCATACTCTCCTCAAATTTCAAGATGTAACATTAAACAGCCTTTGTAGAAATATAAAGCCAAACATTAAATGTACAATAAAGATAATAAACAACCTGTATTTTCCAAGTGGACTAGAAGAAACGCTATCGTTTAATCCAGTAATCTTGCACATCCCTCACAATAACTGCCTAAAAGTTTACAAATATTAATGAAAAACTAGATTGTATGTCACTCTGCATGACGGATCACATGTGCTCTTTAGTTAATTACCCGTTAGTTAGGGCACTGATCAGGGAATCCCTCAATGGGCGGACTGCTGAACTAGGGATCTGATTGGGACGCACCCTTTGTGAAGTCACTGTTATGTTAGGTTGTGTTTCCCTGGCTGTCTATTAAAGTTTCTGTTTGGAGTTGGCTCTTCTGTTTCTTCAGTTTGCTCCTGGTATCCCATACCGTTACACCTAGGAGGAGTCAAATCATCTTGAGTCTGTATTTTGCCTCTATCCCTTATGGTTCAAAAGTTATTAGCACAAGCGTGATTGCAGGTTTGGCCAGGTGGTGGCGCTAGAGGGATCGAGTTACAGACTCCAAATTTGCTGTGGTGACAGTTCAGACTGTCCTCTATCTGTGTGCCAAATTTCACAACTTTTTACCATCCATGGGTGGCCATAGACTCGAGCGGAAGAAGAACACCAACGAATACAGTACGCCTACACAGCTGACCCCTGATAATGATCTTTTCCATGGATGAATGACTCGTGAAATAGAAGGATTTTTATTAGTTCCTGTCATTTTCATTCCTCCAAAAGGCCCTAAAATATTTAGCATGCATTTGATTCGTTCATTTTTATAATCTTAAGTCATTCTGCTCTGGTATTTCCCCACCCCTAGAGACACGGTTTGCTCTGTTCCTTCAGGATTTGTTGCACTTCTCAAACAAGCTTTGTGTGTTTTCAGAGGCCGAACGGACCCCGAGTGCAGAACGATGGCGTTCGGAGACGGGACTGGCATGACTACGCGGTTATTAAGAGTGAAGCTGCGCGCTCAGGTAAGATCACTTACAGCGAACATGGACGCGCACAGATCAAGAGCTAAAGCCGAGACATGATAATGCATTGCAGTGGTTTCATGCTGTGTTTATTATGGTATGTGTTGCAGGCGTGGGCGAGCAGGGCCGTCCCTACCCGCTGAGCGACTCGGACCGCGTGGACCAGGCCTACCGGGAGAACGGCTTCAACATATTCGTCAGCAACAGGATCGCCCTCAACAGATCCCTGCCGGACATCAGACACCCAAAGTCAGAGCTTTACTCCATATTACACACACACACACACACACCTGCTATGATTCTCAAGCACATTACAGTTGAGCTTCAGTGTAGAGCCCTAGTTGGATAATAGGACAGCATTTTCTGTGATGTGTCACTTATCAAAAACCTTTCATTTGCATCACATCACCTCCTCATGTACAGTCATGGATAATAATGTCAGGACATTTCAAAACTGTGACACATTCAGGCACGGAAAATCTGGGAAATGTCTGTTGTACAGTAAAGAGAGTTTCTGTTCAGGATCATGTAGTAATCTAGTTAGAAGTGTAATATTTAAACAGGCCAATCTAGTATATTTTCCCTTTCCCTGCATTACCTTGGCATTAAATTACGAGTTTTAACCTCCTCACAGCAGTACATTTGTGAATACTAACCAATAGTTTTGATTTCATCCACCAAATCAGCATTTCCTATAAGAAACAAGATGAGAGAAGGCAAAACTCACAGAAAATGATGAGTATTACAGCTTAAGTTGCTAGTAAAAGCACAGGGCGCAGTGAATAATGGGTAGTTTTTATCTCCAGAGAGGCTCATGTGTGTTTGGGTGGTGTTGATTCAGTAACACCACAGCGGCTTTTACTCACACACAAACCCAGCTGACGCTCTTTCAGTGCCTGTTTCAGAGAGACTTCCGGTTGCTCAATTCCAAATAGATTTACACATTAGTAGACAAACTAGTTTTACCAGATGGTTAGTTGTAGGGTTGGCATTTTTTAGTGAATGTTTTAAACTAGCCCTGTTGATGGCCTACTGTATTTCTGAGCAAATAAATGAGACTTTCCAAAACGTTCAAAATATGATACACTTTTGAACAGTCGTGCATAGTTTAGAAGACAAAATAATAACTGAAAGAGCCAGTTCAGAAGTTCACATAGGCTTGACTCGTAATTCCTGGACGATTAAAAGCTTCTTGAGCATCGGTGAATGTTTGAGCTGGATCTCAATATCACAGTCACAGAAGGGTTTTGCTCAACATTGTGTGCGTTTTGTGATAAACTGCCCACACTTATTGATCATCCAGGTAACGACACACTTTATTATGAATCAAGGCTATGTGAACTTTTAAACTGGTTCATTCATCCAAAATCAACAATATGGGACTTAATTTGATGCATGCTTTTAAATAACTGGGCATATTTTTCCTCCATCGAGCTGTAACCTGTGTGTGTGTGTGTGTAGCTGTAAGACGAAGCTGTATGCCGAAGATCTCCCTGACACCAGCATCATCATCCCCTTCCATAACGAGGGCTGGTCGTCGCTGCTGCGCACCGTTCACAGCGTCCTCAACCGCTCGCCTCCGCAGCTCATCGCAGAGATCGTCCTCGTAGACGACTTCAGTGACAAAGGTACGAGCTGCCATCAGAAACACTGTAAATGACGTCCTCAACATCTCCGTAACTCAGCCGGGGTGGTTTAGTTGCATGACAGATTTTAAGCTGCTGTTTTGGGCCAGATGATCCTGGTTTGTCACATGTTTGCATAAGCTCCGGATTGCTGTAATCCCCTCCCTGTAGCTCAGATTTGTGGGTTTGCTTGTTTTAATCAGACGTAAATATGTTTCATTTCATCCGAGTGTTTCGGTTTCATCTCGCTCGTCCGGATCGTGATGCACTCGGGTTCCCTTCACTCGAGTCAGGACCGGCCCAGACTCTAGGCGGATTATGATTTCCTCACACCCCGAACACTGACACACACAGTCAGCTCTTCATCTAAATTAGAGATGCACCGATCGACCGGCCAGGGACCAGAACCGTCCGCATGATCGACCCAGATCGGTGACGGGCGGTCAGTCTCACGTCTTACTCTCTGACTCTGATCATTGCTCATAACTTTAGTAATTCCCGCAGGTTTCGTGCTCACACCAAAAGCGTGCACACACAAACCCGCCTCTCGAACAGCGTAAATACCAAAATGAGTGGCTTACTGCACATAATTGCACACAAAATTGTCAAAATGCCAGTCTTGGCGAGTATTCAGTTACACACAGTCAGTTTTGGAAAGATAACTCATGTTGTGTGTCAGATGGTGGTATTTTGTGACCTTTTTTCCTGCTGGTGTGACTAAATTGTGTTCGAGATCGCACTGGTGCCTCCACCGCATCACCCAACTGATGAGCCGTTTCTGTTACATATGAGAAACGGCAAACGAAACGGACCGCGCTACTCATACACGGGCCGATCTCGATCACCTGACACCGTAACTACACCTCGCTGGAGATCCAGTGAGAGAGTGAATACACCACAGAATTAACAACATCGAGATCTAGTGGTTCGGCGCAGAATTCTCTCTCATAAATACACACTTATTGTGTACATGCATGCTTTTACATTGTACTTGTACTTAAAAAAACCTGCATTTTCACCTTCATACCTGTCGTAACCTTACCTTACCTAGCAGCAGAAGTGTCTCACAATACAACATCAACACAATAAGTGCACTCAACCCAACGTTTACTATTGTTAATGTAAGTACATGCCGGGTCAGGTTCAGGGAAGAGGACTCAAGGGTTCAGAAACAAACAAAAACTACCCCATATGGGAAAACGGACCTGGCAACAGCTAACAGGGAAAACATCCACAACGAACTGGCACAGAGGACAGAACACGGAGAGAATAAATAGGGAAGGAATCAGGAGAGTAACAAGGGAGAGAAGGTGGACCAATGATCAGGCAAGCAGGACTAGAGACTGACAGAAAAAGCCATCTGCATTGTCCATATGTCAAACATGCTCTCACAAACAGAAGCACAGAGACTGACAACAACACACCTGTCAGGACCCCCCCACTGAAACTGAACCAAGATTAGGCCGAGCTGTCAGGATAGAAGAATTTAAAATAAACTCAGAGCTTGAAGTGAAAAACACTGGGAACATGTATTATAAACATCACAATACATCACATCATGGCCAGGCCACTTTTCAAGATTCTTCACACTAATGCATGATATTGCACTGTATCTGACTAAAATATCAACTACAGCTTATGTTTTAAGATCAAAACACATCTCAAGCATTTTCATTTAAGACCAATTCACATCGCACAGACAAGATAGCCGTTGGATTTCAAATGAGCTCATGTTCACACGGCCCAAACAAACTCGAGCACCCACGGAAAAACACGAGATATTCTCCATTCCTTTTAACCAATGCAGATAAAAGATTGCAGCTTTCAGACACAACTTCTCGTTTTATAGTATATTTGAGACCGTTTCTGTGGCGTTAAATATCGAGAGCATGTAATGCGAGAGGGCATCAGTGTAACACATTATTTTACTCTAGCACAAAACTTGCTCTTGCGAATATCTCCTGATCTTTCTCTAGAATTGTCTTCTGATTTGTCCAGAAATCTGCCATTTACATTACAAGGATCATTTACTACGCCCGCTGTCTAGATTCGTGTCACGTGATTGGTGAGAATGTGAAAAGCCAATGAAAGCACTGAGCAACATTGATTTCCTGTCCCCTGTGTTTTGGTATTGCTGAAGTGCTTTTGTAAGAAGGATAGTGTAGTGTTGTGTTCTGAGCTGTCGGGTCTCATTCGGTCCTCTGTTCCTCCTAGAGCACCTGAAGGCCCCTCTGGAGGAGTACATGGTGCGGTTGCCCAAGGTGCGGATCCTGCGCACGAAGAAGCGCGAGGGTCTGATCAGGACGAGACTGCTGGGCGCCGCTGCCGCCAAGGGGGATGTCATCACGTTTCTGGACTCTCACTGCGAGGCCAACGTCAACTGGCTCCCTCCGTTACTGGGTAAGACAAACGCCTCCTGCGCCACTGAACGCTGATTAGATCGCAGTGGATCAATGGTTGTCTTTCCCCCTTCAGATCGCATCGCTCAGAACCGGAAAACAATCGTGTGCCCCATGATTGATGTGATCGACCACGATAACTTCGGTTACGAGACGCAGGCCGGAGATGCGATGCGAGGGGCGTTCGACTGGGAGATGTACTACAAACGCATCCCTATTCCACCTCAGCTGGAGAACTCTGACCCCAGCAACCCTTTCGAGTGAGTCCCTAAAAGTCTTAAAGTCTGTTGGATAAAATGTACTTGATTGATTTACTGTTTATGACTTCATGGGTTTATATCATGCGTGCAAACTCATCACATTTCTAAAATGTGCAGCTGCTTTTTGTACCAGAGTTACTTACCAGGGTAATTTCTGCTGTTCCATAGAAAACATATACACCAATCAGGCATAACATTATGACCACTGACGGGTGAAGTGAATAGCACTGATGATCTCTTCATCTCCTGTTAGTGGGTGGGATATATTAGGCAGCAAGTGAACATTTTGTCCTCAGAGTTGATGTGTTAGAAGCAGGAAATATGGGCAAGCGTAAGGATTTGAGTGAGTTTGACAAGGGCCAGATTGTGATGGCTAGACGACTGCACTGCAAAAAAAAGCTCTTCTTACTTAGTATTTTTTTCTTGTTTCCAGTCCAAATATCTACAAAATCTTAAATTAAGATTAATTTACTAGATAAGTAAAATGACATAAGATAAAATCAAAATGAAGTGAGTTTTTGCTTAAAACAAGCAAAATTATCTGCCAATGGGGTGAGAAAAATAATCTTGTTTCTGATTGAAATCTTGTTTCTTGTTCCTGTCCCAAAAAGAAATAAGATTTTTTCACCCCATTGGCAGATAATTTTGCTTGTTTTAAGCAAAAACTCACTTCATTTTGATTTTATCTTATGTCATTTTACTTATCTAGTAAATTAATCTTAATTTAAGATTTTGTAGATATTTGGACTGGAAACAAGAAAATATTACTAAGTAAGAAGAGCATTTTTTGCAGGGTGGGTCAGAGCATCTCCAAAACTGCAGCTCTTGTGGGGTGTTCCCGGTCTGCAGTGGTCAGGATCTATCAAAAGTGCTCCAAGGAAGGAACAGTGGAGAACCGGCCACAGGGTCATGGGCGGCCCAGGCTCATTGATGCACGTGTGGAGCGAAGGCTGGCCCGTGTGGTCCGATCAAACAGACGAGCTACTGGAGCTCAAACTGCTCAAGAAGTTAATGCTGGTTCTGATAGAAAGGGGTCAGAATACACAGAGCATCGCAGTTTGTTGCGTATATGCATATTGTTGCAAAATATTCTGTAAAAGCTTCAATGGTAATAACAGGAGTTTTGATGCTGCAGTGATTGACAGGTTCAGTGATTATGCTGGCCGTGTATCCCAGTCACAATCTGAATAACAGTATTTGAATATTTGGTTCCCCCTGTGCTTACAGCTGTAGTTTTAAACAGAGATCGAGTGAGTGTGTCTTCTCTTCTTCTCTGTAAGGTCTCCTGTGATGGCAGGCGGTCTCTTCGCTGTGGACAGGAAGTGGTTCTGGGAGCTGGGAGGATATGACACGGGCCTGGAGATCTGGGGAGGAGAGCAGTATGAGATTTCATTCAAGGTAATGGGTCTAATATACGCGTTTACGTTTGCCTGAGTAAAGTTTCGTCGGTATCCTGAAGCATTTATACTAGGCAACCATGACTCGTTTAAAGGCTTCTGATTGCCCAGTGTTTTCAATAGGCTTCCCATCACGAGGGATATGCACATATAAATCCTTTGGAATAATATTCCATAAGGATTTGATTTCATGCTGACTTTAAGCCTGTGCTCTAGCTTTACTGAGATTATCTAAGGGACGAGCGCTTTGATTCGTCCACCTCAGCTTCCCCTTATCAACATCATATACATCAACACAGGGAAGAGAACTGAGCTCATCCACACGTTTTCTTTAGTCGTGTCACTACATTCACCATAAACTCAGATATAGTGACACCTGGTGGCTCAAGAAAACCCACAATATTTCCAAAGCTGCTCCACAATCAACAGTATTGGCATATTGAGAAGGTTGATCAGATGTTAACAACCTCAAAATCTTGGGAAATATTGCAGTGTTTGTGATTTATCGCTGCGCATCATTATTGTGTTAATAATCCTGAATCAGAATAACTTAATCTCTTCTCTGATGACGAGGGCGGGGCACCTGTCACTCACATGAGATCAGCCAATAGCAAACCACACCCATCCAATCAATCCCCACAGACACAATCAAGCCCCGCCTACATTTGTTCTTGTTTGCGTTTCAATGGATCTACGGCACAATAGAGGAGAAGACCAGCGGGACTTCCCTTTCATGATTAAGGAAATTATTAGGCCTGTCGAGATTATTGATTTGTGGTTATTCAATCTAAACATAATTATTTGAGAGAGCCACAATAATTGTGCAGTTTAAATTTCAATTACATTTTGATAAAAAATATTAAAAAATACTCTTGTAATGTCCTTCATACGGAATGAAGAATTATGGATTTAATCAGACTGCATTGTTATATTATATTAATTATATTGTTATATTTTATTTTATAAATTATATTTTATTATATTGCTATGTTATATTAGATTGTTATATTTTATTATATTATACTTTTGTTGTGTTATAAATTAAATTGTTATGTAAGTTATTGTATTATTTTATGTTATAGATGAAATTATGTAAAATAAGTTGTATTATATTTTGTTATATATTATTTTATAGGGGTGTAACGATATATCAATATAAAATGTGACGATATGTATCGTTGATAGAAACTATATGATTTGTGATATATATAAATATATAATTGTTTTAGCCGAGGCTCAACTTGCTGTGGTAGGGTATAATTTGTGCCACAAATGTAAATTCTGTCATCATGTACTCACCATCAAGTCGTTTTTCGTTTAACTTCCAAATACAAATGAAGATTTTCTTTATGAAACCTGAACGATTTCTGTCCCTCCATTTTTAAAATCCATTCCTCTCAACTTAAAAGATGCAAAAAATGTTGTAAAATGCATCGTAATAATAACTAATTGAGTGGTCTAATTTAAAGTCTTAAGTCTTCAAGTCTTCTGAAGAGGCACAATGGCTTTATAATATGATGAATATATTTAACACGACGCGCATACTGTACAGTCCCTGACAAAAGTCTTGTCGCTTGTGTACAAATTGACCTGAAGTGCCGCTGAAATATATTTCTTATCAAGATTTTTTTACAAGAAATTGCTCATTTTAATCCCAACAGCTTTTGTAATAATGTTTCAGTGCAAAATGAAACTGTCAAAATACTCTAATATTCACAGCTTGGTAAAGCCCATTGAGTCAATTTTTGCAAAGACATAAGTGTTGTCGCCTTGTCATATGAGCTTCACCTGTGACTAATAATGGATCAATTAGATCTCAGGTGTGTATAAAAAGAACCCCAGTGCACTAGACCTTCACATCAACTGCAACTAGACCTCTGCAAACATGCCTAAGATTCACCCTGAGACTAAAGATTATCAAGAGGCTGAAGACCAGATCCACTGCTGATGTGGCAGACACCTTCAAAGTGTCTCAGCGCCAAGTACAGAGGATAAAAAAAGATTTGAAGAGACTGGAGACGTTATGACAAACCCAGGTCAGGCAGACCCTGCAAGACAACTGCTCGAGAGGACCGTTTGTTGGCTCAAATCCAAGGCCAGCCCATTTTCCACTGCAGCTCCACGAGACCTGCTCACCTGAAGTCCCTGTGTCAACCAGAACAGTTTGTCGGATTCTGTCTCGAAATGGCCTCCATGGTCGAATCAGTGCCCAGAAGCCAGCACTAAACAAAAGACAATTGAAAAACCGTGTGGCATTTGCCAAAGCCCACAGCCTGCTAAAAGGATGGACGCTGGAAAAGTAGCAGAAGGATTTTCAGATGAATCTTCTGTTGAATTACACCACAGTCGCCGCAAATATAGCAGGAGACCTACTGGAGCCCGCATGGATCCGAGATTCACCCAGAAAACAGTGAAGTTTGGTGGGAGAAAATCATGGTCTGGGGTTACATCCAGTATGGGGTGTGCGAGAGATCTGCAGGGTGGAAGGCAACTTCAATAGTCTAAAATACCAAGACATCTTAGCTACCTCTTATATTCCCAACCATAAAAGAGGCCAAATTCTGCAGCAGGATGGTGCTCCATCGCATTCTTCCATCTCCACATCAAAGTTCCTCAAGGCGAAGAAGATCAAGATGCTCCAGGATTGGCCAGCCCAGTCACCAGACATGAACATCATTGAGCATATGTGGGGTGGGATGAAAGAGGAAGCATGGAAGACCAAACCAAAGAATATTGATGAACTCTGGGAGGCATGCAAGACTAAATGCAGCTTTCTAAAAATATTAAATTTGGATCTCACAGCAACACTTAATTTGCTGACATATTTTTGTATTTGCAGTAATATTGTTCAATTTCTGTATAGGCGACACAACTTTTGTCTTGCCAAAATTTGACCTTTCTGTCTTGATTAAATGATAAATATTTTTTCAGTGAAACTAATTTATTTCAGTGCATTAAACGTCATTTTGGAAGGGTTTTAGCTTTTCATATGAGCTATTTCTAACACCAATTGATTAATTAAAAATCAGGTTAATAGCAGGTGTTTCTACAAAATAGATAAGCCACGACTTTTGTCAGGGACTGTAGTAAACACGGATGTTCAAATGACTGAGTGACGTGCGAAAACAACATGAGAGGTATTAAATGCAGAGTTTAATTCTTGGATGAGCTGAACATTTACAGTTTGAGAGCGGTCATTTCGACACTCTTGTGATTAACCTGTGATTGACTGCATCTTCTGAAGTCCACGCGCTCCCGGCACAGCACTTTTCAAAGTCAAAGCGCGAACACCATTTAAATCACTATCACATTTAGTTTTAGCAGTATGATTATTCAAAGCAATTTAGATGGTTCATTCATACATACTGTATTAATTGCGAGCATGGGGTGAGATGCTGCCGGTATTGAAAGCGCGAGGGAAAAAAATAGTTTATGGAGTTTCAGTGACATTATTACATTAATAATCTTATTACATAGAAACATACAACGACTATACATAATGTTGAATATAATACAGTAATGAATAGGGAGAATTTTCGCTGGATCTGATAATAATGCACAAATAATAAAATTATTTTAATCATAATACAAAATAGTGTGTGTGTGTGTGTATACACAGTCTTACCCATGATTGCGGTTTTGAGTAATGAACCAGGCTGGGAGTTTTTAAAAGCCTCAGGAATCTTTTGCAGGTGTTTAGAGTTCATTAGTTGATTCAGATGATTAGGTTAGTAGCTCGTTTAGAGAACCGTCTCATGATATGCTAATTTTTTGAGAAGGACCTGTATATAAATGATATTGAACATTTCTGAAATACATAACGTGGACAAATCACTTTAAATTGTAACGTAGCCATATGCTTTTCCTGTGAAGCTGCTTTGAAACGAAATGTATTATGAAAAGCGCTATACAAATAAATGTGAATTGAATTGAATATTGTTATATTATATAAATTATGTTGTGTATGTTAATGCTAATTATTTTGTATATTATTTTCACAGCATTATTTTATATAAACAGCATTTTGACCGAGAGTAAGTCGTATGGGTTATTGTGCTGCAGGTGTGGATGTGTGGCGGCCGTATGGAGGACATCCCCTGCTCACGGGTGGGTCACATATACAGGAAGTACGTGCCTTATAAAGTGCCGGGAGGAGTGAGTCTCGCCAAGGTGAGCGTCAGATCTTCCCACAAAGCATTTCACATCAAATGTGACGCCTGCTGCAAAATGACTGTGATACAGGCAAAACTAGTGGAACATGTTAATTTTGAGGTTTTCACAAAAATGAATTTGCTTGTCTAGTGATGCCATCACAAGAGACCTTAAATATACACACTCACCTAAAGGATTATTAGGAACACATACTAATACTGTGTTTGACCCCCTTTCACCTTCAGAACTGCCTTAATTCTACGTGGCATTGATTCAACAAAGTGCTGAAAGCAATCTTTAGAAATGTTGGCCCATATTGATAGGATAGCATCTTGCAGTTGATGGAGATTTGTGGGATGCACATCCAGGGCACGAAGCTCCCGTTCCACCACATCCCAAAGATGCTCTATTGGGTTGAGATCTGGTGACTGTGGGGCCATTTTAGTACAGTGAACTCATTGTCATGCTCAAGAAACCCATTTGAAATGATTGGAGCTTTGTGACATGGTGCATTATCCTGCTGGAAGTAGCCATCAGAGGATGGGCACATGGTGGTCATAAAGGGATGGACATGGTCAGAAACAATGCTCAGGTAGGCCGTGGCATTTAAACCATGCCCAATTGGCACTAAGGGGCCTAAAGTGTGCCAAGAAAACACCCCCACACCATTACACCACCACCACCAGCCTGCACAGTGAAAACATCCCCACACCATTACACCACCACCACCAGCCTGCACAGTGAAAACATCCCCACACCATTACACCACCACCACCAGCCTGCACAGTGAAAACATCCCCACACCATTACACCACCACCACCAGCCTGCACAGTGAAAACATCCCCACACCATTACACCACCACCACCAGCCTGCACAGTGAAAACATCCCCACACCATTACACCACCACCACCAGCCTGCACAGTGAAAACATCCCCCACACCATTACACCACCACCACCAGCCTGCACAGTGAAAACATCCCCACACCATTACACCACCGCCACCAGCCTGCACAGTGAAAACATCCCCACACCATTACACCACCGCCACCAGCCTGCACAGTGAAAACATCCCCACACCATTACACCACCGCCACCAGCCTGCACAGTGAAAACACCCCCACACCATTACACCACCGCCACCAGCCTGCACAGTGAAAACATCCCCCACACCATTACACCACCGCCACCAGCCTGCACAGTGAAAACATCCCCACACCATTACACCACCACCACCAGCCTGCACAGTGATAACATCCCCCACACCATTACACCACCACCACCAGCCTGCACAGTGATAACATCCCCACACCATTACACCACCACCACCAGCCTGCACAGTGAAAACATCCCCACACCATTACACCACCACCACCAGCCTGCACAGTGAAAACATCCCACACCATTACACCACCGCCACCAGCCTGCACAGTGGTAACATCCCCCACACCATTACACCACCGCCACCAGCCTGCACAGTGAAAACATCCCCACACCATTACACCACCACCAGCCTGCACAGTGAAAACAAGGCATGATGGATCATGTTCTCATTCTGTTTACACCAAATTCTGACTCTACCATCTGAATGTCTCAACAGAAATCGAGACTCATCAGACCAGGCTACATTTTTCCAGTCTTCAGCTGTCCAATTTTGCGAGCTTGTGCAAATTGTAGCCTCTTTTTCCTATTTGTAGTGGAGATGAGTGGTACCCGGTGGGGTCTTCTGCTGTTGTAGCCCATCCGCCTCAAGGTTGTGTGTGTTGTGGCTTCACAAATGCTTTGCTGCATACCTCGGTTGTAACGAGTGGTTATTTCAGTCAAAGTTGCTCTTCTATCAGCTTGAATCAGTCGGCCCATTCTCCTCTGACCTCTAGCATCAACAAGGCATTTTCTCCCACAGGACTGCCGCATACTGGATGTTTTTCCCTTTTCACACCATTCTTTGTAAACCCTAGAAATGGTTGTGTGTGAAAATCCCAGTAACTGAGCAGATTGTGAAATACTCAGACCGGCCCGTCTGGCACCAACAACCATGCCACGCTCAAAATTGCTTAAATCCCCTTTCTTTCCCATTCTGACATTCAGTTTGGAGTTCAGGAGATCGTCTTGACCAGGACCTAATAATCTTTAATAATCCTTTTGGTGAGTGAGTGTGTGTGTAAATATATATATCCTATAGATGTGGGTGTTGACTTGGTGTTATTATCAGGGATTTTAAGGTGATTTTGTTTGGGAACCTTCAGAAAACTTTAACTTTGCTGACTCTCGAGGTATAGCTCAGTAATTTTACCCGATTAAAAAAAAATCATTCAATTTTAAAAAATGTGCTCATTGCGACTGATTTCGCCAGCACAAATCACATATAAGGTTCTGATGTCACATGAAAAAGCCCTGAAAAAAGGCAATAAAAAAGATTGCCACGTGCAACTATAACTACCTGTTGATCATTCCTGTAGTCAGAGCAGGATCTGTCCCGTATGACCTTCAACATGATGAATCTCTCGTAGAATCTGAAGCGCGTGGCCGAGGTGTGGATGGACGAGTACGCTGAGTTCATCTACCAGCGGAGGCCGGAGTATCGGCATCTCTCGGCCGGAGACGTGGCGGCGCAGAAGGACCTGAGGACCCGGCTGAACTGCAAGAGCTTCAAGTGGTTCATGACGGAGGTGGCATGGGATCTGCCCAAACACTATCCGCCGGTGGAGCCGCCCGCCGCTGCCTGGGGAGAGGTACGACCACAACACCATCTCATCCAAAAGAAGCTGATCAGTGTGTCCATATAAACACCACATAGCTTCAATAATCGATTAGTAAACAGAGCAATTCAGTTGAACAAGTGTCTCATAGTAGCATTATAACATCACTTTAACACACTCACATGTGTGTGATATGATCAAACAGCGCTGCGTTACACACACACACATGAGCGGGAGAAGCGGAAGCGCTCGCGGCAGAATAAAAGCTCCGCCCACTCAAGAGTCAAGACTGTGTTGAGTAAGAACCACTAGTGTTTTAGAACGTCCCGCTGTTTTTAGTGATTGAAATACTGGATCACAGGTACACAAAACTGGCCTTAAATTGACAAGCCTGTGCTGCAGTTCAGTGGATGTTTTGCCCTCCAGGGCTCTGTGCCAACCACGTGACTGAAAACTATACATTTAGTGAATATAGCATATTTTCTTAGCAATAGATGCTATTTACACTATTTTAAAAAGCAGTGTTTTCTTTGCAATAAGCCGAAATAGTAGTTAGATGCTTTATAAACAATGGCAGATACTATTTGCACCTGAGTGTTGTTGTACATTAAACGGTGTGCAATAATAACATGAGCGTAAATTATTATTTTTATTAAAATTATTATTCCGCCTTCTTGGGACAATAAAGCCATCCCTACACCGACCCCTTAACACTTTATTATTAAACACATGTTAGACACTTTTTTCCCACTTTTAGAATATTTTCTTCATTTTTATTGAAAATCAATGCCTTTCTGATCCGGTATGTGATGGGAAAAGGGTTCGAACTTTCTGCCACACTTTACCCCTTCACTACTGCGACTGTTAACAATCCAGCGTCTTCTGTCGTTTTGACTGGTCCAATCAGACGTCAGTGGGCGGAGTTAGTGTAAATAGACACGCCATTACATATCGAAACAATCATCAATTATAGTAGCATCACCTTTTATTATAAACACCAAGCATAAAATAATTATTTAAAACTGAATTAATGGCGCATGTGAGAAATGAGCGATACCATTAAACTTGTGTCTTACCTTGCCAAGCAAACACAAACCATGTTTAAGTTGAGCATGAGAAGAGATCAAAACTGAAACCCAGGAGAGAAAACATGTTTTGACTGATATTTCTCACCGTCATTTACAGAATTCAAAAGCATAAATCATTAGTTATTTTGACAAGTAAGATTATACACTGATCAAGGATAACATTATGACTTCCTAATATTGATTATATCTAAAGCAATATAGGGATTAAAAGTGAAAGAAAGGAGGGAAATTATAGTTTATAACGTTTATATGAATAAATCCCTGGAGTGTGAGAGATACAGGTCGGAATGCTCAAATGTGAGTGATACAGTGGCCGTTTGAGTGCATGTTTGCAGTCACACAGTGTGTTTTTTTCTTCCAGCTGCGTAACGTCGGCACCGGCCTCTGCATGGAGAGCAAGCACTTTTCCTCGGGCTCCCCGATCCGTCTGGAGAAATGCCTGAAGGAGCGAGGTGAGCCCAGCTGGAGTCACGGTCAGGTGAGATTCGCCCGTTATAAATGCACTGAATATTAAAAGCTGCTGAGTGCGAAGAATAATAAGAGTTTGGATGTTTCGCAGGTCTTCACGTTTGGTTGGAGAGAAGATATACGGGTGGGTGACCCGCTGCACACTAAGAAGGTCTGCTTCGACGCCGTGTCGCACAACAGCCCCGTTACGCTCTACGACTGCCATGGGATGAAGGGCAACCAGCTCTGGGCCTACAGGAAGGTATTTACTCTTCATGTCCAGGTTTTGCTGTTGAGCATGAAAAAGCTCTGAGTTGTTCTCTATGTCAGTGTTTCTGAACTCCTGAAACGCCTCCATTCTAGTCTTGAGTTTTCTTCCGGGAACATGCATCACAATATTCCTCATTATAATAATTATTGGGCAGCATAACGAGGTGGGGCCTGGTTGAGTTAGTTAGCAGTGTGTTGAAACTAATGGTTATGGTAAGGGGCGGGACATTTCCCAAACACCAATCATAACACACTGCTCCAGCCGACCAATCACAGCACAGTGTGCTTTTCAGAAGGCGGGGCTTCACAGAGACACAAACTAAACAGAGCGTTACTGACAGACTGGGAAGAGAGGAGCCGCAACAATGGAGAATATGAGGAATAATCAACATCCAAGCAGGAAAACCTGCTCTTGTATAGCATCAAGAAAGTCCCGCCCTTTACAATAACAGGCAGTTTCAACACACTACTAACTTACTCAACCAGGCCCCACCTCGTTATGCTGCCCATTAATTATTATGTGTTGGTTCCTAACGAACTCTACAATGGAGGCGTTTCAGCGAGTTTAGAAACACTGACACTGATATATAGAAGAACTCGGAGCAACATCATGCACTAAAGACAGATGAACATGTGCTCTTTAAAGATTAAGGTGCTATGAGCAAACAATAATGTGTGTGAGTGTGTGTGTTGACAGGATAAGAGCATCTATCACCCCATCAGTAACAGCTGCGTCGACTCTAACGCCGCACAGAAGAAGATCTTCATGAACTCCTGTGACTCCACGTCACCCAGTCAGCAGTGGCTGTTCGAGAACACTAACGCCACCGTGTTGGACTCTTTCAACCGCAATCATAACGCGTAACGCCGGGAACTCGAGAATCCTCCGGCGCATGTGAAGCGGTTGGTGAAATGCTGGCGAAAGCTTCGTAATCGTGGACGATCGAAGCTCACGTGAAGAGAGACGTTCTGGTGCCTTTACTGAACTGATGTGTGCGTCTGAAAACTGATCGTCTGCACTCCAAACCGCTGGAGAACCGAGCGCCGTCCCTGCTTCCACACGTCTGCTTCTCTATGTTTGTGCTCACTTCCACCCCTGCTGCTAAAACACCAAACGCCGCCGTTGAAGAGAGAGAACGGGTCGGACGAAGCGTGACGTGTGGGTTAACAGCAGTGTTTGCAAGGCTGCACATGATCGGTGTTCCTCAATCCGTTCAGACTGTGAGATATTGCAGGATTAGATGCGCAATCTGTTTTTAAGGAAAGGTTGAAATTGTCACTGTGTTTAGAGGGTTGTTGGGATGCACCATTTGATGGGTATTGGCCCATAAGTGTAAATTTTTATGCCATTTTAAATGATGGATTTCCTTCCACACATGAGGGATTTGATTGGTGCTTTCAGCATGACGTGGCATTTTCAAAATTTATTTTTCTTCTCTTTTCTGGATGCTACTCAAGAGTCCTGTGAGTTTTTTAAGGAGCAAATACAGTGTCCAACAGCCACCGCTTCCTAGTTTGTCCAGTTCCTTGACACAACAAATTATAGACTAGTTTCAAAATAGCCAAAGTTTGTGGAGTGGTTTGCCATTTTCTGCTCATCTAGGACATGTTTTTTCTCTTTACCTGCACTTTTATAACGTGGAGTACCTCAAGGGTCAGTTTTAGGACCGTTAATATTCTCTGTGTTTATGTTTCGTCTGGGCTTAATCTTGCAGAGATATGGCTTGTGTTATTATTGTTAGAAAACCCGGCTGATATCATCAGAGATGGAGAAGAGTGTATCTCTCTCCTCTTCTGTGATCGTTTGGGAGCAGCCCAAGCTGTTTCTCAGATTGAGCAGCGACTCAAAACACCCGACTACATCTTTCGGTTGGATAAAACAAACCAGTGTCTCCCCAGTAAAGTTTTGATGGATGGTGATTGTAATCAGGGCTTGATATTAACGTTTCTGCTCAGCAGCCACTGTGGCTAGTAAAAAGACAATGACAGCGATGTGGAGTTTTTCACAGTGAATAAAGAGGACATTGTGATTGCAATTTGTGAAAGGAATGCAAAATTAGTTTTTAAAAGTTTAGGAATATTTAACTGGTTCAAAGCAGGGAAAGAAATATCTAGTCGTTTTCATATATAAAGAGTTATCGGTATCATATCGGTTCAAATGTACATATCGGTTACAATTTCCAGTTAAGGTTTTAAAATAAAGCATTTGTCCGCTGTATTAGTTTGCCATTCGTTTTTTCGTAATCAGGATTGGAAAATTTGATATGGAGATTTTGATTTATCGGACAATATATATCGGTTATCGGCTTCCAAATATAAAGAGTTATCGGTTTCAGTTAAAATGTACATACCTCTTACGTTTTACAGGCAAGTTTTTAAAATAAAAGCAGTTTTCTACTGTATTTGTTTGTCTTTTGTTGTAATCAGGCTCAGAAAATTTAATATGGAGATCTAGATTTATCGGACAGTATATCGGTTATCGGCTTCCAAATATAAAGATTTATCGTATCGGTTAAAATTTACATATCGGTTACAATTTCCAGTTGAGGTTTTATAAAAAGTTTTACGCTGTATTTGTTTGATTCAGGCTCAGAAATTTTGATATGGAGATTTAGATTTTATTGGCTGATATATCGGTTATCGGTGCATCCCTACTGAGTTGTAGCTGGACTGATTCTCGCATCTGTTTAATCTGGCGATCTTGATGCAGCTCTTCATTCACACACAATCACAGCGTGAACACGATTGCGCTGCCTTGCAAACACTGGTACAGTATTTCCTTCGGGAAATGCACATCTGACTGTCCCCTGTAAACATTGAACGCTTATTTACTTGGCCATTCTAACGGGTCATTCCACAGACTTTCCTGTGCTTGATTATCCATCTTCTCTTTTTTGTATATACACACTTTGTTTTTTTGTTTGTTTTAGTGGATTTAAAGTTTTATTACAAATACTTGAAGGCTGTTAACTATAATGATGCAAATTTAATTGCAAGGACGTGTTTTTTGTTAGAAATCTAAGATCGTCTGTCCTGTTTCCATGATTTTGTACAGTAACAACAACAATGCAATTGGTCAGAAGATCCTATGTGGAATGACCCGACTATATACAACCAGGCTTGATTGTTTTCCCCTCCCGACGGTTCTCGATGAGCGCTTCCATCCCAAAGACGGGATCTGTCCATGTTCCCAGCGCGGACAGGACGGGACGCTGCAGTGTTCAGACGTTAAACTTGAATCCAGTCCATGTGCCTTGATCCTCGTGTGAAGCCTGTAGTTTTATACGTTCCTTCGACTTGAGACCGAACCCGTTTTTACCTTTGAATATTTTTGCAGATTATCTCTCAAGCACTTTTAAATGTTTCTTTGTCCAGAGCCTATTTTCAAGTATTAGCCGTTTTGTAAGTCCTATAGATTGTGAAGAGAGCCCAGGGTTTGGTTCAGTGAAGAATTGCTCTGATATGATCGTCTCTATGTCAAAAAGCACATGCAAATTATTGAGTGTAAATCTAATGCTGTACTTCTGCACCGAATCATGTGAAGAACAGCTTTTGGGTTCGTCAGACGATGATGTCGAGGCTGGGGTTGATGGGAAATCTTGGGAATGCTGGGATTTTTATACATGCTTGTCAAAACTGATGCATTAAAATGGTTCTGACGGCACATCATGCATTATTATTAGTATTGTATCATGAATGATCTTTTTCTCCTTTGGTACACTATTGTAAAAGTGTTATTTGGAGTAGTTTTTGAATGGAGAATGACATGAAGGCCAGACAAAAGATTGGACACATTACTATTTTTAATGTTTAATGGCATGCTCATAATCTGATACCATACGGGAAAAACACTGAAATACTATTACAGTTTAAAATGATGGTTTTCTATTTAAAACACTTTAAAATATAATTTATTTCTGTGATGAAGTCATTCTAATATGCTGATTTATTATCAGTGTTGGAAACGGTTGTGCGGATTAATATTTGTTATAACCTGTGATACTTTTGTTTTTCAGGATTCATTGATGAAAAAACAGCATTTATTCAAAATAGAAGTGTAACAATGCCCGTCTTCCGTCCGTTTAACACATCCTTGCTTAATAAACATGTTAATTTATTTTAAAAAAGTGTATAGTGTTAGAAAAGATTTGTATTTTAAATAAATGCTGTTTTTATTTATCATGTGACACTAAAGACTGGAGTAATGATGATAGATCACGGGAATAAATTACATTTTAAAGTGTATTGAAATAGAAAAGCATTATTTTGATCTCATAAATGCAGGCTTTATGAGCATGAGACTTCATAAACATCAGAAATTGTAATGTTTCCAGTCTTTTGAGCGGTACTGTATATTCATGCTTTCATTAACCTTTTTATCTCCACATGCTTTGACACTGAATAAAGTACTTTTGGGGTGTTTCTCCAGCACGGCCTTGGTGTCAATAACAGATGGGAAACACACTTTAAAAGTTGCTAACCCGTTTATCGATCGAAAGTTACATATAATTATACTTTTTAGGTCAAGTCTACTATAAACCACTCTCGCTGTCGTTTCATTTTTTAATAAGAGTTACTGAAATGAACGAGGGAAAGTGTGTTAGAGTGATTTGAAGTGCACACAAGTGAGCCGATATTTCATGACATCAATGGCAGCGAGATCAGGAAGTTCAGTTTGAGTGACAGGCGCGCTAGCCAATCGAACTCAAAGACACGAGCTCGGAGGCCCGCCTTTGTCGGAAACCAACCAATGAGCGTTCAAAGCTACGACTTCCGGTTTCTCTCAGGACATGTTTCATTGTACGGCGTATATTGTTGAAATGAGCTCGACAGTTGCTCGGTAGTTCGGAGCGCGTCAGATCTGCAGTTTCCGCGCAGACACGTTCGGTTCTGCGCGCGGGACCGAGTCCGGGTGCTCTAGTGAAGTCGCGGGATCTTTAGCGAAGCGAATTTGAAGTGTTCCTCAGATTCTCCGTGCGTTGATTCGCGGCGCGTTCGGCTCCCGAGAGCGCGTCGAGTTCGGCTGTAAGCTGCGTTGACGTCGCGTCGCGTCGCCTAGCTCGCCACTTCAGCCCGTCAGTGCCCGGTATGAACGGGTTCAGCACGGAGGAGGACAGCCACGACGGGCCGCCCGCGCCGCCGTTCTTCGGGCAGAGCTGCTGTCTGATCGAGGACGGGGAGCGCTGCGGCCGCTCGGCGGGAAACGCCTCCTTCAGCAAGCGCATCCAGAAGAGCATCTCCCAGAGGAAGCTCAAGCTGGACATCGACAAGAGCGTAAGCACACACACACACACACACACACACACACACACACACACACACACACTCTCACAGAGGGCCTAAACTCCACTCTGCTGAATATCAGCTGTGTTCGCGGATTCACACTTTAATAAAGTAGTCCCACGTTACATTAGGCGTCTCTAACGGTTATGTACTTGCATTAAAATAATAATCCTTATGTTTGTGTGTTGTATTGTGCAGGTTAGTTGAGGACAGGTTTTAAGGTCTAATCCTCTGGTGCTGCTCGCATGTCAGTCAAATTTAAAGGCGCAATATGTAAGATTAAAACATCCAAAAACCGCTAGAACAGTGTTGATTATGTGCATTATCCCAAATGTCCGCAAGAACGTTTAAATCCAAAGAAATCATTGATTTCAACCAGGACATGGATTGTGTTGCTGACTAATGACATTATCCGGTGTTATTGTGCGGTAACCATGGCAACACTCTTTAATATCTGCTGTGTTTATGAGACACTGTTTGGATCATTGATGGACAGAAACTCATCATTGTTCTCCAGCTCAACACAGTTAGTCTGATTGTGTAAATCTGCTGTTCTTGATTTACCGCACAGAGTGCCATGTTTTACCGCCTAATATGATCTCGCTCACTGCAGTGTGAACAAGTGTCTCATAGGAGCATTATAACATCACTTTAACACACGCACATGTGTGTGATATGATCAAACAGCGCTGGGTTACACACACACACACACGCATGAGCCTAAGAAGCGGAAGCGCTCGGCAGAATAAAAGCCCCGCCCACTCAAAAGTCAAGACACGCCCCTGTGCTGAATAATTACACACTGTGCCTTTAAATGACTCATTTTTAACATTTTTAACAATTTTTAACATTTAATATTTTCAGGGGATTCTATGGTACTGAATTATATTTATGCAGTGGTTATAATCCATTTATGAACTTTTTGAGTATAGACTTGAACATGACATTTCCAGCTTAAACTAGTAAATCTTGAATGCTTTGCATCACAGACTGAAGTTTGGTATGCTGTCAAAGACGACACATGGCAGATTATTGCTGAAGTGAGAAAAAAGCTGTACATTTATTATGAAAAATGTGAATTATGAAAATTTCTGTATTAAATATATATTCTCCAAAACATTTTTTACTCAAGAACTGTGTGAAAATCAAAGCCTTACATCTGAACCAGTGCTCAATAAATGAGCTTTCAGTGAGTGTGTGCAGTGCCAAACGCGGACAATACAGCTGTGACTATATATCCAGGACCGTTTAACCTTTTCCAATCATGTCCATGATTTGTGTTCACACAGCAAGTGCCAAAACCTTTCCCAAGCTTCGTTGCATTCGGATGAAGTAAAAATACAAAACGTCTAATTTTTCAGTCAAAAATGACCGAACCGCACCAGACGGTTAAAGGTTACCACTTCATATGCATGTCTTTAACTACTAACATTTAAATTCATAATTTGATACAGTGCACTTGTTGTGTGCATACCGGTCAGACTGGTCTTTCAGAAATATCTTTACATTCATGAGGTTTTTGTCCCGCCCTTCGTTTTCTGAAAAGCTTCTTTAGTCCGTGTGTGTACTACACACTCACTGCCATGACTGATGTAACCCGTCACACACACACACACACACACCGTGTGTCTTTCATTGGTTGTGTTCTGTGTATTATAGAAACTCTGTTTTTCCATGTAGGTTCGGCATTTGTACATCTGTGACTTCCACAAGAACTTCATCCAGAGTGTGCGCAACAAACGCAAGAGGAAGACGAGCGATGATGGCGGAGAGTCACCTGACCATGATGTCGAAGTCCCAGAGGTAACGTCCGCTTTTAATCAGGACCCTTCCCATGTTCATCTGTCTTCAGTGTGTGATGCTGATCTATATCAGTGTCAGTGTTTCTCAACTCCTGAAACGCCTCCATTGTAGGAAACACACGTCGCAATATTCCCCATTATAATAATTATTGGGCAGCATAACGAGGTGGGGCCTGGGTTGAGTTAATTAGTAGTATGTTGAAACTGGCGGTTATGGTAAGGGGCGGGACATTTCCCAAACACCAATCACAACACACTACTCCAGCCGACCAATCAGAGCACAGTGTCTTTTCAGAAGGCGGAGCTTCATAGAGACAGGAACTAAACCGATTGTTACTGCCAGACTTGGAAGAGAGGAGGCGCAACAATGGAGAATATGAGGAATAATCCACATCCAAGCAGGAAAACCTGCTCTAGTATCAAGCCTTTATAAAGGGTATAATATGGGCTTCTTACTGCTGGATTAAAATGAGGGTGTTGGTAATCGAGTAGTGGTCGACTGATATATCGCCACGGTCGATATTTGGCATTTTAAAATATCGGCATCGGCCGACGTGTTGGAAGCGGGACTTTTTGTTTGACGGGCGGTGCTTTACGATCTCTGTCGGTCATATCTAATACTTTGTCTGACAGAACTGGTATGCGAAAAAGTAAAGCGTTTGCATATTATTTGTAACAGAAAGGCAAACAATCAGGCTAACATACGTTCTCATTTACCGTTAGCATTAATCAAATGCACATCTATATCATTCAAACAAATCTCTGAATATCTAAAACATTTAATTCCACAAACCTTGCAGATTGACTCGTATCCAGCCGGATATCTTGTAAAGTGTGCATCCGTAGCCTGCATAAGCGTGTTACTAACAGGAGACGCCATTGAGAAACCGTAGATCCTTCGTTTTATAATATGCTGTGATATATCCGGCTGCCCACGGTGTCATATATCATTTTCATATTGCTCTGCTGTATTTAAAATAAGCGTTAGCTTATCTTTACTTGAACAAAATATGATCACCAGTGCGCTTGAAATGACCAGATTACTGAGTGCCCTGTTAGTGTGTACTTCCTTTTTATTCACATATTTAAACAATTACTTTATTTGTGAAAAATACTGTAATAGAATTACAGATTCAAGAAGTTGCCATCTGAAGTATAAACGTTCATTTTAAAGATTACATTTTTTTACTAATTTATTAAATATTGATTAATATATATATATATATATATATATATATATATATATATATATATATATATATATATATATATATATATATATATATATATATGGTTCCCACATGCATTGAAAGTACGTGAAAAAAATATCCTTGAAAGTCAAGTCAAAGTTTATTTATAAAGCACTTTTTAAAAACAGCAAGTGTTTATCAAAGTGCTGTACACACATAAACCTAAAATATCAATGATGCAAACAATCAACAGCACAAAGGAAAACAGGAAGACACAATTAAACAATAAGAGCAACTCACATAGCGTCAAATGCCAGACTAAAAAATATGTTTTTAGGCTAGATTTAATAAAGAGGGGCAAACTATTCCACAGCTTGGGTCCGCCACTGCCCTGCTCTTCAACTTTGCCCGTGGGACGACTGAAAGCAAGTGTTCAGCAGACCTACGAGCCCTTAGCATACAGCTTCATCAGGTCAGAAAGAGATCTGGGTGCTAAACCATTAAGAGATTTAAGAGAAACTAACACCAAAATCTTAACATGAATCCTGAAATGGACAGGTAACCAGTGAAGAGAGGCGAGAACGGGTAACGTGCAGCGTTCTGAACCAAAGAGGTGCTGATTTAAGCGGGAATTTCCCCCCGGAACTAGGGACTTTGGGGTGGATCTCCGTGTGTTTCGACCGCAGGGTCTATATGAAGCTCCGGGTAAAGATGACCAAGTGGTTATTTTTAAAAGTCTGTTGCGGTGCGTGCAGTAAGAGTTGATTGCTATTCAAATCAACAATGGAGTCTAATTAATCGACCGATGGACAGACGACGAGGTTCAGGCTTTATTAAGCTTAAATGCAAAGGATGAAATGCACAGTCCTACGTCACTGGACTAATCTTCACGGGACTTTAAACAGCAGACAGCAGCAGGTCTGGGACAAATTGTTCTGGGTAATTTCGAGAGAAAAATATGCAATTCTTTAGAAGACAGAAAGGATTTCACCTGGTGAGCGTTCTCAATTGGGAAACTAGATTTAACTACCCAGTTAATCTGTTTGTTCAACTTAAAATCCCTATCCATAATAACACCTGCATTTCATATTCACGAGTGGACTCAGCTCACCATGGTCCAAATCTAATGCCTCATGTGTGCCTCCTGGCATAAACAGCATAACTTCTGTTTTCTGTTCATTAAAACTAAGGGCATTTTTTTGCCATCCGGGGCTTCATTTCCTCAAGACACTGCAGTAGGGAGCTAGAGAGTAGGGTTGGGCGATGTCCCCTAAATCGGCAGTTGACGATGTTTACAGTAAAACATCGCGATGGTCGATGATATCGTCGTTTTAAAAAAATATTTTTAAATAAAAATATATAATTTACTATATCTGTATTTTACTATCTCTTTACATGAATACTATTTTCTATTTCGTTATTTTGCTAACCCAAATAAGGACTCACCCGCACTAGGTTGCACGTGAGGGGAAACAAAAGAGTTGTGCACTTTTTATTTTAATATGCCTCCTTACATAAATACTATTTTCTATTTAAAACTATAATTTCGTTATTATCCCCGTGTTTTGTATGTGAATACTGTTGTACGTGAATATATTACCACAGGACAGAAGCACAAAGAATTGTTTTCAAAGGAAATAAATTAGTTACATCGCAGCCATGAAAACATATGGATTCATGCGGAATGAGAGGAAAACATATGGATCATGCCGAATGAGAGGAAAACATATGGATCATGCCGAATGAGAGGAAAACATATGGATTCATGCCGAATGAGAGGAAAACATATGGATCATGTCGAATGAGAGGAAAACATATGGATCATGTCGAATGAGAGGAAAACATATGGATTCATGCCGAATGAGAGGAAAACATATGGATTCATGCCGAATGAGAGGAAAACATATGGATCATGCCGAATGAGAGGAAAACATATGGATCATGCCGAATGAGAGGAAAACATATGGATCATGCCGAATGAGAGGAAAACATATGGATTCATGCCGAATGAGAGGAAAACATATGGATTCATGCCGAATGAGAGGAAAACATATGGATTCATGCCGAATGAGAGGAAAACATATGGATCATGCCGAATGAGAGGAAAACATATGGATCATGCCGAATGAGAGGAAAACATATGGATCATGCCGAATGAGAGGAAAACATATGGATTCATGCCGAATGAGAGGAAAAGCGTATGGATTCATGCCGAATGAGAGGAAAACGTATGGATTCATGCCGAATGAGAGGAAAACGTATGGATTCATGCGAATGAGAGGAAAACATATGGATTCATGCCGAATGAGAGGAAAACATATGGATTCATGCCGAATGAGAGGAAAACATATGGATTCATGCCGAATGAGAGGAAAACATATGGATCATGCCGAATGAGAGGAAAACATATGGATTCATGCCGAATGAGAGGAAAACATATGGATCATGCCGAATGAGAGGAAAACATATGGATTCATGCCGAATGAGAGGAAAAGCGTATGGATTCATGCCGAATGAGAGGAAAGCGTATGGATTCATGCCGAATGAGAGGAAAACGTATGGATTCATGCGAATGAGAGGAAAAGCGTGTGGATTCATGCCGAATGAGAGGAAAAGCGTATGGATTCATGCCGAATGAGAGGAAAGCGATGGATTCATGCCGAATGAGAGGAAAACGATGGATTCATGCCGAATGAGAGGAAAGCGTATGGATTCATGCCGAATGAGAGGAAAAGCGTATGGATTCATGCCGAATGAGAGGAAAGCGTATGGATTCATGCCGAATGAGAGAAAAGCGTATGGATTCATGCCGAATGAGAGGAAAAGCGTATGGATTCATGCCGAATGAGAGGAAAAGCGTATGGATTCATGCCGAATGAGAGGAAAAGCGTATGGATTCATGCCGAATGAGAGGAAAGCGTATGGATTCATGCCGAATGAGAGGAAAACATATGGATTCATGCCGAATGAGAGGAAAACATATGGATCATGCGAATGAGAGGAAAACATATGGATTCATGCCGAATGAGAGGAAAACATATGGATCATGCGAATGAGAGGAAAACATATGGATCATGCCGAATGAGAGGAAAACATATGGATTCATGCCGAATGAGAGGAAAACATATGGATTCATGCCGAATGAGAGGAAAACATATGGATTCATGCGAATGAGAGGAAAACATATGGATTCATGCCGAATGAGAGGAAAACATATGGATTCATGCCGAATGAGAGGAAAACATATGGATTCATGCCGAATGAGAGGAAAACATATGGATTCATGCCGAATGAGAGGAAAACATATGGATCATGCCGAATGAGAGGAAAACATATGGATTCATGCCGAATGAGAGGAAAACATATGGATTCATGCCGAATGAGAGGAAAACATATGGATTCATGCCGAATGAGAGGAAAACATATGGATCATGCCGAATGAGAGGAAAACATATGGATTCATGCCGAATGAGAGGAAAACATATGGATCATGCCGAATGAGAGGAAAACATATGGATTCATGCCGAATGAGAGGAAAACATATGGATTCATGCCGAATGAGAGGAAAACATATGGATTCATGCCGAATGAGAGGAAAACATATGGATTCATGCCGAATGAGAGGAAAACATATGGATTCATGCCGAATGAGAGGAAAACATATGGATTCATGCCGAATGAGAGGAAAACATATGGATTCATGCCGAATGAGAGGAAAACATATGGATCATGCCGAATGAGAGGAAAACATATGGATTCATGCCGAATGAGAGGAAAACATATGGATTCATGCCGAATGAGAGGAAAACATATGGATTCATGCCGAATGAGAGGAAAACATATGGATCATGCCGAATGAGAGGAAAACATATGGATTCATGCCGAATGAGAGGAAAACATATGGATCATGCCGAATGAGAGGAAAACATATGGATTCATGCCGAATGAGAGAGGGAGGCTGAGCCTGATTAAAGATTTGCCAGCTTTTCATATATGTTTGTACCTTTCCGCGAACTTTAACAATAGGCATAACCAAAAGGCTAACAGTTAGTCCATTTTATCCCACTGGACATCACGTTTCTTTTCATAAATCTTCACTCGCGTCACACTCATTTTCACAGGAATTGTAAAGCGTTTCTTCCTTTCGTTTGCTTATAATTAAGTCTATTATAGCCACCCATTCACATGCTTTACTGTGGTGAAGTAGAACAAAACAATGTAGGACGAATACCTTTTTACTTCAAATTTTATTTAACACAGTTTGTTCTTGTTATTAGACTTGTGCGTCAAGTTTATTTGAATAGCGCAATTCACACACACACACACACACACACACACACACACACACACACACAGGCGATTTTACTTTCGTTTTCTCTGGCAGTGCATAATCAAACAGCCTAAATGTCTTGACCCTGTGGAAGATAAACTCGCTCTTCAGACGTTTTACAACACGTGTTGCTTTGCAACATCAGGAGAAAAGCTCGTGTCCCACATTCATCTCAAAGCTGACGCATCTTTGTGGGGAAATAAAACTTTTTTTTTTAAACTAATATTTAATTGTCTTAAATTTTATGTGACCATTATTAACTGATAATGGATTAAATGTTTTACAGGCTGTAGTGTGTTGTTTCACTGACGGAAGTGCTAAAATAAACACGCATGCTTATGAAATGGATTATTTAAAAATGTAGGCTATATATCTGGCATAGACTACAGTATTTAAAATAGCATATATGCTTTAGTTATACTCTCAATTTAATTTACATTTGCAAAGTTTTTAGTTTAACAATAGAAGAGGATTAGTGTGTGTCGCACTCGCAACGGGGGGCGTGGCATCACGATGGTGGCGCTCCATCGGCACAACCCTACTAGAGAGCAAGCATGTTTTCGTTTTTAAAGGCAGATAGATTTGCGTATCGTCTGCATAACAATGAAAAGAAATACCGTATTTCCTCAGAATGTTTCCTAGGGGCAGCATATACAGGGAGAACAGAATAGGCCCCCAAACGGAGCCCTGGGGGACCTCACACGTGGGAGGAGCTGAGGAGGACACATTCTCCATTCTTTCAGACTAATCTCAACTCTACCCTAAATTCACAATTGAGTCTTATGAGATATACACTGCAAGAATTGCGAGTTTATATGCATGATATATTATAAAAGCCACAATTACAATTTATAAGGTCAGAATTGTGAGAACTGAATTTCCTCAGAATTGAACTTTATCTCACGCGATTGCCATTTTATCTCTAATGATTCGGACCGCTTTTCTCAGATACAAACTCACAATATCAAGAGGACAAAATCTCAACTCACAATTCTCTGAAAATAGTCCGAACTGGGAGAAGTCGCATTTGCCGTTTCTATTTAATGGTGAAAACGAGCTTCCATATAATCCTGTCTTTCACTCAATTGCAATTTTTTTTTAATTAATATTTTCTTTATATTATAATGTTTTTACGCAATGATTAATAAAAAATGTTAACCAAAACTAGTGTGGAATAATCGTTAATCTTAGGGATGAGAGAGCTGCAAATGGTTTTAATACGTTTACAAAATGTAATTTTGGTGTTTATGTGCAAATGATTCTGCAGCTCTCCGGGTTCATTCATTTGTCCACCTCACCTCAGAAATACTGCCGCCACTGTAACTTCTTGAACACGTGGACATCAAAACAGGCAAACTTCTGTTCGGAAATCGCGATGAACAGTTGCTGTGTTGGCGTAGGTTTACCTTATAAATCTGATGAAATGGTGCGTGTTGCGTTACCAGATGAGTGTTATAAGCAACCGAACTCACAGCGGTGAGACGCTCCACACCAGAGCATGTGGAGCGGGGAGCTTAGTGGTAATATTTCCTCCACCGCTCGCTCAACCCGCTCAACCCAGAATGCCCTTTGGTGATTTGCTTGTTCGAGAATCTGTGAAATAGCTAAGCAATAGTAGAGCAATAGGTTATGGAGTTCAAATATTGTTTTAATGAAGATGCAAGCCTTATACATAAATGCACAGTAAAAATAAAAGTTAAGAACGAGCAGGGAGAAGAAATTGAAAGAGAGTGTGGAGAGATTGTGAGAGTTATTAATGAATCCAGAAAGCACGAGGATGTGCTATGCAAACATGGTATAGTGCAGCAAAAGGTGAGCAATACCATTCGATAATAAATGAATAGATAAGGTACGGTAGGTCGTGTTGTAACGGAGCCCTGCTCTCATGACATGCAGACAGAAATATGATCATTGGACACACATTAAAATTTAGTTCCGATAAATTAAGAATTCGTTCTCTCATTTCTAAATAGGCACGAATTAAATTCGTTCCCACAACTTCTTAATTCGTTGTCCCTGGTTAAGTAAATCATGGCAATTCGTTCTCTCATTTTATTAAAACTAGGTAACAGACTATATAATGTGGCCTCAGTCTAATTCAGTTATTAAAATATGTTGAAGGGTGGGAACAAATCGTTAATTCGTTATGCAATCATCACATCACTATCAGTATAACTAAAAAATAACATATAGCCAACACAATATGAATTTAATGTTTTTAATAGACAGCATTTCCGCAATTTTGGTCTACTTAAATTTAGAACGCTTGTTTCTTTTATTAACGGCAGTAAAGAATCCGGTACTTATATACGCTTTTGCTAAGTGCATTTCATCTGTGTGTGCTTTTCATGCATGATAATCCAGATGTTTTGTGAAGTTCTACATGCATTTCTTCTTGTGTGTGTTTATTTAATGTGCCTGCATGTTTTGCAACAGCGAATGTTCACGGAAATATAATAACACAAATCAAATACCTTTTCAGTTATTGCACTTAATAGGCAAGTTTGCCAAAGGGCTGGCATATTTTTTTAATTGATAAAGTTAATTTAATGCATTTAAATGAATAAAAACGAAGCTATGACTGTCACCCCACAGTAACTGCTTGTCTATTTATAACCGTTGCATTTGGTACATTTATTCAAGAAAAGAATTACAAACAGAAAGCAATAAGCCTACTACAGATCACTATCATGTCAGAGCGGGATCTGAGCGGGATTTCTTTTCACCGGTGAGCGCGAACGGTTCATGAGCGAAGCGTTTGATTGGGCTGTGAGCGATTGAGTGGAGCGCGCTGGCATAGAGCGTCACACCGCTCCGCTTCGCTCACATGCTCTGCTCCACACATGTGAAGGATAGCAGTGCAACACCCAACGCTGTACAACTCAAAGCTCGCCAGCACACGTTCTATTAGTGATCGGCCAATATTGAGATTTTTTTATAACCGATATGTGCCGATAACCGATATATAGAACCGATATTAATTTGTGTTATTTCTGTTTTTTACAATTATAGCAACAGCACTGAACTGAACTTTTTAAACTCTGATGTTTTTGGGTCTTGTTTAAACTAGCCTAGCCTATACTGGAGCAACCCGACGAGTTTGACAGCTGAACAATATGAGCATTAACAGAGAGAGAAATACACTCAGCGCTTTTATTTCCAACATGCACTAATTCATGGCTGTTTTATTTCATTCATGTAAAGTTACGTCTTTGACGTCTTTATTGTGACATGACGGATTATCTGACTCTGTGAGTTTGTCTCTATTTACATAACAGCCAGTACTGCAAAAATAAGATGCACATGTTATGTTAAATAAGTAAGGAATAATTGACTCCGGGCCATTGAATTATTCGAAAACTAATGCACACCCGAGGTGGTGATGCGTCACGACGATAGGATGATATATTTAAAGGGATTCGTCCGGTTTTTGTACTTAAATCGCTATTGTGAGTAGGACTATTTCTTCCGCGTCTCATCCAACGGCTCTTTTGCTAGTTCCGAACTGATAAAATCGTCAAAGCAGCGCTGACAACAACTTTTGTTAAAAATGTATTACAGTAAACTATGCGAAGTGATATGGATCTGTAATGCGGTCAAGAGAGCTGTCTGGAACTACATTCGCTGTGCGTTTCCCAGAAAATAGCACACCTCAGAACGTTCATCAGCCAATCAGATTCAAGCATTCAACGGCCCTGTAGTATAAAGTTTATTAATGAAGGGATGCAAATTATTTTACCTTCGAACACCGCTGTTGACTCCTCCTCTCAGATGCAGTGTGTTAATCGTGGGCTTGTACGCAATTCTCAAAATGTCCACAAGATGGTGCCATTTATCGGTGAATCCGATATTACAAAACCGATACCGGATTAAAAAACGATACCTGATATATCGGTCGATCGCTACTTTATATGCTTTACCAAATGCATGTTATTGGAAACCTGGATAATAACATAATACTATAGATGCTGATGAAGCATTTACTGTGAACGGAGCCGCTCTGAGACACGCACACGTTAGTTAAAGTGCATATATAGGCCAATAAACCCAGAGCGCACATGATCATTGAATCGCAGCCTTCGTGAATTAAACCTTCACACACACACACACTCTGGAGACATCAGAGACTTATTTTACATCTTGTAACTGCGTGATATTGGAGGGTTTTGCGAGTTGGATTAGACTCTGGACTTTGACTTGGCCTTTCTCTGAGCCATTGGTTTGTGGATTTGCTGTGGGTGGGAATGTACAAGACTAGTTAGTTAATATGGTTTCCTGTGGGGAAGATTGTGGGTCATAGCTCTAGCTTAAGCCATATAATTATGATTGCCACTTTATAAGTTCAGTTTTATATTGCACACTGACTCTTTCAGTAATCTTTCAGCTGATACACACACACAGTGACGGATTGGTCCAGAAGGTTCATGTAAGGCAGAAGCGAGCAGGACAGACTGTCACACAGGGTGATTGCTGGGAACTTTACATTATCTTCCTGCCCGGTGAAGTGAGATGTGACATTTTAATATGTCCAACTCACATTAACACTTAAAATAGTCTAGAGACTGTAAAATATTAATTAGGGATGATTGAGTCTAATACTTTTTTTGCTTCTAATCAAAGTTTGTAATGTTGTGATTCACATCTTAGCTGGTTGGTTTGCTTCATGGCTTATAACTTAAAATCCCTATGGGAAAAATTATTCTGTAACCAATGCCACAGGTAGTGTTGGCTGCCCCTGATGCAGCAGAGAATGCTGGGATAGCTGCCGTAATTGTGAGACTAACTGTACTGATGCTGTTTGTTCTGGGACAGGTGGATCTGTTCCAGCTGCAGGTCAACACACTGAGACGGTACAAGAGGCACTACAAGATCCAGACCAGGCCTGGACTCAACAAAGCCCAGCTAGCAGAGGTACTGCGCAAAACTACAGTAAAGCTACTGCAAAGCCACAGTAAAACTACTGTAAAATTACAACAAAACCACTGCAAACAACAGGAAAAACTACTGTAAAAATAATTGCAAAACTACTGCAAAAGCTACAACAAAACCACTGCAAACTACTGCAAAACCAATGCAAAACTACTGTAAAACTACAACACCACTGCAAACTAATGTAAAACTACTGTAAACCCATTGCAAAACTAATATAAAACTACTGTTAAACCACTGCATAACTACTGTGAAACTACTACAAATCTACTGTAAAACCACTGCATAACTACTGCATAACTACTGTGAAACTACTGCAAATCTACTGTAAACCCACTGCAAAACTACTGTTAAACCACTGCATAACTACTGTGAAACTACTGCAAATCTACTGTAAACCCACTGCAAAACTACTGTAAAACCACTGCATAACTACTGTGAAACTACTGCAAACTACTGTTAAACTACAGGAAAAAACTACTGTAAAACCTCTGCATAACTACTGTGAAACTACTGCAAACTACTATAAAACTACAGGAAAAAACTACTGTAAACCCACTGCAAACTACTATAAAACTACTGTAAAACCACTGCAAACTACTGTAAAACCACTGCAAACTACTATAAAACCACTGCATAACTACTGTGAAACTACTCTAAACTCACTTCAAACTACTATAAAACTACTGTAAACCCACTGCAAACTACTATAAAACTACTGTAAAACCACTGCAAACTACTATAAAACTACTGTAAACCCACTGCAAACTACTGTGAAACTACTCTAAACTCACTGCAAACTACTATAAAACTACTGTAAACCCACTGCAAACTAATGGAAAACCATTGCATAACTACTGTAAAACTACAGTGAAAGCTACTGTAAACCCACTGCAAACTACTGGAAAACCACTGCATAACTACTGTAGAACTACAGTGAAAGCTACTGTAAACCCACTGCAAACTACTGGAAAACCACTGCATAACTACTGTGAAACTACTGTAAAACTACAGTGAAAGCTACTGTAAACCCACTGCAAACTAATGGAAAACCACTGCATAACTACTGTAAAACTACGGTGAAAGCTACTGTAAACCCACTGCAAACTACTGGAAAACCACTGCATAACTACTGTGAAACTATTGTAAAATTACATTGAAAGCTACTGTAAACCCACTGCAAACTACTGGAAAACCACTGCATAACTCCTGTTAAACTACTGTAAAACTACAGTGAAAGCTACTGTAAACCCACTGAAAACTACTGGAAAACCACTGCATAACTACTGTGAAACTACTGTAAAACTACAGTGAAAGCTACTGTAAAACCACTGCAAACTACTGGAAAACCACTGCATAACTACTGTGAAACTACTGGAAAACTACAGTGAAAGCTACTGTAAACCCACTGCAAACTACTGGAAAACCACTGCATAACTACTGTGAAACTACTGTAGAACTACAGTGAAAGCTACTGTAAACCCACTGCAAACTACTGGAAAACCACTGCATAACTTCTGTGAAACTACTGTAAAACTACAGTGAAAGCTACTGTAAACCCACTGAAAACTACTGGAAAACCATTGCATAACTACTGTAAAACTACAGTGAAAGCTACTGTAAACCCACTGCAAACTACTGGAAAACCACAGTGAAAGCTACTGTAAACCCACTGCAAACTAATGGAAAACCACTGCATAACTACTGTAAAACTACGGTGAAAGCTACTGTAAACCCACTGCAAACTACTGGAAAACCACTGCATAACTACTGTGAAACTACTGTAAAATTACAGTGAATGCTACTGTAAACCCACTGCAAACTACTGGAAAACCACTGCATAACTACTGTGAAACTACTTTAAAACTACAGTGAAAGCTACTGTAAACCCACAGCAAACTACTGGAAAACCACTGCATAACTACTGTGAAACTACTGTAAAACTACAGTGAAAGCTACTGTAAACCCACTGAAAACTACTGGAAAACCACTGCATAACTACTGTAAAACTACGGTGAAAGCTACTGTAAACCCACTGCAAACTACTGGAAAACCACTGCATAACTACTGTGAAACTACTGTAAAACTACGGTGAAAGCTACTGTAAACCCACTGCAAACTACTGGAAAACCACTGCATAACTACTGTGAAACTACTGTAAAACTACAGTGAAAGCTACTGTAAACCCACTGAAAACTACTGGAAAACCACTGCATAACTACTGTGAAACTACTGTAAAACTACAGTGAAAGCTACTGTAAAACCACTGCAAACTACTGGAAAACCACTGCATAACTACTGTGAAACTACGGTGAAAGCTACTGTAAACCCACTGCAAACTACTGGAAAACCACTGCATAAGTACTGTGAAACTACTGTAAAACTACAGTGAAAGCTACTGTAAAACCACTGCAAACTACTGGAAAACCACTGCATAACTACTGTAAAACTACGGTGAAAGCTACTGTAAACCCACTGCAAACTACTGGAAAACCACTGCATAACTACTGTGAAACTACTGTAAAACTACGGTGAAAGCTACTGTAAACCCACTGCAAACTACTGTAAAACCACTGCATAAGTACTGTGAAACTACTGTAAAACTACAGTGAAAGCTACTGTAAACCCACTGCAAACTACTGGAAAACCACTGCATAACTTCTGTGAAACTACTGTAAAACTACAGTGAAAGCTACTGTAAACCCACTGCAAACTACTGGAAAACCACTGCATAACTACTGTGAAACTACTGTAAAACTACAGTGAAAGCTACTGTAAACCCACTGCAAACTACTGGAAAACCACTGCATAACTACTGTGAAACTACTGTAAAACTACGGTGAAAGCTACTGTAAACCCACTGCAAACTACTGGAAAACCACTGCATAACTACTGTGAAACTACTGTAAAACTACAGTGAAAGCTACTGTAAACCCACTGAAAACTACTGGAAAACCACTGCATAACTACTGTGAAACTACTGTAAAACTACAGTGAATGCTACTGTAAACCCACTGCAAACTACTGGAAAACCACTGCATAACTACTGTGAAACTACGGTGAAAGCTACTGTAAACCCACTGCAAACTACTGGAAAACCACTGCATAAGTACTGTGAAACTACTGTAAAACTACAGTGAAAGCTACTGTAAAACCACTGCAAACTACTGGAAAACCACTGCATAACTACTGTAAAACTACGGTGAAAGCTACTGTAAACCCACTGCAAACTACTGGAAAACCACTGCATAACTACTGTGAAACTACTGTAAAACTACAGTGAAAGCTACTGTAAACCCACTGCAAACTACTGGAAAACCACTGCATAACTACTGTGAAACTACTGTAAAACTACAGTGAAAGCTACTGTAAACCCACTGAAAACTACTGGAAAACCACTGCATAACTACTGTAAAACTACGGTGAAAGCTACTGTAAACCCACTGCAAACTACTGGAAAACCACTGCATAACTACTGTGAAACTACTGTAAAACTACAGTGAAAGCTACTGTAAACCCACTGCAAACTAATGGAAAACCACTGCATAACTACTGTAAAACTACGGTGAAAGCTACTGTAAACCCACTGCAAACTACTGGAAAACCACTGCATAACTACTGTGAAACTACTGTAAAATTACATTGAAAGCTACTGTAAACCCACTGCAAACTACTGGAAAACCACTGCATAACTACTGTGAAACTACTTTAAAACTACAGTGAAAGCTACTGTAAACCCACAGCAAACTACTGGAAAACCACTGCATAACTACTGTAAAACTACGGTGAAAGCTACTGTAAACCCACTGCAAACTACTGGAAAACCACTGCATAACTACTGTGAAACTACTGTAAAACTACAGTGAAAGCTACTGTAAACCCACTGCAAACTAATGGAAAACCACTGCATAACTACTGTAAAACTACGGTGAAAGCTACTGTAAACCCACTGCAAACTACTGGAAAACCACTGCATAACTACTGTGAAACTACTGTAAAATTACATTGAAAGCTACTGTAAACCCACTGCAAACTACTGGAAAACCACTGCATAACTACTGTGAAACTACTGTAAAATTACAGTGAAAGCTACTGTAAACCCACTGAAAACTACTGGAAAACCACTGCATAACTACTGTAAAACTACGGTGAAAGCTACTGTAAACCCACTGCAAACTACTGGAAAACCACTGCATAACTACTGTGAAACTACTGTAAAACTACGGTGAAAGCTACTGTAAACCCACTGCAAACTACTGGAAAACCACTGCATAACTACTGTGAAACTACTGTAAAATTACAGTGAAAGCTACTGTAAACCCACTGAAAACTACTGGAAAACCACTGCATAACTACTGTGAAACTACTGTAAAACTACAGTGAAAGCTACTGTAAACCACTGCAAACTACTGGAAAACCACTGCATAACTACTGTGAAACTACGGTGAAAGCTACTGTAAACCCACTGCAAACTACTGGAAAACCACTGCATAACTACTGTGAAACTACTGTAAAACTACGGTGAAAGCTACTGTAAACCCACTGCAAACTACTGGAAAACCACTGCATAACTACTGTGAAACTACTGTAAAACTACAGTGAAAGCTACTGTAAACCCACTGAAAACTACTGGAAAACCACTGCATAACTACTGTGAAACTACTGTAAAACTACAGTGAAAGCTACTGTAAAACCACTGAAAACTACTGGAAAACCACTGCATAACTACTGTAAAACTACGGTGAAAGCTACTGTAAACCCACTGCAAACTACTGGAAAACCACTGCATAACTACTGTGAAACTACTGTAAAACTACGGTGAAAGCTACTGTAAACCCACTGCAAACTACTGGAAAACCACTGCATAACTGCTGTGAAACTACTGTAAAACTACAGTGAAAGCTACTGTAAACCCACTGAAAACTACTGGAAAACCACTGCATAACTACTGTGAAACTACTGTAAAACTACAGTGAAAGCTACTGTAAAACCACTGCAAACTACTGGAAAACCACTGCATAACTACTGTGAAACTACGGTGAAAGCTACTGTAAACCCACTGCAAACTACTGGAAAACCACTGCATAAGTACTGTGAAACTACTGTAAAACTACAGTGAAAGCTACTGTAAAACCACTGCAAACTACTGGAAAACCACTGCATAACTACTGTAAACTACGGTGAAAGCTACTGTAAACCCACTGCAAACTACTGGAAAACCACTGCATAACTACTGTGAAACTACTGTAAAACTACGGTGAAAGCTACTGTAAACCCTCTGCAAACTACTGTAAAACCACTGCATAAGTACTGTGAAACTACTGTAAAACTACAGTGAAAGCTACTGTAAACCCACTGCAAACTACTGGAAAACCACTGCATAACTACTGTGAAACTACTGTAAAACTACAGTGAAAGCTACTGTAAACCCACTGCAAATTACTGGAAAACCACTGCATAACTACTGTGAAACTACTGTAAAACTACAGTGAAAGCTACTGTAAACCCACTGCAAACTACTGGAAAACCACTGCATAACTACTGTGAAACTACTGTAAAACTACGGTGAAAGCTACTGTAAACCCACTGCAAACTACTGGAAAACCACTGCATAACTACTGTAAAACTACAGTGAAAGCTACTGTAAACCCACTGAAAACTACTGGAAAACCACTGCATAACTACTGTGAAACTACTGTAAAACTACAGTGAAAGCTACTGTTAAACCACTGCAAAACTACTGTAAAACCACTGCATAACTACTGTGAAACTACGGTGAAAGCTACTGTAAACCCACTGCAAACTACTGGAAAACCACTGCATAAGTACTGTGAAACTACTGTAAAACTACAGTGAAAGCTACTGTAAAACCACTGCAAACTACTGGAAAACCACTGCATAACTACTGTAAAACTACAGTGAAAGCTACTGTAAACCCACTGAAAACTACTGGAAAACCACTGCATAACTACTGTGAAACTACTGTAAAACTACAGTGAAAGCTACTGTAAACCCACTGCAAACTAATGGAAAACCACTGCATAACTACTGTAAACTACTGTAAACTACAGTGAAAGCTACTGTAAACCCACTGCAAACTACTGGAAAACCACTGCATAACTACTGTGAAACTACTGTAAAACTACAGTGAAAGCTACTGTAAACCCACTGCAAACTACTGGAAAACCACTGCATAACTACTGTAAAACTACAGTGAAAGCTACTGTAAACCCACTGCAAACTACTGGAAAACCACTGCATAACTACTGTGAAACTACTGTAAAACTACAGTGAAAGCTACTGTAAACCCACTGCAAACTACTGGAAAACCACTGCATAACTACCGTGAAACTACTGTAAAACTACAGTGAAAGCTACTGTAAACCCACTGCAAAACTAGGGTTAGGGTTTCTGTCCACCTGCAAAAACTAGAGAGAACCAATTAAATATTAATAACTGATTATGTTGTAGTCAATGTATGATATTTCCTCTCAGCTCTTTGTTTTTCTGTGTATTTTTTGCATAACCTGTAGCTGTTGCCTCTTGCCAAATCATTTAGTCAGATTCTGCCTGTTTTCCACATGACAGCTGGTTCTGATGGTGTAAGCTTCAGCTTTGGGTTTTGACATGTAGTAAAAGCCGGCGTGTAGTCTGCTGTAAAATATCACGATATACCCACACATCTGATCCACACCAATAATGTCTAATTGAAACACTTCCACGTATGTCGGCCAATGAGAATCCAGTTTTCACAATTCATTCAGTGTTTTTCTGTTATTTAGTAATATTTTCTTGTTTCTTCTTCAGACGGTGAGCCGTCACTTCCGGAATATTCCAGTCAATGAAAAGGAAACGCTCACATACTTTATTTATATGGTGAAGAGCAGTAAAAGCCGGCTGGACCAGAAATCAGATGGGAGCAAACAAGTGGAATAAGGCTGGCGGCGGCCCGATGCTCGGCTAAACGTCATTATTTATGACCTGCAGATGTTAGCTGGCTTTAAAATTCCTGTTTGAATGCTTACTGTGCAGACGTTGTGTGTTTTGTACATATGTCCAACATCAGGTGACATATGGGAGTCTCTGCAGTCAATGCAGATGATGCTTCAACTTCTGTGCCAAACCCCAGAGTAACACCGACCCGCCACCACCACCACCGCCGCTTCTGCTGCTCAAACACACAGTGAGGACCTGAATGAGACCATGACACTCTGTGTGTGTTCACACTCCCAGGACAGCCGGACCGTTTCCCTCATACGGCCATGTGATTTATTTCTGTTTCATTTCTTAGCGTTCGCCTCCATGTCTCTGCTTTTATATGACTGCTGTATATCTGCTCTATATGGCTTTTTTTGTAGATTGTAATGTTAGTTTTCTTCCTTCCTTTGTTTGAAATAATCAGAGTAAAGACAGTTCTTGTGGCACTACTAATATTTGCATTTATTATTGTCAAATTGATCCCACCTGTGGCATCGCACATGATTGTGTGCGTGCGTGCGTCGCGTGCGTGCGTGCGTGCGTGCGTCGCGTCGCGTGTCCCACATCCAGAGGTAAGTTGTAAGTCCAATCATAGGTGATTCACTTATCAAATAAAGATATGAGCATAAATGAGTTGTTTGTGTCAATGTCTGAAAAAACATTAAAGGGTAACTAAACCCCTGTTCACAGCCTAACTCCACCCACTGGCAATATTTGAAAAATGCTGGAGAATTGGGCAGAGCCCAGCGGAGGCGGACAGAGGCGAACCAGCGGGGCTGAGGCGTGCACCTGAGACCCCACAGTGACGGATTGATTGACAGCTGTCAGACTAGGCTACACAAAATAATCTATAAAACTATATAAATGGCTATGACTCGCTACAGTGGCTTTGACGGAACAAGATGTTTTATACCAGGAGCTGAGCGAAGGGCGTGGTAGTGAGCCGTTGGAAGAACCATCCTGCATCACGATGTACCACAACGTCCAATAGAAAAATTAAACTGTAGTAGCCACCGTTCAACCTTAAGAGGAAGCACTTTGGCTGTTTTACACCATATTTTATAGAATTAAAACACGTTATACTCAAATGTCAAAACTCATACTTAAATCAAAGAACAGTACTAATAAAGCCCCAGTCTTGCAGATCATCAACTAAAAAAAGTTGTTCTAGGGTTTAGTTACTCTTTAATAATGCAAATGCATGAGAACATCTTGCTTCTCCTGACGGATTAAAGGTGCAGTAACCGACACCTGAGAAACAAGTGGAACGGATCAAGCGCCACAGCACACTAGCAGCCTATCAGCAGCAGGGGGCGTGTTCACTTATGTTGGGGGAGGAGAGAGTGAGCCGATCAGCAGTAGGGGGCGTGTTCACTTATGTTGGGGGAGGAGAGAGTGAGCCGATCAGCAGTAGGGGGCGTGTTCACTTATGTTGGGGAGGAGAGAGTGAGCCGATCAGCAGTAGGGGGCGTGTTCACTTATGTTGGGGAGGAGAGAGTGAGCCGATCAGCAGTAGGGGCGTGTTCACTTATGTTGGGGAGGAGAGAGTGAGCCGATCAGCAGTAGTGTTCACTTATGTTGGGGAGGAGAGAGTGAGCCGATCAGCAGTAGGGGGCGTGTTCACTTATGTTGGGGAGGAGAGAGTGAGCCGATCAGCAGTAGGGGCGTGTTCACTTATGTTGTGGGAGAGAGAGTGAGCCGATCAGCAGCAGGGGGCGTGTTCGCTTATGTTGGGGGAGGAGAGAGTGAGCCGATCAGCAGCAGGGGGCGTGTTCACTTATGTTGGGGAGGAGAGAGTGAGCCGATCAGCAGTAGGGGGCGTGTTCACTTATGTTGTGGGAGGAGAGTGAGCCGATCAGCAGCAGGGGCGTGTTCACTTATGTTGTGGGAGGAGAGTGAGCCGATCAGCAGCAGGGGCGTGTTCACTTATGTTGGGGAGGAGAGAGTGAGCCGATCAGCAGTAGGCGTGTTCACTTATGTTGGGGAGGAGAGAGTGAGCCGATCAGCAGTAGGGGGCGTGTTCACTTATGTTGGGGAGGAGAGAGTGAGCCTATCAGCAGTAGGCGTGTTCACTTATGTTGGGGAGGAGAGAGTGAGCCTATCAGCAGTAGGGTGTTCACTTATGTTGGGGAGGAGAGAGTGAGCCGATCAGCAGCAGGGGGCGTGTTCACTTATGTTGGGGAGGAGAGAGTGAGCCTATCAGCAGTAGGGGCGTGTTCACTTATGTTGGGGAGGAGAGAGTGAGCCTATCAGCAGTAGGGGCGTGTTCACTTATGTTGGGGAGGAGAGAGTGAGCCGATCAGCAGCAGGGGCGTGTTCACTTATGTTGGGGAGGAGAGTGAGCCGATCAGCAGTAGGCGTGTTCACTTATGTTGGGGAGGAGAGAGTGAGCCTATCAGCAGTAGGGGAGTGTTCACTTATGTTGGGGAGGAGAGAGTGAGCCGATCAGCAGTAGGGGCGTGTTCACTTATGTTGGGGAGGAGAGTGAGCCGATCAGCAGTAGGGGCGTGTTCACTTATGTTGGGGAGGAGAGAGTGAGCCTATCAGCAGTAGGGCGTGTTAAACATGTTGGGGAGGAGAGAGTGAGCCTATCAGCAGTAGGCGTGTTCACTTATGTTGGGGAGGAGAGAGTGAGCCGATCACCAGTTCGGGCGTGTTCGCTTATGTTGGGAAGGATAGAGTGAGCCGATCAGCAGTAGGGGCGTGTTATGTTGGGGAGGAGAGAGTGAGCCTATCAGCAGCAGGGCGAGCCGCTTATGTTGGGGAGGAGAGAGTGAGCCGATCAGCAGTAGGGGCGTGTTCACTTATGTTGGGGAGAGAGAGTTAGCCGATCAGCAGTAGGGGAGTGTTCGCTTATGTTGGGGAGGAGAGAGTGAGCCGATCAGCAGCAGGGGCGTGTTCACTTATGTTGGGGAGGAGAGAGTGAGCCGATCAGCAGTTGGGGCGTGTTCACTTATGCAGCAGGGGCGTGTTCACTTATGTTGGGGAGGAGAGAGTGAGCCGATTAGCAGTAGGGGCGTGTTCGCATGTTGGGGAGGAGAGAGTGAGCCGATCAGCAGTAGGGGGCAAGTCCGCTTATGTTGGGGAGGAGAGTGAGCCGATTAGCAGTAGGGGCGTGTTTGCTTATGTTGGGGAGGAGAGAGTGAGCCTATCAGCAGTAGGGGCGTGTTCGCTTATGTTGGGGAGGAGAGAGTGAGCCGATCAGCTGTAGGGGAGTGTTCTATGTTGGGGGGAGGAGAGTGAGCCGATCAGCAGTAGGGGCGTGTTCGCATGTTGGGGAGGAGAGTGAGCCTATCAGCAGTAGGGGCGTGTTAGCTTATGTTGGGGAGGAGAGTGAGCCGATCAGCAGTAGGGCGTGTTCACTTATGTTGGGGAGGAGAGAGTGAGCCGATCAGCAGTAGGGGGTGTGTTCACTTATGTTGGGGAGGAGAGAGTGAGCTGATCAGCAGTAGGGGCGTGTTCGCATGTTGGGGAGGAGAGAGTGAGCCGATCAGCAGTAGGGGGAGTGTTCGCTTATGTTGGGGAGGAGAGAGTGAGCCGATCAGCAGTAGGGGGCGTGTTCACTTATGTTGGGGAGGAGAGAGTGAGCCGATCAGCAGTAGGGCGTGTTCACTTATGTTGGGGAGGAGAGAGTGAGCCGATCAGCAGTAGGGCGTGTTCACTTATGTTGGGGAGGAGAGAGTGAGCCGATCAGCAGTAGGGCGTGTTCACTTATGTTGGGGGAGGAGAGAGTGAGCCGATCAGCAGTAGGGGGCGTGTTCACTTATGTTGGGGAGGAGAGAGTGAGCCGATCAGCAGTAGGGCGTGTTCACTTATGTTGGGGAGGAGAGGGTGAGCCAATCAGCAGTAGGCGTGTTCACTTATGTTGGGAGGAGAGAGTGAGCCTATCAGCAGTAGGGGCGTGTTCACTTATGTTGGGGAGGAGAGAGTGAGCCGATCAGCAGTTGGGGCCGTGTTCACTTATGTTGGGGAGGAGAGAGTGAGCCGATCAGCAGTAGAAGTGTTAAACATGTTGGGGAGGAGAGTGAGCCGATCAGCAGCAGGGGCGTGTTCACTTATGTTGGGGAGGAGAGAGTGAGCCGATCAGCAGTAGGGGTGTGTTAAACATGTTGGGGAGGAGAGAGTGAGCCGATCAGCAGTAGGAGTGTTAAACATGTTGGGGAGGAGAGAGTGAGCCGATCAGCAGTAGGGGCGTGTTCACTTATGTTGGGGAGGAGAGAGTGAGCCGATCAGCAGTAGGGCGTGTTCACTTATGTTGGGGAGGAGAGAGTGAGCCGATCAGCAGTAGGGAGTGTTAAACATGTTGGGGAGGAGAGAGTGAGCCGATCAGCAGTAGGGGCGTGTTCACTTATGTTGGGGAGGAGAGAGTGAGCCGATCAGCAGTAGGGAGTGTTAAACATGTTGGGGAGGAGAGAGTGAGCCGATCAGCAGTAGGGCGTGTTCACTTATGTTGGGGAGGAGAGAGTGAGCCGATCAGCAGTAGGGCGTGTTCACTTATGTTGGGGAGGAGAGAGTGAGCCGATGGAAAACACTCAAATAATTAATGTAAATATGTTTATAATCAACACGAGCGTGAGGGTGCCCGCAGCAAAAGTGATGTCAATGCAGAGTGGGTGGTCGTGGCTGTTCTGCAGAGTTTGGCTCCAACCCTGAAAAAAACCCTCACCTGTCTCTAGGCTTAGTAACCCTAAAGACATTGATTAGCTTGTCCAGGTGTGTTTGACCAGCCCTTTGTGCGTTTGATTACCCCTGGTCTAGTGTTAAAAGAAGAAATGCTAGCTATAGCGGGTCTTGAGGCACTCGAGGCAGTGTATGAGCTCTCCTCACCATGCCTAGGCTTCCTTGTTGCTTCCATGGGGTTTAGAGCCTGTGATTATGCTCTAGTTTGCCTCCCATTCCTGAGTAAAGGGTTAGGATGTATGCCTCCCCTTGAGTGGCAATACGAAGGCAAGTGCTAAAGTGGTTTTGTCAGCTCCCTTGGGTAGGCTGCTCATGTACCCTTAGGGTATAGCAGGGTGAACAGAACTAATATGTTGCCCAAGAGTCGTTGTGAATCCTCCCTCCCCAACTTCTGTTGTGATTTGAAGAAGCAATATATGCTCCCCTTTGGTGGGGCGCTTCTACAGGGATGATCAGCGATGAGTAGAGGTGGATCGCAGATGGCATCCCTCGTTATCATTGTAGCATTCTAGAGTTTAGCCATGAGCTGTATTGAGTCCTGGAGAAGTGCCAGAGTATGAGTTATTCTCCCCTAATCACTCTAGGGTTGTTAAATTGGAGTAGAGGCTCCCCTTCGGTAGAGACATGTCAAACACTGCTGAGATGTGTCTGACATAGCTGAGGCTATATTGAGCATTTTCCCCTTTGAGCGCTGCTCTTAGGGCCGTAAAGAGCTGAGGCGTGTCCTGCAAGGTGTACCAGCCGGGACTTCCCTTGCTGTGGAGTATAGGAGCTTGGGGATTTTCCTAGTATTATGGAGTATTGGCTTGGGGATTGGCACCACTTTATGAGTCATGTGAGATGTGTCTATGGGGTTGATGCACTTCTGACTCTGGCTAGGTAATCAGTAGTAAATTTATTACATTCCCACCATCTTTGTGCATATTCACAGCCTAGTGAGACAGGCATTCCCTCAGCATGACATTGTGGGAAGTGGTTCCCCATAGCATCAATACCAAGATGCAAGTTCAACAGCAGTCATATCACCCTGTAGTCCAAGACTGGTTTCCCACTGAAGCTAAGCAGGGCTGAGCCTGGTCAGTATCTGGATGGGAGATATCCTGGGAAAATTGGAGTCTGCTGGAGGAGGTGTTAGTGAGGCCAGCAGGTGGCGGTCACCCTGTGCTCTGTGTGGGTCCTAACGCCCCAGTAAAGTGATGGGGACCATAAGAACCGTCCTTCGGATTAGACATTAAACCGAGGTCCTGACTCTCCGTGGTCACTAAAAATCCCAGGATGTCTTTCGATAAAGAGTAGGGGTGTACCCCCGGCATCCTGGCCAAATTTCTCTCCTCCTCATCATGGCCTCCTGATTGGCTTCATCACTCTGTGTGGTGGGTGTTCTGGAGCAATATGGCTGCCGTCGCATCATCCAGGTGGTGCTGCACATCGGTGGTGGTTGAGGAGATTCCCCCCCTAAAGCGCTTTGAGTACCCATAAAAGTGCTATATAAATATATTCTATTTCGAAAGGAAAAAGTCTCCAGTTATGACAGTAACCCTGGTTCCTTGAGAAAGGGAATCAACATTCTCCCCTAAAGGTGATCGGGCAGAGTAAGCATGCCACACACGTCCTGAAAAGTGAAGCCAAAGCGTCTCGATCATACCTCAGATTTGCTCGTCGACATTTTCTTGAAAAACCTACTTTTGCGAACTAGACTTAGGCTTTTGGCCAATCGGAACCAAACCAGTGCAGCAAGATTCTCTGGAGTCTGATCGTATATAGTAATAGACATTTTGGTTTATGGTCCCTAAGAATGTTCAAAGTTCTGTGGTCATGTAAAAAAGGCTGCGGTGACAGGCCACTTGGTAACACTATAACAGGAAAAAAACATGAAAATGGCTATAACTACTTCACTGTTAGTCCGATTAACTAACTAACTGTCTTTGTCCGAGGTGCCATGATTGTCTATGCGGAAACTGTCGTATCTCAAAAAACATGTCCGCCATCAGCCAATGAAGTTTGAGCTGCTGTCAGCCGAGGTTAATGGAGGCCGATCGGAATGAAACTCGCTGGGCCTGTTTGACTCATGGCTCTGTGAGAAGTTCAAAAGAAATCAGCCACCGGGGGATATTTTCATACACACCCACGACATTCATACCACATGGTGGAGCTCCTCATTCTGGAGCAACTTTGCCTCTAGGACCGCCACTGTCCGTCGAATCATTCGTTAAACATTCACAATTATGTAAAAACTGCTTGAACCCGATAACTGCTATATACAGGTCCTTCTCAAAAAATTTGCATATTGTGATAAAAGTTCATTATTTTCCATAACGTAATGATAAAAATTGAACTTTCATATATTTTCGATTCATTGCACACCAACTGAAATATTTCAGGTCTTTTATTGTTTTAATACTGATGATACAGCTCATGAAAACCCAAAATTCCTATTTCAAAAAATTAGCATATCATGAAAAGGTTCTCTAAACGAGCTATTAACCTAATCATCTGAATCAACTACTTAACTCTAAACACCTGCAAAAGATTCCTGAGGCTTTTAAAAACTCCCAGCCTGGTTCATTACTCAAAACCGCAATCATGGGTAAGACTGCCGACCTGACTGCTGTCCAGAAGGCCATCATTGACCCTCAAGCGAGAGGGTAAGACACAGAAAGACATTTCTGAACCAATAGGCTGTTCCCAGAGTGCTGTATCAAGGCACCTCAGTGGGAAGTCTGTGGGAAGGAAAAAGTGTGGCAAAAACGCTGCACAACGAGAAGAGGTGACCGTACCTGAGGAAGATTGTGGAGAAGGACCGATTCCAGACCTTGGGGACCTGCGGAAGCAGTGGACTGAGTCTGGAGAAACATCCAGAGCCACCGTGCACAGGCGTGTGCAGGAAATGGGCTACAGGTGCCGCATTCCCCAGGTCAAGACACTTTTGAACCAGAAACAGCGGCAGAAGCGCCTGACCTGGGCTACAGAGAAGCAGCACTGGACTGTCGCTCAAAGTTTGCATGTCATTGGGAAATCAAGGTGCCAGAGTCTGGAGGAAGACTGGGGAGAAGGAAATGCCAAAATGCCTGAAGTCCAGTGTCAAGTACCCACAGTCAGTGATGGTCTGGGGTGCCATGTCAGCTGCTGGTGTTGGTCCACTGTGTTTTATCAAGGGCATGGTCAATGCAGCTAGCTTTCAGGAGATTTTGGAGCACTTCATGCTTCCATCTGCTGAAAAGCTTTATGGAGATGAAGATTTAGTTTTTCAGCACGACCTGGCACCTGCTCACAGTGCCAAAACCACTGGTCAATGGTTTACTGACCATGGTATTACTGTGCTCAATTGGCCTGACCTGAACCCCATAGAGAATCTGTGGGATATTGTGAAGAGAAAGTTGAGAGACGCAAGACCCAACACTCTGGATGAGCTTAAGGCCGCTATCGAAGCATCCTGGGCCTCCATAACACCTCAGCAGTGCCACAGGCTGATCGCCTCCATGCCACGCCGCATTGAAGCAGTCATTTCTGCAAAAGGATTCCCCACCAAGTATTGAGTGCATAACTCAACATAATTATTTGAAGGTTGACTTTTTTTGTATTAAAAACACTTTTCTTTTATTGGTCGTATGAAATATGCTATTTTTTTGAGATAGGAATTTGGGGTTTTCATGAGCTGTATCATCAGTATTGAAACAATAAAAGACCTGAAATATTTCAGTTGGTGTGCAATAAATCTAAAATATATGAAAGTTAAATTTTATCATTACATTATGGAAAATAATGAACTTTTATCACAACATGCAAAACTTTTGAGAAGGACCTGTATTTGCACATATAATTGGACATATCACTCCCTGGCATAGCTCCTGCAATTATAAGAGCGGGAGGGGCAATCCCTGCATCAAGCGGGGATTTAACAATAGCAGTTATATTGGAAACGATCACTGGCACCAGTTCTTCAGACCAGCAGTGGGAAGAGGGTTGAGCAAAGGTCGATCCTTTTCCTATTTAGCACTTAAATTCTGGAACAGTCTTCCTAGCATTGTTCGGGAAGCAGACACACTCTTGTCAGTTTAAATCTAGACTAAAAACACATCTCTTTTCTATGGCAGACACATAAAACACTTTTTCAATTAAATGATTATTAGGCTGCATTATCTAGGTCAGCCGGAACCGGGAACACTTCCCATAACACCTGATGTGCTCGTTACATCATCAGAAGAATGGCATCTACGCTAATGTTAGTGTCTCTGTTTTATCCCGAGGTCTACTGCAGTCAGCCGGATCCAGGCCGTATCCAGATGTGACCAACACATGACCCTGAAGTGTCTGCAGAGACCGTGTCATTTAGACTCCCCCTTAAGCTGCCTCATCCACACGGCATCCTCAATAAACCTGTCTCCGGCGGGATGACTCCGATTGTTTGAATAGTCCTAGTTAATAATTCTTTAAATCGAAATGTCATCCTCAAAACAACCCGTCTCCAGCGTGTTGCCGATCTTCGAATATTACACTTTAGTAATTGTTTAATCAGTACGGCATCCTCAATAAAAACCTGTCTCCGGCTTAATGACTCCGATATTTCAAATTATTTATTTTTAATAATAATTTAATTGACACATCATCCTCAATAAACCCGTCTCCGGCGTGTTGCCTCAGATCTTTCGAATATTCAGATCTATTATGACCTCTGACCTGTAAAATAATAATTTTAATAATAATAATACACTGTTTGTTAATTGGCCAGAGGAGAACACCCCCACCCCCACACCCCGACTGAGCCTGGTTTCTCCCAAGGTTCATTTTTCTCCATTAGAATTATTAAACTAAATTAACCATATAGACCAAATTACTGATCTAATTAGTGATTAATTAGCCCACATTGTTACTGTATGATAATCAAAATATATTCTGTTGCATTATTTTTCTGTTTAACACTGTGAAGCTGCTTTGAAACAATCTGCAGTGTAAAAAGCGCTATATAAATAAAGTTGACTTGACTTGACATACAAGTAGTTGCATTCTTTAAGACCAATTTATAAAACAGTAAAACTAGAACAGAAACAAAATTAAGAGGATGCAACTCCACTACTTCAGATGCAGAAGCACATGCAATTATGTCCTTAAATACATACATATATATATATATATATATATATATATATATATATATATATATATATATATATATATATATATATATATATATATATATATATATATATATATATATCTCATATAACTATATAACTCATTCTCATTCATTCCCAGTTCTTTTTAAGCATAAACCAAATTATATCTTTTGAATATGTGAGTTTTACATACAGCACTGCAGGCTATAATGCAGTCTTCCAGCTAACGGGGAAGGTTCCCACAACTCTCACTGATGTTTTCATGTTGAGATTAAACATTCCTCTTTTATAGAATGTTTAAAGGTGCAACGTGTAATATTAATTAGGATCTATTAACAGAAATGCAATATAATCTCCATAACTATGTTTTCAGTGGTGTATAAAGACCATTATGTGTTTATTACCTTAGAATGAGCCGTTTCTATCTACACACACCGCGGGTCCCCTTATAGTGAAGACCCCATTTTGCGCCGCCATGGTTCTACAGTAGCCCCGGAGGGACAAATTGCTCTTCAGAGCGCTAGCTACTCTCTGCTGTCTCATACGAGCACATCTTTGTCCTGTGAGGGCCACCGTAGCTTCTCTACAGAGCACTAGCTACTCTCTGCTCTCTCAGACGAGCACATCTTTGTCCTGTGTGGACCACCGTAGCTTCTCTACAGAGCGCTAGCTACTCTCTGCTCTCTCAGGCAGAGCACATCTTTGTCCTGTGTGGACCACCGTAGCTTCTCTACAGAGCGCTAGCTACTCTCTGCTCTCTCAGACGAGCACATCTTTGTCCTGTGTGGGCCACCGTAGCTTCTCTACAGAGCGCTAGCTACTCTCTGCTGTCTCAGACAAGCACATCTTTGTCCTGTGTGGGCCACCGTAGCTTCTCTACAGAGCGCTAGCTGCTCTCTGCTGTCTCAGACGAGCACATCTTTGTCCTGTGAGGGCCACCGTAGCTTCTCTACAGAGCGCTAGCTACTCTCTGCTGTCTCAGACGAGCACATCTTTGTCCTGTGTGGACCACCGTAGCTTCTCTACAGAGCGCTAGCTGCTCTCTGCTGTCTCAGACGAGCACATCTTTGTCCTGTGAGGGCCACCGTAGCTTCTCTACAGAGCGCTAGCTACTCTCTGCTGTCTCAGACAAGCACATCTTTGTCCTGTGTGGGCCACCGTAGCTTCTCTACAGAGCGCTAGCAACTCTCTGTTCTCTCAGACGAGCATCATGAAATGATGAACAAATGATTAGTAAATGATTAGTACACCAATCAGGCATAACATAATGACCACCTTCCTAATATTGTGTTGGTCACCCTGACCCGTCGAGGCATGGACTCCTCTAGACCCCTGAAGGTGTGCTGTGGTATCTGGCACCAAGATGTTAGCAGCAGATCCTTTAAGTCCTGTAAGTTGCGAGGTGGATCGGACTTGTTTGTTCAGCACATCCCCCAGATGCTCGATTGGATTGAGATCTGGGGAATTTGAAGCCTCAAACTCGTTGTTGTGCTCCTCCAACCATTCCTGAAGCATTTGTGCTTTGTGTCAGGAGCATTATCCTGCGGGAAGAGCCACAGCCACCAGGGAATACCGTTTCCATGAAAGGCTGTACATGGTCTCAACAATGCTTAGGTAGGTGGTACGTGTCAAAGGAACATCCACATGGATGGCAGGACCCAAGGTTTCCCAGCAGAACATTGCCCAAAGCATCACCTCCGCCGGCTCGCCTTCTTCCCATAGTGCATCCTGGGGCCAATGAAGTTTGAGAACCTATTAGACAAGGTTAACGGAGGCCGATCGGAAAGAAACTCAGTGGGCATGAGTCGAGGTCTGTGAGAATTTTGAAAGAAATTGGCCACTAGGTGGCGCTAACGAGTTTTATGGATCAGTAATCACGTGGTATTTCATGCATCAACACAATATTCAAAGAATTTGATAGATGACCTCATACTGAACAACTTTTAAAAAACTACTTTTGTGAACTAGTCCTAGGTCTGTCGCTCAACCTCAATAAAACCGATGCAGGACAATTCTCTAGTTGAACTTTTGCATTTGGATGGCTATAATAGGGTAATTTCAAAATGTGGCCATGACCAAGTGTCCCTGAAAGCCTATAAATCCTCAAAGAATCCTTAGATCTTCTTGAAAATAAGGAAGCATGTGTAACATATGACTCTAAACAAGCATATCAAATCGGGCAATAGGTGCTTCTATAACGAGAAATTCCCTGACATTGCCATAATGACCAGCAGATGGCAGAAGAGGAGCACTCATTAGCTCATTCTACTCACTAAAATGTTTATTTTCATATTTAAAAGTGAAACCTGGAATAAGCATTTTCTTACCTATCATTTATTTAAAAATTGAGTAGGAGACTAGGAGTAATTCTGTTATCATTTATTTAAAATATCTAAATGTAAAACACAAATGTGTGTGTGTGTGTGTGTGTGTGTGTGTGTGTGTGTGTGTGTGTGTGTGTGTGTGTGTGTGTGTGTGTGTGTGTAAGTACATTTAATGATGTTCACATGGAAAATATGCCTTGCTTTAGTTGAGATTACTGGTGGACTACTAAAAACAGGCCATTTTAAAATGAAAGTGAGCCAATGAGTGGTCCTCTGCTGCCGTCTAGTGCAGGGGTGCCCAATCCTGTTCCTGGAGATCTACCTACTTGTACACCTGTCTGCTCCTGAAGATCTTCATTAGCTGCCCCAGGTGTGTTGGATCAAGGTGGGGTCTGAGCTTTGCAGGAAAGTAGATCTCCAGAAATAGGATTGATCACCCCTGATTTAGGCCACTTTTACACATAGCCAGGTATTTAGAGAACCGAATATTTCCCCGCCTCCGTTTTCAAAAATAACATTGTGCACATAACATAGTTTTCAAAAAAGTTGTCGTTTACATCAACCCGCATAAATACGCTGCCGAGCGCCATCATAACTATGCCAAACCTATGGGTGGCAGTGTAGGGAGAAGGATAAAGCCATGCAAGCCAATCAGAATCCGACAACAACGAATAGCACGAGCGACTTCCTGTTCCTTTTAAAACAACAGACATGGCGCGAGGTTCGTTCGCGTGGACACACAGCGAAGTGGAGTTACTCCTAAATGTGGCGTTAGTACAGCAGTTGTGTTTACAAATGCAAACAGGCCAAAAGCGTTTGCACAAAAGTAAAAATGAGTACCACCTTAACAGCATCCATGATCAAACAAACTGTAAACATAGGGCGCTCACATGACGTAAGCATTTTCTGGCGCATAATGTGACGTTTGAGAACCTGAAACCCCGTTTCTCCGCGTTGACACGGCAACACATAACCGGCGTTTTCAGAAATCTCCACTTTGGCCGGAGTTTTTAGAAAGAATCGTTTTCTGGGATAAAAACGCGTTTTCGTGTAAATGACAGGTCAAAATGCAGGGAAATATCTGCATTTTCCCATCGTGTAAACAGGGCCTTAGTGGTTATAATAGTTTTTTTTAGTAGTAATAGTAGTTTTTCTACTACTCACTAATATTGTTCTATAATTCATATTTAGACATTACAAAATCATTGTCATAACATTTACAATCACATATTGTCAAAATTCATCACTTAATTTCTATTTTTCCTTAGTAAATTGTCTGTAAATTGTTCCATCAATAATTTTAATTGTTAAATGTTTGATAAATAAAAAATATCTTTTTACGCATTGAACCCTGATAATTGTTGCTTGCAGCATGAGAAAATTATGATATTTGGCACAATTGTAGAGATGTTCATAAATAGTAATTGGACCAAATTTGGAGACTCTAGGACCAACTCTATAGCGCCACCACCAGTTAAAAATTCACTTTTCTAAAGGTTATAACTTTGGAATCCTTTGCTGGAGTTGAAAAATTAAACTTAGTACACCCGATTTCTCTCTTCATGCTGATCACATTCAACATCTTACATTAAGACTCTGCCCATTACAGTAGCGGACATTTTGACATTTGTGAGTTTGAATCCTGAGTGGCACATGCCCAGACCACAAGAGGCGGTCAGAAGTGGTGCAACAGTAGCTTCTGTTCCAAACATTGAGCATGATCTCATCTGAACTATGCTGTGCGAATGCATGTCTGCCCAGTGGCACAACATGCACCAGACCCAGTGATCGTGGGTTCAAGTCCCGTGTGGGACAACTTTATGAAATTGTGTAATGTTGTGTCATTTCGATTCTTTTATTATCCAGGTAAGTATCATACCAATCTGTCTTCTGCTTGGATTAGAAATAAGTGTGCTTATGTTCATTCTGTGTTGTTCTCACCTGAACTTCTGTTCATTTTGAGTTCATCCTACCTGTACTTCTCAACCTGTCTATTTCAGCTGTTTTTGTTCTTCTGGCTCTGCATTGCCCTTCAGGGGCTTGGCCCCATATCTATGCTTGCAGCTATATTTGTATTTGTCACTCATCTACTCACTAATCACTTTCCCAGTCTTGTTTTGTTTATAATCACAAGTGCAATACACTACAATTTTGACCTTCTCCAAAGGTTTCCCCTGTCAAACAATCAAACTTCACTACTAATTTGAGAATAAATAACTTTATTAAATTAAGATTAATCAGAATATCTAATTATTTACAATTCATTGATCATCTGAACATTTGCTCATTTAGACACCTTTGGACAGTGCTTTTTCTTATGTTTATGTAAACTAGATAATCGGGTGTAGCTCTTCCCACATGAAGAGCACTGGTGCGGCTTCTCTCCCGTATGAACTCTCTCGTGCCTTTTCATGTCTCCTGACGTACTGAAACTCTTCCCACATGAAGAGCACTGGTGCGGCTTCTCTCCAGTATGAACTCTCTGGTGTGTTTTCAGGTTTTCTGACCGAGTGAACCTCTTCCCACAGTGTGAGCACTTGTGCGGTTTCTCTCCAGTATGAACTCTCTGGTGTCTTGCTAAGTCACTGGACGTAGTGAAGGTCTTCACACAGTGAGAGCAAACATGAGGTCTCACTCCAGTGTGAATACGCTCATGCACTTGTAAATTCTGCAGCTGTGTAAAACACTTTCCACAAAAAGAACAAAAGTGAGGCTTCACGGCAGCATGAGTTGTAAGGTGTGTTCTTAAGCTTGATGCCACAACAAATGATTTCTCACACTGCTCACAGCTGAACGGCTTCACTCCTGAGTGACGGAGCAGATGATTGGTGAGCACGCTTTTGTAAGCGAAACTCTGTCCACACTGAGTGCATGGGAACGGTTTTTCTCCAGTGTGAATTCTTATGTGTGTCTTAAGGTCTCTCTTATATCTGAAACCCTTCCCACACTGAAAGCAGGTGAAAGATCCTTTGACTCCAGGTTTTCCAGCTCGTCTTGGTGTGAAACTCCATTGGATCTGTGAAATGACAGCGTGTCCATCTTCATTTGTGAGATGACAAGGTTTTTGAAACCAAAGGTGTTTGTCTTTCTTCACTTCCATTTAGTCTAAAATATTAACAAATTGAGTTAACCCAAAAAGAAACAGTCAATTTAACACAATGCAATCATTGTGAAACCGAATATAATGTTGTTGAATCAAAATAAATTGTTTAAATAAACTGAACAGCACCAAAAGAAACATGTGGATTACCTGTATAATCACCAGCTCTTCAATCTGAGATTCGTCCCCTCACTGATTAGTAAAAAAAAAAAAAACTGATCGGTATGTAAATACAAACAATACAATCTAGTGAAATTGACCTACGATGAAAAACAGCCATTTTGGACTGAAAACTATGGAAGCTTGTTTCCACCACAGAATAAGAAACTTTGTATTTCACTTGCTTTATTTATAACTCGCACTTGCAATTGCGAGTTATAAAGTCAGAACTGAATGATATAAAGTCGCAATTCTGAGAAATTATATATATATATATATACACCGATCAGGCATAACATTATGAGAATAACACGGGTTCTGTTAGTGGGTGGGATACAGTGCATCCGGAAAGTAGTCTCAGCGCATTTTGTTATGTTGCAGCCTTATTGCAAAATTGATTCAATTCATTATTTTCCTCAAAATACTACAAACAAAACCCCATAATCACAACGTGAAAGAAGTTTGAAATCTTTGCAAATGTATTAAAAATAAAAAGTATTCACAGCTTTTGCCCAGTACTCTGTTGAAGCCCCTTTGGCACCGATCACAGCCTCAGGTCTGTTTGAGTTTGATGCTACAAGCTTAGCACACCTATTATTGGCAGTTTCTCCCATTCTTCTTTGCAGGACCTCTCAAGCTCCATCAGGTTGGATGGGGAGTTTCGGTCCACAGCCATTTTCAGATCTCTCCAGAGATGTTCAATCGGGTTCAAGTCTGGGCCACTCAAGGACATTCCCAGAGTCGTCCCGTAGCCACTCCGGTGTTATCTTGGCTGTGTGCTTAAGGTGGATGTCCTGTTGGAAAATGAACCTTCACCCCAGTCTGAGGTCCGGAGCGCTCTGGAGCAGGTTTTCATCAAGGATGTCTCTGTACATTGCTGCATTCATCTTTCCCTCGATCCTGACTAGTCTCCCAGTTCCTGCCGCTGAAAAACACCCCCACAGCATGATGCTGCCACCACCATCCTTCACTGTAGGGATGGGGATTGGCCAGGTGATGAGCGGTGCCTGGTTTCCTCCATTCAGGCCAAAGAGTGGCCTTTGTTTCTCATGGTCTGAGAGTCCTTCAGGAGCCGTTTGGCAAACTCCAGGCGGGCTGTCATGTGCCTTTCCCAGAGGAGTGTCTTCCGTCTGTCCACGCCCCACAGGCCTGATTGGTGGAGAGCTGCAGTTCTTCTGGAAGGTTCTCCTCTCTCCACAGAGAAACGCTGGAGCTCTGTCAGAGTGACCATCGGGTTCTTGGTCACCTCCCTGACTAAGGCTCTTCCCCCCTGATCACTAAGTTTGGCCGGGCTCCAGCTCTAGGAAGAGTCCTGGTGTTCCCAAACTTCTTCCTTGTACGGATGATGGAGGCCACTGTGCTCATTGGGACCTTCAGCTGCAGAAATGTTTCTGTACCCTTCCCCAGATCTGTGCCTCCATACAATCCTGTCTCTGAGGTCTACAGACGATCCCTTGGACCTCATGGTTTGGTTTGTGCTCTGACATGCACTGTTAACTATATTCTTACGCATTAAACCCTGATAATTATTGCTTGCAGCTATATTTAGGGGTCAAGCACAGAAGGTATATGGTAGCCCTATTAACAGAACATGAGAAAATTATGATATTTGGCACAATTGTAGAGATGTTCATGAATAGTAATTGGACCAAATTTCGAGACTAAAGGACCAACTCTATAGCGCCACCACCAGTTCAAAATTCACTTTTCTAAAGGTTATAACTTTGGAATCCTTTGCTGGAGTTGAAAAATTAAACTTAGTACACCCGATTTGTCTCTTCATGCTGATCACATTCAACATCTTACATTAAGACTCTGCCCATTACAGTAGCGGACATTTTGAAAAGTACAGTATTCAGTTTTTTTTGCTACTTCTACTAATTTTGTTCAATAGTGTCCAAAATCGGCTCAGATGATCTTTGTACTAAGCCATACAGAAATGACTGAACAGATTTTTGATATTCGCTACCGTTCCTGAGAAATACGTCTCCGAATTTGACCCTGCCTGTGTTTGTGTCCTTATGTTAGTTAGCTTAGAATGCTAATTGGTTAGCATGCTATCCAGTTGCCATTCTATCCAATGTGGCTCTGTTGAGTCCGCGTTAACTGAGTGGCACAACCAGATGAGCCCAGAAACATTCAGGTCGTGAGTTTGAATCCTGAGTGGCACATGCCCAGACCACAAGAGGCGGTCAGAAGTGGTGCAACAGTTGCTTCTGTTCCAAACATTGAGCATGATCTCATCTGAACTATGGAACTTCGGCAGCTGAAAGTGGGACAGTTAACAGTGGGATCTTATATAGACAGGTGTGTGCCTTTCCCAATCATGCCCAATCATCTGAATTGACCACAGGTGGACTCCAGTCGAGCTGTAGGAACATCTCAAGGATGATCAGTGGAGACAGGAGCACCTGAGCTCAATGCTGAGTGTCATGGCAAAGGCTGGGAATACTGATGGACATGGGATTTTTTCAATTTTAATTTTTAATAAATTTGCAAAGATTTCAAACAAAGTTATTTCATGTTGTCATTATGGGGTGTTGTTTTTAGAATTTTGAGGAAAATAATGTATTTAATCAATTTTGGAATAAATGCTGTAACATAACAAAATGTGGAAAAAGTGAAGCGCTGTGAATACTTTCCGGATGCTCTGTATTTGTGCTGTTGTGAGTAGTTTGTTCTTATTTTATTGCTGTTTACTTGTCTTTTTAAATTCAATTTACTATTTGAACTCAAGCTTGTGCTGTAAGATATCGCAACAAAATTACCCCATTGTAAAAAATACATACACAGATATTTGTGAGATAACTGTATCAACGTTTATAAATGAAAAAAAAAATCTTAAAAGCGTGATATCTTTAGGAGAGATTTTTTAGAGTTTGGCTAATAGATGGAAAAAGAATTTCCCTGTGGTATCGAATATCGATACTTTCCCGGGTATCGTATCGAAGTTAGAAATTCCAGTATCGTGACAACACTAGCATTACATTTGATTGTGTGTGTAAAAATGAGTTTGGGCGAGTGGACAAAATTTGGGCAGTTTTCAAACATCTACATTTTATAGTCTAATTGGTTAATAAACAAAACTCAAGTGTGCATGTGCACAAAAGGTACACCTTAGTACCTAAAAAAGTGCATATTAGTCCCTTAAAGGTACATATTGGTTTTAAAAATGTACATATTAGAACCTTTTTGAAGGGTACCGTCCCAGTGACTTGTACCTTTTTTTCTGAGAGTGTGGGTTACATATACAGTAAGTTATCTACAGTAATGAGTGGGAGGGTGCCCAACTCTCTAAACGCGGATTACACCTGTGGGAGATGATGACCCGAAGGCTCTTTATAAACAGGCCATTAGCTGAGGTCTGAATCAACGATTCATCAGTTTTGACTGTGATAGGTGTGTTATGTGCAATATGAACTTCACAAAAGACTACAAACTAAGCACATTATTATTGTTGAAATCAGGGAACGAACACTTCGTAATAATTACTTATAAATGTATCTAATAGTTGTTAGGTAATGTTACCAATTGCTAGGTAGGGTATACAGGGTTTCTGCAGGTTTCTTTAAAGACCTTTTTAAGACCATTTGAGGAATAAATTGAATGGAACACAATATAAAAATATAATTTCCAACAGATCATAGACATGAAAATGCACTATACAAACTTAAATGGCCGTAATTCAAGAATGCTTTGGAATATAATATACCTTATACCGTATATTATAAGTCTGGACTTAAAGAAGACACTCGGAAGATTATTGCTGAAGTAAAGCAATTCAAAAGATGAAAGTATGAAAAAGTTATGGAAGTTTACATTTACTGTAAATTAAAGAATACTGTACTAAATATTTTCTGTTATATATATAAGAAAATAATTTATATATTTTACTCTAAAATGACTATAAAATCAAAGCCATATGTCTAACCAAGTTGTGTTCCAAATTTGAAGTTGATATCACAAAAATGTAGGTTCCCATGAGATTTTGTTTAGGCGCTGTACCAAAAATAGCCACCGGGTGTCATCCACTTTCCATTGAAGCATTCTCCTGTAACAAATTACAACATTTCCATCCAAATATCCCTTCCATCACAAAACAGTCACCAAATATGGAACCTTGAGACTCAGACCTTTCCGACGATCTCTGTTTTGTCAAGATTAGAAAAGATTTTGATTATAAAGTAGTTCAAATAAATGTTGTAATATGAAACATGACGACGCCCACTGGGGGAGGAGCCCGCCAGAAGAATTTAGACTGCCGTTTCCATGGTAACGCAATGTCCGATTTCAAAGGATGAATTTTGAGTTTGTCAGCTTTCGAATGATACCTAATTTATGATCATTACTGAAATATATGATATGGAAAAAAAGGCGATTAAAAAAAGAGCAGTTAAGGGGTTAAAGTTTGAGATAAGAAAGTCATTTTATGATTTAAAGAAGAACAAATATCTGCCAATGAGTTCATAAAAATCAACTTAATTCCAATGCAAGTTATTTTTTATACTCTATGATGGGTATTTGTTCTTGTTTTACGCATAAACTCACTTAATTTTATTCAATTTATTAAAAAAAACAAGACTCAGTTTCTTAATTTTGCATCTCAAGTAGACTAAATGTCTCCTGATTTAAGGATGTTTAAATATTTGTATTGGAAAACAAAAATCCTAGAAATAAATGTTTTCATTTTTCAGTTTCATTAATTTATTTGTTGTTTTACAGTTTATTCTGGTTTATTTTTTCTGGGATCTGTTTTAATGGCTAAATTTAATAGCAATTTGGTAAAAGTTTACCACAAATACAATAAAAAAATAGGGCCCTATGAAATACATTAAATTTTTCTCAAATACCGTCTTTTACTTTTATTCCATTTGAGGGGGTTTCTGCAACTACGGGCACTTTTAAGTCCAGCAGTGAAATTTTAGATTTATGTTAAAATTTGTCATATGATGCTTTATAAATATATTCACAGTGCCATTAAACACCTTGACAAAAAAATATAATTACTGATTAATGTGATTTAATATAATATTATGAAGCATTTTTAGCTCAAAACACCATTTTTGTTAATGTCCCACACCTGTGGGTCTTGAGATACATAATATAAGATGATTTAATTAAAATTTGACATTATTTCAAATGGAATTTTTAATAGGCTATACATATTCATTTAAATCATCTTAAAATAATTTTGTATTATTTACTGATCATTTTAATGATTTTTTTTAACTAAATGTGCCTAATCCCACACTTTTGAGTCCTTACCGCAACAATGAAAAAAGCTGTTTGTGCTATTTAATTTAGCAATTAAATGTAGGGCTTTCATTAATGTATTTGTTGTTTTACAGTTTAAATTTATCTGGGATCTGTTTTAATGGCTAAATTTAATAGCAATGCGTTAAAAAGTTTAACAAGCAAATAGAAAATGTAGGGCCCTATGAAATACATTTATTTTTCTCAAATACCGTCTTTTATTTTTATGACTGGATTCTGCGGTTCCCTCCACATTTTCTGCATCGCAGAAATCATAGGGCCCTAATTTAATGACATGATATTGAATTTAAGACTTTTTGCTCCAATTTAATACATTTTAAAGACCTTAAATTGTGGAAGGTACTTAAGACTTTTTTAAGACCCACGGAAACCCTGAGAAAACTACCTCTAAACTAGCGAAGTTATATTTTACTATTACACCACTCACAGCCACACAAACAGAAAGCAATTAACAAACTATGTTTTATTTTAGTACATATGATAATTATTTCATGAATTCACTTACCATTAGATTTTTGTGAAGACTCGGAAATAACTGTCGACCTGAGGGGAATCTGGGCAGATACGACCATAAATTACATAATTTTCGACCAATTACAGAAACAACAATAAATAATACACGATGTTTTAAATAGTTTTAAACAGTTCAATGTACGGACAATTACCCTCAATTCCTGTCAGACTTTCCTGTCAGCGCGCGCATACATTAAGGGAGCGGGAAGAAACTCCTCGAAACTACATTTTAAAAACAATAATATGTATTCATCAACAAGTTCGGATAACTCGCCCTGTTATGTTATGATGATTAAAATGTTTATTTAGTTCAAACGTAACGTTACCTGTTGAAAAATGAAAGGAACGGAAGAAAAGTGTCGATTCCTAAAAGAATCACTTCGTCGATTCAAAGGCTTCGAGAGTTGAGAATCGACTCCGTCCGAACTAAGATTGAAGTCACTGTGAGCCAAGGCCTGTCATTTCGTGCGTGACACGACTGAAATTGCGAGCATTTCCTCGATTACTAATCTATTATCAGAAGAACAGTAATAGCGACTAGTGGGGATTTTGTTCTGTTCTGTTCTCCAAGAAGATTCATTCACTGATTCATTCACCGATTCATTCGGTGAGCCTGAGGTGACTCTATAACCACCAGTGAGTGTCTGAGTAATACAATTAAGCGAATAAATTACAGAAATTAATTCAACAGGTTCGTTCAAATACACTTAATAAAAGCATAATTTAAAACATATATGGAAGACAATGATTACTTGACTGCACTTACTTGATTTGGTGCTAAAGAACCTTTATTGTTTAAAGTGTAATCAATCTGAGGTTTTGTCCTTTTTAAAGAATGCACAAACACAAGGGTGGATATCACAGCCAGAGTTTTACTGACTTTAAAAAAAAAACCAAAGTAACAACATTTAGGCTACTAGCCTATGCTTTTACTACAGAAACTGTGGTTTCACTGTGTATTGTTTGTAAAGCACAATAACTACCATAGTTTTAGTGTGGTATTTGTAGTTAAAGCACAGTAACACAACACTTGTCATGGTTTTATACATAAACACAACACTTACCATAGTTTTACTGTGGTAGTTAAAGCACAGTAACACAACCATTGTCATGGTTTTACCTCAGTAACCATAGTTTTACTGTTGTATTTGTATAGTTAAAGCACAGTAACACAACCGTTGTCATGGTTTTACCTCAGTAACCATAGTTTTACTGTTGTTTTTGTATAGTTAAAGCACAGTAACACAACCGTTGTCATGGTTTTACCTCAGTAACCATAGTTTTACTGTTGTATATAGTTAAAGCACAGTAACACAACCGTTGTCATGGTTTTACCTCAGTAACCATAGTTTTACTGTTGTATATAGTTAAAGCACAGTAACACAACCGTTGTCATGGTTTTACCTCAGTAACCATAGTTTTACTGTTGTATTTGTAGTTAAAGCACAGTAACACAACCGTTGTCATGGTTTTACCTCAGTAACCATAGTTTTATTGTGGTATTTATATAGTTAAAGCACAGTAACACAACCGTTGTCATGGTTTTACCTCAGTAGTTTTACTGTTGTATTTGTAGTTAAAGCAGTAACACAACCGTTGTCATGGTTTTACCTCAGTAGTTTTACTGTTGTATTTGTAGTTAAAGCACAGTAACACAACCGTTGTCATGGTTTTATACATAAACACAACACTAACCATAGTTTTACTGTGGTAGTTAAAGCACAGTAACACAACCGTTGTCATGGTTTTACCTCAGTAACCATAGTTTTAGTGTGGTATTTGTAGTTAAAGCACAGTAACACAACACTTGTCATGGTTTTATACATAAACACAACACTAACCATAGTTTTACTGTGGTAGTTAAAGCACAGTAACACAACCGTTGTCATGGTTTTATACATAAACACAACACTAACCATAGTTTTACTGTGGTAGTTAAAGCACAGTAACACAACCGTTGTCATGGTTTACCTCAGTAACCATAGTTTTAGTGTGGTATTTGTAGTTAAAGCACAGTAACACAACACTTGTCATGGTTTTATACATAAACACAACACTAACCATAGTTTTACTGTGGTAGTTAAAGCACAGTAACACAACCGTTGTCATGGTTTTACCTCAGTAACCATAGTTTTAGTGTGGTATTTGTAGTTAAAGCACAGTAACACAACACTTGTCATGGTTTTATACATAAACACAACACTAAACATAGTTTTACTGTGGTAATTTAAGCACAGTAACACAACCGTTGTCATGGTTTTACCTCAGGAACCATAGTTTTACTGTGGTATTTGTAGTTAAAGCACAGTAACACAACACTTGTCATGGTTTTATACATAAACACAACACTAACCATAGTTTTACTGTGGTAATTTAAGCACAGTAACACAACCGTTGTCATGGTTTTACCTCAGGAACCATAGTTTTACTGTGGTATTTGTAGTTTAAGCACAGTAACACAACCGTTGTCATGGTTTTACCTCAGGAACCATAGTTTTACTGTTGTATTTGTATAGTTAAAGCACAGTAACACAACCGTTGTCATGGTTTTACCTCAGGAACCATAGTTTTACTGTTGTATTTGTAGTTAAAGCACAGTAACACAACACTTGTCATGGTTTTACTACATAAACACAACACTAACCATAGTTTTACTACATAAACACAACACTAACCATAGTTTTACTGTTGTATTTGTAGTTAAAGCACAGTAACACAACCGTTGTCATGGTTTACCTCAGTAACCATAGTTTTAGTGTGGTATTTGTAGTTAAAGCACAGTAACACAACACTTGTCATGGTTTTATACATAAACACAACACTAACCATAGTTTTACTGTGGTAGTTAAAGCACAGTAACACAACCGTTGTCATGGTTTTACCTCAGTAACCATAGTTTTAGTGTGGTATTTGTAGTTAAAGCACAGTAACACAACACTTGTCATGGTTTTATACATAAACACAACACTAAACATAGTTTTACTGTGGTAGTTAAAGCACAGTAACACAACCGTTGTCATGGTTTTACCTCAGTAACCATAGTTTTAGTGTGGTATTTGTAGTTAAAGCACAGTAACACAACACTTGTCATGGTTTTATACATAAACACAACACTAACCATAGTTTTACTGTGGTAATTTAAGCACAGTAACACAACCGTTGTCATGGTTTTACCTCAGGAACCATAGTTTTACTGTGGTATTTGTAGTTTAAGCACAGTAACACAACCGTTGTCATGGTTTTACCTCAGGAACCATAGTTTTACTGTTGTATTTGTATAGTTAAAGCACAGTAACACAACCGTTGTCATGGTTTTACCTCAGGAACCATAGTTTTACTGTTGTATTTGTAGTTAAAGCACAGTAACACAACACTTGTCATGGTTTTATACATAAACACAACACTAACCATAGTTTTACTGTTGTATTTGTAGTTAAAGCACAGTAACACAACCGTTGTCATGGTTTTACCTCAGGAATCATAGTTTTATTGTGGTATTTGTAGTTAAAGCACAGTAACACAACCGTTGTCATGGTTTTACCTCAGGAACCATAGTTTTATTGTGGTATTTGTATAGTTAAAGCACAGTAACACAACCGTTGTCATGGTTTTACCTCAGGAACCATAGTTTTACTGTTGTATTTGTATAGTTAAAGCACAGTAACACAACCGTTGTCATGGTTTTACCTCAGTAACCATAGTTTTACTGTTGTATTTGTAGTTAAAGCACAGTAACACAACCGTTGTCATGGTTTTACCTCAGTAACCATAGTTTTATTGTGGTATTTGTAGTTAAAGCACAGTAACACAACCGTTGTCATGGTTTTACCTCAGTAACCATAGTTTTATTGTGGTATTTGTAGTTAAAGCACAGTAACACAACTGTTGTCATGGTTTTACCTCAGTAACCATAGTTTTACTGTTGTATTTGTAGTTAAAGCACAGTAACACAACTGTTGTCATGGTTTTACCTCAGTAACCATAGTTTTACTGTTGTATTTGTAGTTAAAGCACAGTAACACAACCGTTGTCATGGTTTTACCTCAGTAACCATAGTTTTATTGTGGTATTTGTATAGTTAAAGCACAGTAACACAACCGTTGTCATGGTTTTACCTCAGTAACCATAGTTTTAGTGTGGTATTTGTAGTTAAAGCACAGTAACACAACACTTGTCATGGTTTTACTACATAAACACAACACTAACCATAGTTTTATTGTGGTATTTGTATAGTTAAAGCACAGTAACACAACCGTTGTCATGGTTTTACCTCAGGAACCACAACAATTGCCCTAACGTTTTAAATAACGCTGTAATCACGACAAGAGAACTGTACGTTTGAATGTTTTCTTTTTAGCCTTATTTAAACATATAACCAATTTAATTTGTCTTAGATTCTGGAGAAAAAATATGTAGTTAAAACAAAAATGACAAGAAAATAATATTATAATAACAGGGAACGTTCTGTCAATGCTCTTCTAACAAATGTTCTTCCTGTAACGCTAATATAACATTCATTCAATGTTATCTGGTCTTACGTTCTCAAAATGTCAGTACAAAAACATTATTTAAACATTATGCAGCGTTTAATCTGAGAAATTTCAGTTAAGCGTTTGTTTGTTAAAATGTTTTTTAAATGTTACTCCTTAACTTAATGTGAACTTTAGCACAACATATTTTTGTTCTGACCAGTGCAGTGAAGTCAGAGCTGGTCATGTTTGTGAGCTCCCTGGACTTGAAGTGCCCTTGGTCTGAAATGCCCCAGCATGCACTGCTTATTGAGCAAATCCACGTTTTAAAGCTTTGGGCTGTGATTTGCTGACCAGCTGCTGAGTTGAGTTTTTATGCCGGGAGCCAGGGGCCGTTTCACCGCTGATTACACTACTAAAGAGGCTGGAGAGACGCAGAACAATACGCCAGAGCTCACGTGTCACTAATGCCAGTGCTTTCAGAGAATGGGACGTGAATCACAGACGAGAAGCTGCTCTCTCTGAGGCTGTCATCATGCATCTGATCCATAATTCATTCTTAATAAAACAATACAATATAAGACGTTTTTTACCACTGGGCCCGTGAATCACAGAATATCATTTGCTAAATCACTTACATTTCTAATAGGCTGTATATTTTTACATTTTTGTTTTATTATTATTTGTTATTTGCTGAAAGTATGTTTTAAATTAAGGCCTTGACGTGAGAAGTCCTTTTCATCAGAAAAGATCTTTGCATGAGCTTGCGTTTCTAGTCTGCGTTCGCATGAATATATAAAGAGCACCTATTATGCAGAAATTCACAGTTTGAACATAAATGTAGGTCGGCAGTGTGTGTACACAACCACCCTAAAATGATAAAAATACACACACACTTCACTTTTAATACCCATAAATCATAAGCAGTGTCTCAGAATAAGCCATTGACGGTCTATTAGCATACTCTGTGGCGTCACATATGCTTAGGCCCCGCCCATGGATGCTGACGTACTTTGGCCTATTAGTTTAGACCCGCCCTATGGCATTACATATTACGCAGAGCATTCAAGGAAGAAATGTGTTCTCATTAAAGCTACTGAAGTTATTCTGTGGAGAGCAGTGAGTGATTTCCTGCTGTTTGATTGATATTAACAGCAGATAGAGCAGTAGGTGCTGTATATTACACTTTAACACACAGACCTAATACACACATGTGATTGGATGGTGGTGGTTTGCTATTGGTGGATCTCATGTGAGTGACAGGTGGCCCCGCCCTCGTGCTAGTAAACATCAGAGAACAAGAAGACTTCCCTACACGTTATGTATGTAAAAAGATTGGTATGTCAGATTATATTCATACTACACACATTTATGGGTACTTTAAGTTTAAAAAAAAAAAGTTATTGAGTATAATCAGAATACATTGCAGAACGTGATCGCCAAGATAGATACACATAAAATGAACAATGCACAAATACTCTCATATCAGATCAAAGAACTGTTCCTTATTGTGTAAACTGTTTTCTGAAAGAACTAATCATATGAAACGTGAGAGGAGCGTGCTCTTTTTTTCTCACGAGTATGACAAAATTAAAAAAAGGTCACATTTCGTTGTACTGCACTCCTTTTATATTTTAAGACAGTCACGTGGTGTCGCGGCCTCGCGTCGCCACGCCCCGCTACGCGAGCGTACGTGCGCGCTCACGTACAACGCGTGGTTCTTTCACATTGCCGTAAGTAGGGAAGACTAGTCCGTCGTTTTAAAGGTTCCAATCGTTCTTTTACATGTTTTAATTGCAATAAGCCACTCTGCGTCTTAGACTGAAGCCTTTTTGGTCTAGGGGTGGAGTGGAGAGTGTCGAGAGGCTCCCGCTGGAAGTCAACCGATCTTTTTTTGGCAGCACATTGCGGCGGATTTCATTCGAGGGGTGTTTGTTGGAAGAGAAATGGCCACTGAGGTGGAGACTCTCCTGCCGAACAACCCGCTGCTCAAGGCGGAGGAGCACGAGTGCCAGGACGGGAAAGAAGGAGGGTTCGTGGTGAAGGAGCAGAGCCTCAAACGGGCGAAAGACGAGAGCAACAGTCAGGCGAAGGAGAGCCTGGACCAGGAGAGCGAAGAGGACGCCTGTAAGAAGGAGTTTACAGAGGCACCGCCGCCCAAGGTGAACCCGTGGACGAAGAAGATGAGCGGCGTCAACGGACAAACGCTGCACGGTCAGTACCAGTGTGTGTGTGTGCGCTTCACATTTAACACAACAAACCGTTGCCAACGAGCGAGGCTCATCTGAACGCTCGTCCGGGAACGTTAGCAGAACGCTCCTTCAGTTATCTGGCGTTTAATAATGTTCTCAAAAGCTAGCGTGTTTATACAGCCTCACGTGACCGTTAAAGACGTTTCACTTGGACGGCACTTTAACGGTTTTTTTTAAACGCTGCAACTGTCTCAGAACATTCAAATGTTCAAATGGAACAAAGCATTTAAAAATAACGGCCGCTTGATGAGAAGGTTAGCAAGACGTTCGTGTGTGTGTGTGTTCGCTGGGATGTCAGATGGTGTTTATCTCGTTTCTCTATCACACACACACATGACAGCGGATTGTGAGCACCGCTAGGCCTCGGTAGATCTCTTTTAGGGCTCGTGTGTTTAAACACACACACCCGAGCGCAGAACAGGCCGCATCACGCGAGACTACAGCCGCAGATGAGGCTCAGGTTGTCTTGTTGTTCTTCAGCTTCATCGCTTTTGCGAACAAATGGCTATCGGGTTAGCATTAGCGGCCTGTGGTGCTGGAGCTCGTCTGACAGGCCGGGGCTAACGCGGGTCTACTGCAACATATAAAATCCCGATTGTTTATCGTTTTACACGCGTATCAGATGAGATTAAACGCATGTGTTCATTGTATTACATTGCAATCGCGCGATTATCCGCCGTTTTGTTGTGGGGCGACACGTGTGAGATCCACGTGTTTGTCGCGAGCCCGTTCGGATTCGGTTAAACGCGTTCTCGACCGCACATCTGCTCAAAATGGGGTTTGTATGAACGGCGCTCGTGACAGTTTGTCTCTCTCTCGCGCTGTTTAAAGCACGTGCCGCTGCTAGCCGTTAGCATTAGCCTCTTAGCGCTGCTCTCTGATTAATATTCATCGGCTTGATTGACACACGGGCAGCTTTCGCAAGCGTGCGCGCACTGCTTTATCTCAGCAGCGGAAAGTGATGTAGTGAAGGGCTCGTGGAGCTGCTATCAATCCCAGAGTTCCCTTGTGTGAAGGCAACGTGGTTGGTGCCATGTGATCACGTGTGGCTGCTTGAGCTTCGTGCGCTTTCCGCGATAATGCGTGTTGTGACGTCATGACAGCTGGCTATTATTGGTTCAGAGGTGATCGATCCGCCGCCATGTTGGATGATTGTTTGGGAATTGAGTTCGCATGCAGTGTGTGGTGTTTTTATATAATTGTGACCACAAAACTATTCAACATCTGGATCTGAGGGAGCAAAAACATCTGAATATTGAGAATTTCCTTTAAAGTTGTGCAAATGAAGACCGTAGCAATGTATATAAGGTGGTGGGACAAAAAAATGACATGCCGATTAATCGCGATATTTCCGGGCGCGACACGTTATCGATACGCTGTCTCCAAGTATTGCTATTTTATCAGAATATTTAAATTCATGTCTACATTGTGGCTGTTTACTGCTTTGGCTTCCTGTGGTGGCGCTTCACAGAACGTGAATACAGCGTCAAAATCACGTCTAGTTTGACATGTGAACATTTTTTAATCCATTCGCGTAGAAATCGAACATTTGAAGCGGAATAGATGCGCGTTCAAGGCGCTCCTTGAGAAAAATGCCATAAAAACACACTCTGCCTCTTCATTTTCTTAAAAAGCATTTAATAAATAAAGCATTAACAGCCACACAAATGTGGTTAGCAAGCGGTGATCGCCTGGATCTCACAACTCCAACAACACAAGATTTTCTTTATAAATAAACCACATATTTTAGCTTTAAACAACTATATTATCAACTGAAAAGCATTAAAACTACATTTAGTGACAAAATATCAGTATTTTTAATTATGCAGGGTTTCTCATCACGTGACAGCAGCAAGCCGGCTCCTGATTGGTTAACGCTCTTGGTACTCAGACGTGACCATACTTTATTACATAAGGTTTTTATACTGGGTGTTTTTTCTAATTTTTAGTAATGTGTACATTTTGCAATTTCCAAATATGTAATGTTGCTGCTATGAATAAGTCAGAGATAGTGACCTTTCTTCATTATAAATCATTTAGTCACATTTCTCATGGCTGTTTGATGGCTTTATATGCACTTACTGTACTTAAATGCAATTTCAAAAAAGATTAAATTATTTATTTCAGTAATAAAATAAACACTTGACACTTTTTTCATTTACAAAATGATATCGTGAGGGATTTTCTAGCACTATATCATCTGTCACAGAATCGCTGGTATCGTGATATATCGTTATCGTGGGCAAAATATTGTGATATTATCGTATCGTGTGTTGACCTGTGATTCCCACCCCTAATATATTTACGGTAGGACATTTATACAATATCTTCATTGGACATGATCTTAATATCCTAATGATTTATGGCATAAAAGAGAGATGGTTAATTTTGACCCACACGTTGTGTTGTTGGCTATTGCCCCAGATACACCGCATCACTTCCGGTGAGTGAGGTCAAAATACACCACACGTGCGAGAGGTCACCGCGCGTGTGTCCCATTGAGATACGCCGTATCGTGTGTTACGCTATGAAAGGCGTAGAGATGCGCGCGAGATCACTTCCGGTGAGTGAGGTCAAAATACACCACACGTGCGAGAGGTCACCGCCGCGTGTGTCCCATTGAGATACGCCGTATCGTGTGTTACGCTATGAAAGGCGAGATGCGCGAGATCACTTCCGGTGAGTGAGGTCAAAATACACCACACGTGCGAGAGGTCACCGCCGCGTGTGTCCCATTGAGATACGCCGTATCGTGTGTTACGCTATGATGGGCGTAGAGATGCGCGCGAGATCACTTCCGGTGAGTGAGGTCACACGATATGGTGTATATCGTGTGTTTTGACCTCACTCACCGGAAGTGATGGCGTGCTGATGTCATAGTGTTGTATTTGAGGTAATAATGATATAAAACTGTTGGGTTTCTCACACAAACCGATGGTTTGTGGTCACGAGTCGCAGGGTTTAATATGGATTCGTGTGTGTGTGTTTACTCTCATAGCTCTCATGGGGCGTTCACACCGGACGCGATTGACACAAATTATTCGCGCGAAGGTGAACGCTTGAACATTTTGAGTTTCCTCGCTTCATTCGCGTCATGGGAGGGGCTCTACCAGACACATGACTCGGTCACAAGGTCTTTTTTTGTATAAAATACTGCTGTTAATGTGTGACAACGTAGTTTGAATACTTTTCAGGTGATATAATAGTTGTTTAAAGCTCAAATGTGGTTTATTTATAAAGAGTGCCTATTTGAAGTGTTTATCTTCTGTTGTCGGAGTTGTGAGCTCCAGTTGATCAGCGGTGGCCGTGCTCGTTAACCCCGGAGAGAGCAGCCTTTCCTCGGCCAGTCCTTCCCACATTAGCCACTCGCTCTGATGGCTCTGTGGTGTCTCCAGCTATAATTCCTCTTGTGTGTGTGTGTGTGTGTGTAAGTGTAACGGGCGATCTTTGGTCTCATGGATATTTAATTTGTTCCCTGGCAAATCGTTTAGGCTGAGGGCAAAGTTAAGTTTCATAACTTTTTTTATTTTTAGGCTATTTAACTTTAATTTACCGTTGTAGCGAACTTGCACTGACTTTGAATGTTTGACTGAATTGTTTGCTTTTTCAAAGCTTATTATACATTTTAAGCTAATACTTTTGTATTATTGATTATACATAAACTGGCATTTAACAAGAAGAGACTGCTTGTGGTTTATGTCATTTAATATGATCACAGTGATAGTCATATGCACACTTGTCTGAACCAGATATTAATATATGATTAATAATCTTTTCTCCTCATTGTTGTCACTACTAGAGCAAGCTCCTGATTGGTTAACGCGGTGCAAATATCCGCCAAAATTCAGATTTTTCAACTTGAGCGTTTGCGTGTTTCGCGCCGCAGAATGGCTATTCGCGTCTCTGCATTGACTTAACATGTAAATCACTCGCGTCCGGTGTGAACGCACCATCACACTCTCATCTGTTCCCATTGACATGCATTATACGACTGACATATATATATTTAGCAAAAATAGTAAAAAAAAAACAACAACTTTATTTTGGCTTAAAATATCGTGTTACATATCGTATCGTGACACACCCCTAGTCTTATCTAACGAAACGATCGGTCATTAAAAAAAAAATCAAAAGTTGAAGTTTTATAAGCTCAAATGTCGGCCTTGCTCTGTTCTGTGAAATGTGTGTACGTGACGTCACGTGATACGCAGTTACGTTGGAAAGGTCCCGCTTGTCGTAGGCGGAAGGACAGAGTCGTTGTTGAACGTGCACATACTTTACAAAAAAGGGAGTTAAAGGTAAAACAGCGACGTCGGACGATTGTGAATCCTCCTTCCGATCATTTGAAAACACTGACTCTGTACTTCCGCCTACGACAAGCGGGACCTTTCCAACGTAACTGCGTATCACGTGACGTCACGAACACACATATCACAGAACGGAGCAAGGCCGACATTTGTGCTTATAAAACTTCAACTTTTGATTTTTTTTGTTTTAAATGACATGTTTGCATCAAAAACCTTAATTTATTTTCGACTGAAAAAAGAAAGAAAGACATGGACATATTGGATGACATGGGGGTGAGTAAATTATCAACAAAAGTTTTTTTAAAAGTGAACTAATCCTTTAATGACCAATTAATCGATTAATGGTTAGCCGTAACACTGTAATATGCGTCTCCAGCAGTGGCTTATAGCCGACAGCATGACAGGTGTGCATTACTGCTCAAAACACCAAGACAACGAGAAGGGTTTTTCATCTAAATAAAGGACTATAGGATTGTAAAATCAGTCGACGGGATTGATCATTTAATTAAATTATTTCATAATCAAATATAACCTCTAATTCAACATGTCACCAACGCCACCTCAGACCTGTGACGCAGAATGTGCTCACGCTCTGGAACGACGACACCTAAACCCAATGAATTCACAACCATTTATAACAATAGTGTTCTCATTAGGGCAGTACACACTGTTTTTCAAGTTCAACTCCACCAGCGTTAATCTCCTGACTGCTTTGTCGGACAAATCGGCAAATTCTGCGATGTGATTGGTCAGATCTACTGTCAATCAAACTCGCTGCGGAGGTTGATTTGTCTGCTCAGGCTGGCCGTTCTGCGAGTTATCTTCCATTTTAAAAACACACTGGCTATTATTCACTTGATTTGGTCATGGGCCAACGCTACAATACGTTTAGAGCGCCCTCTATTGGATGAGAGCGCAAACAATAAAATAAAAAACAAACGGTCTAATCATAGACTGTAAAAAATGCGCTATATAGCACTTTAAAAAACGGATAGTTTCTGTATACTTCGATTACGGATATTTCACGTCATATTCGAATACATATTCGAATATCGAATAAAAAGTGACAGCCCTAGTTCTCATTAATGTTATGTAATATGACAGTCCCAATCATAGTTATTATGTATTGCTGTAAGAGCTGAAGCGCTGAATGAAACACTGAAGCCCTATGCTAGCACGTTTTATTCAGCTAAAAGAAACGCATCCTATATGAAATTAATCACATATATACAACATAAATGTAAAATTACACATTTCATCTGCACAAACTAACGCGAATGTACAAGTGAACTGCGAGTAAGAATGCGTGACTCCTGCAACTAAACCCATTCACAATCACACTGTGTTATTACACTGGTGTTCTCATTAATGTTATGTAATCGAACAATCATAGTTGTTATTAGTTGTGCATTGCTGAAGCTGATCACCTGCACGCTTTACTACCACTCTAATTCTTAACACAAAAATACAAAATAAACACAATATTACAACTTACATTTGCACAAAAGGCTGCGAATGCACACGCACACTTGCAGTCATGATGAAGGTGTAGCTCGAGCTGTAAAATGGTCCCAAACAGAACTCCAGTGCGCTCGCTTTATTCTTCCTCCTGTGTTTTGCGGTTGAGCCGCACGCACATGCATGACCCTACTTAATCAATCAGCGATTAATCTCTGACATCCCTACTTAGAATTGATATCACGATTCTCTGCAACGATTTTCTTATGAAGTGTAATGTTTATTGCACACATGAACCATGACAAAAAATGGGCAGTGCCAAAAATATTTGTTTATAACATTGCACATCACCACAAGCCTGCAAACACAGAGGCTTTAATGAATAAAGAAGAAACACTTTCACTGCTGGCCTTTTCTACAATTAACATTCAACTGGCCATTCAATAGGATACCAAAGAAGTTAAACGCTGAATATGGCTTTAAATGGGCTAATCTGAGGGTTCAGTGTCTAAAGAAAAGGAGCATCAATTCACCCTTCGCTGCTAGTTTGAGGCGCGCGCAGCCGCACACACCTTTCACTCAGACAGATCGCGACGGCAGCTTAGCGGATTACCGGGTTTGAATGATCAGATATATGTAAGAATGCCTGTCCTGCTGAGTGAGTATCCAGGTAAACCCAGTCAGGTGTGTCTTTAGTAGCAAACAGAGTTGAGTGAGAAACCGTGTTACTGTGACTTCGGTCCGAGCTCTTAAAGGGCCGGGTGTACACTATTCTATACATTCTTTGCTTTAAAAATTTGTACCTTTTTAGATTTACATTTTGTCAAGGGCTTGTTTATTTATAATATAGGGCAGTACTGAATGCCAAAGCTGCAAGTTAATATTTTTAAGTCAAATTGTGATAAATTAGTCGATAGATTAATCGCTCGTGGCATCGCTAATTAGTCATTAGTGGCAGCCCTAGTCTTGTGTAGATCTAACGGGTGATCTTTGCTCTCATTATGAGTAGCATCATAAACACTGTCGCTTGTGGCTTTCAACTAATCGTCCAGCCCTAGTCCTGACCCATGGCGAGTGACCTCTGACCCGACCCATGGTGAGTGACCTCTGACCCGACCCATGGTGAGTGACCTCTGACCCGACCCATGGCGTGTTGGTGAACGCAGAGGACCGAGCAAAGCAAAACTCCGCTCGCTGATGAGTCTGTAATGAGAGTTTTTTTTTAAAGAGAATTGTGGGAGAAGCTTGAGTGTGTTTGACGGGTGAGAAACGTCGACTCTCACCTGATGTTCACACTGACTGGCTTTACTATCGGAGAAGCTAACACACGCGAGGTCGCGCGGACATGAGTTGCTATTAAAGCTGATAGCCTGCCGGAAGCTGCGACCCAAACTGTCTGTGCGCTGATTTGCAGTGAAAGGGAGAACTATAACACAGATTGTGTTGGAGGAAATGTGTGGAAAGACACAGGGAGCAAAGGGAGGTCAATACATCATTCACTCGGGCCAAACAGATTTACCTCAGATTTCAGCCAAAATCTGTCTGCGAGTGAAATCGTGATGTGTGAACTTGGCATAAGCTTACACTACTCCCACGTCATGTGCCGGGTCAGAGGTCAAATTGTGATGGTTGTGTTGACTGTCAGTGGAGACCGAAATCTCTCAAATGTGTGTTCTGAAGATGAAGACGCTTTTAATGAGTTTACCTCAACATAGAATCCACTCTGCACTTCACAAACTACACGGACTCACTCACTCACTCACTCACGGACTCACTCACTCACGGACTCACTCACACAATCACACACTCACTCACTCACTCACTCACTCACACACACACTCTCACACACACTCACTCACTCACGGACTCACTCACTCACTCACTCACGGACTCACTCACACACTCACTCACTCACACACTCACTCACTCACACACTCACTCACGGACTCGATCACGCACTCACTCACTCACTCACACACTCACAGACTCGATCACTCACTCACTCACTCACTCACTCACACTCACTCACTCACTCACTCACGCACGCACTCACTCACTCACGGACTCGATCACGCACTCACTCACGCACTCACTCACTCGCTCACGGACTCGATCACGCACTCACTCACTCACTCACAGACTCGATCACGCACTCACTCACACACTCACCACGCACGCACTCACTCACTCACGGACTCACTCGCCACAGACTCGATCACGCACTCACTCACTCACGCACGCACTCACTCACTCACTCACTCACTCACGCACGCACTCACTCACTCACGGACTCGATCGCGCACAGACTCCTCGCTCACTCACTCACGGACTCGATCACGCACTCACGGACTCGATCATGCACTCACGGACTCGCCGCCACGGACTCGCCGCGACGCACACACACACTCACGGACTCGCCGCTCACGGACTCGCCGCGCACGCACACACTCACGCCTCACCACACTCACTCACACTCACTCACTCACACACTCACTCACACTCACTCACGCACACACTCACTCACTCACTCACGGACTCTATCACGCACTCACACTCACTCGCTCACGGACTCGATCACGCACGCACTCACTCACGGACTCGCCACGCACTCGGCCGCCACGACTCGCCACCACTCACGCACTCACTCACCACCACCACGCACCACTCACACACACGCCGCTCACTCACTCACTCACCACTCACCACGGACTCGATCACGCACTCACCACGGACTCTATCACTCACTCACACTCACTCGCCACGGACTCGATCACGCACGCACTCACTCACGCACTCACTCACGCGCTCACTCACTCACTCACTCACTCACTCACTCACTCACTCACACACTCACTCACTCACTCACGGACTCGATCACGCACTCACTCACTCACGCACTCACTCACTCACCACGGACTCGATCACGCACTCACTCACTCACGCACTCACTCACTCACGCTCTCACTCACTCACGGACTCGATCATGCACTCACTCACGCACTCACTCACTCACGCACTCACTCACTCACGCACTCACTCACTCACGCACTCGATCACGCACACTCACGCACTTACTCACCACGGACTCGATCACGCACTCAGTCACTCACGGACTCGATCACGCACTCACCCACCACTCCTCACCACTCACCACACACTCACCACGGACTCGATCACGCGACTCACTCACGCACTCGCCACTCACTCACCACGGACTCGATCACGCACTCGCTCACTTACTCACTCACTCACTCACTCACTCACGGACTCGATCACGCACTCACTCACTCACTCACGGACTCGATCACGCACTCACTCAGTCACTCACGGACTCGATCACGCACTCACTCACTCACCACGGACTCGATCACGCACTCACTCACTCACTCACGGACTCGATCACGCGCTCACTCACTCACGGACTCGATCACGCACTCACTCACGGACTCGCTCACTCACTCACAGACTCACTCACTCACGGACTCACTCACTCACGGACTCGATCACGCACTCACTCACGCGCCGCTCACTCACTCACCACCACCACGGACTCGATCACGCACTCACTCACGCGCCGGTCACTCACTCACCACGCACTCACTCACACTCACACTCACTCACCACCACCACCACTCACCACACACACTCACTCACTCACGGACTCGATCACGCACTCACTCACTCACGGACTCGATCACGCACTCACTCACCACGGACTCGATCACACACTCACTCACTCACACACTCACCACGGACTCGATCACGCACTCACTCACCACGCTCACACACTCACCACTCACTCACGCGCCGCTCACTCACTCACTCACTCACGGACTCGATCACGCACTCACTCACGGACTCGCTCACTCACTCACTCACGCCGCCGGTCACTCACTCACTCACGGACTCGCTCACCACTCACTCACGGACTCGCTCACTCACCACGGACTCACTCACACTCACCACCACTCACACACTCACTCACCACGGACTCGATCACTCACTCACTCACACTCACTCACTCACGGACTCGATCACGCACTCACTCACTCACGGACTCGATCACGCACTCACTCACTCACGGACTCGATCACGCACTCACTCACTCACGGACTCGATCACGCACTCACTCACCACGGACTCGATCACGCACTCACTCACTCACACACTCACTCACCACTCACCACGCGCCGCTCACTCACACACTCACTCACTCACGGACTCGATCACTCACTCACTCACTCACCACGGACTCGATCACGCACTCACCACCACGCGCCTCTCACTAACTTACTCACACACTCACCACTCACCACCACGGACTCGATCACTCACGCCTCACTCACCACGGACTCGATCACGCACTCACTCGCTCCACTCACTCGCTCACTCACTCACTCACTCACTCACTCACTCACTCACTCACGGACTCGATCACGCACTCACTCACGCACTCGCCACCACGGACTCGATCACGTACTCGCCACTCACACACTCACTCACACACTCACTCACCACTCACTCACTCACTCATTCACGGACTCGATCACGCACGCCGCTAACTCACTCACCACGGACTCGATCACGCCGCCGCTCACTCACTCACTCACTCACTCGCTCATTCACGGACTCGATCACGCACGCGCTAACTCACTCACTCACGGACTCGATCACGCGCTCGCTCACTCACTCACTCACGCACTCACTCACTCACTCACTCGCTCACTCATTCATTCACGGACTCGATCACGCACGCCGCTAACTCACTCACCACGGACTCGATCACGCCGCCACTCACTCACTCACTCACTCACCGATCACGCACTCACTCACGCACTCGCCACTCACGCACTCGCTCACTCACGGACTCACTCACGCACTTGCTCACTCGATCACGCACTCGCTCACGCACTTGCTCACGCACGGACTCGATCACGCGCTCGCTCACTCACTCACTCACTCCCTCACGGACTCGATCACGCGCTCGCTCACTCACTCACGGACTCGCTCACTCACGCACTCGCTCACTCACTCGCTCACTCACGCACTCACTCACGCACTTGCTCGCTCACTCACGGACTCGATCACGCACTTGCTCACTCGATCACGCACTCGCTCACTCACTCACTCACTCACTCACGCACTCACTCACTCACTCACACACTCACTCGCCACTCACACGGACTCGATCACGCACTCACACGGACTCGATCACTCACTCACTCACTCACCACGGACTCGATCACGCGCCGCTCACTCACTCACGGACTCGCCACTCACGCACTCGCTCACTCACGGACTCACTCACGCACTTGCTCGCTCACTCACGGACTCGATCACGCACTTGCTCACTCGATCATGCGCTCGCTCACTCACTCACTTACGGACTCACTCGCTCACTCACACGGACTCGATCACGCACTCACACACGGACTCGATCACTCACTCACTCACTCACACACTCACTCACTCACGGACTCACTCACTCACTCACTCACGGACTCGATCACGCACTCACTCACTGACTCGCCACTCACTCACTCACGGACTCACTCACTCACGGACTCACTCACGCACTCACTCACTCACGGACTCGATCACGCACTCACTCACTCACGGACTCGATCATGCACTCACTCACTCACGCACGCACTCACTCACTCACCACCACTCACTCACTCACCACTCACGCTCTCACTCACTCACGGACTCGATCACTCACTCGCTCACGGACTCGATCACGCACTCACTCGCGCGCTCACTCACTCGCTCACTCACTCACGGACTCGATCACGCACTCACTCACGCACTCGCTCACTCACGGACTCGATCACGCACTCGCTCACCACACTCACTCACTCACTCACTCGCCACTCGCTCACTCGCTCATTCACGGACTCGATCACGCACGCTCACTCACTCACTCACGCACTCACTCACTCGCTCACTCACGGACTCGCTCACTCACGCACTCGCCACCGCCACCACGGACTCACGCACTCGCTCACTCACGCGCTCACTCACGCACTCACTCACGCACTTGCTCACCGCCACCACGGACTCGATCACGCGCCGCTCACTCACTCACGGACTCGCCACCACGGACTCGCCACTCACGGACTCGCCACCACGGACTCGCCACTCACGCACTCGCTCACTCACTCGCTCACTCACGGACTCACTCACGCACTTGCTCGCTCACTCACGGACTCGATCACGCACTTGCTCACTCGATCACTCACTCACTCACACTCACTCACTCACACACTCACTCGCTCACTCACACACGGACTCGATCACGCACTCACACACGGACTCGATCACGCACGGACTTGATCACGCACTCACTCGCTCGCGCACTCGCTCACTCACTCGCTCACTCACTCACTCACTGCCTTAATTCTACGTGGCATTGATTCACCAAGGAGCTGAAAGCATTCTTTAGAAATGTTGGCCCATATTGATAGGATAGCATCTTGCAGTTGATGGAGATTTGTGGGATGCACATCCAGGGCACGAAGCTCCCGTTCCACCACATCCCAAAGATGCTCTATTGGGTTGAGATCTGGTGACTGTGGGGCCATTTTAGTTCAGTGAACTCATTGTCATGTTCAAGAAACCAATTTGAAATGATTGGAGCTTTGTGACATGGTGCATTATCCTGCTGGAAGTAGCCATCAGAGGATGGGCACATGGTGGTCATAAAGGGATGGACATGGTCAGAAGTAGGGATGCACCAAATCAAAATTCTTGGCCGAAACCGAAAAAGAGGAAACCAAGGCCGAAAACCGAAACACCAAAATAAATTATGCCAATTATTAGTACAATTGCATTTATGGCTATGACTGTGTAACTTTATTAAAAATCAAGGCAGTGCAATTGCATAAATTAATATTAAAGTTTCACATAAAAAATAAATTACAAATTATGCAAATATGTATTTAGCACATTGCAACAATGCACAGTATAAAATAAAAATGTTTAACTTGACCTCACTGAAATTATAATGTACAGGCCTACTGGCAGAAAGGTATATACAGTATTTAATACAGTAATCAAACATAAAATAACTGCATATTTAACTGTTTAAATTAAAGATTAATCCTTATTAAACTTACAAAAGCTATTCAATCAACAGCAGTGAGTGATGCCCTTGTCTTTTGTTGAGATTAAACACACCGCAGTAAAGGCTACTGCCCCTTTAAGAGCCGATGCAGGGACATGCGCTGCCTTTCTCGACTGTATACAGTTCACTTAAGGATTATAGAGACTATGTCTGCTAGAATGCTCATGAAGATGGACATGTTGACATACTTTTTGTGTGAGTTTGTCCGTTTAAGCGCAAGACTTGAAAGAGAACTCAATATTTGCTGTGAGACGAGTGCGCCGGGTGAGTGCACAGAGACAGATCTTCTCACAGCGCGTGAGTTCTCATTCCCGTCTTCTGGCTCTACACCCGGTGATGACGTGAAAACGACTGGTCATATTCGGATATATGGCAGCACTCGCATGCATTGAACAAAGTGTACAAAGAGAGACCGTTTTTTCTTTTATTATCGCTGTTGTTGTAGTGTATCACTGAGGAGCCAGCACGTGTATCCAGCAACAGAAACAGAAACAAAGCATTATTTTCAAGTTAACCCATAGATGCGTCATCAGATGTGAGATGAAGCACATACGTTCACACCGCAGACATGTTGCTTGTTGAGACCGTTTAGACCACCACGTGCAGGTCGCGGTTTTTGTTTGCGTCATCACAACATTTCGGCCGTATTGTTTCGGTGATAAAAGTCTTTCGGCCGAAAACCTGTCCGAATATTCGGTGCATCCCTAGTCAGAAACAATGCTCAGGAAGGCCGTGGCATTTAAACCATGCCCAATTGGCACTAAGGGGCCTAAAGTGTGCCAAGAAAACATCCCCCACACCATTACACCACCACCACCAGCCTGCACAGTGAAAACATTCCCCACACCATTACACCACCACCACCAGCCTGCACAGTGAAACATCCCCACACCATTACACCACCACCACCAGCCTGCACAGTGAAAACATCCCCACACCATTACACCACCACCACCAGCCTGCACAGTGGGAACAAGGCATGATGGGTCCATGTTCTCATTCTGTTTATGCCAAATTCTGACTCTACCATCTGAATGTCTCAACAGAAATCGAGACTCATCAGACCAGGCAACATTTTTCCAGTCTTCAACGGTCCAATTTTGGTGAGCTTGTGCAAATTGTAGCCTCTTTTTCCTACTCGTAGTGGAGATGAGTGGTACCCGGTGGGGTCTTCTGCTGTTGTAGCCCATCCGCCTCAAGGTTGTGTGTGTTGTGGCTTCACAAATGCTTTGCTGCATACCTCGGTTGTAACGAGTGGTTATTTCAGTCAAAGTTGCTCTTCTATCAGCTTGAATCAGTCGGCCCATTCTCCTCTGACCTCTAGCATCAACAAGGCATTTTCTCCCACAGGACTGCCGCATACTGGATGTTTTTCCTTTTCACACCATTCTTTGTAAACCCTAGAAATGGTTGTGCGTGAAAATCCCAGTAACTGAGCAGATTGTGAAATACTCAGACCGGCCCGTCTAGCACCAACAACCATGCCACGCTCAAAATTGCTTAAATCCCCTTTCTTTCCCATTCTGACATTCAGTTTGGAGTTCAGGAGATTGTCTTGACCAGGACCACACCCCTAAATGCACTGAAGCAACTGCCATGTGATTGGTTGATTAGATAATTGCATTAATGAGAAATTGAACATGTTCCTAATAATTATTTTGGTGAGTGTAGATTTTTAATTTTATCTTTTGTTTTTAAAAATAAGCACAAAAAAATGCAAATTACAAACAATATCAGTGTTTCCCACAGAATAGGAACCGATTTGTGGTGGTGGGCAGGCGGCCGGCCGAGGGGGGTGGCGTTGGTGATTGGTACAAATATCGATTTCGATCTTGATTCAGTATCATTTCATATGTATATAGCCTACTGTACATATAAGGAAAATAAGTTTGCCTTTTGAGCACTACACAAAATGTTCTTGTGTTAAATTATATTTGCTTGCATTCATTAATGTCCACGTGTGTGTGTGTGCTTATATAAGTATCATTAAAAACATTAGGATGTCAGTTATTGTTTTAAATTTTCACATTTAAAGAAATCAAGTGTTTGATCATGTCTAAATATATATTCAAATGCAAAACCTAAAAATAAGGAAGCAGTTATGATCTGCAATACTTTGAGCAACTACACTAGATACATGAATACTTTATTAAAGAGCCATACAGGCTTATAGTGGGTAAATCCATTAAAGTGTCCATTAAATAGTTGTAACTATGATGCTAAATTCAAAATTGCTTAATATGGCTTTGGATGAAAGATAAATCACTTGTTCATATCAGTGAGCAAGAGTTGTTGTGTAAGCTTTTTGTTATCATTCTTTGTTTTCAGTGTTAATATATTTTCCATTAAATACAATATAAAAGGGTTTCAGCACTTCACCCAGTTGAGAGGTTGCAGTTGCAGTATACAGCATGAATGACCACACCCCTCTGAAACCCAATTTAGAAATTAATCTTTATATCTAGGACACATTTAGTTTTTTTTAAATAATATGTTCAGATGTGGTCAGGTGTACTCACTGTGCACAGCACACATGACCACATCTGAACATATCATTATTATTAAAAAATAATAATACAACTATTTAATGGACACTTTTCACATTTCTGAAGTTCTCAGAACTGATATAATTGTGTCTGGGTAAACACAGATAATGTTTAGTGGAAGTATAGTGGTAATGTAGCTGTGAACTACAGCAAATATAACTGATTTCATTTTTTCCCCAGTATCTACAGCTCCATAAAAACAATAAATAAAGTTAATATAGTATATGGTAAGGACTAGGCTTGCTACGATAGTCAGTGTTACCGGTGTTACCGGCGTGCAGACTCAACACCGGTTACATCACTTGCACACCGTGCCACCGCCCCAACGACAAAATTATTTTATTATAGTAATCCAATAATTTAGTTCAGTTAGAGACCACAGACAGTAGGATTAAAATTGTAACGTGTGCTTAATGAATCATGTTCAGAGCAACACAAACGCAGCAGGAGTCAGGAGAGCCAAGAGCTGAAAGACCAGATGATAACCGAAGATTTGGGTTCAAAGCGAAATGTAAAAGCGCCTAATTACGTGAGTTTGTCATTGTACTGTGTTGTTGTATTTTTCATGAAGATTAATAGGCTAATAATCCCACAATTCAAACAACCCGCTCCCGAATTGCGCTTATCCGAAACCTGAAACTAAAATGTGTGCGGCCGCTCAGAGCGCGCATTTAGGGACGAACTGTCATTCACGGTGTCTGTGCACTGGCGCATTTTTAGTTTATGCATATTATGGAAGCTTGACTTTCATATGAATTCAATGAAATCACTCGCTTTGCTCCGCTCCGTTATGAATGCCTGAGCGGCCGTGTGCTTTCTGGTTATATAGAGTTAGCGATTTAAAAGCCCAGCCGGGGATACCGGTATTACCGGTGGGGAAATTTCATCACCGTCACATCCCTGGTAAGGATATATTATATTTATAATGCAAGCAATCAGTCAGTAAATAAATAAACTCACTTACATCTGGTCCGTCGATGAAGCCATGTCTAATCAGCCGTCCAATCACAACTGACTTTGAAACACAGAGTTAACCAATGACATTTCAGTTTACAATGAAATAAGTAAAGTCCCACCCCACGGCTGCCAAAATAAAAAAAAATTGCTTCGCGTGAGCAAAATAGAAGCACGGACGCGCTTGTGCAATACTTCACTTCAAAATTATAGTTTCCTCAGCCCCGTCTCATCCCAGATGTTCATGTCTTTCTTCACAAGTTTCTTGAGGAAAACATTCCAGGATTTTTCTCCTCATAATGGACTTCAATGGGAACCAACGGCTGAAGGTCCAAATCACTGCAGTTTCAGAGGAAGGGCTTCAGAGGCTCTGACCGATCCCAGAGGAATAGAGTCTGATCCAGACAAACCATCCCACATTTACAACACAAATACACATTTATACACTTTTAACCTCAAATGCTCGACTTCAGTGTTGTTCTTTATCACGTCGGATAGGTCCGGATGTAGGTGGAAGTGCCGACCCAGTGCCGAAAAACTCCACCTTTAAGTCGTCCAACATTTAATTTGTGTAAAGGGCGTTTTATTTAGTCTTTGCATGTTTGTTTTAACACTGGGTCGGCTCTTCCACATGTGTCACGTGACCTTTCCCACGTAATGACTTCATACGCCCTCGAGCTTTTGAGGTTAAAAGTATATAAATGTTTATTTTGTTGAAAATGTCAGCTGGTTTGTCTCGATCATCTGGGATCGTGCAGAGCCTCTGAAGCCCTTCCTCTGAAACTGCATTGGACCTTCAGCCGTTGGTTCCCATTGAAGTCCATTATGTGGAGAAAAATCCTGGAATTCTCTTATCGGTCCAATAACATTAAAAATGAACATATGGTGACGTGTGTCCCTCTTTCTTTGCTTTTTCTCCCAGTTTGTATCCTTTACTCTAAATTTGTTTAATAATGACAGGCTTAAACCAGTGTGGTTCCAGCCTCAGTTTGCGTGACACCAGTCTAGTGTGCCACTGTTCATGTTTTAGAGCAAATACAGCTAATTCAGAATTGATTTGACCCGTTTTTAATTGTGCTCTTTTTGTTGCTTCTCTAGAGCATTCTGGGCCCACAAAGGTTGTGAAGGCGGGAAATACACGAACGAGACGCGGAGGAAAGGTGAGTGCGTTCCCTACTCCCTACAGGAGCAGGACTGTTCGACCTACACATGTTTACCAGGTTTACACCATTACATTTACCGAATACAATCCCTAAAGGTCCGTTCACGCCGAGAGCGATAGCTTCACCAGCGCACGATATCTCGCTCCGTTTATTATAAGCACTGCAGTTCTGGTGTCTGTCGCTTTAAATGCGCAGACTCTTTAGGGTGGATTCTGATTGGCTGACAGAGTTTATCGTTCATCAGCTGTGATTCCAGCGATACCGTGGTAGTTGTGGTGTGGCTTTTTACATTTAGAACGATTGTAGCAACTATACCGTCATCGTAACCATCCTGGATTTGTGACGTCAGTCACGCCCCAAACACTGCGCTAGGAGTGGAGAATCAGCTCAGGGTCTGTTTTAACTGTGAAAGTGACTTGAAACAACACAATTGACTCGTCTGAGAACCGTCTATTCAGGTAATCTAACCGAATCCAGATGATCAATCTGCTTGTATTCATGCATGTTTATGTGGCCGTTCACGCTGATTGAGCGAGTACACCACATATGAAGCGCTTCAGTTGTAATGTATCCTCAGCACACCTTCAGATGTTCATTTATGTTTATTCTTTGACTATGACGAGATGATCGCGTTCACTCGCCTGTACAGTGATCAGTCACACCACAACAGCATTAAACGACATTAGCTGTTGAAGATTGGATTCAGTACACACACGTACCGAAACGCTTCAGACGAATGTGTGTGCCGTTACACCCCTGATCATTAGTGGTCTTCTGGGCTCTGTGGGTGTGCTGTTGTGGTCAATCTGCTGCTGTCAAACAGGTTTAACACGCTGATGTTTTTGAAGGTGGGGGATTTTGGAGATGCTAACAACTGGCCGACACCTGGAGAGATTGCTACGAAGGAAGTTCAGGTAAGAGAGCGTAAAACTAAATGAACGTATTCCTCATCTGTACCAGATCCCTCAATCCTGACGCCTGTTGCTGTTCCTTTATGCATCATTCTCTGAAGATACACACATCTTTCCACGGCGTTCATGTTTTTTTAAAGTAACCTATGAGGAAGTGCAAGTTTACTGATATTTTGTTCAATTTAAATATGTTCTTCGTAAATTTATGATTCTGTATTTCATTCTGTATGTTTTTTAATTGCGCGATATAGGTCTTAAATTTAATTCATAATGGTCTTAAAAAGGTCTTAAAAAGTCTTAAATTTGAATTGTTGAAACCTGCAAGAACCCTGCAAGGAGCTCCTAAGTTGGAAAAAAAATTTAGCAGCACATTTAGAAACTTTAACTAACTTTTTGCTTTAATGTAAAGTACACAGGAACAGATTTGGCCATATAGTGTTATTTTAGTATCACTCAAAGACTTATCGTTTTCGTTAATATAATGAGTTCAATTTATTTTTTATATTTGCTTTTATTTTAGTTGAAAGTAATTTTGTTGTTTTTATTAGGTTTTTGTTTGTAAAAATTAGTTTTTAATGGTAATTTCAGTTTTAGTTTGGTACATCAGGTTAATTGCAACTAAATGAAAATAAGAAAGGTTTAAGTTTTTTTCTTTTATGTCAGTTAACATTGATTTCAATGTTTTTATGTTTGAGTTTTTAACTATAATTACACTAATGATAGTAAAATCTGTACATTTAATAACCAAATAATGTTCAGTCTTTCTTGTGCCAGTGCGTCCCTGACAGAAGATACAAGTGTTCAGTTTAAATTAAATAGAAATTAAAATAACATAACACAAATAACATAGAATATCACAGTTTGTGTAGCCAAATAATAACCGGTGTGGAAATCTGACTTTTGTTTAATAAACTAGCCTGAAATACAGCAGGACTCTTACAGTATAAACACCGCACGCCACACATTACAGTATAAACACAGCACGCCACACATTACAGTATAAACACCGCACGCCACACATTACAGTATAAACACAGCACGCCACACATTACAGTATAAACACAGCACGCCACACGTTACAGTATAAACACAGCACGCCACACGTTACAGTAGAAACACAGCACGCCACACGTTACAGTATAAACACAGCACGCCACACGTTACAGTATAAACACAGCACGCCACACGTTACAGTATAAACACAGCACGCCACACGTTACAGTAGAAACACAGCACGCCACACGTTACAGTATAAACACAGCACGCCACACATTACAGTATAAACACAGCACGCCACACATTACAGTATAAACACAGCACGCCACACATTACAGTATAAACACAGCACGCCACGTTACAGTATAAACACAGCACGCCACACATTACAGTATAAACACAGCACGCCACAGTATAAACACAGCACGCCACACGTTACAGTATAAACACAGCACGCCACGTTACAGTAGAAACACAGCACGCCACACATTACAGTATAAACACAGCACGCCACACATTACAGTAGAAACACAGCACGCCACACGTTACAGTATAAACACAGCACGCCACACGTTACAGTATAAACACAGCACGCCACACGTTACAGTAGAAACACAGCACGCCACACGTTACAGTATAAACACAGCACGCCACACATTACAGTATAAACACAGCACGCCACACGTTACAGTATAAACACCGCACGCCACACATTACAGTATAAACACAGCACGCCACACATTACAGTAGAAACACAGCACGCCACACGTTACAGTATAAACACAGCACACACGTTACAGTAGAAACACAGCACGCCACACATTACAGTAGAAACACAGCACGCCACACATTACAGTATAAACACAGCACGCCACACGTTACAGTATAAACACAGCATGCCACACATTACAGTAGAAACACAGCACGCCACACGTTACAGTAGAAACACAGCACGCCACACGTTACAGTATAAACACAGCACGCCACACGTTACAGTAGAAACACAGCACGCCACACATTACAGTATAAACACAGCACACCACACATTACAGTATAAACACAGCACGCCACACATTACAGTATAAACACAGCATGCCACACATTACAGTATAAACACAGCACGCCACACGTTACAGTAGAAACACAGCACGCCACACATTACAGTATAAACACAGCACACCACACATTACAGTATAAACACAGCACGCCACGTTACAGTATAAACACAGCATGCCACACATTACAGTAGAAACACAGCACGCCACACGTTACAGTAGAAACACAGCACGCCACACGTTACAGTAGAAACACAGCACGCCACACGTTACAGTAGAAACACAGCACACATTACAGTATAAACACAGCACACCACACATTACAGTATAAACACAGCACGCCACACGTTACAGTAGAAACACAGCACGCCACACATTACAGTAGAAACACAGCACGCCACACATTACAGTATAAACACAGCACGCCACACGTTACAGTATAAACACAGCATGCCACACGTTACAGTAGAAACACCGCACGCCACACGTTACAGTAGAAACACAGCACGCCACACGTTACAGTATAAACACAGCACGCCACACGTTACAGTATAAACACAGCACGCCACACGTTACAGTATAAACACAGCACGCCACACGTTACAGTAGAAACACAGCACGCCACACGTTACAGTAGAAACACAGCACGCCACACGTTACAGTATAAACACAGCATGCCACACATTACAGTATAAACACAGCACACACGTTACAGTATAAACACAGCATGCCACACATTACAGTATAAACACAGCACGCCACACGTTACAGTATAAACACAGCATGCCACACATTACAGTATAAACACAGCACGCCACACGTTACAGTATAAACACAGCACGCCACACGTTACAGTATAAACACAGCACGCCACACGTTACAGTATAAACACAGCATGCCACACATTACAGTATAAACACAGCATGCCACACATTACAGTATAAACACAGCATGCCACACGTTACAGTATAAACACAGCACGCCACACGTTACAGTAGAAACACAGCATGCCACACGTTACAGTATAAACACAGCACGCCACACATTACAGTATAAACACAGCATGCCACACACAGTATAAACACAGCATGCCACACATTACAGTATAAACACAGCATGCCACGTTACAGTATAAACACAGCATGCCACACGTTACAGTAGAAACACAGCACGCCACACGTTACAGTAGAAACACAGCACGCCACACGTTACAGTAGAAACACAGCACGCCACACGTTACAGTATAAACACAGCATGCCACACATTACAGTATAAACACAGCACGCCACACGTTACAGTATAAACACAGCACGCCACACGTTACAGTAGAAACACAGCACGCCACACGTTACAGTAGAAACACAGCACGCCACACGTTACAGTAGAAACACAGCACGCCACACATTACAGTATAAACACAGCATGCCACACATTACAGTATAAACACAGCATGCCACATTACAGTATAAACACAGCATGCCACATTACAGTATAAACACAGCATGCCACATTACAGTATAAACACAGCATGCCACACATTACAGTATAAACACAGCATGCCACATTACAGTATAAACACAGCATGCCACGCGTTACAGTATAAACACAGCATGCCACACGTTACAGTATAAACACAGCATGCCACACGTTACAGTATAAACACAGCATGCCACCGTTACAGTATAAACACAGCATGCCACACGTTACAGTATAAACACAGCATGCCACACATTACAGTATAAACACAGCACACACATTACAGTAGAAACACAGCACGCCACACATTACAGTAGAAACACAGCACGCCACACGTTACAGTATAAACACAGCATGCCACACATTACAGTATAAACACAGCACGCCACACATTACAGTAGAAACACAGCACGCCACACATTACAGTAGAAACACAGCACACACATTACAGTATAAACACAGCATGCCACATTACAGTAGAAACACAGCACGCCACACGTTACAGTATAAACACAGCACGCCACACATTACAGTAGAAACACAGCACGCCACACGTTACAGTAGAAACACAGCATGCCACACGTTACAGTATAAACACAGCACGCCACACATTACAGTATAAACACAGCACGCCACACGTTACAGTATAAACACAGCACGCCACACGTTACAGTATAAACACAGCACGCCACACGTTACAGTATAAACACAGCACGCCACACATTACAGTATAAACACAGCACGCCACACATTACAGTAGAAACACAGCACGCCACACATTACAGTAGAAACACAGCATGCCACGTTACAGTATAAACACAGCACGCCACACATTACAGTATAAACACAGCACGCCACACGTAGTATAAACACAGCACGCCACACATTACAGTATAAACACAGCATGCCACACATTACAGTATAAACACAGCACGCCACACGTTACAGTAGAAACACAGCACGCCACACGTTACAGTATAAACACAGCACGCCACACGTTACAGTATAAACACAGCACGCCACACGTTACAGTAGAAACACAGCACGCCACACGTTACAGTATAAACACAGCACGCCACACATTACAGTATAAACACAGCACGCCACACGTTACAGTATAAACACAGCACGCCACACGTTACAGTATAAACACAGCACGCCACACGTTACAGTATAAACACAGCACGCCACACGTTACAGTAGAAACACAGCACGCCACACGTTACAGTATAAACACAGCACGCCACACGTTACAGTAGAAACACAGCACGCCACACGTTACAGTAGAAACACAGCACGCCACACGTTACAGTAGAAACACAGCACGCCACACGTTACAGTAGAAACACAGCACGCCACACGTTACAGTAGAAACACAGCACGCCACACGTTACAGTAGAAACACAGCACGCCACACGTTACAGTAGAAACACAGCACGCCACACGTTACAGTAGAAACACAGCACGCCACACGTTACAGTAGAAACACAGCACGCCACACGTTACAGTAGAAACACAGCACGCCACACGTTACAGTATAAACACAGCACGCCACACGTTACAGTAGAAACACAGCACGCCACACGTTACAGTAGAAACACAGCACGCCACACGTTACAGTAGAAACACAGCACGCCACACATTACAGTATAAACACAGCACGCCACACGTTACAGTAGAAACACAGCACGCCACACATTACAGTATAAACACAGCACGCCACACGTTACAGTATAAACACAGCACGCCACACGTTACAGTATAAACACAGCACGCCACACGTTACAGTATAAACACAGCACGCCACACGTTACAGTATAAACACAGCACGCCACACGTTACAGTATAAACACAGCACGCCACACATTACAGTATAAACACAGCACGCCACACGTTACAGTAGAAACACAGCACGCCACACGTTACAGTATAAACACAGCACGCCACACATTACAGTAGAAACACAGCACGCCACATTACAGTATAAACACAGCACGCCACACAGTAGAAACACAGCACGCCACACGTTACAGTATAAACACAGCACGCCACACATTACAGTATAAACACAGCACGCCACACGTTACAGTATAAACACAGCATGCCACACGTTACAGTATAAACACAGCACGCCACACGTTACAGTATAAACACAGCACGCCACACGTTACAGTATAAACACAGCACGCCACACGACAGTATAAACACAGCACGCCACACGTTACAGTATAAACACAGCACGCCACACATTACAGTATAAACACAGCACGCCACGTTACAGTATAAACACAGCACGCCACACATTACAGTATAAACACAGCACGCCACACATTACAGTATAAACACAGCACGCCACACATTACAGTATAAACACAGCACGCCACACATTACAGTATAAACACAGCACACACATTACAGTATAAACACAGCACGCCACACGTTACAGTATAAACACAGCACGCCACACGTTACAGTATAAACACAGCACACATTACAGTAGAAACACAGCACGCCACACGTTACAGTATAAACACAGCACGCCACATTACAGTATAAACACAGCACGCCACACATTACAGTAGAAACACAGCACGCCACACGTTACAGTAGAAACACAGCACGCCACACGTTACAGTATAAACACAGCACGCCACACATTACAGTATAAACACAGCACGCCACACGTTACAGTATAAACACAGCACGCCACACATTACAGTATAAACACAGCACGCCACACATTACAGTATAAACACAGCACGCCACACATTACAGTATAAACACCGCACGCCACACATTACAGTATAAACACAGCACGCCACACATTACAGTATAAACACAGCACGCCACACATTACAGTATAAACACAGCACGCCACACATTACAGTATAAACACAGCACGCCACACGTTACAGTATAAACACAGCACGCCACACATTACAGTAGAAACACTGTACAGTAAACACTCATAATTGACCAGCATTAGTGTCATTTTGCATAAATGTGAATACACAACAGCACCACCTTCAGGCTTTAAGATGTGAAGTGCTCACATCTTTTGATGAAATCAGAGCCTTATGAAGTTTAATAATCATGTTAGGCAGTGTCGCCATTTATGTTTTTCATCTCCATGATATATAACACGGCTTAAAATGATCATTAAGATGCTTATTACACCTTTTAAGACTGGCCACAACATGACTGTTTTCTTATGTCTTTTGATGAACATGTCAGGTTGTGAAGAAGCCCGTGGTCAAACGAGAGTCGAAAGGAAAGAGGGAAAATGAAGAGAGCAAAGAGAACCTCAAAGCCAAATCGGACGACTCCGGAGAAGAGAAAAACACTGATGAGGAGTCACAGAAAAACGGACACAAAAAGAGAGGTGTTAAACGCCATTATTCATTCCTTTCCTACACTCATTGTTACTTGTAACAATTTTATTGTGTGTCAAAGAAAACTAATGATGTTGGTGTTGTAGGGAATAAGCACAAGTGGGTTCCTCTTATGATCGAGGTGAAGTCTGAAGGTCCGCGCGAGCGCTCTGCCTCCCGGAATAACACACGTCAGTTTGACGCCACCGAATCCCGCCCGGCAGCAGGAATGACCTGAGAGGTATTCACACTCGCTCTCTGCTCTGAAGTGCCATTACACATGATTCTTTTTAAATCCATTTTATGAACGTGTGCATAATTATGCATATAATTCAAAACAAACATCAAATGACAGAAACACGACTGAATTGCAAATATATATGTTTGTCGTGTGGTTTGATCTGGTCTGCTTGCATTAAAGTCAACATGAAATGAAACTGCATCTATTATTGTGAGCATTTGAAAGAGATTCAGGGACATAGGGAAGATCATGACATAATCAAACTACTTGCTCCCAAACTTGTTACAGGCACACAAACAGCACTCTTGATGTACGTGTGTGTGTGTGTGTTTGCAGATTGGCACAGTGGGAAGTACGAGCAGGAGCTGAGGGATGACCATGACGAGGTGTCGAGTGTGAAGAGCGAGGGAGCGCCGTACAGAACGGCTGTCAGGGGGCGTGGCCGTGGGCGAGGACGGGGACGAGGACGAGGCAGAGGAGCCGGCAGAGGTACTGACCTACAGCTAGTCCTGGCCCAAAGTCACGCTGTCAGATCACATGCTGGACCGCTCGTAGAACCAGCAGCGCATCTGGAGCCAGCGCATCCGTGTTTTTTGATCTACTAGGGGTGGGCATAGATTCATTTTTTTAATCTAGATTAATCTCAGTGATTTTGAAATTAATCTAGATTAAAATGGCTCATTTGAATTCTGCCGAAGGCATTCAGAATATGTGTGCTACCCGAATAATGACTGGTGCTTTCACACTTGGTTCGATTGCCTGGACCGAACCCGAGTTCGATTGCTCCCTGGACCGTGTTCATATTATATATTTGGGTCCGAAACCAGCGTGTGTTTGCATCATCAGAGCAGCAGCTGTTTACTACATTAGGTAACCACGTCGAGCGAGGAGGTGGCCGAATGAATAGCGTTGTTCACCTAACTTTCATATTTTTGTTTTTGAACCGTTAGTTTTGTTACCAAAGCTTCAGTACGTAATGGCACTTGAGTCTGTCTGCCGCGGATGTACCGCAAATGCTCTAAAGAACGCTGAAGATGAGCAGAAATGAGATCTACAGCTCTCTGATTACAGTCAGTCACGCTCATCAGGACTCGAGAACGGTTCGCGGGTGCGCGCCCGAGTTCGAAGACAGCGCCACGCTTGATGTGGTAATTTCACAGCATACACGCAGGTTTGAAGACTCGCTTCGCCCCCTACAGCGCACTGGCTAGGAATACATCCGCGCTAAAATATCACTGTGAAAGTCATCATAGCTTGCGTAGTGTAGACCCAGCTCCCAACCCAACTTTGAGAATAGATTAACGGCGATATGTTTTTTATCGCCCGATAAGAGTCTCACGTTAACACAGCACGGCCCACCACTAGATAATACACTATTTGATATAAAGATAGATAAAGCACATCCATAGCAGTTGCTGTAATTTAAAGGAGGGGTGAAACACTCACTCTTGAGTACCTATAGAGTAGTATTGCATGAGTGAGTTTTACAACGTGTGTGTGTTTACGCATGGTTTATGGAGTATTTTATGCGACTAAACATTAGCAGTAGCAAGCGAAGAGCACGGGTTTAATATGAAATAATTCATTTAGTTCAACATATTTTCCCACTCTGTGTTTTGAGGTTTGGAGTGGTTTTGCTATAAACAAACACACACCTATATTGGTATGTAAACACACACCAACAGTAATGCTGGCGTGGGTTTGAGCGTATCAATCTCAGCAGAAAGCAGCGTCTCCTCCACAGGAACAACCCCAACCAAACTCTTCCAATCTCAGTGAGTGAGGGCGGGGCTAAGAGATGCTGTTCAGCCAATCAAGACCAGAGACTGGCATTATGCTAATGAGTTGCAATGTTACACAGGTTCAGCAGGAAGTGTGACTGGAATTACTGACAACTAGTTTCAGTTCAGAATCGAGTCTTTCTTTAAGGACAGGAGTTTGATCTTTATAAACTTTTTACATTGTGTTGTTTTTTCCTCGTCAGGTCATTATGATTACTACGGCTATAAGGGCTTTGATGGAAAGGATGGTGCCTGTGGTCAGAAGTTCAACAGCACGGTGACCTACTATTACGACAACATGAGCAGTAATGACCTGTATACTGTGGACCATGACCTGCTCAAGGACTACATCAAGAGACAGATGTGAGTAACACCGGCCAACATCTGGATTTATGATGAAACACCAGCAGTGTCAACGAGCCAGCAATATTAATAATACATACAGTGCCAGGTTTATTACCCCGCTAGAGAAATGCAGCAGAAATCGTGTTTGTGTCCGCAGTTATAACGTGTAGTTAGTGATGCCAACAAATCTGAGCATTAGAGCTGGGAATAACTAAACAATATGTATTTTACTACACAATGTTAGTCTATTTAAAAATATTTAAATGGAATTATTGTTTTTAAAAAGCCAGATTGAGCGACTGATTCAACGACTCCCTCAGAGACTTCAGTTGTTTTTAGGGCTTCCCCGATGAAAGATTTTTCCTGTCGACTGGTAGTCGTTCCAGCCGTTAGTCGACTAATTGCACGTTTATATTAATTTCATGACTTAATATGTACTGTTGGGTGTAAATGCCTCGTGCTCAAGCGCACATAAAGCTCGCCCCAAAGCACTGCCAAAAGTTATGCTTATGAATGTCTGAAAAATAGCATGGAGACATTTAGGGCTGTAACTATCGATTCTCTTAGTAATTGAGTTTTCTACCGATTATTCCATCGATTAATCGAGTAATCGGATAATAATTACTTTTTTCTTTATTGAAGAGCAATACTAATAAATAAATAAGAGAAAATAAGACCGGTATCTTAAAATTAACATCTAATTTGTTTTTTTTTAGCAAAATAACGTTTTATTGCTGAAATTAATAACTGTGAAAATAACCCATTTTCATGCATTCAATTGCCATATTATAAAAAACTATTTCAAATTACTTTGAAAAGGAAAACATAGTTAAATAATATTAATATAAATAGCAATAACACATTGCATGTATGTTGTGCAACTTAACTTTAAAGTTTCAGCTTCAGTTCAGGCATGACAAGCCTTTACTGTCTTCTGAAGGCTGTGTGGCTTTTGTAAGAAGCAAAAAATATTGGACAGGAAGGAAACTTGAAATAAGAACAAGAATAGAGATGGTCATACTAGAGATAATCAGCTGTAACGTCACCGAATCCATTCATCCGCACCCGATCGTCTCAAATCCTCAGTGTAAGCGCGATGCTATCGTCACACATTAGCTACACTGAAGTAGGCTGCTTTAAAACAAATCATCTTTGGCGAAATTACGCGTTTTAAATAACTGGTTGACAACCTCTACATCACACGGAGGAGTAACTGCTGGAAAATGAGCACACGCGAGAGATGAGTTTGTTTAACTCAGATAAAGTACATCGCACATACACATCTACATTTTGAGCTAATCATATTTCTCATTATAACACAGCTTGTTTTATTAAGTTAGTAGCTATAAATATTGCTCGGATCTCCTCAGCTGTGAAACTGCCGCAAATGAAAGCTAAATGTCCAGTGTCGTATCCTGAAGCTCAACACACAGTTGTCTTCATTTAACAATAGCGAGACTAAATGATATTAGCAGTGCTGATGCCAATCTCTCTCGCATTGGGGTCTTTGATCTCGACATGAGCTAAAAACGAAAGTTAAAGAGCGACACATTCATTGCGTTTTACCGTGAAATGAGTTCCGCGTCTTAATTAAAATCAACACATTAATGATTTCTCTCATCCACCCGCAATTTTTGGGATGATGCCGCAATCCGTGCATACTCCGAGTTCTTACACAAAAGTTTTATTTCTGCAACATCCGTGTGTAGTTAAACGAACTAAACGAAGCGTCGAGGCAGATGGTTTTGCCTCGAGGATTTTTTCAATTCGAGTAACTCAAGGAATCATTTCAGGCCTAGAGGCATTTTAATTGTTTCTTTAATTGTTGAGTCGGTGTCTCCGAGTCTCCGCAGTATAGTGAACACGCCTATAGGGAGAAATGCACCTTTCATACGGATTACACCATCAGTAGGGATGGTATCGCTAAGCTTTTAAAGGAATTACTACTCTTACCGATACTGGTTATCGAGCCGGTACTTTAACGGTATTCGTATCTGTTCGTTTTGTTATACTTTATTATAATAAAATGAGCAATTAAGAACATGTAAAATATCTATAGCAAAATAAGCAGCTATGTTTGAACATAACAAATAGTAAACATCTATCATTTACCGGCATCTTTTGTTTTATATATGCATACGATAAGAACAAGAAACAGTGCAAACAAATGCTCAAATACAATATACAATAAAACAGACACAAATGAAATACGGTGCTTTACTCACAATCCTCCGGGTTTATTAGACGCGGCCCCTTTAAGACCGAATGCAGATCTAATAATATACATATTTATAACTATCAACAGCCATTTAAGGCATAAACTGTGTTTAAGTGGAGACTCTCCTGACACAGGCTGTTTGTTGTGTGTATTTGATGGTTTAGACGCACACATGAATCCTAAAGTACTATAGTGTGCACGTTTGCGGTCGCTTTCAAAGCGCACACGCATAAACCGCCTTGAAGTTGGAAACTCTTGCGTGGATTGTGCTTTTAAAAGCTCTATCTATTTATTACCGAACACGTCCCACAATTTAGCAACAGTAGAGACTGCATGTTATGACCAATGCTCACCGCTGTGAAGGGAAGGAAGTTACGCAAGACCTCTTCTATTTATAATTATTGCCAACTAAAATCGAAAATACAATTAGATTAATATCACAGGTCTGAAGTGTAACCAGACTAAGCTCATTAATCAGGGACGGTCGTGAGCGCTGTAGCTCCGCGTGAGAGATCGCTCTCTATCTTCTGGTTTGCGACTAGCAGAAATGTAATGCATGGTTTAATATCATTGCTTATAGAAACGGCTATAAATATAGAATTCACAATATAACGTCTGTGTAGTAAGTGTGTTTTCTTTATTGCTCATCTGACGGCAGAACCGATAGCATCAGAGCTTATCCATACTGCGGTCTATCATAATTTAGCACCGGGGCTCATTTAATACCAGGTTTCGGTACCACGATTGTTTAAAAGTAGACATTTCAAGCTTTCTATGGATATATTTCTCATGAGGCATAGAGTTTCTGCAGAAAGCACTTCCTGTTGGTTTGCTGTATTTCTGTTACTGTGTTTACACAAATAAAAGTAGATCCTTTATAGTTTGTATTGCTGTATTACTCTTATCAGTCTGATTAAACAAGCCCTACATTTGAATAAAATAACACTCATTATTGAGGCACTTCATATTTAACAGTTTTAGATGGTTTGCTAATTACACTTAATAGGTTACACTTTCAATAAAACATTTGCGGTTGTTTGCATGACCAGCAGGAGTCACAGCGCTTCGAAGCGGTGGATCGTCTCACGATAAAGCTTTGCTACTCCCATCACTGTGGTGTTTGTTTCCGCAGTGAATACTACTTCAGCATGGATAATCTGGAGAGGGATTTCTTCCTGCGCAGGAAGATGGATCAGGAGGGCTTCCTGCCGGTCGCTCTGATCGCCAGCTTCCACCGTGTGCAGGCGCTGACCACAGATGTCAGCCTCATACTGGAGGTCAGTTCCCCTGCGGCCCGACCGCGCCGCTGCTTCACGAGTGACTGCCGTAGCTGAGGTTTGCTCTTCTTTCAGGCCCTGAAGGACAGTAAAGTGGTGGATATCATCGATATGAAGATCCGCTGCAAGGAAGAGCCTGACAAATGGCCCCTGCCAGGCCTCGCTTTGCCCGACCAGGCGCAGACAGATTTCTCTCAGTTCATCAACTGCCCGGAGTTTATTCCCAGGAACATGGACAAACACACAGGTGAGCGCTGACGCGACGTGAAAAGAGCCGTGAGCCGGAGCGAAGGGCCGTTCTGACTGAGTGTTTGACCTCAACAGGCTCTCCGAGATCCTCCACACCCGCGCAGCACAAGTCAGACGACATGAGCAACCTGAAGCTGATGCCGAAGGGCCTGTCGGCCAGTCTGCCGGATCTAGACTCGGAGTCATGGATCGAAGTCAAGAAGAGGCCTCGGCCTTCACCAGCTCGACCCAAGGTAAGGAGAGCAGAATGCCAAACGCGAGGGTGCTTTGGGATCGAAGGTAAGGGGTTTCAGTCCACAAATCATAAACATTCACTGTGGATTTAATGTAGTAACTCCCTGTGGGATGGTTACTACATTAAATCCATCTTTTGCACATTACTGTTATTTGCAACTAGACATGTGCTGGTATACAGTAATACGATATATCACAATAATGAACATGCACAATATTGTTACTGTGGGCACTTCAAAATACCGTGAATAAATATTTCTTACGAATTATTTTTAGAATGCATTTTAAGAATAGGCCTACTTTACCCATCAACCGTTTAAAATGAACACCATCTCAAAGAGGAACGCTGTAAACAAACCGTGCATGAGCGAGCACATGGGGAACGAGTGAAGGAGACGCGCTGAAGTGCACATTCACTCTCTGACAGCAGAGGGCGCTAATATTTAATTCTTAAAGACTTAAGGGTATTCATTTTCAAACTTAAACATTTTATATTTTAATCTAGACTAAATTACATGCCCTAGATATTGTTTTCTGATTGTTGTTCAGTCACACTTTACAATAGGGCTCTATTATTTAACATTAGTTCATTCATTAACAAACTGACAATGAAAGACTTCTAAAGCATTTATAATAACACATTATTAAAATCATAAGTTGTAACTGTATTATTTAACGGACCTGAGCTAACACTAACATTAACAAAGCATTTTTACAGTTATTATTATTTGATAATGTTAGTTAACAAAAGCAACTGTTAGTTAATGCATCAACTAGTGAGACCTTATTGTAAGGGGTTACCTATTGTTCTTTGTAATTCTTTAGCACTTTAATCTGTTTTAAATATTTGTTTACTTAATACATTTTTGTGTATTGCTTTATTGTATTTAAATGTTTGGTTATTTTTGTTATAAGAAAATTATTAAACCTGCTATAGTGTGACAATACTTTTTTTGCAACGAATTTCAATACCGTGATAATACCGTGATAAAAGCTTCAACAATTAAGCGCAACATGAACATTTGATACCGGCACATGCCTATTTGCAACTCAAGCTCAGCGCTTTACGTGTTTATTAGGAATTTAACAGTGATGTTATTAGTAACAAAGGTTAGTAACTTTATGACTAAATGAACTGATGATTTGACTCCAGTGCTGGCACCACTGCTCTCTAATGCAAGCCCTGACAATGAACCCTCCGGTGATGTCTTTTGCAGAAAGCAGAGGCGGTGCGGACGCCCGTTCAGGCCCCCCCGGCCTCAGGAGAGGAGCCGGACGAGCCCGAGGAGCTGGACTTCATGTTTGACGAGGAGATGGAGCAGATCGACGGCCGGCGCAACACTTTCACCGACTGGTCGGATGAAGATTCGGACTGTGAAATTGATGATCGAGACGTCAACAAGATCCTCATAGTCACGCAGACGCCTCCGTACCTGCGCAAGCATCCCGGGGGAGACCGCACGGGGAACCACACCTCGCGATCCAAACTGACCAGCGAACTGGTGAAGGTCATTAACGACGGACTTTATTACTACGAGCAAGACCTCTGGGACGACACGTACGAACCAGAATACGCCATGATCAAGGTGAGCTGGGGGCAGTGCTGGACTAGGGCTGGCCGCTGGATACGGTGTGCACGATATATAGAGACGATATGGAATCAGTCAGTGTTTATATCAATATAGAGCGGTTTGATACGAGTGCGTCAGAGAAACAGCAGACGCAGGGAAAGGGCATCACCCAATGTGTCCTAAACATCACATGTTATATATTAAGGGCATCACCCAATGTGTCCTAAACATCACATGTTTTATATTAAGGGCATCACCCAATGTGTCCTAAACATCACATGTTTTATATTAAGGGCATCACCCAATGTGTCCTAAACATCACATGTTTTATATTAAGGGCATCACCCAATGTGTCCTAAACATCGCATGTTTTATATTAAGGGCATCACCCAATGTGTCCTAAACATCACATGTTTTATATTAAGGGCATCACCCAATGTGTCCTAAACATCACATGTTTTATATTAAGGGCATCACCCAATGTGTCCTAAACATCACATGTTATATATTAAGGGCATCACCCAATGTGTCCTAAACATCACATGTTTTATATTAAGGGCATCACCCAATGTGTCCTAAACATCACATGTTTTATATTAAGGGCATCACCCAATGTGTCCTAAACATCACATGTTTTATATTAAGGGCATCACCCAATGTGTCCTAAACATCACATGTTATATATTAAGGGCATCACCCAATGTGTCCTAAACATCACATGTTTTATATTAAGGGCATCACCCAATGTGTCCTAAACATCACGTGTTTTATATTAAGGGCATCACCCAATGTGTCCTAAACATCACATGTTTTATATTAAGGGCATCACCCAATGTGTCCTAAACATCACATGTTTTATATTAAGGGCATCACCCAATGTGTCCTAAACATCGCATGTTTTATATTAAGGGCATCACCCAATGTGTCCTAAACATCACATGTTTTATATTAAGGGCATCACCCAATGTGTCCTAAACATCACATGTTTTATATTAAGGGCATCACCCAATGTGTCCTAAACAACACATGTTTTATATTAAGGGCATCACCCAATGTGTCCTAAACATCACATGTTTTATATTAAGGGCATCACCCAATGTGTCCTAAACATCGCATGTTTTATATTAAGGGCATCACCCAATGTGTCCTAAACATCGCATGTTTTATATTAAGGGCATCACCCAATGTGTCCTAAACATCACATGTTTTATATTAAGGGCATCACCCAATGTGTCCTAAACAACACATGTTTTATATTAAGGGCATCACACAATGTGTCCTAAACAACACATGTTTTATATTAAGGGCATCACCCAATGTGTCCTAAACATCACATGTTTTATATTAAGGGCATCACCCAATGTGTCCTAAACATCACATGTTTTATATTAAGGGCATCACCCAATGTGTCCTAAACATCACATGTTTTATATTAAAGGCATCAAAGTAACCATCGTTAACTCGTATTAGAGCGGATACTGTTGCTGACTGACAGATGAACACTTGAGCTGTTTAATGCGTGCCAGTGTATCCTCATCTGCAAACGTGACGATATGATGAATCTCCACTAGAGTCCAGGATTCTGTGAAACAGACTAAACTATATTAGATGTGTGAATGTGTTTAACTTCCAAGTGAGGGCAGGATTATGTATATTGAAGTGTGAGGAGATGAACCCACCTCCATCACTAGCTGGTGAGCTCGAGAGACCAGCGTAAGGCCATTTGCATGGTTGAACGTCTCAGATATATCTAAGTGTAGCCTGCACCTCTGGGAGAAATACCCCAACCTCCACGGTCATCCGGATCAGACCACAATAAATCACACATGGGTCCCTGAGGAAACACGAAGAGGGACATTAGTGCTTGTTTTAGCTTGATCTGATTCAAGCCATTTGACTCGAAAACTGCACGTTTGCAGCTAAAAGTCACTTTTATAAGAAAAAGAAATGACATAACCGGATAAATACCATCTGAATCTCAGCTGAAGTCCAGGCTTCTGTGAACCAGCGCCCCAAATAGACTAAACTATACATATTACTAAAGTATTAGTTGCTGGACAATAAATGTGCCATATGTGGAGTTAAATCTACAAGTAAGTGACCGTTATAATGGGCTAATCAAACGTAGTCTAATATAATTAACCTGTGCTTTTGGTCTCATTTTTAGTTGCGTGAATTATAAAATGAAATCAGTATTTTAGTTTTTAGGTTGTAATGTTACATTCACTGTATATTTTGCTTTTGTGGCCTTTAATATCAACATTGTTTATAGGACCTCATTGGGCAGGATGTGAAATAACATTTTTTTAATAAATACAGATTTTTTTTATTTATGTAAATAGAAAAACCTAGAAAATACTGAGATATATATATACTGTATATCGCCATTTAACCAGTAAATACAGAGCTGATGTTTTGGCCGTATTGCTCCGTCCTATCATGGACTAAAGGTTTATAAGTACTGCAGTTGCTCATGCATGTGAGGGAGAGCCATTCACAACATTTCGGCTCATTGGGTTTGGATTGCTTAGCCAATGATCAGAATCAGTAATGGAGAGAAAGCAGGACGACACTAATGCTCTTGAAGTCGCTATGAAAGGTCAGTTGCACTGGGGTTTTCTTCCCTATTGTGCTGTGTATCCAGTGAAGCGCAAACCAGAACAGATGTAGGGGCGGGGCTTGATGTGTCATGTGAGTGACAGGTGCCCCGCCCTCATCATCAGAGAAGAGATGAAGTTATTCTGATTCAGGATTATTAACACAATAATGATAATAAACACACATAGAGTTGTCAGGTTTGGTTTCACTGTGACTTTAAAGCGTTGTCGGGCGGCTTGATGAAGAGTGAAACGGGTAAACGCTGCCAAACCTACATTTAAAAACACATTGAGAGCATGCCTTCAGTGTTTCCATCCACAACACTCGCATATCTTAGTCATGTGACGCGGCAGAAATGTGATGTTTTTTGAGCGGTTGTGATGTGTGTGTGTGTTGGCTGTCATGAGTTTAATTCTGTCAGATTCTGGGTGTGTGTCCATTCTCCTGCGCTGCTTTTCTTCTCATGGGCGGTGAGTGTGTGTCCTTTAGCGCAGTGTTTCTGGACATGGCAGGAGTGTTTGTTGTGGTCTTTTGTGTGGTGCTCTTTGTGCTGTTCACGTGCCGTGTCCAGTAAGGCCAGCAGTGCTGCTAGAAAAGCCAGCTAGCGTTAGCTTGAGTTTACTGCTGTTTGAGCGGCAGCTCCAGGGTTCATGGATCTCCACGGCTCACAGGTACAGGCCAGATGTTCAGCGCTGTCAGTAGCATTAATGTTCTGAGTTTGTTGTTTTGATGGCTTGTGTTTGGAAATGTTGTAACTGATGTCTGATCTCACGACAGCAAGAGGTGGAGAACTTCAAGAAAGTGCACCTGATCAGCAGAGAGCAGTTTGACTGTCTGACCCCTGAGCCGCCCGTCGACCCCAACCAGGAGGTTCCTCCAGGCCCGCCGAGACCCCAGCAGAGTGAGTTTGACCTCCACACTTCACCGTAACACAGGGCTTGCTCCAGCGAGATGGATACTTGACTAAACAATACCCGAGCTACTGGAGAACTCGTCGTTTGCCACTAGGGTTGGGTATCGCTTGAGTCCGATTCTGCTTATCGATTCCAATGAGGTCAAAAAACCTATCATTCACATTCGTCTGATTGCCAAACGTTTCACTATAGCTGAACACCATGAACAGAAATCAACAGGCTATGGTTTATAAGTAAGTACGTAGCAAAGATAAAAATAGACAGGTCAAGCATTATTTAAGACCAGTAAACACTCAGTAATTTAAAAAGACCAAATAAATACAATTGAACAGAGAGAGGATTGAAATAAACATTCAGGTGCAGAAACTAATCAAGTGTTAAATAACACTAACTATATTTGTAATGTACAGTCTGTATTTTATTAATAAAGTGCAGTGTTAATCTGTCTAGATGAGCGAGTGGATATTTTCTCGTTGAGTTTTGTTTGATTAACGCCATTATAGAGATTCATCAGGAGAATCCAGTGCACTGATACACACGCGCTTTCAACTCTGTGTGTGTGTGTGTGTGTGTGTGTGTGTGTGTGTGTGTGTGTGTGTGTGTGTGTGTGTGTGTGTGTGTGTGTGTGTGTGTGTGTGTGTGTGTGTGTGTGTGTGTGTGTGTGTGTGTGTGTGTGTGTGTGTGTGTGTGTGTGTGTCGCACAGAAAACCGCACGCAAGTCGTCTTTGTGCTCGGCTGGTTTAAAATCAGATTGCCTGTGTGCAGGTTTTGTGTGTTGCAGATCACAGGGAACACGGCGCGAGTCTTTTGAGCTTGAATGGTTTAAATCACATTAAAATGCACACACAGGAACCGATAAGCAGAACCAACATGCGATTATCATTGAATCACCGGTTCTGGGAAATGTGGAACCGGTTCTCAGTACCCATCCCTATTTGTCACTGTTTGATAAGTTATTGTCTGACATGAACATGTCTTATTTGTATATTCAAAAGAGTATTTAAAACGGTCTCATGACATTAGACATCCTGGAAAATGACAGATTGTAAAATGTCCTGGAAAAACATTTTTAAAAACAGTTAAACAGAGTTCATCACTGGCCCAAAACAATAACCCACGGTTGCGGTTGAAAAAATATTGTAATTGTGAGTTTACAGAATTGTGATATAAAGTCAAAACTGCTGATTCAATATCAAATTGATTTTTTTCTCTCACAATTGTGAGTTAATATCTTTCAATTCTAACTTGTACATCACGATTATGTAAACTCCCAATTGTGAGTTATAAAGTCCCTTTCTGAGGGGAACAGACTGACTTTTTGCGCGAAAATTGCAAATTGCAGGAAGGAAATTCAGAAATACGAAGTTGCAATAACTGTTTGATTCTGTGGTGTAAACAAGCTTCCTTAGTCATAATGTATGATTAAGAGCTCGTATTAAAAGTCATGGCAATAAACTACGACTTGTAAAGACTTCGAGAGCAATATATTACTGATCGTTTTATTCTCGCTGTAGTAAAATAGAAAATGTCCTTGAAAGTGATTGCTGAAAAAGAGTGGGAACCCTGAATATTTAATGTAAATGAGTTCATTTGACTGGGAACAGCCCCATAGTGTCTTATTCTAATTGAATTTATTGATCAAATTTTAAGATGAAAGATGAAGCATGCGTTTAATAAGATAAAAATGCCCTTTATAAAGGTTATAAATATCACAAATATGCAGATTTAAATATGATAAAACTGATAGATCACTGATGGGAATATTGCTTCAGAATAAACACATCCGATTTTATTTTATTTTTCACAGACAAGCAACTTTTTCTTTTTTTCTTTTTCTGACCATTGCATGACTTGCGCATGACACACACACAACATTCTATATAATATATAAATATTTTAGTATAAATATAACTAATACAGTCATGTAAAGCATCCTGTGTGACTGGACTGCCTCCCAACCTTTTACACATGAGTGTTTTCTCTCCCATAGTCCCCACGGAAGCCTTGGCCAACAAACTGTTCGGAGCCCCTGAACCGTCGGCTATCGCTCGCTCTCTCCCAACTACAGTGCCTGACTCGCCCAACTACCGCAGTGCCCGCACGCCCCGCACGCCTCGCACCCCGCGGCTGAAGGACCCCACGCAGACGCCCCGCTTCTACCCTGTGGTGAAGGAAGGACGGCCGCTCGATGCCAAAGTGCGTATGAGCTCTGGTCCAGCACTGCAGGTGGTCTCAAGGCTTAACTGAAGTCTCAATCACGCTTGTGTCCTCTTTCAGACCCCTCGCAAGAGGAAGACGCGACACAGCTCCAATCCGCCCATGGAGTGTCATGTGGGCTGGGTGATGGACTCCAGAGAGCATCGCTCCCGCACCGCCTCGGTCAGGTGAGCGCTGGGAGCCGAGACTAGCTGAAGATAATATAGGCCGATGCATATGATTACTGTAGTAGCTGAAATCACTCTGTAGCGATAGATGCCCCTTTTTACATTTGACCCCCTGAGAAGCTCTGCACATCCCGTAGGCATTATATTGATTTTTATAACTTTATTGTACTTGAAGTGTGCGCCAAGCGCTAGGAAAATACAGGTATCGGATCGGGACTCGGTATCGGCAGATACTCAATATTCAATGACTGGGATTGGATCGAGGTAAAAAAAGAAGCTTGATCCTTACATCCCTTATCCCATATACAATCTTCATTTCATTTACAAAAATCACTTATGTTACAAAAGATTATATTTCAAATGAAAGAACTTTCTATTCATCAAAGAATCCTGAGAAAATGTTTTACACGATAATACTGATAATAATCATAAATCATTTTAGAATGATTTCTGAAGGATCATGTGACACTGAGGACGGGTAATGATGCTGAAAATTCAGCTTTGATCACACTTGACTAAATTCACATAGAAATCATAATGATATTTTGCAATATTTACAGTCATGGCTGGACTGGTAATCTGGCATACCGGGCATTTTCCCGGTGGGCCGACGCACTTTGGGGCTGATATTTATTTATTTATTTTTTGGCCACTGACTGGCCCATCATGCAGGGACAGCGGCCCATTGGTTTGTCTTCTGAACTGACAGGCCAAAGCGAGAGAGACCTCCCCTCCATATTAGGCGCTTTTTACATTTGTTATAAAACATTATTTGAGCGCATAGCGAATATCCGGACAGCGCTGCCGTTGACAATCGTACTGTATATTGTATACTGTACGTGTTATAGTACGAATATATGTCCCTGCTGCTCTATGAAGGGATGGGCGGCACTTTGACTCCGATTGTGTGTTATGCAGTCGTGTCTATATGGGAACATTACAGGTTCTGTGGTGAATCAGCTGAACACTGACACGAGCATGGAAATACATGACCAGGTTAAGTGGAAAACGGCAATACACACAAATACACACTTGTCACTTTAGCACAACCACAATTCACCTGGCAGCTCCTAAAAGTGAAGAAATATTGGTGTTTCGGAAGAAACATTTATTAAAAACGTTGCTATTATTACTTACATTAAATATTTTGAAATATAAATCACTTCTATAGAGGCTGTTTTCGTATTTTCTACATGTTTATTATTATATATGTTTATTATATATGGTTTATATATTTTAAAAGCATACCCATGGTAATGAGGAGCATGTTTTACCTGTGACTACCATGATCTTACAGTTAAACTCAGTTAAAATGCCATAATTCAACAAAACAGCTTTAAAGATTGGATCCCATGAATTAAGGAAAAAGCTTTTTAAGCTCTTTAAATGTTTTATCAACTTTGTAATAGAACTACATTTAATTAGTTCTATGTTATTTCAGTGAGAACCTCATGAAAGATAGATATCAGTCTCTTGCATAAATTAGGTAAAACTCTTGACATTTTTTATTGTTTTTAAAGGGGTAGCTCAACCCAAAATGTGATTGTTTACTCACCCCAATGTCATTCCAAACCTAAATCAATTTATTTCTGTGTAATTTGAGTCTGGTTTTTGTTCAAACAATATTCGATGGTATCCTAAAAGGGCTTGTTTGCCAACATTCTTTAAAATATCTTCTTTTGTGTTTCCCGGAAGAGAGAAAGTCATACAGGTTTGGAATGACATGAGAGAGAGTAAATGTTGACAGCATTTAAAAGCAGTAAATTTACTGCATCCTAGCTCTAAATCAGTTCTTTACTGTCAAGTGCATTTCTGTGTGACAAAAGTGCAATATTAAGTTTATCTGCATTTGCAGTAAATTCAATAATATATATCATTATTTGTCCCTGTCCTAGTTTTATTTATTTACTCCAATTTAAGGCCCTAACCCCAGCAAAAACATTAATGGGGAACTCATGGGCCGGATGGGCTGGGTTTGCCAGGGCCGAATTTTAGCCCCAGTCCAGCCCTGTTTACAGTATTTTTGATGAGCAGGAGACATTTTTCACAAACCGACGCGAGCCTTTGAACGGCAGTGTGTGTACATGCATGTAAACTGACCCCTATGTTTGTGTTTTTGCCTTTAAAGTCAAGGATGATCACTTCTGTCTTCTCTGTAGCTCAAACGCAAGTCCGTCTGAAGGCACCACAGCGATGGGAAACTTTGGCTGCACACCTCAGTCTCTTCCCAAGTTCCAACATCCCTCGCACGAGTTACTGAAGGAGAACGGCTTCACGCAACACGTTTACCACAAATACCGGCGACGCTGCCTCAACGGTGGGTTCCACTGCAGCCGCAGGCCGTTATGTGCCACTGCAGACCGGTCCTAATCACCTGTCCTGCCTCTTTCTCCTCCCTGCAGAGCGGAAGCGGCTGGGCATCGGCCAGTCTCAGGAAATGAACACGTTGTTTCGCTTCTGGTCCTTCTTCCTGCGGGATCACTTCAACAGAAAGATGTACGAGGAATTCAGACAGCTGGTGGTGGAGGATGGGAAGGAAGGATACAGGTATGAAAAGAATGATGGTTTTTATTTGAACAGGAACTATTGCTCCGGAGCGGGGAGGGATTTAATTTGTGTTAGCAGTGATTTAATTGTTATTTGAATCAAATGTTGCCGTTTGAAGAGAATTCAAGGCTGAATTAACTGCACAAAGAGGGAGTGATTAATCACAATTAATGGCACAGAGGGAGTGACGCGCTAAGTCTAATAAGAGCAAACTGTGTTAAATAAATAAAGTAAAATACAGATATAGTAAATTATATATTTTTTTAAATAAAATAAAATGACGATATCATCGTCCATCGCAATGTTTTACTGTAAACCTTGTCAACTGCCAATTTAGGGGACATCGCTCAACCCTAGGCATGATTATTCGCAGAGAGGGCACAATTAATCGCAAGTAATTGCACAAAGAGGGTGTGATTTAATCGCAAGTAATTGCACAAAGAGGGCACGATTAATCGCAAGCGATTGCACAAAGAGGGCGTGATTTAATCGCAAGTAATTGCACAGAGAGGGCGTGATTTAATCGCAAGTAATTGCACAAAGAGAGTGTGATTTAATCGCAAGTAATTGCACAGAGAGGGCACGATTAATCGCAAGTAATTGCACAAAGAGAATGTGATTTAATCGCAAGTAATTGCACAGAGAGGGCACGATTAATCGCAAGCGATTGCACAAAGGGGGCTCGATTAATCGCAAGCGGTTGCACAAAGAGGGCACGATTAATCGCAAAGCGATTGCACAAAGGGGGCGCGATTGATCGCAAGCGATTGCACAATGAGGGCTCGATTAATCGCACGCGGTTGCGCAAAAAGAGTGCTCGATTAATCGCAAGCGATTGCACAAAGAGGGCTCGATTCATCGCAGGCAATAGCACAAAGGGGACGCGATTAATCGCAAGCGATTGCACAGAGGGCGCGATTAATCGCAAGCGGTTGCACAAAGAGGGCACGATTAATCGCACGCGATTGCACAAAGAGGGCACGGTTAATCGCTCGCGATTGCACAGAGGGCTCGATTAATCGCAAGCGATTGCGCAAAGAGGGCTCGATTAATCGCACGCGATTGCACAACGAGGGCACGATTAATCGCAAGCGATTGCACAAAAGGGGGCACGATTAATCGCGAGCGATTGCGCAAAGAGGGCTCGATTAAACACAAAATACTTGCGCAAAGATGGCACGATTATTCGCAAGTAGTTGCACAAATAGCCGTGATTAATCGCAAGTATTTGCACATAGAGGGTACAATTAATCGCAAGTAATTGCACAAAGAGAGGGTGATTTAATCACAATTAATTGCACTAAAAGGGCGTGATTTAATGGCAAGAAATTGTACAATGTGATTAATCGCATTATTAATGTGGTCTTTTACACATGGTCCCGGATGTTCTGAATTGACAGCGTTGTGTTGTTTCTCAGGTACGGTCTGGAGTGTCTCTTCAGGTTCTACAGCTATGGACTCGAGAGGAAGTTCAGGCCGGACATATTTAAAGATTTCCAAGAGGAGACCATTAAAGACTATGAAGCAGGTCTGTCTTTGCAAACAACACGTGCATTTCTGAAATCTGTGTGGAGCATTTTGTTTATTTCCCCTTCATATACGCCCTGACAGGTCAGCTGTATGGACTCGAGAAGTTTTGGGCTTTTCTTAAATACTCGAAAACAAAGAACATGGAGATCGACCCCAAGCTCCAGGTGCATTTAAGCAAGTTCAAGCGTCTGGAAGACTTCAGAGTGGATGTGAGTGCATTTCTCTTTCAGTTGCCATTTTCAAGCATGAAATCAACATGGTTTATTTATAATGCACTTTATCTAAAGGATTTTCATCATGTTAGAAGTCACTGTGTATGAAACTTTTCCCTTGCCTGACGTTACGCAGGCCCTGTTCACAGCTGGTGTGAGATGTGTTTGGGTTGATCAGATCACAAGTAGAGGAGAGAGAGACACATTCCCGTTCACGCCTGGTGTTTTAATCCGTCTCTTTTGTCCAATTCCAGCCAATTCTGTCCTGATTTCTTCCAGGGGAGGGTTTATGGGTGGGCAAATGTATGGGCTTTTTCAGATCCTTAAAAACTAATGGACAAATTAAGCTTGTGTAATTTACATAGAAACACACGGAGAGCATCAGCTTTAGTTTCTGCTCTGACAGACACAAGACCAGCCGAACGCGGTGAGTGTGTGTTAGAGATCAGGAATGGAGAGAGAACATTGTGCATCTTCAAACCAAACTTGTGTCTTCAGCCGAGAGTTTAAATCCCGTCTAGCTAGCGCTCGTCTCATAATGTCTAGCATTAGATCAGTAGGTGGAGAGTAGGGCTTCTTTTAAAGGCTGTTTGGAATAAAACCATATCAGTGTCTACTAGGGATCTGATGATACGTCGACATAAAACTGCGACGATATGTATCGGTGATGTAAATGATATGATTGGTGATGTAGAGTTGTTTTATCCAAGGCTTATTGTGTTTATAAGGTAAAGTCTGTCATGTGCTCACCCTCATGTCGTTTCAAACCTATAAGATCTTCATTTAACTTCAACTGAAGATATTTTTCAAGAAACCATAGAAAGATTTCTGTCCCTCCATTTTTAAAGTCCATTCCTCTCAAACTTAGAAGATCCAATAAATGTCATTACAACATCGTTAAAATAACCGGTCGAGTGTAATCCAAACCCAAGTCTTCTGAAGAGACACGTTGGCTTTATATGAAGAACAGGTTCACTGCAGTAGACACAGACGTTCAGATGTGATGGAGGAAGCAACACGAGTGAATGCAGAACTGACCCTTTACAGATTGAGAGCGGTCATTTTGAGACGCTTTCCTGCGATTAGATCAGTTACTGATGGCATTGATCATCTGAAGCACACACGCACTCCTCAAAGGGAAAGCAATCCTCATTTAAATCAGCAGATCACAGTTAGTTTTAGTGATTATTCAAAGGTTTCAGATGGTTTAGCGGCGTGTGCGTGCGTGCGTGCGTGCGTCTTGTGTGTGTGTGTGTGTGTGTGGGCATGTTTTTGTGAAATATCAGGACACAAATGTGTATAATGACATGGGTATGACACAGGTATTACAAAAAGAGGGTGAAATATGAGGACGTTCCCCATGTCCTCACTTTTCAAAATGCTTATAAATCACACAGGATGAGGTTTTTATCACAGAAAGTAAACTGAGTGTGTGTGATGGGTAGGTTTAGGGGCAGTGTAGGGGGATAGAAAATACGGTTTGTACAGTATAAAATGCATTACGCCTATGGAATGTCCCCACATTTCACAAAAACAAACGTGTGTGTGTGTGTGGCGCGAACATGAAGGGAAAATGAATGTTTAAGGAGTTAAGGATGTCTATTTACACCAAGTGCAAATAGTGTGACGTATAAGCAAGTGCTATCCACACTAGCTCCGCCTAACAATGCCTGAGTGGCACAAACAAGATAAAAAAGCTGTGTGTATTTCACCAATGGCGCAGTCAGTAAAGTGCAAGGCTTGAGGATCTTGGTTTTGACACGATTGACGCATATTCGAATCCGCCTTTTGTCAAGCTTGCTCCTCTCCCATCACGCGTTTGACTGGCTAATGACCAGACCAAGCTCAAGTTAAGATTGAACATTGGTCTGGGGAGTGTGCTCTGTACAAGAGGCGTGATCAACGGGCAACGACCCTTCGCTTCTCTATCCATCATCGTGTTAAACTCACCAATAGTGCACCAGGTGAATAAGCCAGTCTGCGATTGGTTCCGCAAAGTGTAACCGAAGCAGCAGAAATGAATGCACGGGTTTCCAGACTGAGCTGAGAAATCAAATCACGGCAGATCGGCTGGGTTTATCACATCGGACAGGCATTTCCTGTCAATACAAATGAAGAAAATGTTCTAAAAATGCAAATAAATTGCTTAAGGAAATGTTATATAACAATGAAAGCATTTATTGGGTAGGGTTAGGGGTCGGTGTAGGGAGGGCTTTGATTGTCCCATTAAGGTGGCATCCATTTAATAATTGTAATATAATCATTTGCACAGTATTGTTATGCATTAACAAGATGATTGTATACAAATTGTATGTATCTGCCAAAATATAAATTTATAATAAATATAAATAGCATGTAATTACTATTTACACACATTTCAAATAACTACTTTTACATGGTGCAAATAAAATACATTTACACTTAGTAACACATCATCTCTTCAATTTGGTTTAAAGCTACACTGTGTAACTTTTTTAGTTTATTCTTAGCTAAAAACACCTAGTTCTTTCAAAAATATATGTGCTCATTAATGTATATTTACTTCTTCTTTCAAGTAATAAAGTATTCTCGTAAGTTTATAATATGCCATACGGGTGAGGGGTTCGAATGTCTTGAAAGTACAGTAGCCAAAGAGGGACATTCCCGTAAATTCAAGCTTCGCCTTTGGTGTTTTAACACTCGATGGCACCGTGTCGAATGTGAAGAGGGGGATTGCTTGAGACTGATATAGCCTACAATGTAAACTTTGTCTTACGCTAGTGATGTCGTATAATATACAGAATAACCATAGCACCGATAAAAGTGACTTTACTAAGATTAGCTTGCATTCGTCTGGGAACCTGATCGCTGATGTTAGCAATGAAATGGGAAAAAATAACGAAAAGGTAAAATTATTATTCATTTTACATAGATGTCATAACCTACATGTTAACTGACAAATTAAATAACTGCAAATTATAATAGTTTTCTAAAGTAACATCATCACTTGATCGAACTGGAAGCCATATTAATCTTGGACTAAATCAGCCACCGTAGGAGTTAAAACGAAATCGGAATTGAGAGGAACAGAAACTAATATTCACTGGATGGTCATATATCTTTTCACCGCTAGATCACACAGTGTAGCCTTAAAGTGTTGAGTTTAGTATTGAAGAAGTGGACGAGCTCAAAGCGTGTCAGACCCGTTGACTCCTGTTTTTAGTGTTTTAGTGTTTTCCACCAGAACACATCGTAACACCAGCTGTGAACGGGTACGCTTCAGAGTCCTGGGAATAAAACAAGCCCTGTCATGTTGTACCAAATCATGTTGTGTCTGCCCCTCAGCCGCCCATGGAGGAAGGTGGGCGTAAGAGACACCCTTCCAGCGGAGATGGGCGCCGCCGCCATCCTTCCCAGCAGTCCAGCCGAACCCAGACCGCTCCAGGCCCCGCCCTCCCCGCTGGAGCCCCTCCCACCAGAGATGATGCCAAAAACCCCAGCCAGCGAGCGGCAGACGGCAAGCCCCCCAAATGAGCGCGCCAGGGGCCGCTCGCCCTCACCGGCGCTCCGCTGCGGGTCAGCCCGACCACACAAGCATGACACAACGGCTTGCCAACCAACGGCTCACGATTGTCCAATCAAGGCTCTTCCATCTTCCCCTCGTTCACAACGCATCAGAAACGGACAGCAGAGGGCGCGAGAAAATCTTCCATTCTTCGTTTTATTAAAGACTTTGAAGTTTTATTCCTGTTGTATCATTGGGGTACAAAAGGCTTTAGTTGAATCTGTGCTTTATATCCTCAGTGGACTCGCGAGCCAGGCCTCATTCGGCTGAGCCACGCGCGACTCCACCTTTTTTCTTTCCTTGTAGAGCGTAACGATTGTGTTGAACGATGATAAGATTGCTCTTGACTAGACTAGGTACTGGATGAGGCAGAAATAATGCAAATACTATAGATCTGCAGTTGTTTGAGCGAGATGATTTCCTGTTTCTGGATGCTAAACTCTATAGCAAATAACTTTGGGGAGGGGGCGTACGTAAGCTTGGCCATCACTGTGACACTAATGTCCCGCCTGCCAATCCTCTCGCTCGCTTCCACACGTGTCACGCTCTGTTACAGAAGACCCCCGCCAGCGGTCACATGGGCCCATCATTCCTCCGCATTTCCACCATCCCGTGCGGATTGGGAGGGTTAATCCCAGTGTACATATGAATTCAAGAAATTAAGAGACATTACACCACCTGGCTGTATGTGTCATTTATTGTTTATAGAGATATATTGCCTTACGTGTTGACCTTTTTTATGCTCGCCCTAATGCGTTTTGAGTTGTTATGGGTATGTTTTAGTATCACCCCTGCTTTTCTTCATACACAGCACGGCGGTCTGACTAAAGGGAACCGGACCTCAGGGTTTCAACTGGAATCATGTGAAGAAAGGCAAGCCTTCTGATTATATGAGACTCATTCGGATCATAAGCAATATCTAAGTTATGGGATTTCACTTCCGATTCGGCTGCCACGTACCCATTTGTTTGGCTAAAGTGTCTTCTGGTAATCATATAAACATTTAGCAAGTGTCCCCCTTCATTCACAGTAGCTGTGGTCAAATCTTGAGGAGTTCTTGTGATCACTGATATAATAATTAAAGCTTTTATTCAACTAAACGCTCTTGTCCGTTGTGCGAGTTCATGCCGTGCTGCTCCCGAGGTCAACGGCTCGGATGACTGGGAACAGGGACATCATTCATAAAGCCATATGAGTAACTGTGTGCTCCATTAAACCTGTTAATACTTCATGACTCGTGTATACTCGGCTTATCGACACAGGACAAATGGAAACTGTAAAATACTTGAACCCAATCTTGTATCATAACACTTCATCTGAATTATAGGCAGATGTGATTTGCTATTAGTGTGATTTGTAATTTTGCTTTTAATAAACAACAAAAAAAGTTTAAAATGGCCAAAAACCTTAAATCAGCTGTTTTGCTTTTCTGTAACCCGTAGCGTGTCATAGTTCTTCATTCACAGGTGTTCGGCTGCTGGGATATAGAGCGGAGGAGGAGGGATTGATCCAGTGGGAAACACTACAGGACCTGTGGATGCGCTCGCGTGTTTCCCAACAGGGTCTGTCCTTTACCCACAGGGTTCAGTGGAAGTCGGGAGTTCACTGAAGGAGCTTCTGGGAAAACGCAGGCCTGGGGTCCAGACCTCGCTGGACAGATCCCACATCTTTTATTCGGGATAACTGATCGCTGGCTGATTCGGTTCTTCAGAGGAATCTGCGGATTGGATTAAAACATCTGGATGAAGTTATCTGGGATCACGGGGCTCCTGTGTTCCCTGAGGAGGGCAGAGCATCCATACTCCGAACCACCATCAGTGAAGTTAAAACAGATCAATTAAATGTTTTGATGAACATGATTCACAATTTTTAAGGCTAGAATTATTTGTACACCCTTTACATTTTTATTTAAATGTTGTAATTTAATTTTTAACTCAATTTGAAGCAGATTTGTTCCATGACAGTATTAATTAAAGTTCTCTCCTGCGCTGCATCATGCCATCCCATAATATCCGTCATCACTCAGATTAATGCACGGCTCAGAGTAACTGCACATGTGTGTCAGACGCCGATAAGATTATAAAGCAATGATTCGCTCACACATGAATCTCTCAATCACGAGGCTGTGTCTGTAGTGTTATACACCTTTTACACCACATTATTATATTATGTTGATGATTATTATGGTAAATGATTATTGCCCGTGTGGTTCAGTGATGAACTCTTGTCAGACAGATTTTAAGCATCACCTCAGGATGCGATCTAATCCTGTTTCCATGAGATGAGCTCCAGAGCAGGTTGGAGCTTCCGGATCTGTTGCTATGACAACAAGTCCAGGATGAGCGTCAAAGAACTAAATAATCCGAGATCATGCCACATCATCAACAACCAAATCCAGCTGACGGAGTTAGTGATGTTTGAAGAACGGACCCCTGATCCGGGCTTAATCTGAGCCGTGTGTATTTTGCCCTCGTTCGGCGGTTTGAAACATCTGTGGATGCTTAGGCTGTTTAGTTTGCCTAGGAGCCGTTCCTCCCAGGATTTCATGAACCCGTGTGGAATCCTGCCGTTCCGGCCACAGGTGACTCAATCCCAAAGCTCCGATTGGATTCTCTTGATATTTCAAATGGTGACCCTGCTGAGATCCTCACTATGGCTTTGGCCCAGTAAAACAAAATATTCATTCAACTCTTGTGGAGGGAACGCCCACCCTAGGTCTCCCCACACCTGCTTCAGCTCCTGTGATGTTTCCTCCAAGCGATCCTGAACACCTTGATTAATTGGGGTGATGTCCGAAATCAGCTCATACCCTTAAATAGGGCACACTCTCAGAAAAAAAGGTACATTGGAGGTACAATGTTGTTCCTTGGGGAACAAAACGTATAACTGTAGCTTTAAAGGTACACAACTGGTCCTTAGGGTACAATTATCCCATTGTTTTCCTCTACTTAGAGCAGGGGTAGGCCAGTTCAGTCCTAGAGAGTCGCTGTCCTGCAGAGTTTGGCTCCAACCCTGAAAGACGTCTGTAGAAGCTCTTATTGAGAATTAACAGGTTTAGATTTTGATGTTTTATTGTTAAAGTCACCATTATGGAGATCAGTGTTTCCTTTAGTTGGGCAGTTTGACTTGAATATTTAAGTGAGTTTGTGGTTTTTGTTTCAGTGTTAACAAAACACATGATTGTTTAAAACAAAGGAAGTCAAGAACAAACTGTCTCATGAAGAGTAATGTTTGACTAAATTCATCACTTGCCAAAGATCAGATGTTCTTAATTTTGATTTTTAAACACATTCTAAGGGGCAAAGTTTAGACACACACAGATATCAAGAATCAGCATATGAATCTCAACAATGGTGACATACTTGATGCTGCAAAGCATGCTGGGAGCCACACGTTTTATACTGGCTTAGATGGGTTGCAGCGAAACTCTGGAGGATATCAAATCTCAAGGACTGAACTTGTCTACCCCTGACTTAGAGGTACAAAAACCCACCCCAGTGACGGCCACTTGTACCTTAAAAGGTACAATTTTGTACTCTTTTTTTTTTTTTTGACAGTGCACTATTTGAGGAACAGCCATTTGCAGTGGTGTCCGAAACCATAGGACGCTATCATGTGCACTCATTCAATCCCACAATGCATTGCAATAACCAGTGTGCAACCGCTGTACACACAACCTGAATACCCATAATGCACTGTGAAGGTTGTGTGCCGAATACAATTCCAGAAGATGGCGCCCACGGCCGTATCCATTCATTTCCCAAACCGCTGGTCCAATGTGGCTACAGCGTAATCTCGTACAGGTATACATTCCTTTCAATTGTTTAATTACGTTTTAGTCATGCCACTTTCCATGACAGGTAAATCTGTTCATCACTACTGGAGCTGCCAGTTTCAAACTATTATTAAACAGCAAGCACAAGCTGCCGGCACACGGCGTGTCTGAACTCACTCACTCCATCCCCTGGGCTGTATTAGTGGAGTAATGAAGGGAATGGTGAAGGTATAGGGGCGATTTCAGACACCTGGCTTCACAGACAAGGCTCAGATTAGGCCTAGCTTTTATAAACGTGCCTTAGAAAACAAGCATCTGGAGACGAAACTGTGCACCGTTGAAGAGGGATGGCTTCACAGACCAGGCTTACGATAATCCCAGACATGTTTGAGCTGTTTCGTCTCCAGATGCACACCAGCAATGCTTGTTTTCTAAGGCACGTTTATAAAAGCTAGGCCTAATCTGAGCCCTGTCTGTGAAGCCATCCCTCTTCAACTGTGCACAATTTCAAGATCACTCGCCGTTAGCTAGATTTCACACCTGGAAAAGAGGCGTAGGTGTTTGGAGTCACAAATGCGTACATTTGAGAAATGATCGTAATAGATCAGATGCACGAGGCTTTATAAACGAGGCTCTGACTGATTGTGTGGGCCTTATGGAGGGTCCAGGCCCGATTTCTTCCCATACTCTGGATCCGGAGGACACACTGAACAGCACGTGTCGGGTTATTAATAATGCAAACACACCCAGTGCATCAGGATAGCTTTAATCAGTGAGTACATTTCAGTATTAAAATATAGCATCGATCAGAAGTATTAAAATCATTTATCAACTGTATGAGGTGCGATCACAGACCCAGGTTAAGAAGAGTAAAAAGCACCTGATCATCGCATGACATGAGGTCACTGACAGTGGTTGAACCCTGATCCCAGAGCAGCTCTAGAGCCGCTTCAGATGAAGTGTGCAGTTAATTAGCTCAGTCCTGCAGATATTAGTGAATGCTTTAGGATGAATGACCTGAACGCAGGAGTGTGTGTCCATACTCCAGATCGATTGCACCTGCTGATGTTGGCAGTAAAACTCTTACGGATACGTGGATTCGTGTTAATCTTGTGCTTTCTTGGCCTCCTCGGGGATGCTCTCGCTCAGCGGGGTCAGACTCAGCAGGACGGTGTGCCGCTCGTATGCCTTTGAGTTACGGAACTTCTCGTCTGTCCCGTGAAGCCGGTCCAGCACGCCCAGCACTCCATAGCACTGATTGAACCTGCAGGCGAACAGAGCCAGAGGTCAAGCACCAATCTGATATCACCACTACACCCGCATTACTGGAGCGGTCAGCCTTTCGTACTGGTGTCCGAAACCATAGTGGACGTTAGGTCCGGTGTTGGGTAACGCATTACAAGTAACTTGAAAAAGTAATCTTATTACGTAACTCAAGTAACTAGTAAAGTAACGCATTACTTTTCAAATTTACAACAAAATATCTGAGTTACTTTTCACATGTATTGGACTGACGCGTCTCCTGACCCCATGAGATGGAGAGTAAGTGCAGAGGCGTGTGTGTGTGAACATGATATTGTAGTTTTAGACTAAATCTGAGCATCTCACTTGCATAAAGATTGAGTATTCCTCAAAAACGATAAAATCAGTCAAATGCAAAATATGCAAACCTCCAATAATTAAATGTTAAATAAAATGAATATTTTTATGCATTTAATCTACCTTTATTGACCAATTTGCTGCTGACCTTTAATGATTCAGTTAAACCATGAGCAAATATTACTAGACTGTTTTTCTCTTCCGTCTTATTCTCCCATTATCCAGAATGGCAGCAGAGCGTGAGAATTTGTATTTTTACCTCAGCCTGAGGCTTATTATTTACATTCTGGTATGAAGAGGTCTTTACATTTGCACAAAAATAGAACCTTTTTGTTATAAAAAAACAAAAACAAAAAAACAAGCCCAGTCAGGTGAGAAAAAGTAACATAACGCATTACTTTTATTAAAAAGTAACTAAGTAACTCAATAAGTTACTTTTTAAGCGAGTAACGCAATATTGTAATGCATTACTTTTCTTAAAAAGTAACTAACTCGATAAGTTACTTTATAAGGGAGTAACGCAATATTGTAATGCATTACTTTTCTTAAGAAGTAACTAAGTAACTCGATAAGTTACTTTTTAAGGGAGTAACCCAATATTGTAATGCATTACTTTTATTAAAAAGTAACTAAGTAACTCATTAAGTTACTTTTTAAGCGAGTAACGCAATATTGTAATGCATTACTTTTCTTAAAAAGTAACTAACTCGATAAGTTACTTTTTAAGGGAGTAACGCAATATTGTAATGCATTACTTTTCTTAAAAAGTAACTCGATAAGTTACTTTTTAAGGGAGTAACCCAATATTGTAATGCATTACTTTTCTTAAAAAGTAACTAACTCGATAAGTTACTTTTTAAGGGAGTAACCCAATATTGTAATGCATTACTTTTCTTAAAAAGTAACTAAGTAACTTGATAAGTTACTTTTTAAGGAAGTAACCCAATATTGTAATGCATTACTTTTCTTAAAAAGTAACTAAGTAACTCGATAAGTTACTTTTTAAGGGAGTAACGCGATATTGTAATGCATTATTTTTCAAAGTGACTTTCCCCAACACTGGTTAGGTCCGATGTACACTCAACGGCTGGATTCACTCACTCGTTTTCATTCACTCCTTCAAGTGAACTGTATTAGTGGACTTTAACGTAGGGAATAGAGATTAAATGGTGTTCAGCCAAGGTAGTGGTCTCTACTTGATATCAAGATCAGGGTCAATGTCCTGTTCAATGAACTGCCTTTGAGTTTCCTCCTAGAAAACTTTGCTTTTTCAAAGGAAGTGTCATAATCAGGCTGTTTGCGATCACCGAAGCAAGTGCTGGAATTAATTAGAGTATGTCATTATGAAGTTATGCAATGTGGTAATGGGCTATAAAATGGTGCACACTTTAGTTTAGGCTCACTCTTCCTAGCTGATGTCAAAGAAAGCACATAAGGCGGATAGATTTTTTGCACATAAAAAAAATGAAGAGACAATCGTTTACTAATGAACTGGTGGCACAAAACAACTGTAAACGGATGCGATATGGAGAGATAGAATTTGCAAATCATTTGAAGTTTTCCCTGAAAACGGGCAGTACATTGAGAGTTTGACTTGTTACATGCATCACCAGTTTGTGTAGGTATCCTCACATGGAGAGCTATCAGTTGAACAGAGTGTGCTGGTTATCTCGTGGGAACAAAGGTGACTGCATGAGTTGAATGTAGAGCAGAGTTGAAAAGCTCATTGATTGGACAACAGCACAGATCAACTCTACCTCACTGCCATAAACCATGTCTTACTGCACACTATTAGCACAAGACCGGCCATAAATCACAACCGGTTTTCATTTTATTTTAGCCTACTTGTGCACAAACTGCATTGCAGTCATTTTCTAAAATGTAACTTGTGTGGAAATATTATGAAGTCTGTAAACGTACAGCGGTAACCAAAAAAGCTGCTGCGGTTCTATGAGCGCCACCTACTGGCAGAGAGTGAGCTTGCATCATTCAGTCCTGATGTCTGATCAAAAACACCTGCTCGTGTGTGTGTGTGTGTGTGTGTGTGTGTGTGTGTGTGTTTGGATCATGATTATAATGCAGTGGTTGCCTCTAATTTCAAATTGCTACACATTTTTTTGTTTAAACAACAGTTCAATTTTATTAAACAAAGACAAATAAATCATTAAATAAATTTGCTTAAACAAATACGTTAAAATCGGAAAACTGGAATATCTGAATTCACCAATTTACCGGATTTGGCCATGACAAATCATGATTGGTGCATCATTACTTTTAACCCTTAGTTAGGTAATTAGATGTGAAACAATATATAGTATTTATAAGAAAGAAAAACTAACATTTCACTTCGTGAATATAACTTGTAAATACACTATACTGCCAAAAGTGTTGTGACACCTGCCTTCACATGCACATGAGCTTTAATGCCATCCCATTCCTCATCCGTAGGGTTTAATATGGAGTCGGCTCACCCTTTGGAGCTCTAACAGCTTCAGCTCTTCTGGGAAGGCTTTCCTCAAGGTTTAGGAGTGTGTTTATGGGAATTCTTCTAGAAGCACATTTGTGAGGTCAGGCACTGATGTTGGACGAGAAGGCCTGGCTCGCAGTCTCCGCTCTAATTCATCCCAAAGGTGTTCTATCGGGATGAGGTCAGGACTCTGTGCAGGCCAGTCCAGTTCCTCCACACCAAACTCGCTCATCCATGTCTTTATGGAGCGGCGCTTTGTGCACTGGAGCGCAGTCATGTTGGGACAGGAAGGGCCGTCCCAAACTGATCCCACAAAGTTGGGAGCATGAAATTGTCCAAAATGTCTTGGTGAAGCATTAAGAGTTCCTTTCACTGGAACTAAGGGCCCAACCCTGAAAAACAACCCCACCCCATAATCCCCCCTCCACCAAACTTTACACTTGGCACAATGCAGTCAGGCAAGTCCCGTTCCCCTGGCAACCGCCAAACCCAGACTCGTCCATGGGATGGTCAGACAGAGAAGCGTGATTGGTCACTCAGAGAACACGTCTCACTGCTCTAGAGTCCAGTGGTGGCGTGCTTTACCCCACTGCATCCCACGCTTTGCATTGCTCTTGGTGATGTAAGGCTTGGATGAGCTGCTCGCCATGGAAACCCATTCCATGAAGCTCTCTCCGCACTGTTCCTGAGCTCATCTGAAGGCCACAGGAGTTTGGAGGTCTGGAGCGATTGACTCTGCAGAAAGTTGGTGACTTCTGCGCCTGTGACCCTCAGCATGCGCTGACCCCGCTCTGGGATTGAGTTGCTGTTGTTCCCAATGGCTTCCTCTTTGTTATAATCCCACTAACAGTTGAGCGTGGAATATTTAGTAGTGAGGAAATGTCAGGAATGGCCTTATTGCACAGGTGGCAACCTATCCCGGTCCCACGCTTGAGTTCACTGAGCTCCTGAGAGCGAGCCATTCTCTCACAAATGTGTGTAGAAGCGTCTGCATGCCTAGTGCTTGATTTATACACCTGAACTCTGGGATCTGGAGGGGCGGCACAATACTTCTGGCAATATAGTGTATAACAAAACGTTCCTCATTACTTCTAAGACAAAAAATAATACAGTGTACAAGTCAACATTTGGAATCACTGTAAAAGGGACTAACACACACACACACACACACACACACACACACACACACACACACACACACACACACACACACACACACTGTCTGTTATGTATTTTTTAAGATTAGCCTAGACTTACTTGAGATGGTGGAAGTCGTGAAACTCGGGCGAGGGCAGCAGGGGTAGGTGGTACCCGCAGTGTGAGACGGTCGTCACCAGCAGAGCGATGGTGAACCAGAGGCTGGTGGTGGCCACGTGTGAGCCGAGCAGAACCGGACCCGCCAGAGCCGGCAGCATGTTGGACAGCTGCACACACATGAAGCGTTTCAACACACACTCGCTGTTCGGGTCACATGTTCACACCTGAGCCCGGGTCTTACCACGTGCTCCACCGGATGAGCGTAGAGCGCCACCACTCCGACCGGAGCTGTCCACTCGTGATGAATCTTGTGGATGCTCTTATAGAGCGACGGATGGTGAACCAGCCTGAAAGAGCAGACGAGTGAGAACGTGAAACACATCCCATCAGATCCATCAGATTCCGTGTGTGATGGGACGGGTTTTCATACTATTGGTTAATCACCCTCTCCTTCCCGATTTCACATCCTTACAGGCACTAAAGTCAAAATGAGCCATCTGAGGCTTTCAGTGCTGTAAGTTCCTGTGCTAATGATCCCGCAACTACTGACGTCTGTGAGCAGTCGAGCCGGTTCACAGAATTAAACTGAATTGTTGATTGGTGGGTTGATGACGTAAGACGCACATCCAAAGCAACCAATGAGCACGTCCAGACGAACCAGTCCAAAATGACCTACAGTTAGAGTTGATAGACAGATCTTTGGTTTATGTCCAACTAAAACTGAATGAGTTTTCCGGGGATAGAACGGGCTTGTTCAGATGTTTGTGATTCCTTCCTTTCAAACGTGTTCTTTGATTCAATGTGCATCTGTGCCACTGATTCTGTGAACCGGCTCGACCAGTTACCGCTTAAACGAGCGAATCGTTCTAGAGTCGAACATCACGACCCGCAACTAACTAAAGAGAAGCAAACGTTCATGGTTGTGGTTTAACTAAAGCATACCATCTATTGGACAGAAGCTTCTCTCTTTCACTAAAAACTCTTCTCTAACGCCTGAGGTTTTGTTAAGGCGTACAATGCTGTAAATCATAAATGGCTGACTTAGAGAAACGTTTCATATAGACCTTATTCATGTTTGATTTTCATCAGGAATGAAAGCGAGGCTGTGAGGGGTAGACCTTCATCTCTTCAGTGGGTTGTTATTTAGGCTGGTGTTGAGATGTTTCAGTCGATCGGATCACAGTGGACGACGCGTAATACAGGAGTAAACGGGTCTAAAACACTTTGAGCTTGTCCACTTCCAGAGGGAGCTGAAAACACATTTGACCGGATGTAGACGCTCATGTGGTCAAATCATAGACTGTAAGAAACGATGGACGACGCTGACATCTTGGGTCTCGGGTCGTTAGCGTGAAGTTGAGCCGTGATATAAAGGTCCCGCCCACACTCCCGCCTAATCAACAACTTTTTATGGAAATGTAGAGATTCAAGTTAAAGCTCCAATCTCCTCCCGAAGTTCCTGAAAAATGTCCGTTAGTGCCTCAGTGACTACTTCGCTCAGAAGCTGTCAATCATGATGCCACACCCCCATTTTTATAGCATTAAATAACTAACTAAAACCAAACTTATTTAAAGATCAAACACTTGAACTAAAATCAGCATGATAAAAACTGCCTACAATGAGAGAAACCATCTTTGGAGAAGTTTTTGCTGAAGTGTAATTTGAATGTTTAGATTGTCTCCCGTCCCATTACATGACATGGAGAGGGCGGTGTTTATGATCTATACTGCTTCCAGCCTCCTGGGGGTGATCGAGATGCCTCGGCTTGGGTCAAATGCACAGGAACAGCCTCTAAAACACATCCTACTATCCGCTACTGACCTCACGCGTAACCTTTAAGGGACGCGCACTAGCAGGGGCGTAGCAAGCTCTTTAAAAGTGCAGGGGATGGATGGTTTGTTTGTTGTTAGGGTCCAATTCTCACTATTAAATAGTAGCTTATTAGCATGCATATTAGGATATTGGCTGTTTATTATTACTCATTCTTATAAAGCAAATATTAACACCTTATTCTGCATGACCATATTGTACATCCCTTAATCGGACAATATAGACAGGTCTGTAATCACTAAGATCCCTAAAGTGCACATTTTGATTTCTATGATCTACATATGTGCATTTTAAGAAGTTCTGAAGGCCAAAAAATATGATAATAGCCTGAAAACCATGTCAGTGGGCAGATATAACTGATAAAGTTTTTTTTTATTTTTGTCAGTGAAGAAAGTAAACATATGTTTAACTGATATTTATGTTTTATGAATCATTTTCGTAGACATGTTAATTTACTTAAGGCTAGGTAACTAAAATTATTATATTCACAATATGCACATATTAATTACTAATCTCAGGTTGAAAAAGCTGAGCTTTTTAATTTACTGGATGCTAAAAACGAAATATATTAATTTACAATATGCACACATTTAATCTTATGGCAATCTGAAGAAAAAGGCTTTGTTAATTTTTCTTGTTTTTTTTTTTATTACAAGTCACATGACAGGCCTATTTTCAATTAAAAATATTGAAATTAGACAAAAGTTTATTAATTTGCCTGAATATTTGTTGTCATTTGTTTAACATTTCTGACTTAAAGAAGCAGCTGTCAAATATGAACTGTTTAGTTTAGTTACATATCTCACACTTGACGTCGAGTCGCACTGCTAAAATTCGCGCTCAGCCTCAGCAGCTTCTGTGTGAACATAAAGCCTGCCTACTCGGATCTGATTGATATATATATATATATATATTTGGCATTGACGAGCAGTGACAGACCCGTGAGACTTATAGTTGAATGCACACACCTCTGCTTCTGACGTGCAAACAACATATATTAACGCTGCCTTCATGTGCTATCGAAAATGTTGTAGGCTACTTCACTTCTGAAGTCGTGATTACGAGCTCATTCATTCAAATTTTGACTTGAGAGGGAGGGAAAGTGTGGGTGTTGAACCCTCTCACCGGGAACTAGCCAGATGGGATTTAAACTCTCGGCTGGAGACACAAGTTTGGTTTGAAGATGCACAATGTTCTCTCTCCATTCCTGATCTCTAACACACACTCACCGCGTTCGGCTGGTCTTGTGTCTGTCAGAGCAGAAACTAAAGCCACTGTCTCCTTTCACATTCATAAGTAAATTGCGTGAGCTTATTCTGTCCATTAGAACTGAAAAAGCACACATTTCCACCCATAAACCCTCCCCTGGAAGAAATCAGGACAGAAGTGGCTGAAAGGGGACAGAAGAGACGGATTAAAACACCAGGTGTGAATGGGAATGTGTCTCTCTCATCTACTCGTGATCCGATCCACCCAAACACATCACAATGTGTTTTTGGATTGATCTGCTGACGAAACACTGCAAAAATATCTTTCCAAAAATGTTCATTAGATGGAAAACTGAGTGATGTAGGAGCTTTATTCAGCGGATGCTACTGAAAGTCTGTCCCTCGCAGCCTTGAGTACGGTCTGTAAAGTGATCTAATATGGAAACTCTGTTGAACATGATTACAGTCAACAGATAAAGCTGAACGGGTTTCATTATGAATGAACTTTACACTGTTATTAAACTGAGCTGAATCAATAATGACCCTACAGCTGCTTTACAGCAGGATTAGTCTGATATTTGATGAAGTTTGCATCATTGATTCTGTTATCCTGCTCTGAATCCGTCAGTACCGTATGAACCGCTGTGCAAACTCTATTTCATTTAGTCTTAGACCTGTGTCAAATGTACTTTTTAGCTTTTATCACATTCAGTCAGCCTTGTCCTGTTTTTGTTTAGTCAAGTTTTACTCATAACTAAATTATTACATTTATTTTAATGAATTATTGAGAGAGCGAGATTCATATCTGCGTCTCCTAAGAATTGCGTTTATTAGTTTTCTTTTTATTAGTTTATTGAGAATTCCTATTTCTGAGGAATATGAAGCCAAAATGTATCCTTAAAATGTATATATGTAAAACGCAGGTCAGCTGCACAGCAGATCCAGGCAGAGCGTACTAGCATATTTAAGCAATAAAAGCCCATGTAACGCCATCGGATTCAGGTAAAATCGACTGAAGCGATTCCCCTGATCTAAGCACAATAGCAATACTCGAGAGATCCAGTAGCGAACCTATTTTATGACTAAAAGTCACGTTGATAAGTTTCTGTGCTCCTGAATGCTTGTGTGTGTGCCGCGCGATCGCCGCTCTGAGTGTGAGTGACGTATATGTGTGTGTGCTTCAATGAAAACAGCGCATTAATATACAACTGACCTGGAGCTACCTGTGCATTAAACGATTTTAATGCACACCTTCCAGCCAATCATACTCCAGTATTCAGACAGACCATGGCATAAGTGTGTATATTCAGAAATCGCAAATAGTTGAGCTTCATGTTTGGATTTATTACAGTTCATCACTGAGGGTCTGATGGGAGGTCACAGAAAACAGCGGAGGCGGCTCATGAAGGAACACAGACACTGGTGTTTTCAGATCATCCGCACGTCTTCTGCAGTGTAGAAACCGCATGCGCACGGTTGCCAAACATCAAATATCAAGTAAAATACGTGTTTAACAGAAAAGCAGTTAGTGGGAGATTTAAATGATTGAATCCTGGCAAACGCAATGCATAAAACTCGTAGTGGTTTTCGACAAAAACATATTTTTACCTAGATTTTATTCTTTTTTTCATCTACGATAACACTGTTATCATTTATTGACCTGGGTGTCGTCTCGTCATCATCTAAGCCATGGGGATAAACACACACGGCTGACCTGTGTGTGTAGTAGAAGAGGATCTCCTCCATCAGGCCGCAGACGGCCAGCTCCAGCAGAACCCAGTGGAAGGTGGGCAGCTCCGGGCCGCACGGGTCCCCGCGCCACTGCATCAGCATGTAGGTCAGAACCACCACCGGCCCCGACAGACACACCTGGTTAAACAGCACCGTCTTCGCCGCGTGACGCAGTCGGCCCGAATCCACCTGTCAGGAAACAGTCATCTTAACTACAAGGGATGATACATGTCAACTTACTCTACTCACCCGAACCCTAACCCGAACAGTCTAATGAGAGATCGTGGACATACAAAGTTATTTACAGTTAGTAGAGTGTCTACTAAAGTTACTTTAGGGTAGGCATAATCTGAATTGAGAACACTGAGAGAAGGAGATTAATATATAAACTCAACAGATTAATATTATCAGACTTTTAAAAACATGTTGCTTCATATAATGACTGACACTGTCAGTGAACTCTGAGCTTTATGGGTATTATTGAGTGTCTTTCTTTGCTTTAACAACCAGATATTATTATTACACACTACATAATCTAAACATGGAAGTGTTTATGACTGTCTGATTATATATGCTGTGTAATCTTAACTCTGCTTATTATCAGTACTGACAGTTATCAGAGAGAGTTATCACTTTACAGGCCAGTATGTTCATCAACTGCATTATGATAGGACTGAGGTACAGTACAGAAATACAGGCAAACATCGAGCCGTGTTTTACACTAATATATCAGTACATAGTGCAGATATATTACTAATAAACCCTACAAATCTTTGCACGATGCTACAAACAATACTCTGAAGTAATACCAACTTTTTTAATCTTCGGCCTTTCGTGTTTAAATCAGAGATGCTATTGAAGCATGTCTGCATTATTACTTGAGTCACAAACCAAGGATCATGCAATTTGCACTATACACTATATTGCCAGAAGTATTGTGCCGCCCCTCCAGATCCCAGGGTTCAGGTGTTCAATCCCTTCATGGCCACAGGTGTATAAATCAAGCTCTAGGCATGCAGACGCTTCTACACACATTTGTGAGAGAATGGCTCGCTCTCAGGAGCTCAGTGAACTCAAGCGTGGGACCGGGATAGGTTGCCACCTGTGCAATAAGGCCATTCCTGACATTTCCTCACTACTAAATATTCCACGCTCAACTGTTAGTGGGATTATAACAAAGAGGAAGCCATTGGGAACAACAGCAACTCAGCCACGAAGTGAAATCCCAGAGCGGGGTCAGCGCATGCTGAGGGTCACAGTGCGCAGAAGTCACCAACTTTCTGCAGAGTCAATCGCTCCAGACCTCCAAACTCCTGTGGCCTTCAGATGAGCTCAGGAACAGTGCGGAGAGAGCTTCATGGAATGGGTTTCCATGGCCGAGCAGCTCATCCAAGCCTTACATCACCAAGAGCAATGCAAAGCGTGGGATGCAGTGGGGTAAAGCACGCCACCACTGGACTCTAGAGCAGTGAGACGTGTTCTCTGAGTGACCAATCACGCTTCTCTGTCTGACCATCCCATGGACGAGTCTGGGTTTGGCGGTTGCCAGAGAGCAGGACTCGCCTGACTGCATTGTGCCAAGTGTAAAGTTTGGTGGAGGGGGATTATGGGGTGGGGTTGTTTTTCAGGGTTGGTCCCTTAGTTCCAGTGAAAGGAACTCTTAATGCTTCACCAAGACATTTTGGACAATTTCATGCTCCCAACTTTGTGAGATCAGTTTGGGGCCCCTTCCTGTCCCAACATGACTGCGCTCCAGTGCACAAAGCGTCGCTCCATAAAGACATGGATGAGCGAGTTTGGTGTGGAGGAACTGGACTGGCCTGCACAGAGTCCTGACCTCATCCCGATAGAACACCTTTGGGATGAATTAGAGCGGAGACTGCGAGCCAGGCCTTCTCGTCCAACATCAGTGCCTGACCTCACAAATGCGCTTCTAGAAGAATTCCCATAAACACACTCCTAAACCTTGAGGAAAGCCTTCCCAGAAGAGCTGAAGCTGTTAGAGCTGCAAAGGGTGAGCCGACTCCATATTAAACCCTACGGATTAAGAATGGGATGGCATTAAAGGGTTAGTTCAGTTGAAGGACAGAAGGCTCTCTGACTAAATCTAAAATATCTTAAACTGTGTTCCGGAGATGAACGGAGGTCTTACGGGTTTGGAGCGACATTAGAGTCATTAATGACAGACTTTGCAATGCATTGTGTTTTATCCCTAAAACATACATAATGTAATATGCATGAGCATCATCCAAATTAGTCAAAATTTTAAATCATTACATCATGATGTCATATAAATGAATTAATTTTATGTTATAGTGCAACTGTAAAATTGCAATATGAATATGTACGCCTTAATATCTTTCTCAAACATTAAACCATCAAGCTTTGATTTTGACAGATATCCGCAGAGTGCCCTTAAAGCTTCTCCTTTGTTGGCAACGTGTTTATAAACACTTTACAAAATCATTTACGGTGAATTGAGAGGCTGAAAACACCGGCGGATCATGAGTGGCTCACAGTGCCATGCTTCACTCTGAAACACAGCGCATAGAGACAGAGACATATGTGACAAGGTGTACAGAAAACAAGCTAAAAAACCCAGAAACAAAAACCCAGATGTGTTTATAAGCTGTTGGCCCAAAAAATGAGTGTTTAAGGACACAGAAGTGGATACAGGCAATAGAGACGGAGACATGCGATATTACACTGAGAACTACGCCCACTGGAGGGGAACGCAATCAGCGGCAGGAAATATCATATATAAAACTGACATCTGGATATTTGACAAAATGTTTACTGCACACGTAGGCATACGGAGTGTCAGGAGCCCGAAATGTACCCATTCTTCCTGCTGAAGCTTCACATCTTATTGCCTGTATCCTCTTCTGTCTTCTTAAGCGCTGGGAAGATGAATCTGTATTTAAACTGGGTCATTAATGTAGTAGAAATATGTAATTATTTTTGAATTTGGTGCCTTCTAGACTGAGAAAACACAGAAAATGTATTTTTGGCTCATGGGGATGAAAGACAACAACTCCCAGAATGCACTGCTTCACTGCCCTACTCTAGGCACGGCTACAGGATTACTGGATCACGTGTATGGAAGTAAAATAATGCCAAATGTTTTGAAATAAAAAGCCTGTTGAATTGCACTACTTGAAAAAATATGCATTGCATTAACCATGATTGCATTTTAATGCATTGTATTTTTAGGGCTTGCATTTATATGGGCTGAAATTCAACATGGTTGTATATTTAAGCTGTGAATATTTCATTTCAAACACATTTTCATTAATAAAAATTCAATAATCCATATTCTCCTTTCATATTTCACTTCCAAAATATTCAAACTGTTTAAAAATACAACCTATAATATTCAACAGGCAATTTTCGTTCTGTTTTATTTAGCTTTACAAATTAGCTCCACAATTCAGTGGTTCAAATTCGACGGCAAATTCGAGGCAAATTCGACATTGAATCAGGGACTGGAGGAAAAGCAATAGACTACCGATGCATTATATCTATCTGCTGTTAGTCGCCCTCACCAGTAGGTGGTGCAAGCGCAGCAGCGTGTTGACAACATCAAAGCAACAGACAGAGACGAGAAACTTTCATAAAACATCATTTGCTGAAATGGACCGAGCGGTGAGTACGAGTTATTATAGTATATAACTTACATGTTGAAAAGGCTGATTAAGACACAAATCATCACACGAGCGTTTACTCAAGTGTCTTATGATACGACTTTTTACAGCGTTCAAAAGGAAGGTGATTTTTCTGATTAATCCAGAAATCCCTCGCCTTTAGCATTGATATAACAGTTAGGCCTAAGTACTTTGCAGTCACGTCACTAACATGGATACCTGGCGCGCGCTGACAAAATGTGGTTATTGTGCATCCAATCGCACAACTATCTGGCATGCAGGCGACGATCGTTTACACCTCAAAACACCAACTTTTGTATATTAATACTGGCGACGTCCTGGCAAGATCCTATTAATTCATACTTTGCACGTGATGTCACTAGTACTGGCTGGCAAGTTACTTCATTCTCTCAGTGTTTGCCTTTTGCCCGCCAGGTATCCATGGTAGTGACATGACTGCAAAGTATTTAGGCCTAACTGTTATATCAATGCTAAAGGCGAGGAATTCTGGATTAATCAGAAAAATCACCTTCCTTTTGAAGCAGCTGTAAAAGTCGTATCATAAGACACTTGAGTACGCTCGTGTGATGATTTGTGTCCTAATAAGCCTTTTCAACATGTAAGTTATATACTATATATACACTCATAATAACTCGTACTACGCTCGGTCCATTTCAGCAAATTATGTTTTATGAAAGTTTCGTCTCTGTCTGTTGCTTTGATGTTGTCAACACGCGTTACGCTTGCACCACCTACTGGTGAAGGCGACTAACAGCAGATAGATATAATGCATCGGTAGTCTATTGCTTTTCCTCCAGTCCCTGAATCAATGTCGAATTTGCCCTCGAATTTGCGTCGAATTTGAACCACTGAATTGTGGAGCGAATTTGTAAAGCGAAATAAAACAGAACGAAAATTGCCTGTTGAATATTATAGGTTGTATTTTTAAACAGTTTGAATATTTTGGAAGTGAAATATGAAAGGAGAATATGGATTATTGAATTTTTATTAATGAAAATGTGTTTGAAATGTTTTGAATTGAAATATTCACAGCTTAAATATACAACCATGTTGAATTTCAGCCCATATAAATGCAAGCCCTAAAAATACAATGCATTAAAATGCAATCAGGGTTAATGCATTTTACATTTACATTTAGGCATTTAGCAGACGCTTTTATCCAAAGCGACTTACAACATAGGAGTACAGGAAGCGATCGGTCATGAATAGGAAACGCAAAAAGTGCCTTAAATACCAAGCTTTGGATATTACATAGAATAAGCTTAAGCTAGAATAAGGAAGGAATAAAAGAGAAGAGGTTTTTTTATTTATTTATTTATTTTTTTATGATAAGTGTTCACGGAAGAGATGAGTTTTTAGCTGTCTTTTGAATGATGACAGTGATTCTGCCATCCGGATGGAGGTAGGAAGATTGTTCCACCAGCCAGGAACGGTGAATGAAAAGTTCTGGAGGGATTTCATGCCTCTGTGATGGTACCATAAGCCTGCGCTCCTTACCTGGCGAAGGCTTCTGGTAGTGTGAACTCGTAGGAGCGAGTCGAAATATGCTGGTGCCGAGCCTGTGGTGGATCCATAAGCGAGTGTCAAGGCCTTGAACTTGATGCGGGCATCAAGTGGCAGCCAGTGCAGAGAGATGAAGAGAGGTGTGACATGGGCCCTTTTGGGCTCATTGAATACAAGACGTGCTGCAGCATTCTGAATCAATTGAAGAGTTTTGATTGCACGATGGAAGACCAGCCAGAAGCGCATTGCAGTAGTCAAGCCTAGAAATGACAAGGGCCTGGGCGAGAAGTTGTGTTGCATGCTCTGTAAGGAACGGTCTGATCTTCCTGATGTTGTGCAGAGCAAACCTGCATGATCGAGCTGTCTTTGAAATGTGGTCTTTGAAGGACAGCTGGTCGTCAAAGATTACTCCAAGATTTCTGACCGACCCTGAGGGGGTAATCAGAGATGAACCTTGCTGGATGGTGAAGTTGTGTTGTAGAGTGGGATTGGCAGGGAAGACGAAACTCAGTCTTAGCCAGGTTGAGCTGGAGGTGGTGTTCTTTCATCCATGCCGAGATGTCTGCCAGACAGCTTGAGATGCGTCCATTTACTGTGGGGTCATCTGGTTTAAATGAAAGATAGAGTTGAGTGTCATCAGCATAGCAATGGTATGAGAAGCCATGTGCCTGTATGATGGGTCCCAGTGACGTAGTGTAAATGGAGAAGAGTAGAGGTCCCAGCACTGAGCCCTGAGGAACCCCCGTGGTCAATTGATGTGCTTTGGATACCTCACCTCTCCAGGCAACCTTGAAAGACCTACCTGTGAGGTAAGACTCAAACCAGTGGAGTGGAGTCCCAGTGATGCCCAGTGATGAGAGGGTGGACAGAAGAATCTGGTGATTCACTGTGTCAAATGCAGCAGATAGATCGAGGAGGATTAGGACTGATGATCTGGAAGCAGCTTTTGCCATCCGCAGGGCTTCAGTGACTGACAGTAATGCAGTCTCTGTTGAGTGGGCCTTTTGAAACCTGACTGGTTAACGTCCAGCTGATTTGACTGTGAGAGGAAAAATGAAACCTGGTTGAGAACAACCCGCTCAAGTGTTTTTGCTATGTAAGGCAGGAGAGAAATAGGTCTGTAGTTCTCTAGAAGTGATGTGTCTAGAGTGGGTTTCTTAAGCAGTGGGGTGACCGGGCCTGCTTGAATGTGGTAGGGAAAAAGCCAGTGCTGAGAGATGTGTTGATGATGTGTGTGAGTGCTGGTAGAAGTGTGGGAGAGATGGCTTGTAGAAGGTGTGAGGGGATAGGATCTAGAGGGCAGGTGGTGGGATGGCTGGAGAGGAGAAGTTTAGATACTTCTGCCTCAGTGAGTGTAGAGAAGGAGGAGAGAAGATGTTTGGCTGTGGGTGTGGCTGATCTAAAATCCTGTGTGTGCGGGGTGGGAACTGACTGCTGATGGTTGTAGTTTTAGTTGTGAAGAAGTGGGCAAAGTCGTCTGCAGATAAGGAGGTGGTGGGAGGTGGTGGAGGTGGACAGAGGAGAGAGTTGAATGTTCTGAAGAGTGTGCGTGTGTTAGAGGTGGTGTTGATTTTGTTGTGGAAATATGAGGATTTAGCCACATGGACATCATCTGAAAATGATGAGAGCAGAGATTGATATTTACCCAGGTCAGACTGGTCATTAGATTTTCGCCATTTTCTCTCTGCTGCCCTTAGTTTTGTCCGGTGTTCACGAAGAACATCAGATAACCATGGGTTAGCAGGAGTGGGGCGTGCTGGCCTAGAAGACAGAGGGCAGATACTATCTAGACAAGAAGTTAAAGTAGAAAAAAAAATGCATATTTTTTCAAGTAGTAATTCAACAGGCTTTTTATTTCAAAAACATTTGGCATTATTTTACTTCCATACACGTGCCCACCGCTTCATTTTCATAAAATCAGTTCAGTTAGAGACACTACAATTAAAAACTGAACGTGTCTGTTCGATATAATGTGAGTGAGCCGATTGAGAGTCACGGCACAAACGCAGCAGGATCGGATCTCATTCATCACATGAGCGGAGGTAATCACGGGATTCACATCACATGAGCTGAGGTAATCACGGGATTCACATCACATGAGCGGAGGTAATCACGGGATTCACATCACATGAGCTGAGGTAATCACGGGATTCACATCACATGAGCTGAGGTAATCATGGGATTCACATCACATGAGCTGAGGTAATCACGGGATTCGCATCACATGAGCTGAGGTAATCACGGATTCGCATCACATGAGCTGAGGTAAGCGAGGATTCACATCACATGAGCTGAGGTAATCACGGGATTCACATCACATGAGCTGAGGTAAGCGCGGGATTCGCATCACATGAGCTGAGGTAATCACGGGATTCACATCACATGAGCTGAGGTAGCGAGGGATTCACATCACATGAGCTGAGGTAATCACGGGATTCGCATCACATGAGCTGAGGTGCGAGGATTCACATCACATGAGCTGAGGTAATCACGGGATTCACATCACATGAGCTGAGGTAAGCGAGGGATTCACATCACATGAGCTGAGGTAATCACGGGATTCACATCACATGAGCTGAGGTAAGCACAGGATTCACATCACATGAGCTGAGGTAATCACGGGATTCACATCACATGAGCTGAGGTAATCACGGGATTCGCATCACATGAGCTGAGGTAATCACGGGATTCGCATCACATGAGCGGAGGTAATCACGGGATTCGCATCACATGAGCTGAGGTGCGAGGATTCACATCACATGAGCTGAGGTAATCACGGGATTCGCATCACATGAGCTGAGGTAATCACGGATTCGCATCACATGAGCTGAGGTAATCACGGGATTCACATCACATGAGCTGAGGTAATCACGGGATTCACATCACATGAGCTGAGGTAAGCGAGGATTCACATCACATGAGCTGAGGTAATCACGGATTCACATCACATGAGCTGAGGTAATCACGGGATTCGCATCACATGAGCTGAGGTAGCGAGGATTCACATCACATGAGCTGAGGTAATCACGGGATTCGCATCACATGAGCTGAGGTAATCACGGATTCGCATCACATGAGCTGAGGTAAGCGAGGATTCACATCACATGAGCTGAGGATAGCGCGGGATTCGCATCACATGAGCTGAGGTAATCACGGGATTCGCGTCACATGAGCGGAGGTAATCACGGATTCGCATCACATGAGCGGAGGTAATCACGGGATTCGCATCACATGAGCTGAGGTAATCACGGGATTCGCATCACATGAGCGGAGGTAATCACGGATTCACATCAAATGAGCTGAGGTAATCACGGGATTCGCATCACATGAGCTGAGGTAATCACGGGATTCGCATCACATGAGCTGAGGTAATCACGGATTCGCATCACATGAGCTGAGGTAGCGAGGATTCACATCACATGAGCTGAGGTAAGCACGGATCCGCATCACATGAGCTGAGGTAATCACGGGATTCACATCACATGAGCTGAGGTAGCGAGGGATTCACATCACATGAGCTGAGGTAATCACGGATTCACATCACATGAGCTGAGGTAATCACGGGATTCACATCACATGAGCTGAGGTAATCACGGGATTCATCACATGAGCTGAGGTAATCACGGGATTCACATCACATGAGCTGAGGTAATCACGGGATTCGCATCACATGAGCTGAGGTAGCGAGGATTCACATCACATGAGCTGAGGTAATCACGGGATTCGCATCACATGAGCTGAGGTGAGGATTCACATCACATGAGCTGAGGTAAGCGCGGGATTCGCTTCACATGAGCTGAGGTATTCACGGATTCGCATCACATGAGCGGAGGTAATCACGGGATTCGCATCACATGAGCGGAGGTAATCACGGGATTCGCATCACATGAGCTGAGGTAATCACGGGATTCACATCACATGAGCTGAGGTAATCGCGGGATTCGCATCACATGAGCTGAGGTAAGCGTGCGAATCGCATCACATGAGCTGAGATAATCACGGATTCGCATCACATGAGCTGAGGTAATCGCGGGATTCGCATCACATGAGCTGAGGTAAGCGTGGGATTCGCATCACATGAGCTGAGGTAAGCACGGGATTCACATCACATGAGCTGAGGTAAGCGCGGGATTCACATCACATGAGCTGAGGTAATCACGGGATTCACATCACATGAGCTGAGGTAATCACGGGATTCGCATCACATGAGCTGAGGTAATCACGGGATTCGCATCACATGAGCTGAGGTAATCACGGGATTCGCATCACATGAGCTGAGGTAATCACGGATTCACATCACATGAGCTGAGGTAATCACGGATTCGCATCACATGAGCTGAGGTAATCACGGGATTCACATCACATGAGCTGAGGTAATCACGGGATTCACATCACATGAGCTGAGGTAATCACGGGATTCGCATCACATGAGCTGAGGTAATCACGGGATTCACATCAGATGAGCTGAGGTGTCGCGGGATTCGCATCACATGAGCTGAGGTAAGCGTGGGATTCGCATCACATGAGCTGAGGTAAGCGAGGGATTCACATCACATGAGCTGAGGTAAGAGCGGGATTCGCATCACATGAGCTGAGGTAATCACGGGATTCACATCACATGAGCTGAGGTAATCGCGGGATTCACATCACATGAGCTGAGGTAATCACGGGATTCGCATCACATGAGCTGAGGTAATCACGGATTCGCATCACATGAGCTGAGGTAGCGTGGGATTCACATCACATGAGCTGAGGTAAGCGTGGGATTCGCATCACATGAGCTGAGGTAAGCGTGGGATTCGCATCACATGAGCTGAGGTAAGCACGGATTCGCATCACATGAGCTGAGGTAATCACGGGATTCACATCACATGAACTGAGGTAAGCGCGGGATTCACATCATATGAGCTGAGGTAATCACGGATTCGCATCACATGAGCTGAGGTAATCACGGATTCACATCACATGAGCTGAGGTAATCGCGGGATTCGCATCACATGAGCTGAGGTAATCACGGGATTCACATCACATGAGCTGAGGTAATCACGGATTCGCATCACATGAGCTGAGGTAAGCGTGGGATTCACATCACATGAGCTGAGGTAAGCGTGGGATTCACATCACATGAGCTGAGGTAAGCACGGGATCCGCATCACATGAGCTGAGGTAAGTGTGGGATTCACATCACATGAGCTGAGGTAAGCGCAGGATTCGCATCACATGAGCTGAGGTAATCACGGGATTCACATCACATGAACTGAGGTAAGCGCGGGATTCACATCATATGAGCTGAGGTAATCACGGATTCGCATCACATGAGCTGAGGTAATCACGGGATTCACATCACATGAGCTGAGGTAATCGCGGGATTCGCATCACATGAGCTGAGGTAATCACGGATTCACATCACATGAGCTGAGGTAAGCGAGGATTCACATCACATGAGCTGAGGTAATCACGGATTCGCATCACATGAGCTGAGGTAATCACGGGATTCGCATCACATGAGCTGAGGTAAGCGTGGGATTCACATCACATGAGCTGAGGTAAGCGTGGGATTCACATCACATGAGCTGAGGTAAGCACGGGATCCGCATCACATGAGCTGAGGTAAGTGTGGGATTCACATCACATGAGCTGAGGTAATCACGGGATTCGCATCACATGAGCTGAGGTAATCACGGATTCGCATCACATGAGCTGAGGTAAGCGTGGGATTCACATCACATGAGCTGAGGTAAGCACGGGATCCGCATCACATGAGCTGAGGTAAGCACGGGATTCACATCACATGAGCTGAGGTAATCACGGGTTCGCATCACATGAGCTGAGGTAATCACGGGATTCGCATCACATGAGCTGAGGTAAGCACGGGTTCGCATCACATGAGCTGAGGTAATCACGGATTCGCATCACATGAGCTGAGGTAATCACGGGATTGGCATCACATGAGCTGAGGTAAGCGTGGGATTCACATCACATGAGCTGAGGTAAGCACGGGATCCGCATCACATGAGCTGAGGTAAGCACGGATTCACATCACATGAGCTGAGGTAATCACGGATTCGCATCACATGAGCTGAGGTAATCACGGGATTCGCATCACATGAGCTGAGGTAAGCACGGGATTCACATCACATGAGCTGAGGTAAGCACGGGATTCGCATCACATGAGCTGAGGTAATCACAGGATTCGCATCACATGAGCTGAGGTAAGCGCGGGATTCACATCACATGAGCTGAGGTAATCACGGATTCACATCACATGAGCTGAGGTAAGCACGGGATCCGCATCACATGAGCTGAGGTAAGCACGGATTCACATCACATGAGCTGAGGTAATCACGGATTCGCATCACATGAGCTGAGGTAAGCACGGGATTCGCATCACATGAGCTGAGGTAAGCACGGGATTCACATCACATGAGCTGAGGTAAGCACGGGATTCGCATCACATGAGCTGAGGTAATCACGGATTCGCATCACATGAGCTGAGGTAAGCGCGGGATTCACATCACATGAGCTGAGGTAATCACGGATTCACATCACATGAGCTGAGGTAATCACGGATTCGCATCACATGAGCTGAGGTAATCACGGATTCACATCACATGAGCTGAGGTAAGCACGGGATTCTCATCACATGAGCTGAGGTAATCCCGGATTCGCATCACATGAGCTGAGGTAATCACTGGATTCACATCACATGAGCTGAGGTAGCCACGGATTCGCATCACATGAGCTGAGGTAATCACGGGATTCGCATCACATGAGCTGAGGTAAGCACGGATTCGCATCACATGAGCTGAGGTAATCACGGATTCGCATCACATGAGCTGAGGTAATCACGGGATTCGCATCACATGAGCTGAGGTAATCACGGATTCGCATCACATGAGCTGAGGTAATCACGGATTCGCATCACATGAGCTGAGGTAATCACGGGATTCGCATCACATGAGCTGAGGTAATCGCGGGATTCACATGAGCTGAGGTAATCACGGGATTCGCATCACATGAGCTGAGGTAATCACGGGATTCGCATCACATGAGCTGAGGTAAGCGCGGGATTCGCATCACATGAGCTGAGGTAATCACGGGATTCACATCACATGAGCGGAGGTCGCGGGATTCTCATCACATGAGCTGAGGTAATCACGGGATTCACATCACATGAGCTGAGGTAATCACGGATTCACATCACATGAGCTGAGGTAATCACGGATTCACATCACATGAGCTGAGGTAAGCACGGGATTCACATCACATGAGCTGAGGTAATCACGGGATTCGCATCACATGAGCTGAGGTAAGCACGGGCACATTCACGGCACGTGTTCAGATCATGTCTTTGGAAGCTTAACTTTCATAGGAAGTTCATTTGAACAGTTCAAACACTCTCTTTGCTCTCCACCGCTCCGTTCACAAGAGTCTCCACAGCTGCCCGAACCGAGTGCTGTGATGTTGAAAACATGTGGGAATAGCGCCTCCTGCTGGCTGTAGTCTTTAGCCTCTGGACAAAAAATCCCCCGATGACGCAAAATGACAATATTTCTACTGATACAATTCTTAATGCTAATCAATGAAGTAACCCTTTAAACGCTCGTTTTTGGGTCGACAGCTTATAAACACTTAGTCCTGTGTTTTTTAGCTTGTTTGCTGTACATCTTGTCACATTTCAGCTTTTAGACATTGTTCTGTTCTTTGTAATCAGTCCGACAAGGAGGCCGCCTCACGCAATACTCAGTCAATGGAGAGTGCTGGATTGTGTCTGAGTGCCTGGGCCTAAATGCGTTCTGTCTCTATGCGTTTATTTCATTACATCACATCCATTTGATAATCACACAAGACAATAGCGCTTTACATTTATTTCATTACACAGAGCAGCCCTTGAATAAAATAGTTCAGTTTTTGTTCATGTTCATGGAATGCGTCACTGCTGGCATTTTACAGATTACTCGACACAGCTAAACTGTATTGGAGGATTTTGGAGATAGTTAGGGTTAGGGTTAGGGTTAGGGTTAGGGTTATGATGCAGTGTTTGACAGGCGGTACCGGATTGTTTTTGTCAGGCTGAATCCTGTAGCGCGTGATGAAGTTTGGCTTTCCCGTCGTGTCCACCACCATCAGCAGGGCGTTAAACAACCAGAACGACAGCGTCGGCACCAGCATGGTCCCTGTTCAACACCACAGAGAACACCATTCACTCACTACTCCTGTTAACTCTGCATTGTTGGGAAACTTAAGTAAATAAAGTTGCTATTAATGTGAACTTTTCCAGGTCCAGTCTTACACTAACAGAGGTCGATATGCTTCTGATGCTTCAGTTTAGATTAGGACAACACATGCATGAACATTTCCTAATCAGTGTCCAGAGGGGAGGCTGCATAAAGGTTAAAAACAAGGTTTACGACTTCTCTGACCGATAAAAAACAAGGCAGCCTCATTTCCACCCAAGGCGAGGTGAAGTCTGGTCCACTGTGTCTGCCAGAAATCTCCAGATGCTCCCCAAAACCTCTGCAAATGCCTGGATCACAAACGGATCATTAATGATGGAAGACAATCATAAAGGACACATCAAACGCTACGGGTGGGGGGGCATGCTCACCATGTCACGGAGTTTCTAAACCCGATCAGGAAGAAAAGCCCAGATCCGATGACAAAAGCTGCTTTCTTCACAGAGTCCCAAAGTCCTCCAGTGTTTTCCTGGTTTTAGAGATGAAATGCCACATCATATTGCTTGCAGTTATTCTATAAAGAGCCTGTGTTGAATTTGAACTGAATGTGCATTTACACATTACATTTACACATCATCAAAACTAAGAAATAACACAACATGTGCCCCTGGAGCCCAACAGCAGTCGATCTCACGGGGGTATCTGGGGCAATAGCCAACAACACATCGTATGGGTCGAAAATACACATTTCTCTTTAATGCCAGAAATCATCAGGATATTAAGATCATGCTCCATGAGGATATTGTGTAAATGTCCATATCATAAATGTATTATTATTAGTAATATGCATTGCTAAGGACTTCATTTGCACAACTTTAAAGGAGATTTTCTCAATATTTAGATGTTTTTGTACCCTCAGATTCCAGATTTTTCAGAAAATTTACCCGTATGACTGGTTTTCACTATTTCTGACAGAATTGACAGGCTAAAGGTGCAGAAACAATTCAGCATTTATTATATATATATATATATATATATATATATATATATATATATATATATATATATAAATATATATATATATATATATATATATATATATATAAATATATATATATAATATATATATATATATATATATATATATATATATATATATATATATATATATATATATATATATATATATATATATATATATCTAGAGGTCATTATTTGCACGATGTTTGAAAGCAGTTTCACTCTTGTTTCTGTTGTAAACTTCGGCTTGTTATGCAACTTAACACTGTAGCGATGATGTGACACATCTACAGGTACACACACACACACACACACACACACTACAGTAAGGGTTCAGAGAGACAGAACAAACACTGAAGAAGAATAAAGAGAGAGACTCACTCTGTCCATGGCGATGTGTGTGTGTGTGTGTGTGTGTGTGTTCACACAGGCGCTCCGAGCGCGTGTCTGTTTATACTGTACTTGTTTACAGCCTCGGCTGCGTCATCACCTGGTCTGTGATTGGTCGAGCGATGATCAGCTGACAGTCCGTGCAAATTTTACTATAATATACTATGGTATTTTTTCATGTGGGTTTGATTTTGGACTGCAGTAATATTAAACCACTTGCCTTCAGTAATACATCTGACACCTTTAAGGTCATGCAAATAATACAACTTTGTATACAGTAGCCCTATTATATTTATGGTACAGTTGTGCTAATGCACTGCAACAGAGAACAAGTGCAAGCTGCAATAGCACCCCACATGAAAAAATACTATAGTATATTATAGTAAAATTACTCTAGTAAATACTATAGTGTTTTTGAACCATTCTATAGTAAATATACTACAATACATTAACAAAGTGTAGTAAATACTATAATATATTACAATATACTACAATTTACAGTAGTATATTTACTATAGTATGGTTCAAAAACACTATAGTATTTACTAGAGTAATTTTACTATAGTATACTATAATATACTATAGTATTTTTTCATGTGGGCCCGTATGCGGGTCCTGATCGCAGGTCAAATAAAATGAATTGCTCATTACAAAGCCCTAATCGGACGGTAATTGTTTCTCACAAAAAAAACTCTGCTCTGCAGGGGTCAAATAGGAAACTTATTCTTGAACTCTGATGTGAATTCGGACTAGCCTACAATTAAATGACCACACGACCTTGGTGTTTGTAAAAACAAAAACAAGGTAATTTGTAGGTAGCTAATTGTAATGTTTAGTCGGTTTCTGTTGTGTTTTTGCATGTCACGTGTTCCTTTGTTCATTTTGACCGCGCAGCAGTCATCATAGGCTACACTACCGGTACCAGGTCTTCAATGAATGCGCAGGTATTGGAGGATATTCTTTTCGTATGTTTAAACAAGCAGTACGCACTTTAAGCTCTCACAAATGTCTCACTTTACCGCACTCTCCCCTACAATTAATGTGATCACACTTCTGAAAAGAATTAGGCATAAAAGGGCCACTTTCGACTGTCTAACGGTCCATTAAAACAGCACTAGGTAACTTTTGCTCTCGGGCTCCCCCTACAGTTGGGAAACAGTATTGTCATCTACTACTGTCGTAAACTGTCATCCTACATCAGGGGATGCGCATGTGCATTTGTTGACATGACAACCATGATAGCCCTGAACACTGCAGGAGGAGTTCACATCCAGGTGTTCTGTGAAATGTCTTCATCACAGGTTCAGTGGCATATGTTTCAGCATGACATATGAATATCATTTCATGGGTTTTATTTTTTTCAAACGCCAAATGATCGCGATGCTCACGTTTACAAGCCAGCGTCATTATAGTAACCTAGTCTATTGGTTACCGTTTTACAGAATCTATATGATACTTCAATTCAATGTTTGAGTGGTAGGTAATAACCACCCACATGAAACAATACTATAGTATATTATAGTATATTATAGTAAAATTACAGTAAAATTACTCTAGTAAATACTATAGTGTTTTTGGACCATACTATAGTAAAGATACTACAGTAAATTGTAGTATATTATAGTAAAATTACTGTAGTAAATACTATAGTGTTTCTGAACCATACTATAGTAAAGATACTGCAGTAAATTGTAGTATATTATAGTAAAATTACTGTAGTAAATACTATAGTGTTTCTGAACCATACTATAGTAAAGATACTGCAGTAAATTGTAGTATATTATAGTAAAATTATTGTAGTAAATACTATAGTGTTTCTGAACCGTACTATAGTAAAGATACTGCAGTAAATTGTAGATTATTATAGTAAAATTACAGTAGTAAATACTATAGTGTTTCTGAACCATACTATAGTAAAGATACTGCAGTAAATTGTAGTATATTATTGTAAAATTACTGTAGTAAATACTATAGTGTTTTTGGACCATACTATAGTAAAGATACTACAGTAAATTGTAGTAAATTGTAGTATATTATAGTATTTACTACACTTTGTTAATTTACTGTAGTATCTTTACTATAGTATGGTTCAAAAACACTATAGTATTTACTAGAGTAATTTTACTATAATATACTATAGTATTTTTTCCAGTGGGCATATATCGTCAATATTATAATATCAAGCTACCATAGATGAATCTGCAAATTTGAAAAAATCTATTTGCATTATAGCTTGAGGCAAGACAAATAAACATTTATCACAGACATGTTAGGTATCCTAAAATATGATTTTGTGCACATGACAGCCAAGTCAGCATCGGTCGGGCACCCCCCCTCCTCCTTCAGCTCACGCCAACGAGCAAACGCCGGCCCAATGTTGATCCTCGTCCTGCCGTTAATACGATCACTTTCTCGTTTCCTCTTTTTGCTTTCCTCCGACAAAACCTTTGCTTTCTTCTTTTTCTGTGCTGCCTCGGCCATGACTATAGCATTCGGCAAACAAACGATAGTTGGGCTCGCACGTCCGATTTTAAAGAAGTGGGGGTGATGGTGGAAGTGACGTATATGCTGTAAAGCAGTCGAATTTTGAAGTTCTTTTTTTCTCGGGTTACTACCCGAAACCCGAAGTTTAAAAGTACGATTAAAAACGATACAGACCCGTCAGGCTGTGGCAGACGTGTCATTCAACCTATTGTAAGTCGATGTATCATCACAAGAGTCTTGAAAATATATTATGAAGGTTGAAAAGTTACCTAGTGCTGCTTTAAAACAGGTCAATATTTTTCCAGCTGTTTGTAACTAATGAAGGTGTTTCTGATGTGGTTTTAACAATGTTGTGAAATAAATGTTCAAGTTCAATTGTCACGTGTTATCTTATTTTTGAGTGAAAATAAGTCTTTATTTGTTTAAAGAATAGGCTAAATTAAAACAACGTTATTAACCGTTATTTTTTTTTCAAATCAAATCGTTTTTGGAACAGTAATGTTCAATGAGGAATGCAAAAACGGAAACTACAAAATACAGATTCTGCTCGGAGTGAACCGATTTATATTTTTTTCAGTTTTTAAGCCCTGGCTTCGGCCATGACTCTGGAAGACTTGGAGTTAAGCTTTTCTATGTGAAAAGAACAAAGAACGGCACTGATGACTTTCTTAAGAAGGGAAGATGTGTTCAGAGTTTTGCCGACCGGATACGGCGAAAGTTTAATCTATCAACTTTTTCACAGATTTCACAGCCTCTGCCAATCTTTACCTCTAGGAGACTCTGCCTCTTTAACGCTGCATTCACACGGAGCTTCGGCGTTAACGCTTGACGGAGGGCGTGGCTGAAGCTTGGCCGTTATAGTAACAACAGCCAATCACGCGTCTGCTCTAGGATTGCATGAACGCAATTGGCTAGCGCCTGCTCTAGGGTATTTGCATAGGGCGATATGATTGGATGACGCCTCCGTTGGCACTTGAAAAGTTGAGAAATCTTCAACTTCTGCCGTTTGCAACGCGAGTGAAGCGACGCGACGGAACCCACAATTCAGTTCAGCAACGGATGATGTCACCCATTCAAAGTAAATGAGAAGCGTTGACGCCTACGCCCCGTGTAAGACATACCTTTTATAGCTAATCATGTTACAGACCTGATATCAATTAATTAGCTGCTGAATAGGTTTCCTTGCTTTTCAGCCATTTGTTGCCCTTTTGCCAACTGTAATGGACATGTTGCAGGCATCAAGTTTGAAATGAGCTCAATTAGTGGATAAAAGTTGAACGTTTTTCAGTTTAAACATTTGTTATGTTATCTATGTTCTATTGTGAATCACAAAGTCTTTTATTTCCCATTTTATTTAAATTTAAAAACGTCCCAACTTTTCTGGAATTCGGGTTGTAGATGTAGCTAACAAAAGTTTGTCATCCAGTTAATATCCGGAAGCATGTGATTGCTCCAGCTTACCCAAGCCAGTGCCACCCACATGCCTCTCCAAGGGTCCCCTCCCTTCCTGACCACTCATGTTTCCAAGGGCCCGGAAACATGTCTCAAATAGCCAGGACCTGGGGCTAAGGAGAGGGATTCAGGCGTTGACATTGGTGTGGGTGGCTTTGAAAGCAGCTCTAAAAGCCAGGGTAACCTTCAGCCCAGAGAAAGTGGCATCCCCTGTCTCCATCCAGAGCCAGAGCCCAGAGAGGGCTCCAACCCCAGACCAAAGCCTAGAGGTTTCAGCCCTGCCAATGCATGTGGTCACAGCGCAATCTAGCTGTATGGTCTCTGTGTCACCCGTCTCCAGTCCAGAGTGGACTCCACCTCCCGTCTCCAGTCCAGAGTGGACTCCACCTCCCGTCTCCAGTCCAGAGTGGATTCTGCCTCCTGTTTCCCGTCTCCAGTCCAGAGTGGACTCTGCCTCCCATCTGCAGTCCAGAGTGGACTCCGCCTCCGCCTCCAGTCCAGAGTGGACTCTGCCTCCCATCTGCAGTCCAGAGTGGACTCCGCCTCCGCCTCCAGTCCAGAGTGGACTCTGCCTCCCATCTGCAGTCCAGAGTGGACTCCGCCTCCTCCAGTCCAGAGTGGACTCCGCCTCCCGTCTCCAGTCCAGAGTGGACTCCGCCTCCCGTCTCCAGTCCAGAGTGGACTCCGCCTCCCGTCTCCAGTCCAGAGTGGACTCCGCCTCCCGCCTCCAGTCCAGAGTGGACTCCGCCTCCCGCCTCCAGTCCAGAGTGGATTCCGCCTCCGTCTCCAGTCCAGAGTGGACTCCGCCTCCGCCTCCAGTCAAGAGTGGATTCTGCCTCCGCCTCCAGTCCAGAGTGGACTCCGCCTCCCGCCTCCAGTCCAGAGTGGACTCCGCCTCCCGTCTCCAGTCCAGAGTGGACTCCGCCTCCCGTCTCCAGTCCAGAGTGGACTCCGCCTCCGCCTCCAGTCCAGAGTGGACTCCGCCTCCGCCTCCAGTCCAGAGTGGACTCCGCCTCCCGTCTCCAGTCCAGAGTGGACTCCGCCTCCGCCTCCAGTCCAGAGTGGACTCCACCTCCTGTCTCCAGTCCAGAGTGGATTCTGCCTCCTGTTTCCCGTCTCCAGTCCAGAGTGGACTCCGCCTCCCGTCTCCAGTCCAGAGTGGACTCCGCCTCCGCCTCCAGTCCAGAGTGGACTCCGCCTCCGCCTCCAGTCCAGAGTGGATTCTGCCTCCTGTTTCCGCCTCCAGTCCAGAGTGGACTCCGCCTCCCGTCTCCAGTCCAGAGTGGACTCCGCCTCCTCCAGTCCAGAGTGGACTCCGCCTCCCGTCTCCAGTCCAGAGTGGACTCCGCCTCCCGTCTCCAGTCCAGAGTGGACTCCGCCTCCCGTCTCCAGTCCAGAGTGGACTCCGCCTCCCGTCTCCAGTCCAGAGTGGACTCCGCCTCCCGTCTCCAGTCCAGAGTGGACTCCGCCTCCGCCTCCAGTCCAGAGTGGATTCTGCCTCCTCTCCAGTCCAGAGTGGACTCCGCCTCCCGCCTCCAGTCAAGAGTGGATTCTGCCTCCCGTCTCCAGTCCAGAGTGGACTCCGCCTCCGCCTCCAGTCCAGAGTGGACTCCGCCTCCCGTCTCCAGTCCAGAGTGGACTCCGCCTCTCTAGTCCAGAGTGGACTCCGCCTCCCGTCTCCAGTCCAGAGTGGACTCCGCCTCCCGTCTCCAGTCCAGAGTGGACTCCGCCTCCCGTCTCCAGTCCAGAGTGGACTCCGCCTCCCGCCTCCAGTCCAGAGTGGACTCCGCCTCCTGTCTCCAGTCCAGAGTGGACTCCGCCTCCCGCCTCCAGTCCAGAGTGGATTCTGCCTCCTGTTTCCCGTCTCCAGTCCAGAGTGGACTCCGCCTCCCGTCTCCAGTCCAGAGTGGATTCTGCCTCCTGTTTCCCGTCTCCAGTCCAGAGTGGACTCTGCCTCCCATCTGCAGTCCAGAGTGGATTCTGCCTCCTGTTTCCCGTCTCCAGTCCAGAGTGGACTCCGCCTCCCGTCTCCAGTCCAGAGTGGACTCTGCCTCCCGTCTCCAGTCCAGAGTGGATTCTGCCTCCTGTTTCCCGTCTCCAGTCCAGAGGGGACTATGCCTGCCGTCTCCAGTCTAATGAGGACACCGCCTCTTGGCCCTCCTGTGGTTCCTCCCAAAAAAATTGGGGGCGTTGGGCTACCCCTTCACGGAGGCTGGCCCTGAAGGACCACCTGAACTCCCTGAGCCACCATGGCCCCACGCAACACGGAACAAAGACATGTAAATGAATCAATAATGGAACATGATGGTACAGGCGTGAGAACCTTGTATCCTCACTGTCGCCTCTGGCTCGGCTTGCTCAGTTGGGGAAAAAACTATTTTTCAAATATATTTCAAAATAAATCTAGTTATTAAACTAAATTAACCATATAGACCAAATTACTTATCTAATTACTGATCTAAAGCCCACATTGTTACTGTATGATAATCGAAATATATTCTGTTGCATTATTTTTCTGTTTAACACTGTGAAGCTGCTTTGAAACATTCTGCATTGTTAAAAGCGCTATATAAATAAAGTTGACTTGACTTGACTTGACAGATCTGCATTTGTGTGTGATGGAGGGATTCCTGCCGCTTTTTTTACTCCTTTACACAGTTTATAAGCTCTTCACAAGTTCTCAGCTGGTCAAAATACCATCATATGTAGCTATGATCTTAGCGCTGCATTCGATACTATCGTCCACAACATTCTTTTGAATAGACTCGAAAATGATGTTGGCATTAGTGGAATTGCATTGGCATGGTTTAAATCAGGGCTATTAAAATCTTGCCCTGGAGGCCCAATGCGCTGCAGAGTTTAGCTCCAACCCTAATCAAACACACCTGAACATGCTAATCAATGTCTTCAGGATCATTAGAAAATCACAGGTGGGTGTGTTTGATCAGGGTTGGAGCTAAACTCTGCAGCACATTGGCCCTCCAGGGCAAGATTTGAATAGCCCTGGTTTAAATCATACTTATATGAACGTTATCAGTTTTAAGCAGTAATTGAAGAGATGACACACCGATCACAAGTTCAGTATGGAGTATCGCAGGGCTCAGTGCTAGGACCGTTGCTACCACTGGGAGATATCTGGAGAAAGCATGGCGTTAGTTTTCATTGTTATGCTGATGATACTCCGTTCTATATTTCTTTATGCCCTGACGAAACTTACCAATTCACAAAATTAACGGAATGCATAGCTGATATAAAAAAATTGGATGACTAGTAATTTCCTGCAACTTAATTCATAAAAAACTGAATTTTTAATTATTGGACAAAAAAAACTCCACAAGTAGTAACCTAGAATACTGTCTAACCCTCGATGACTGCTGGGTGTGCTCTTTGATACCAATCTTTCGTTTGAAAGCCACGTTTCTAGCATCTGTAAAACTGCATTCTACCATCTTAAAAATATATCTAAATTACGGCGCATGCTCTCAATGCAAATTGATGAACAGTTAATACATGCGTTCATGAGCTCAAGGCTAGATTATTGTAATGCTCTACTGGGTGGTTGCCCTGCTCGCTTAGTAAACAAACTCCAGCTGGTCCAAAATGCAGCAGCTCGAGTTCTTACTAGAACCAGGAAGTATGAACACATTAGCCCGGTTCTGTCAACACTGCACTGGCTCCCTATTAAACATCGCATACATTTTAAAATCTTGCTTATTACTTACAAAGCACTAAATGGTTTAGCTCCCCAGTACTTAAGCGAGCTCTTAACACATTATACTCCATCACGTCTACTGCCGTCTCTAAACTCTGACCTGCTGATAATACCTAAAATATCAAAATCAACTGCAGGCGGTCGATCCTTTTCCTATTTAGCACCTAAACTCTGGAACAGTCTTCCTAGCATTGTTCGGGATGCAGACACACTCTGTCAGTTTAAATCTAGACTAAAAACGCATATCTTTACTATGGCATACACACAGAACATCATCAATTTCTGATTCAAATCAGTTAAATGATTGTTGTATTAATGGCTGCATTATCTAGGTCAGCCGGAACCGGGAACACTTCCCATAACACCTGATGTACTCGTTACATCATAAGAAGAATGCCATCTATCCTAATGTTAGTCATTCTGTTTATCCCAAGGTCTACTGCAGTCAGCCGGATCTGTTCCGCGATGGTGGACCTGCGCCTGGACATGACCAACTCATCCCTGAAGTGTCTGCAGAGACCGTGCCAATTAAACTCTGCCCTGTAAATGCCATATCGCCATGACATCCTTAATAAACCCGTCTCCAGCACGACTACTCCAATCTTTTGAAAAATTTTACAAATATCTATTGATCTAATATGACGTCTGACCTGTAATGTTGCCAGAATTATGATCATACACTGTTTGTTTGTCGGCCAGAGGAGAACCCCCCCGACTGAGCCAGGATTCTCCCAAGGTTTTTTTCTCCATTCTGGCCAATTGATTTAAGCAATTGAGCGTGGCATGGTTGTTGGTGCCAGACAGGCCCGTCTGAGTATTTCACAATCTGCTCAGTTACAACCATTTCTAGGGTTTACAAAGAATGGTGTAAAAAGGGAAACACATCCAGTATGCGGCAGTCCTGTGGGAGAAAATGCCTTGTTGATGCTAGAGGTCAGAGGAGAATGGGCCGACTGAACCTCCTGTCCCACCCGGTCTGTCCGTCCCACCCGGTCTGTCCGTCCCGCCCGGTCTGTCCCTCCGCCCGGTCTGTACCTCCTGCCCCGCCCGGTCTGTCCGTCCCGCCCGGTCTGTCCGTCCCACCCGGTCTGTCCGTCCCGCCACGGTCTGTCCGTCCCACCCGGTCTGTCCCTCCCGTCCCCACCCCGGTCTGCCCGTCCCGCCACGGTCTGTCCGTCCCACCCCGGTCTGTCCCTCCCGCCCCACCCCAGTCTGTCCCTCCCATCCCACCCCGGTCTGTCCTCCCCGCCCCACCCCGGTCTGTCCCTCCCATCCCACCCTGGTCTGTCCCTCCCATCCCACCCGGTCTGTCCCTCCCGCCCCACCCCAGTCTGTCCCTCCCATCCCACCCCGGTCTGTCCCTCCCGTCCCACCCCAGTCTGTCCCTCCCGCCCCACCCCAGTCTGTCCCTCCCATCCCACCCCGGTCTGTCCTCCCGCCCCACCCCCGGTCTGCCCGTCCCGCCACGGTCTGTCCGTCCCACCCCGGTCTGTCCCTCCCGCCCCACCCCAGTCTGTCCCTCCCATCCCACCCTGGTCTGTCCCTCCCATTCCACCCGGTCTGTCCTCTCCCGCCCCACCCGGTCTGTCCCTCCGTCCCCACCCCAGTCTGTCCCTCCCGCCCCACCCCAGTCTGTCCCTCCCATCCCACCCGGTCTGTCCCTCCCGCCCCACCCCAGTCTGTCCCTCCCATCCCACCCTGGTCTGTCCTCCCATCCCACCCGGTCTGTCCCTCCCGTCCCCACCCCAGTCTGTCCTTCCCATCCCACCCTGGTCTGTCCGTCCTGGCCAGGTCTGTCCGTCCACCCGGTCTGTCTGTCCCACCCGGTCTGTCCGTCCCGCCCGGTCTGTCCCTCCCGTCCCCGCCCGGTCTGTCCCTCCCGTCCCCACCCGGTCTGTCCGTCCCGCCCGGTCTGTCTGTCCTTCCCGGTCTGCCTCTCCCAGTCTGTCCCTCCCGCCCCGCCCCGGTCTGTCCCTCCCGTCCTGTCCCGGTCTGTCCGTACCGCCCCAGTCTGTCCCTCCCGTCCTGTCCTGGTCTCTAGTGGAGTGTCTGGTAGCTGCTCCGTTAGGGGGGGAATAATGTCACATGTCTGTCCTGTCTCGTGTAGCACATCTGGTGTTCTGTTATTTTGGGCCATGTGCTTTTGTCTCTGTCTGGATCTGACAAACATGACATGTTGGCACACACATTAAATAGAGCGCTGAAACAAGGCACAGCTAACACAGATCACAATCAGTCGTCAACAAGGTCACGCCCACACTGATACTCATGCACACGGGCGAGCCAGTGAACCCATGAACCGTGACACAATCCATGTGAACCTAATCAGGAAATTACAAGATCTTTCATTGCTCCCTTTATCAAGTGTGCTCCAAATGGCTTCATTATGAAACACAAGTTCCCTGCTCCCGATTATTAAGACCATAGATTAAGAACACAAAATATATGCACAAGGTTAACCAAATCAGAATTTGCTTTCATATGGCATAGTTACAGTACAGCTTCCAATCTGTTAAAAGTCAATTAATAGATGCAATAGTCATATATATATATATATATATATATGTATGTAATAAACATATATTTTTAATTATATTACATTAGATACATAATCTGTGTTTTGTATGTATTTTATATGTATTTAAAATTTGAAGTAAATTACAATATTTACAGTATTTATGTTATGTAATGCGTGACCCCGTCGTAGCCTTTCTTTGATGACGTTGCAAGGTGTTCAAAACAAGTTCAGTTCAGTTTGTTGTTCACCTGTGTAGGAACCTTCTTCCTTATCGAAGCAGAGACCAGGAGACATATTTTTCAAGCAGAAGTTACTCTTTATTGAGAAACGCTGTTCCTCCAACAAGTCTGACAGTATACATTGCATTTTATATACATTTTATGGTGAGGGATACACACAGTAGAGGCGGAGACAATCTAAACAAAGCACTGAAATGTGGTGTCCAGGTAAAGGGACACGCCCCAGACATCAGAATGTCCTAATCCGTTCTAATCCGATCAGCAACAGTGCCATTCAAATACATACCGGTAGGTACTAATCCAGTCGCTCTGACAAGATCGCCCATACCTTCATATTATCATGGAGACAAAGGCACATCTGTGCCCTGAGCTTGTCAAGCCAAATGGTGCATAAAGACAAAAGACTAATGTCTTAAACACCTTGCAGTGTGAACAAACACAAGAATCCTAACATGGAGTAAAAGTACAGAAAGCTTTAATACATTCATTAATTTAGCAGTTGTGACTTAAAATTACTCAAACATTCAGATGTTAATACCAAAGACTATATATCAAATGAATGACAAAATAGAGATTCCTCTAAGAAAAAAATTATGGAAAAGACCCTATTAAATTCAGTATAGACAAACATTCATAAATAGAAACAAACAACATCCTTACTTTTTAAAGAAAGTGGAGAGAAATGAATATAAACAGTGAATAAGCAGATGGAAGTCGGAAAGGCTTTAATGAAGTATCTCCATGAGTAGAGCTTGAGGAAGCCATCGTGTCACACACTCCAGTACAGTAGGTGACACTAAACACACTCAACGAGCAACTGAACACTAAGAGAGGAAGAAGAGAGATGGGCGGGGTGTATTTGTTGTTGACGCCTGTGTTCTCCTGCACATGCGCGTTCTGCAAACCGAAAGTAAAGACTCAACCCTTAAGAATGTAAAAACTGTCTCATTACAGTAAGTTCATCTGCTTCTGATATCATGTCATGTTATTGTACAATGTTATCGGGTTTGCTATCATATCAAACTCAATTTATATAAGCTTTAGATCTGGTTTTGATTTTCCTCTCTCCTGCTTAATATATACGTTTGAGAAGGTGGATGTCTTTAAACTTTATCAAATTATACTTAATCCTGTCATCTGATCTCTTCTCTGTCAAGTCTGTGTTTAGACATGAATGGTGTTGTACTTCATCTACTGTTCCTAATCTTTGAGTAGTTTGTGACCCACACTGTTTAGGGCGGGTCCGAATACCAATTTTAACTTCGAAGCTTCGGTAGTAATCACTGAATACTCGAAGCTTCGGAGGGAGGGGGCTGAACATATTCTTCTCTCTAATAAAGGCAGGAATCTGGAGAAGCGGCGCGCCTCACCTCACACGGGCAGGGCTTATATGAGAACAGACACTACACTAGTGATACAAAACACCAGTAACAAGCTCCTATATTTCACAGTAGATTCATTTAGATTGATAATAACGGGTTAATATTAGTCTTGCTGTGATAGTTGTGTTAGTGTTCAGGCATATAACACCAGTACATCACTTGCCCACCGCGGTGCCGCCCCCACTGTCGTTTTGATGTATAGTAATAAAAATAATTTTGGTTAGGATGAGAACAGATTAACAACAATTAAAAACTGAATGTGCAGCGTGAGCCGAATGAGAGTCGCAGCACATCAGCAGCAGAATGTAAAAGTGCCTGTTTGTCATTGTACTGTTTTGTTGTTGTGTTTTTCATTAAGAATAATAAACCCAGATTCAAGCTACCCGTCCCCAAATGGCCGCTAATTCTAAACCGAAAGTAATTGGTGCACGGCCACACAAGCACTGGAGTATGACGCGAGGGAACATTTTCTTACCGTCACATCCTTAACGGGTAAAAAAACTAATACATTTTGTTTCTATTATTTTATTCTCCACAATGACACCCAGAATGACGCTCAGGCATGCCCTTCTTCCATAAGCTCATGCAGTTGTGCGCTCTAGACAGAGAATACTCAGTTGTGGGGAACACTTAGGCTTAAAAGAAGCAAATATATTTATTAAGTATAATGAGGTTGGGTTCCTATTCAACTGTCCATCCTATTAAAAACATCGAGGCTAAAAAATTTCGCCAGATTTTATAGTGTAAACATATGCAAGCGCGAATGAGAACCGCTTCAAGTGGGATGCCAGGTGTGCGAGAAAAACACACATAAAAACGAATATTCGAATCCCAAAATTGAAAATCGAATACCAACCCATCGAACGAATATTCTAATATTCTGGTCCGGCCCTAGTTTTGTTACCTCATGTTTCCATCTTAGTAATATTGGGCTTGTGCACAATTCAGATTTTAATTGAGAATGACTCCTGAATTCCAATCCAATTCTTGAATTGATGGCAAAAACAGGATCTAGAATTACAATTCAAATTTAAATTAAAGGAAGCAGAATTGAAATTCAATAAATATTAAAATAAATTCATACACATGTCCATCTTGCCTTAGCAGTTTCCTCCACACCTGTTACGAGAGGATCTTTAGTGTTGCAGGAAAGATCTTCAGACCAGAACCCTGCAGACTCGATGATAAAACATTTGAGGAGCTGTGGAGAATCAGATGCAACAGTGTTGCTTAGTGAGTTTCGCATTGGAATAAATGATAACTGCATTTACAACGACTTTGTGTTATGTGATTACTTTATTAAATAACACTGTTACAAAACATTGAGAGGGGTCATTTATTTCAAGAATTTGATCATTATCTATATTTTAGAACAAAATGTATGCAGGGTTGAGAAGTGACTACACTGTAAAAAAATGAATCATGGATCTTGTAATTTTCAATCCAATCCAATCCACTTTATTTATATAGCACATTTAACAAACAACAATCAGTTTCCAAAGTGCTGCACATACAAATATTAACAATACAAGGAAAAAACAAAAATAAAATAATAAAAACAAATAAGACACAGGACCACCTATCTCACGTGGAGTTAAAAGCCAAAGAATAATAGTGGGCCTTAAGACGAGACTTAAAACATTCAATTGTGGGTGCCTTTCTGACAATGTGAGGCAGTGCATTCCACAATCTTGGGCCAATCACTGCGAAAGCCCGGTCCCCCCTAGTTTTAAGTCTGGTCTTAGGAACCAAAAGCTGTAATTGGCCCTCAGACCTCAGTGAACGCAACGGCGTATACATTTTAATGAGGTCCGTTATATACTGTGGGGCCAATCCATTCAAAGCTTTAAAAACAAACAATAAAATCTTAAAATCTATTCTAAATCGAACAGGAAGCCAGTGCAGTGAAGCAAGGATGGGGGTAATGTGTTCGTGTTTTTTGGTTCCTGTTAAAAGTCGTGCAGCAGAATTCTGGACTAACTGTAAGCGCGATAGTGCATTTTGAGATATTCCAGTGTAAAGTGCATTACAGTAGTCAAGACGTGACGAAATAAAGGCATGCATGACTTGCTCAAAATGTTTAAAAGATAAAAAAGGTTTAATTTTAGCTAAAAGACGAAGATGAAAAAAACTCGATTTTACGACAGTGTTAATTTGTTTATCCATTTTAAAATCACTGTCTATAGTTACACCAAGGCTGGTGGCTGTAGGATATACATGGCTTTTGAGGATCTAAGTCAACCAAATGTCCAATAGGACCAAACAACATTATTTCTGTCTTCCCTCATTTAAGATTAAAATTTTTGAGCCAACCAGGACTTGATGTCAGTTAAACACTCGAGTAAGGGTGTCAAAGGGGCATGTTCGTTTTTTTTCAAAGACAGGTATATTTGGCAATCATCTGCATAAAAATGATAGGAAATACCATGCTTTTAAAAATCTCACTGAGTGGGAGGAGGTACAGAGCAAAGAGAATGGGGCCAAGAATTGATCCTTGGGGGACTCCACAGTTCAAAGGGACGATGGAAGAAGTGGAGTCCCCAGTCTGACAGCAAAACATCTCCTAGTCAGGTACCTGAACCACTGTAACGCTGTCCCCTGACACCCACACAGTTTTCCAGACGAGATAAAAGAATTGTGTGGTCAACTGTGTCAAAAGCATGCACATCCAGGGCACGAAGCTCCCGTTCCGCCACATCCCAAAGATGCTCTATTGGGTTGAGATCTGGTGACTGTGGGGCCATTTTAGTTCAGTGAACTCATTGTCATGTTCAAGAAACCAATTTGAAATGATTGGAGCTTTGTGACATGGAGCATTATCCTGCTGGAAGTAGCCATCAGAGGATGGGAACATGGTGGTCATAAAGGGATGGACATGGTCAGAAACAATGCTCAGGTAGGCCGTGGCATTTAAACCATGCCCAATTGGCACTAAGGGGCCTAAAGTGTGCCAAGAAAACATCCCCACACCAATGCTTTGAAGCAACTGCCATGTGATTGGTTGATTAGATAAAATCTAATCGAGAATCTAATGAGAAATTGAACAGGTGTTCCTAATAATCCTTATGCTTCTACTCTTTAACTCTATAATAGTGTGTTCTAATTGTTCTTATTGTTATTTGCTTTAGATTTGGTCTTTGATGTTGTAATGCTGTTTTATATTGTTGTTTTGTTGTGTGATTGCTTTCTATTTCTGGTAAAGTGACCTTGAGGACTTGAAAGGTGTTATAAAAATTTAAAGTATTATGATGATGATGATGATGATGATGACGACGACGAAGAGCATCATTGAGGTCAGACAGTGCTGTTGGGTAATGGAGTCTGAATCACTGATCCAGTTCAGATCTGATCCACGGTCAGTAAACCATCACTTAACGGACATCAGAAGATCCTCCAGAAACTTCAGCACCAAATTCTCCAGAATGTCACCATCTGTGTAGCATTAAGATTGGTTTCCACTGGAACAGTTAAAGCGTTATGTGTGATTTGATCTCTGTGTTTCCACATGCAGGTCTGATGTCAGTTTGTCATTATGGAGAACAGAGGGAGCAGTGGGAGATCTTCATTTGCAGAACCCAGCTGTGTGTCTGTGAAGAGTGACCGATCCATGGATCCTCCTCTTAAATTCAGTAATGAAGCCGTGACCCCTGACCCCAGCTGTGTGTCTGTGAAGAGTGACCAATCATTGCCTCTTCCTCCTAATATCAGTGATGAAGCAATGACATCTGACCCCAGGTGAGATACAAGACAGTAATTAATAGTTTTCAGTCATGTGACTAACGCAGAGACCTGGAAACATCCATTGAACTGCAGCACAGGCCTGTCAGTATTCCATCTCAAAAGAAGAAAAACAAAAATATGTAACGAAAAGCTGAGTTTTGTGCCCTTGTGATCCATATACAGCTCCTGCTGCAGTATTTCAGTCACTAAAAACAGTGGGACGCTCTAAACGCTTGACGTGAAAAACACTTTAAGTGCTTTAATGGACTTAAACTGATCAGATTGAAAGATCAGATTCCTTTTTACCCCATATTGATGATGCATACGATATACAGACGAGCAGAGGAGCCCAGAATATGAACACAATGCTAAATGGTTATGCGTTTTTTTATAATGATTTTCTTTGGGAAAGTGCTTTATAAGAAACTGTGTATTATGTTCATATTCAGGGTTCATCTGCTCACCTGTATATAGTGTGTATCGTTCATATGGTGTGTACTGAATCTGATCTTTTATATCATCGTCTCACTAAATTAGCATAATCCTGTTCAAAATTACCTGCAGTCAATGGAGGAAAGTCTTGTTTTGCCCTCCAGGTGGGCTTACCTATTAAGCCGGACACTCACTTAACAACTTGGTGAAACATTCAAGACTGAACTGAACACACTACATGATATTAATACTGATTGTGAACAGACTGAATGCAACTGGCCCCTCCCCTAATACTGTCATAACTGTCGATGATGCACTGGAGCCACTGTGCATATGGCCCCTCCCCTAACACTATCATAACTGTCGATGATGCACTGGAGCCACTGTGCATATGGCCCCTCCCCTAACACTGTCATAACTGTCGATGATGCACTGGAGCCACTGTGCATATGGCCCCTCCCCTAACACTGTCATAACTGTCGATGATGCACTGGTGCCACTGTGCATATGGCCCCTCCCCTAACACTGTCATAACTGTCGATGATGCACTGGAGCCACTGTGCATATGGCCCCTCCCCTAACACTGTCATAACTGTCGATGATGCACTGGAGCCACTGTGCATATGGCCCTCCCTAACACTGTCATAACTGTCGATGATGCACTGGAGCCACTGTGCATATGGCCCCTCCCCTAACACTATCATAACTGTCGATGATGCACTGGTGCCACTGTGCATATGGCCCTCCCTAACACTATCATAACTGTCGATGATGCACTGGAGCCACTGTGCATATGGCCCCTCCCCTAACACTGTCATAACTGTCGATGATGCACTGGAGCCACTGTGCATATGGCCCTCCTAACACTGTCATAACTGTCGATGATGCACTGGAGCCACTGTGCATATGGCCCTCCTAACACTATCATAACTGTCGATGATGCACTGGTCCACTGTGCATATGGCCCTCCCCTAACACTGTCATAACTGTCGATGATGCACTGGAGCCACTGTGCATATGGCCTCCCGAACACTATCATAACTGTCGATGATGCACTGGAGCCACTGTGCATATGGCCCTCCCTAACACTGTCATAACTGTCGATGATGCACTGGAGCCACTGTGCATATGGCCCCTCCCTAACACTATCATAACTGTCGATGATGCACTGGAGCCACTGTGCATATGGCCCTCCCTAACACTGTCATAACTGTCGATGATGCACTGGTGCCACTGTGCATATGGCCCTCCCTAACACTGTCATAACTGTCGATGATGCACTGGAGCCACTGTGCATATGGCCCTCCCGAACACTATCATAACTGTCGATGATGCACTGGAGCCACTGTGCATATGGCCCTTCCTAACACTGTCATAACTGTCGATGATGCACTGGAGCCACTGTGCATATGGCCCTCCTAACACTATCATAACTGTCGATGATGCACTGGAGCCACTGTGCATATGGCCGCTCCCTAACACATTCATAACTGTCGATGATGCACTGGAGCCACTGTGCATATGGCCCTCCCTAACACTATCATAACTGTTAATGATGCACTGGAGCCACTGCATGGCCCCTCCTAACACTATCATAACTGTCGATGATGCACTGGAGCCACTGTGCATATGGCCCCTCCTAACACTATCATAACTGTCGATGATGAACTGGAGCCACTGTGCATATGGCCCTCCCTAACACTATCATAACTGTTGATGATGCACTGGAGCCACTGTGCATATGGCCTCCCTAACACATTCATAACTGTTTATGATGCACTGGAGCCACTGTGCATATGGTCGCTCCCTAACACTATCATAACTCTCGATGATGCACTGGAGCCACTGTGCATATGGCCGCTCCCTAACACTATCATAACTGTCGATGATGCACTGGAGCCACTGTGCATATGGCCGCTCCCCTAACACATTCATAACTGTCGATGATGCACTGGAGCCACTGTGCATATGGCCGCTCCTAACACATTCATAACTGTCGATGATGCACTGGAGCCACTGTGCATATGGCCGCTCCCCTAACACTATCATAACTGATGATGCACTGGAGCCACTGTGCATATGGCGCTCCCCTAACACTATCATAACTGTCGATGATGCACTGGAGCCACTGTGCATATGGCCCCTCCCCTAACACTGTCATAACTGTCGATGATGCACTGGAGCCACTGTGCATATGGCCCCTCCCCTAACACTGTCATAACTGTCGATGATGCACTGGAGCCACTGTGCATATGGCCCTCCCCTAACACTATCATAACTGTCGATGATGCACTGGAGCCACTGTGCATATGGCCCTCCCTAACACTGTCATAACTGTCAATGATGCACTGGTGCCACTGTGCATATGGCCCCTCCCCTAACACTATCATAACTGTCGATGATGCACTGGAGCCACTGTGCATATGGCCTCCCCTAACACATTCATAACTGTCGATGATGCACTGGAGCCACTGTGCATATGGCCCCTCCCCTAACACTGTCATAACTGTCAATGATGCACTGGAGCCACTGTGCATATGGCCCCTCCCCTAACACTATCATAACTGTCGATGATGCACTGGTGCCACTGTGCATATGGCCCTCCTAACACTATCATAACTGTCGATGATGCACTGGTGCCACTGTGCATATGGCCCCTCCCTAACACTGTCATAACTGTCGATGATGCACTGGAGCCACTGTGCATATGGCCCTCCCGAACACTATCATAACTGTCGATGATGCACTGGGCCACTGTGCATATGGCCCTCCCTAACACTATCATAACTGTCGATGATGCACTGGAGCCACTGTGCATATGGCCCTCCTAACACTATCATAACTGTCGATGATGCACTGGAGCCACTGTGCATATGGCCTCTCCCTAACACTATCATAACTGTCGATGATGCACTGGAGCCACTGTGCATGTGGCCCTCCCCTAACACTATCATAACTGTCGATGATGCACTGGAGCCACTGTGCATATGGCGCTCCCCTAACACATTCATAACTGTCGATGATGCACTGGAGCCACTGTGCATATGGCCGCCCTAACACTATCATAACTGTCGATGATGCACCTGAGCCACTGTGAATATGGCCTCCCTAACACTGTCATAACTGTCGATGATGCACTGGAGCCACTGTGCATATGGCCCTCCCCTAACACTGTCATAACTGTCGATGATGCACTGGAGCCACTGTGCATATGGCCCTCCCCTAACACTGTCATAACTGTCGATGATGCACTGGAGCCACTGTGCATATGGCCGCTCCTAACACTATCATAACTGTCGATGATGCACCTGAGCCACTGTGCATATGGCCGCTAACACTGTCATAACTGTCGATGATGCACTGGAGCCACTGTGCATATGGCCCTCCTAACACTGTCATAACTGTCGATGATGCACTGGAGCCACTGTGCATATGGCCCCTCCCCTAACACTGTCATAACTGTCGATGATGCACTGGAGCCACTGTGCATATGGCCCCTCCCCTAACACTGTCATAACTGTCGATGATGCACTGGAGCCACTGTGCATATGGCCCCTCCTAACACTGTCATAACTGTCGATGATGCACTGGAGCCACTGTGCATATGGCCCTCCCTAACACTATCATAACTGTCGATGATGCACTGGAGCCACTGTGCATATGGCCCCTCCCCTAACACTGTCATAACTGTCGATGATGCACTGGAGCCACTGTGCATATGGCCCTCCCTAACACTGTCATAACTGTCGATGATGCACTGGAGCCACTGTGCATATGGCCCTCCCCAACACTGTCATAACTGTCGATGATGCACTGGAGCCACTGTGCAAATGGCCCTCCTAACACTGTCATAACTGTCGATGATGCACTGGAGCCACTGTGCATATGGCCCTCCCCTAACACTATCATAACTGTCGATGATGCCCTGGAGCCACTGTGCATATGGCCCCCTAACACTGTCATAACTGTCGATGATGCACTGGAGCCACTGTGCATATGGCCCCTCCCCTAACACTATCATAACTGTCGATGATGCACTGGAGCCACTGTGCATATGGCCCCTCCCCTAACACTGTCATAACTGTCGATGATGCACTGGAGCCACTGTGCATATGGCCCTCCCCTAACACTATCATAACTGTCGATGATGCACTGGAGCCACTGTGCATATGGCCCCTCCCCTAACACTGTCATAACTGTCGATGATGCACTGGAGCCACTGTGCATATGGCCCTCCCTAACACTGTCATTACTGTCGATGATGCACTGGAGCCACTGTGCATATGGCCCCTCCCCTAACACTGTCATAACTGTCGATGATGCACTGGAGCCACTGTGCATATGGCCCTCCTAACACTGTCATAACTGTCGATGATGCACTGGAGCCACTGTGCATATGGCCCCTCCCCTAACACTGTCATAACTGTCGATGATGCACTGGAGCCACTGTGCATATGGCCCCTCCCCTAACACTGTCATAACTGTCGATGATGCACTGGTGCCACTGTGCATATGGCCCTCCCCTAATACTGTCATAACTGTCGATGATGCACTGGAGCCACTGTGCATATGGCCCTCCCCTAACACTGGCATAACTGTCGATGATGCACTGGTGCCACTGTGCATATGGCCCTCCCCAACACTGTCATAACTGTCGTTGATGCACTGGAGCCACTGTGCATATGGCCCTCCCTAACACTGTCATAACTGTTGATGATGCACTGGAGCCACTGTGCATATGGCCCTCCCTAACACTGTCATAACTGTCGATGATGCACTGGAGCCACTGTGCATATGGCCCTCCTAACACTATCATAACTGTCGATGATGCACTGGAGCCACTGTGCATATGGCCCTCCCTAACACTATCATAACTGTCGATGATGCACTGGAGCCACTGTGCATATGGCCCCTCCCCTAACACTATCATAACTGTCGATGATGCACTGGAGCCACTGTGCATATGGCCCCTCCCCTAACACTGTCATAACTGTCGATGATGCACTGGAGCCACTGTGCATATGGCCCTCCCCTAACACTATCATAACTGTTGATGATGCACTGGAGCCACTGTGCATATGGCCCCTCCTAACACTATCATAACTGTCGATGATGCACTGGAGCCACTGTGCATATGGCCCTCCCCTAACACTATCATAACTGTCAATGATGCACTGGAGCCACTGTGCATATGGCCCCTCCCCTAACACTGTCATAACTGTCAATGATGCACTGGAGCCACTGTGCATATGGCGCTCCTAACACTATCATAACTGTTGATGATGCACTGGAGCCACTGTGCATATGGCCCTCCTAACACTATCATAACTGTCGATGATGCACTGGAGCCACTGTGCATATGGCCCTCCTAACACTATCATAACTGTCGATGATGCACTGGAGCCACTGTGCATATGGCCCCTCCCCTAACACTATCATAACTGTCGATGATGCACTGGAGCCACTGTGCATATGGCCCTCCCTAACACTATCATAACTGTCGATGATGCACTGGAGCCACTGTGCATATGGCCCTCCCTAACACTGTCATAACTGTCGATGATGCACTGGAGCCACTGTGCATATGGCCCCTCCCCTAACACTGTCATAACTGTCGATGATGCACTGGAGCCACTGTGCATATGGCTAGAGCACATTTGCATCAGTTTGCCTGCTCAATCGCGATGAGTTACTGCGAGCAGTAACTTTACTTACTACAGCCTACAATTTACAAAACATTTTACAAAACAAAAACAATGATATAAAGAAAAGGTGGATTAATTTTGTGAAGAGCTACCTTGATTGAGAGCTGAGGATCACCACCAACACCTGCCTCTGCAGTGTCTTTACACTGGATAGTTTTATAAACTTTCATCGGAGACAACTGGGATTCACTGATAATCCGCTGCAGAATGGGGCCGAACTGATTATCTCCCGCCCCGGCCTTCATCCTCCCGTCCCGCCAACATCTGGTGCCGCCATAAGCAGCGTTGTCTTGTGTGCTTACGGCAGCTTTCTACTGAGTGGGCGTGGTTTCAGTGCTGACAGCGGACACGCCCCCAACATTTGAGTGCAGAGAATGCTTCTTATTTCTTCAAGATTTTGATAAGCTATTTTATTTATTTGGCAGATTATTTTATGATTTTAAATTTGGCTGTGTGGTTAATAACACATTTGTCTGTGGTGTGACAAACTCAGAACACATTAAATTTTTACTTTACAGGGACTTTAAACTAAAAGTAAAGACTCATTTTATCATATAATCTACACTACACCGCATGATATATAGTTTAACATATTATATGGTTAAATGGTGTGTGTGTGTGTGTGTGTGTGAGAGACACAATCAGCAGTGGCTTAGTTCCACACTAGTAATGCTGCCAGTGTCAAACGGCATTAAAGGTCCCATGGCACTAATATGAGTTCCCCTAGCCTGAATATTGTCCCCAAGTGGCTTGAAATGTTGATCAGTGTAAACCGAGTTATGGCTGTTTTTCTCTGCCTTTGAGAAAATGACAGCCCAGATGTGCTGATCTGAAAGCTCTCCGGTTATGACGTGAACACCGGAGAGGTTACCTCCCCTTCCTCTGCTCTGCCCTCCCATAGCATTCGGAGAAAATGTATTCAGTTTATGTCTGCACAGGCTTTACAAACAGACTTTATGATATGGATTCGACAGCACTGCGATAAACAGTGAGTAACAGTGTTCATTAATGCCTGATCTGTGATCAGTGACTTCTGATGTGTAGCTAATCATTCAAGTTCACTCAGACTTTCTTTCTAGATCGTCGATCACCGTCTTGATGCCCTAAGTGTAATGCATCAGTGAATCAAGCCAGTGACTAAAACGATCGTTTCTATTAGTAGCATGAAACAAATCCCTTATTAAGTGATTCAACTACAGAGAGCGATCAGAACTCTCAGATACAAATAAGCTCGCGCTAACAGCACAGCGCTATTTTAATAACTCGGTACAATAAAACTTCCCCCAGCTCTCCATGATTCATGAGTGCCCAGCAGTCAGCCTTTCTCTCTCATGCATGCAGTGCCTCGCTAAACCACGCCCCCTCCGCATCATAATCTAACACTGATTTCAAATGCAAAGATGTCAGCCAATCACAACAGTGGGCGTTTTCACTGAAGTCTCACAGCAGACACGGCCCTTGAAACAGGGCATTCAGCCAGAGGGTAATAACAGGTTAGAAAAAATGCCTTTTATTTCTAAATTATGACATTTTTTAATGTAAAAATCATACTAACAATATAAGTACACCACAGGAAACATTATAAAATAATAGAAAAATGCCATGCCATGGGACCTTTAAAAAAAACAGACTAATAATAAATGAAACAGCAGAACTTAAGGTAGAATTATTTTGCTGTGTTTTCTCAGAATCGTCAGGAGGAGGAAGAGTCAGAGATCTTCATCTGCAGAGCCCAGCTGTGTGAGGAGTGACAGATCCATGCATAAGCCTCCTGGATTCAGTGATGAAACAGTGACTCCTGATCAACTGTGAGTATAAAGATGGATTTGGTGAAATTAACTTTGATCCCAATGTCCAGATGTAAGAAACAGATTCTCTGGTGTCAGATTGAGGATGAGGTTTTGGTTTCTTCATCATTTCTTAAACCTCTTAGTGAGTTTGTTCCTGGTCTCTGTCACCTTTAGCTGCTTGCTGGAGGTTTGAAAGACACTGTTTTCCTTTTCTCTGTATTTTCTACTTCTCTGTTTCCTGTGAAGCTGCTTTGGAACAATGTGCATTGTGAAAAGTGTTAAACTGAAACTGAAATGGATGCCTTAATTATACAAGATTGACATCTGTATTGATTTACTAAATTTAAGTTTATTTCATTTATATATTAAATAATTAATTTTACATAATTGTTATTTAACCTGTTCTTTTTGTTGTTGTTTGATCAGAGTGGATAGAGATGATCAGACTGGAGATTCTCCTCAACCAATGAATGATGAACTTCAGAGAGTCAAAGACAGACACAAAGCCAGCATGAAGAGCAAGTATGAGAGATTATTTGAGGGAATGAAACTCCAAGAGAATGAAACCCTCCTGAACAGGATCTACACACAGCTCTACATCATAGAGGGAGAGAGAGGAAGAATTAATGAAGAACATGAGGTTTTACAGATGGAGAAAACAGCCAGAACACAACACTCACAAGACACACCAATCTACTGCAATTACATCTTTACAGCCTCACCTGAACCAGGATGTGAGGAGAAACAGCAGATCAAGACTGTTCTTACTAACGGCATCGCTGGAATCGGAAAAACCGTCTCTGTGCAGAAGTTCATTCTGGACTGGGCGTCGGAAGAGCCAATCAGGATGTAGATTTCATGTTCGTGCTTCCATTTCGAGAGCTGAACTTGATCCGAGATCATCAGTACAGTCTTCACAGACTTCTGCTGGAGTTTCATCCTGAACTTCAAGATCTGGACTCAAGGATTTATGAGGCGTGTAAAGTTGTGTTCATCTTTGATGGTCTGGATGAAAGCAGAATCACACTGAGGTTTTCAGACGCTCAGGGAGTTTCTGATGTGACTGAGACTTCATCAGTGGGTGTGTTGATGTCAAAGCTAATCAGAGGAGAGCTGCTTCCCTCTGCTCTCATCTGGATCACCTCCAGACCAGCAGCAGCCAATCAGATCCCCTCCAAATACATCAACCGTCTGACAGAGATTCAGGGATTCAATGAGCCTCAGAAGGAGGAATATTTCAGGAAGAGAATCAGGGACGAGTATCAAGCCAGCAGAATCATCTCACACATCAGAAGAGCAAGAAGCCTCCATATCATGTGCCACATACCCATCTTCTGCTGGATCTCATCCACTGTGCTTCAAAAGCTCCTGGAAGAAGATCTGAGTGCAGAAATCCCTCAAACTCTGACTGAAATGTACATCCACTTCCTGCTGATTCAGATCAACATGAAGAATCAGAAGTATGAACCAGAGAAACTCCTGCAGTCCAACAGAGAAGTGATTGTGAAACTTGCTGAAGTGGCTTTCAAACAGCTGATGAAGGGCAATGTGATGTTCTATGAGGAGGACCTGAGAGAGAGCGGCATAGACGTCACTGACGCCGCAGTGTATTCTGGGATTTGCACTGAGATCTTTAAGGAGGAATCAGTGATTCATCAGAAGAAAGTCTACAGCTTCATTCATCTGAGCATTCAGGAGTTTCTCGCTGCTTTCTATGTGTTTTACTGCTATTTAATGAAGAACAATAAACCACTGCACATATTCAGATTTTACAGATCTGATAAAGACTCTCTGTATGATCTACTAACATCAGCAGTAGACAAATCTCTCGAGAGTAAGAATGGACGGCTGGATCTGTTCCTGCGGTTCCTGCTGGGCGTCTCACTGGAGTCCAATCAGAGACTCTTACCAGATCTACTGATACACACAGAGAACAGCTCAGAGGACATCAGAGAAACCACACAGTGCATTCAACAGAAGATCAAAGGTGGACATATACTCTCACCTGATCAATCCATCAATCTGTTCCTCTGTCTGCTGGAAGTGAAAGATCAGACTTTGTTCAGAGAGATTCAGGAGTTTGTGAAATCAGGCAAACACTCCGAGGAGAAACTCTCTCGGTCTCACTGCTCAACAATTGCCTACATGCTTCAGATGTCAGAGGAGCCACTGGATGAGCTGAACGCCATGAAATACAACACATCAGATGAGGGCAAAAGAAGACTGATACCAGCTGTGATCAACTGCAGAAAAGCTCTGTGAGTGTTAATTATTAAAAAAAGAAGAATCATGTTTAATACTGAATCTAGCACCATTTTCTAAATGAAAGGTTTTCTCTTAAATAACAAACTAGAGTTTTAAAGGGCTTATGACATCTTGGGCTGGGCTGCCTCAATGGGCCTCAGTAGGCAAGCATGTTCTGGTCCGTATGGTCAGCACGTTGCGTACATCAACAAACAGGGTGGTCTACGTTCCCGTCGCATGTCACAACTCGCCCGCCATCTCCTCCTCTGGAGTCAGAAGCATCTGAGGTGGCTTTGCGCCACTTACATTCCGGGCCTGCTCAATCGACAGCAAATGCTTTCAAGAGAGTGGAGACTCCATCCCCAGCTGATCTGATGATGCTTCGGGACCGCACAGGTAGACCTGTTTGCTGCCTCGGACACGTCACACTGCCAGTTGTTTTACTCCCTGACTAGCACGAAGGCACTGGCACACAGCTGGCCTCGGGGCCTACGATAGTATGCGTTTCCCCCGGTGAGCCTTCTAGCACAGACTCTGTGAAAAGTCAGGGAGGACAAGGAGCAGGTCTTGTGGGTCGCACCATATTGGCCCAACCTGGACCTGGTTCCCGGAACTAGTGCTCCTCGCGACAGCACCTCCTTGGCCCATTCCTCTGAGGAAGGACCTTCTGACTCAGAGACGGGGCACCCTATGGCATCCGCATCTAGACCTCTAGAGGTTCTAGATAATCTGCCACAAACAGTGGTAGACACCATCACTGCTGCTGGAGTCCCCTCTACGACGTGCCTCAATGCTTTTAAGTGGAACCTGTTCATTGAGTGGTGCTCTGCTCGATGAGAAGACCCCCAAAAATGTTCGATCAGTTCTGTGCTTTCCTTCCTGTAAAATGGGTTCGATCGAAGGCTGTCTCCCTCCACACTCAAAGTGTATGTTGCTGCTATCGCCACACATCATGATGTAGTTCAGTGGTCAGGAGAGCCACACTGATAGGAAAAAATCAATAGGAGAGCCACTTTTACCGCAAAGTATCAAAAGTTACATCTAGTCATACATAGCATGTCTGCTTATCAGTCTGTCATCCCTGAACATACAATATGCAATGCAATAAATACAAGGGTAGATAAATAGTGGGTTTGCATAATATATTTTTAATGTAAACTTTCTATTTAATTATTTATTTAAAATTAACTGGATTATTCACACATTTTTCTGTATAAAACATGTTTTTAATCTATTTTATAATGTAATAATTTAACAGTAAATCACCAAATTACTGCAGAAAAAACAAAGACAGTATATTTTATATATTTGTTCAGTGGCACCTTATGAATGAAGGCCAGTATCACTAACACTAATACTGATGTCTATGAAATAGATTTCCCCCCCAATTTTAAACACTAATTATAGCCATTCAACATTTGTGTAATTGAAAGCTTTTAACATGTATTAGGCTTCAAACTTACTATGAATTAAATATAGATTAATCCGTATTAAAGCTACAAAAGTTCTTTAGTCAGGAGCAGTGAGTAATTAACATTAATAACAGACATCATTAGTGGCTGCTGCTGTGACTTTAAGATCTGCCGCTAACGAACAAGCATCCCATTTCCTCACAACTCTTTAAGTTAATTTAAGACGTTATTTAACTAATTTAAAACTGTTCTTATGAGGATACTCAACAAAACTGGCATAATTCTTTCTGTGTGTTATAGTTTGTTTAAGAGCGAAATAAAACTTGATACTGGTGTGCTGTCTGTGCTCATGATGCTAGCGCCAAAATGAGTTTTGCATGCATATGATACGCACTTTATGGTGTGTTATATGCACGTAACCCACTCCACTAATCCTACCCAACGGGTTGCATATCATATGCGCTTAAAAAGTAATTTTGGCGTATAAATCGCACAATAAATACAATTTGTGTTATAGATACGCATTTCAAGAGAACAAGCGCATTCAGCGTTAAAAGCTGGAAAGACAGTGAAAACTGGCTACTCCGCAGTGAGTAATGGACGTAAGGGCAGAGCAAGTTTAAATAGCCTTTCTAGTCTATATTTCCATCTTGTAATGCCGCTGTTTTGGGGTATTTTTTAAACATAAATTATTTGTAATAGAGCAGACACTTTGAGTTTTTAATGGGTTATGTTATAGCCCTGCTTGTTTTTATGAAATATATGTATTGACTGCATCATCATTTCACCATATTTACTGCCATGCGAGCTGCAAATTAAGATAGCCGCAGGAGGCTCACGAGCCGCGCAATGAGTAACACTGATGTAGTAGATGGTAAGTCCTTGGGGAAGTATGATCTAATTGTCAGGTTCCTGAGGGGAGCGAAGACACTAAATCCGCCTCGCTCTCACTCTATACCCTCTTGGGACTGGTCTATTTTGCTAACGGCACTACAGGGAGCGCCCTTTGAACCATTGCAGCAAGAAAAGTTGAAAATCTTGTCTTGGAAGACAGTGCCCCTGATTGCATTGGCTTCAGGAGTATAGGGGACCTGAAGGCATTTTCGGTCAGCGAATCGTGCCTAGAGTTTGGGAGGGCCAACTCTCACGTGATCCTGAGACCCCTGGCCCAGATATGTGCCCAAGGTTCCCACCACTCCCTTCTGTTACAGAGGCCAGCAGAAGGGAAAGGCTGTCTCCAAGCAGAGAATGGCCCACTGGATATTGGATGCCATCGCCTTGGCATACCATACCCAAAGCTTGCTCGGGTTGAAAGCCCTCCCCATTAGTAGTGTTGCCTCTTCCTGGGCATTGGCGCATGGCGCTTCGCTGACAGATATATGTAGAGCTGCGGGCTGGTGGACACCTAACATGTTCACTAGATTCTATAGCCTCCGTATAGAGCTGGTTTCTTCCCGTGTGCTCGCTTCAACCAGCCAGTAACACAGAAGTGCCCGTTCTAAGTGTCGGTTTGCTGACCATTCCCCTCCTCATGGACCGGATAAGTGCGCATAATTGCTCCAGTAAATTCCCCAGCTAGGTGAAACCTGTTGATTTCCCCCACCACCATACGGCTGTCAGATGTGGCGAAGCATCTGACGCCAGGCCCAGTAGCATAAGCACACTTCAGTGCTGAGTGGGTCTTGCGGAACAGCAGCAGTGATTCTTCTTGCGTAAATTCCTGCCCCAACAGACGGGGTCTGAGGGGCTTACGCAGGGCACTGGAAGTGGCAACAGTGTGCTGTTTTCTATAGGGATCCCAATTCATTGGTGACGTCTGACGTATGTCGAACACTCGACGCTGATAGGGCTCCTAAAAGTGATTATAATTAGTTGGTGACATCCGATGTACGTCTCCGTTCCCTCCTTCAGGAAACTAGGGTTACATGCATAACTGAGACGTTTGCCAGTCAAAATAAAAGCAAATAAAAATAACAGCACAGGGCCGTTCCTGAATGTGACAAACATGAGTCACTGCTCAGCATTTGGGAATTTGTAGGTTTTTCTGTAAGAACACTAACTGATCTACCTGTTCTGGTTTGAGAGTGCTTCTTTTAGCAGTGACCACATCTCCTGCAGTGAAGAAAACCTGTTCTGCAGACACACATGTGCCTAGAATAAACAAGTATCGCTTTGACAGCCGAGAGAGGAGGGGAAATGTGACCTCATGGACACACCACCAGCGTAGGGGGTCTTGGGTTGTACTGTACCTTTAGTTTCAGTGAAAAACTGTCCCAGCAAACTCACAAGCAGTGTTGAGGCCTTTCGTTTGGGAACAGAGGGGCTGTCCTCTGGGTGTTTCTTCTTTCAGAACTTCCTGTTCCTTCATCCACTTTTGTCCTCCTAAGTGTACACGTATTCTGTATTTGAACATCTGTATTTATTTGCAACAGCTCACGTATTTTAGGATAACTTTTTTCAGTCTAAATTAAAAATGAATTAATAAAAAATGTATGGTAGCTAATATTAATAGTAAAACATTTTAATTGTATACATTTTACAAGAAACAGGATGGAATGACCTCCAAGGATGCAGCGTCAGTCACTCCTCTGGATGTCTCCAATCTCTCCTCTTGTGTCTGAAAAGGCATTCCTTTAAAACGGGGTGCAGGGCAGAGGCTGAAGGATCTTCTCTGCTTTATGTTCTATATTTAAAAATATGTTTACAATTTTTTTTATAATCTTGTAGTACAACACAAGTTGTTTTATTTATATTTAAAAGTTATTGTGTTGGTGTTACAAGTTCATAACTCATAACTTATATTCATAACTTATGTCCAAACTTTTTTAATTGGGGCAAATTCGATTTTGTGGACACACCTGTACATAAAATAAATAAAACACCTTTTGTTGTATTTCAACTATCATGAAAAAATGATAAATAAATGATAAAATGATTTAATTCTCTCTCATGCTCAGGAGTTCATCTTTGTGATTTAGGCTTGAATGTTAAAAATATTTTGTTCCAGGTTTCTAAGGACAGACAACTGGCAACTTTCTTCACATGCATGTATTGTTATTTAATTATTGTTTTAATGTTATTTAATCTTTTCTAGTCTTGCTGGCTGTAATCTCACTGATCAGTGTTGTGAGAGTTTGTCATCAGCTCTGCAATCCTCAAACTGTGTTCTGAGAGAGCTGGACCTGAGGAACAATGACCTGCAGGATTCAGCAGGAAAACTGCTCTCTGATGGACTGAAGAGTCCAAACTGTCAACTGCAGATACTGAGGTATTTAAGAACATATGAGAGATAATTTACAGTCTGATTGTCATAATGTCAGTGTGTGTTTGTAGATGATCTGACTGTTGATGTGTGTGTTCTGCACTCTTTCAGTCTTGCTGGCTGTAATCTCACTGTTCATTGCTGTCAGAGCTTGTCATCAGCTCTTCAATCCTCAAACTGTGTCCTGAGAGAGCTGGATCTGAGTAACAATGACCTCCAGGATTCAGCAGTAAAGCTGCTCTCTGATGGACTGAAGAGTCCAAGCTGTCAACTGCAGATACTGAGGTATTTAAGAACATATGAGAGATAATTTACAGTCCAATGGTCATAATGTCAGTGTGTGTTTGTAGATGATCTGACTGTTGATGTGTGGTCTGCACTCTTTCAGTCTTGCTGGCTGTAATCTCACTGTTCATTGCTGTGAGAGTTTGTCATCAGCTCTTCAATCCTCAAACTGTGCCCTGCGAGAGCTGGATCTGAGCAACAATGACCTGCAGGATTCAGGGGTGAAGCTGCTCTCTGATGGACTGGAGAGTCCAAACTGTCATCTGCAGATACTGAGGTATTTAAGAACATATAAGATATCATGTACAGTCAGTTGATGTTGATGTGTGTGTTCTGCTGCAGATACTGATGTAATTTAGGGAGATTTTAACTGGTCTGTGTGTGCTAAACCATACAAATACACATTGAACCTTTCAAGATAATGCTCATGACTAAAATCACATTCACATTTACTTAGCACTGAATGTTTGATACATAAACAGCTATATAGAGCTATCATAGTTAACATGTTAATGCCAGGACTCTGTAAGAGATAGAACCCAGATGCAGATGAGCAATAAGGTGTTTTTAATAACAAGACTGAAGTCTAGAGACAGCAGGAGAGTGAAACAATAGGATAGATGACACAAGGACTGACAGGAAGGATGAACATAAAGACTGTTGGATGGACAGGGTGCATGAAAGGCAGCACAAAGCAGGAGCACACAGGACCCACAGGTGGTAGTAGATCTCAGATGTGGCTCCAGTCTTACTGCCAGGTTGAAACTCACAGAACCAGAGGCTTGTTAGACAGCTGCATCAGATTTGCTGCCAGAAAGTGAGAGTTTGTGGCCAGGAAACTCTGGATATGGGGCAGTGCAGGAACAGACATGACATAACAAACAAGACGAGACTCAGGACAAGATCGCAAGAGCTAACCAAATCAAATAAAAAACTAAACATAAACTAGCAAACAAAGAAAAATAAAGAGTAGTAAACAATAAAACAAAATCAAGATGGTCATGTTCAGCTGTGCCTCTCTTTCTGTCATTCTCCTTGTCCTCATCTGGGTGACTCATGTGCTCATTCCATGAAATTGTCCGGTATCTGTCCTAGACATAATTGTAGCAGTAAAAGGCACAGAAAAAACAATGCTTTGCCGCCAGCAATTTGCCGATGGAGCTCATCTTCACCATGGCCATAAAAAACAGCAGACCGATGTAGCGGTACAACTCACTGATGCTGACATCTGTCCATTTATATTTGTGGCCCTTTGCAATTACCTTGGCTTCCTGAGCATTGGTGTTGTGGCACAGAGTTGACAGTGCTTTCTGAATATTTTTTTTTAATAGACTCATAGGAGAATGACAGAAACTTTCTATCTTAGGTCTTAACTTAAGATATGTTTAGTTAATTTAGGATTTTCCACAAATTTGTTTTACAGAAGCAAATATTTACTTGATTTAAATCAAGTGCTTGGAAATTTTCACTGTCACATCTGTAAAAATGTTTTTAAAAAAAGCGTGAGCAAGCTGATAACGCAATCAAAGAAATCAATCACTAATGGCCATTCATAACATTATATTAACATTATACACATAATACTACATCTGTGCACTTACTATATGACTAGTTTGATTCTCGACCACACTGAGGACTGAACGACACCTGCGTGCCGCTGTGCGAGGTGCTGGTGAAGGCGAGTGAGATGCAGCCACATTCCTATGAAAAAACAAAAACATGTTAGCATTCATTGTCCAAAGTATATCGATGGCCAATTAATGGGTATGAAGTTTCACTTCCTGCTTAGCTACTGTTCGGACGCTCTTGCTTACTGCTCCGCGCTTTGCTCTATCGCTTTTTATATTTTATCTCTTTATTTTAACTACAGCAAAACAGCACAGTGTTCAAACGATAAAGCTTGACATCAACGCTAAAACTAGAAACTCTTGCTGGCTGGAAAACTACAAAAAAGGGGAATTATCCAACCAACCTCCCACGACAGCAGACACCAGCTTACATTCCGGAAGGGAAAACACAGCTGCCTACATTGAAAAGGATAAGAAAGAAAATGCCTCCTCTTTCTGAAAAATCTATATGCTGCACAAACTGCCACAAACTTCTACAAAGGATTGCAATTCTGGAAACAAAGTTACTTGCGGGACTACCAAACCAGACTGAACACACAACAGAGCCTCGTCAGCATATAGCCGGTGAGTCCCATGAATCTTGTGATCCTAAACAGGCCAAAATGAGTGTAGAGAAACAAGCTCTAACTGATCCACACAATAATCGATGGCACAGACAGGAGCGAGACCGAAAGGCACTCGAGATAACAGATTGTCAAGATTATCAACAATTGCCGCAGTAGCATCCTCCACCCCCCTACCACCGCCTATACATCTTGCGAATAGATTTGAAGTATTATTGAATATGGGTGAGGAATCCCCAAATGTGTTGAATGTGGGTGAAAAATCTCCAAATGTGATCGGACACAGATCATATCAGCCCGCAGCTAACACTGATACCAACAGGCGCTCAAGGTCGAGCAGACAGCGGCACTCAGCTCAGAGCGCAGCCGAGCCCAGGACTCTGATAGTGGGGACTCACAGTCAGAAACATTAGCAGCAGGGATACAACTACATGCTGCCTTCCACAAGCTACAGTTTCTGACGTAAACAGGGAACTTCAGAACATTCTGATGAAACATAAGACTGCAAATCGACTAATCATTCATGTGGGAAAGAACGATATTCAGAGAGAGCAGTCAGAACTCCTTAAGAGGGACTTCAATGAACTTTTTGAAACACTTAGAAGACTGAAAATTCAGTCGTTCATCAGTGGACCACTTCCAGCAAGAGGAACAAATAGGTTCTCAAGGTTGCTTGGCCTTAATACATGGCTGCAAAAATCCTGCAACATGAAGGGACTGAACTTCATCGACAACTTTAATCTTTTCTGGAGTCAGAGACAATTGTTTACATCAAATGGCCTTCACCCAAACAAACTTGGTGCAAGAGTGCTAAAGGACAATATCAACTTCTCCCTCCATCATCCTTCATCAGTGTGTGTCACTCCACTCAACCTGAATGGCACACACACACCTGAACAGAATGACCACAGGGCTTCATTTCAGCATCTGAATGGACATGCAGCTGACACATCCCACAAGGACAATGATACCACCACGCCACAACAACCACTGCTCACGGACACACTCCCAGCTGAGCCCTGCCCACAGAGCTCACCACAGACAGACTGTGATGGATTAGAACTGCTCCAAGATTCAACACCCAAGGATGACTTTATGGAAAACAGCCAGGAAGCCAGGACAACATATCACAGCCTCCAGTAACACCAGAGCAACAGCCACCTTCACCAGACATGCTATTCCTCTCTCCAGCCCGCTTCTGAGTTTCTCAGAGAGAATGGAGGATCTTGTTTATGCTGGAATCAGACTATCACACTCTATCGCTGTGAGTCCCCAAATATCAACTAAAAGCAGCGACCACCAAAGCCTGTGGGCCCAACTTGCCCTCCGCCTCCTCCTGTGAGATTTCTTCGGTCACAACGCCAGGGCCCACACCCTCCTCCATCTGTAGGTGAACCTAAAACAACTGATACCAGCTCTCAGTGATGTGTGTTGGGTCCCGCCATGATAACAGTAACTTTATCAAATGTTTACAGAAGCAGCGGGAACCCAGTGTGCCTGTCTCTTTCTCTATTTCTGTTCTGTTACGTGATAGAAAATCTAAGGCCTTTTCAGACCGTATAGCAAACCCATCTAATCTGCTGCCTATTACACATCAAACTAATACTACCGTGGGGACAATAAGTAAGACTGTAAAATTAGCACTTTTAAACATCCGCTCACTTAAAAACAAATCATTTCTAGTCAATGACTTAATAACCACAAACAACCTAGATTTTTTGCTTCTAAATGAAACGTGGCTAGAAGAAAACTGCAGTGCAACAGTCCTCAATGAAACAGCCCCTCCTAACTTTACTTTTATGAGTGTGTGCAGAGCATTTAGAAGAGGTGGGGGTATTGCTGCTCTTTTTAAAGATGTATATCAATGTAAGCAAGTGTCATTTGGTGACTATCTGTCTTTTGAATATCTGGGTAAAAGGTGCTCCACGCATCCTGCTTATCATTATTTACAGGCCTCCAAAATACTCTCCAGCCTTTACTGAGGACTTTACAGAGCTGTTATCAATAATCTCCTCAGAGTTTGATTGTTTTGCTATTGCTGGGGATTTTAACATTCACATAGACAATGCTGAATCCAGTACAACAAAAGAGCTCATGACTGTTCTTAACACTTTTGATTTGACACAGCATGTACATGGTCCCACACACAATCGTGGACACACTCTAGATCTACTTATCAGCAAGGGTCTAAACATTTCATCGATAGTTATTAAGGATATGGCACTGTCTGATCATTTCTGTATTTTCTTTGATATTTCAATCTCTCCTGCCATTGAAGCTAGATCTGTCGCTGTCAAAAAGAGAAGCTTAAATGAGAACACTAGTGTGCTGTTTATGAAGGCTATATCTCTAACACCAAGCATATCCGCAGACTCTGTTGATTCTCTCCTTGACTCTTTTAACTCAAAAGTTAAGAGTGTAATTGATGATATTGCTCCTGAGAAAGTCAGGAAAAAGAGTGGCAGACAGAAAGCACCTTGGAGAAACTCAACGGCAGTGCAAATAATGAAAAGACAATGCAGGAAATCTGAACGCATGTGGCGGAAGACAAAACTTGCAGTCCATTATAATATCTATAAAGACAGCCTTCATGATTTCAATGTGGAACTAGGCAAGGCTAGACAGACCTTCTTCTCAAATATTATAAACAGAAACATAAACAACACGCGCACTCTTTTTGCTACCGTAGAGAGACTAACAAACCCCCCGAGTCACATTCCCAGTGAAATGCTCTCTGACAGCAAATGCAGTGAGTTTGCTTCCTTCTTCTCAGAGAAAATAAATAATATCAGGAAGGCGATCAGCACATCCTTGAGCTGCTCTGGGGTCAGTCAGATCAGACCACAACCTCGGAAAGTTACTATGTCTGATTTTGAAGCAATTGATTGTAACATTTTGGAAGAAACGGTACAGCACCTTAAAACATCAACCTGCGCCCTTGACACACTCCCCACTTCTTTCTTCAAAAGTGTGTTTAACTGTTTAGAAGCAGATCTGCTAGAAGTGGTAAACTCATCACTTCTCAATGGGACTTTTCCAAACTCCCTTAAAACCGCAGTAGTTAAGCCTCTTCTGAAAAAGAGAAATCTGGATAACTCCATATTGAGCAACTACCAATCTCAAATCTCCTTCATAGGCAAGATCATTGAAAAAGTTGTCTTCAGTCAGCTGAACAAATTCTTAAGCTCAAACGGATACTTTGACAATTTTCAATCTGGTTTCCGACCACATCACAGCACAGAAACAGCACTCATAAAGATAATAAATGATATTCGCCTCAATACAGATACAGGCAAAACATCAATTCTGGTGCTACTCGACCTCAGTGCTGCATTCGACACTGTTGACCATAACATACTTCTGGACAGGCTGGAAAACTGGGTCGGGCTTTCTGGGATGGTCCTTAAATGGTTCAGGTCGTAAGAAGGGAGAGGTTATTATGTGAGTATAGGTGACCATAAGTCTGACTGGACATCCATGACTTGCGGAGTCCCACAAGGGTCAATTCTAGCACCACTCCTATTCAACCTGTACATGCTGCCATTGAGCCAAATAATGAGAGAGAACCAAATGGCTTACCACAGCTATGCTGGACACCCAGATCTACTTAGCACTATCACCTAATGACTATAGCCCCATTGACTCCTGTGCAAATGCATTGATGAAGTTAACAGTTGGATGAGCCAAAACTATCTTCAGTTAAACAAAACAAAACTGAAATCATTACATTTGGAAACCAAGATGAAATTCTCAAGGTGAACGCATATCTTGAGACTAAAGGTCTAATAACAAAAAATCAAGTCAGGAATCTTGGTGTGATTTTGGAGTCAGACCTGAGTTTCAATAGTCATGTCAAAGCAATAACTAAATCAGCTTACTATCATCTGAAAAATATTGCAAGAATTAGATGCTTTGTTTCCAGGCAAGACTTAGAGAAACTTGTTCATGCTTTCATCACCAGCAGGGTGGACTATTGTAATGGTCTTCTCACCGGCCTTCCCAAAAGACCATTAGACAGCTGCAGCTCATACAGAACGCTCGGCCAGGATTCTGAGCAGAACCAGAAAATATGACCATATCACGCCAGTCCTCAGGTCTTTACACTGGCTTCCAGTTACATTTAGGATAAATTTTAAAGTATTATTACTTGTTTATAAATCACTCAATGACCTAGGACCTCAATACATTGCAGATATGCTGATTAAATACAAACCCAACAGATCACTCAGATCATCAGGATCAAGTCAGTTAGAAATACCAAGAGTTCACTCAAAGCAAGGAGAGTCTGCGTTTAGCTATTATGCCAGCCGCAGCTGGAACCAGCTTCCAGAAGAGATCAGATGTGCTCCAACAGTAGCCACATTCAAATCCAGACTCAAAACACATCTGTTCAGCCGTGCCTTTACTGAATGAGCACTGTGACACTGTACGTCCGACTGATTCGCTCTTATCTATGCATCACCTTTATTTTTTGGAGTTTACATTTGTTCTTATCTTTGGTTTTATCTATATATAATCTTATTCTTTTTAATTCTCTCTACTACTATATATTTTTATTTCTTATGTATCTGTTGATTATCATTGTTGGTTAGGGCTGTCTGACTGGAAGAGATTGGAAAAGGAGAGCAGGGTGCTTCGCTTCATTCTGTGGTAGCAGACAGTGCAAGGAAGCGGACTCCAGAAAGGGAGGCCCTGCGGGTATAGGTAACGCCCCTACAGGAGCCCGTCTTGGACCGACTTGTAAGGTCCAGGAGACATTGCAAACCTGCTCCATCTCTTCCATCTCAGATAGGGGTGACCGCATTTAGAGAATCAGGCAGATAGGGATTTATTTATCCTAATTTTATTTTTTATTTTTGATTAGAAAATTCTCTTTACAAAAAAATTATCTATAAAATTCTCTTTACAACTGTTTTAATTATCCTTGTTTTTATTTTTAATTCTTACACATGGTTTTCTTATTTCTTATGTAAAGCACTTTGAATTGCCATTGTGTATGAAATGTGCTATATAAATAAACTTGCCTTGCCTTGCCTTGCCTTGCCATGAACACACAATGGCCCCTATTTATCAAAAGTGCGTACACCCAGAACCACGGTGACTTTGAGATTTATCAAAATGGACGTTGGCGTAGCTCAGGAGGTGGTGTACGCACGTTTTGAGTTAGTGCGAAAATGTTCAGAAAAACAATTCCTAATACCACAAAACGCACTGACAAAGATATTCTATATTATGACCCACTGTAAAAAAAACAACAACAACAACATAGTAATTATAAACTTCAGTGTTTATTTTTGTGCAACATGGACTTGCCTGTGCGCTTTACCTGACGTTTCAGGGTTAGGCCCGGCAGTTGCGCACGGACTTCATGGGACTGAAAATAATTCAGACTGACAAAATAATAAAAATGACATTCTTCTTCTTTTAAATAATAATAATAATAAAATAAATAATAATAATAATGACATTATTTTTCTAAATAACAATAAGCGTCATTAATAATACAAATCATAATAATAATAATAATAAGAATCTTACAAATTGTCATGCAATTATTAATGTGAATGAATGGTACTGTCACGTTATACAAGGGACAAACAGGTGCGAGGACTCAAGTGCAGTGATAAGGGGATTTATTTACAAAATAAAACATAAACACAAACAAAAACCCACAAGGGGTAAAACACATAATCAAAAACACAAATAGACTTAAACACATACCAGGCAGGAATATCACGGGAAACGGGAGACGAGACATTACAAGGATCCGACAAAGACTGACAAACACAAGGGCTATATAAAGGGAGAAACAAAGCTGGGAATGAGGTGGCACAGGTGGGGCAAATGAAACCAATAATCAGATAACAAGGGGAGGGATCAAACAATGACAGCGGCACCACACTAACAAAACCCACATGTGCACACAAGACAGGACAGGCATGTGACATTACCCCTCTCTACGGAGCGGCTACCAGACGCTCCATCAGCCGAGGGCGGGGCAAGAAAGACAGACCAGGGAGGGACGGGAGGGGCAGACCAGGGAGGGACGGGAGGGGCAGACCAGGGAGGGACGGGAGGGGCAGACCAGGGAGGGGCGGGAGAGGATGGACCAGGGCGGCACGGGAGGGACGGACCAGGGCGGCACGAGGGACGGACCAGGGCGGGGACGGGGGGGACGGACCAGGGCGGGGCGGAGAGGATGGACCAGGGCGGCACGGGAGGGACGGACCAGGGCGGCACGGGGGCGGACCAGGGCGGGACGGGGGACGGACCAGGGCGGGGCGGGGGACGGACCAGGGCGGGACGGGGGACGGACCAGGGTGGGGACCAGGTGGGGGGGGACAGACCAGGGCGGGACGGGGGACAGACCAGGGCGGGACAGGGGACAGACCAGGGGCGGGGGGGACAGACCAGGGTGGGACAGACCAGGGAGAAACAGATAAGGAAGGGGAAAACAAGGGAGGGACAGGGAACACAAAGAGTTCAGGCGGCCAGGGGCCGGAGTGGCCAGCAGAGTTCAGGCAGCCAGGGGTCTGGAGTGGCCAGCAGAGTTCAGGCGGCCGGAGGGGCCGGAGTGGCCAGCAGAGTTCAGGCGGCTCGGGCAGAGCAGGGCGTCGTTGCGGCGCGGGCAGAGCAGGGCGTCGTTGCACCGCGGGAAGAGCAGAGCGCCGGGGCGGCACTTCCAGCACAGAGTCCGCCGGCACCGGGACCACCGGCACCCCGAACTGGGACCACCGACCCAGGGACCACCGGCACAGGGACCACCGGCACAAGGATCACCGGAATATGATCCACCGAACAGGGACCGCCGGCACTGGGACCACCGGCACAGGGACCACCGGCACAGGGACCACCGGAACAGTCACGGAGCGCTCCTTCCCTTTCCTCCTCCGCTTACGGACCACCGGTACAGGGACCACCGGTACAGGGACCACCGGAACACGATCCACCGGCACAGGGACCACCGGAACACGATCCACGGCACAGGGGCCACCGAACACGATCCACCGGGATTGGGACCACCGAACACAATCCACCGCCCAGGAACCACCGAACACGATCCACCGCCCAGGGACCACCGGAACACGATCGACCGGCACAGGGACCACCGAACACGATCCACCGCACCGGGACCACCGAACACGATCCACCGGGACAGGGACCACCGCACAGGGACCACCGGACTGGTGCTCTCCTCTCCTCCTCTGCTTACGGACCACTGGGACAGGATCCACCGGAACAGGATCCACCGGAATGGGGATCACCGAACACGCTCCCCTGGAACAGGGACCACGGAACACGGACCCACGGAGCTCTCCGAATCGGGGTCCTCGGAGGAAGGGAGTCCAGCTGGTCCACGAACTCCCAAAAGTCCGGGGTCCCCATCCTGTCGACCTCCGTGGGACTCAGAGGCATGTCCAGGCAGAGGTTGAAGACCTCTGCCTTCTCTCTCATTTAGGTACAGGTGATGCACCTCTCTGAGGAATTGGCAGGCAAACTCTCGTACACCCGCCCCCTGTTGACGGATGTACCTCGAGTTTACCTGCCGCATCACCTGTACCTGTCTGTTCAGCTCCATCTCCGGTGAAACAAACAACAAAAAACAAAAACCAAACTCCTCCTGCTGAGTCCTCAAGTTGGTCGGATCCTTCTGTCACGTTATACAAGGGACAAACAGGTGCGAGGACTCAAGTGCAGTGATAAGGGGGATTTATTTACAAAATAAAACATAAACACAAACAAAAACCCACAAGGGGGTAAAACACATAATCAAAAACACAAATAGACTTAAACACATACCAGGCAGGAATATCACGGGGAAACGGGAGACGTAGACATTACAAGGATCCGACAAAGACTGACAAACACAAGGGCTATATAAAGGGGAGAAATCAAGCTGGGAATGAGGTGGCACAGGTGGGGCAAATGAAACCAATAATCAGATAACAAGGGGGAGGGATCAAACAATGACAGCGGCACATGGCCACACTAACAAAACCCACATGTGCACACAAGACAGGACAGGCATGTGACAGGTACTCCAGATCACATCATCATCACTATTGTACACCCCAATACATGTGACGTGATACGAAATTAAATGCTAATTGTTTCAAAACATTATTATCGCTGCTGGAGTGCGCTTCTCAACCCCCGCTTCTCAACCCCATTTTTAACAGTACTCGTAATTTGGGTCCATATTTTTTTTTTGTGGGGGCCTTTAATCCCACTCTTTAAACTCCCAAATAAAACAATTTTGTTTTTTTCCACTTCCCTGGTGATGGTCTCGATCTCCACGTTGGAGAAGTTTCGCTACTTTGCCAGCTTCCATGTGTCCATGGCGTAAAATTAAGGGGTGGGGCAGGCAGAGACTTGAATATATAGGGGCGTGTTATTCTAATGACGATCGTTTTCAACCGCGGCATTTATCAAGGGCAGGTATTGCGTACACCTGGATTTCAGAGGTGCGCACAGCTTCATAAATCAGGTGGTGAGAGGAGTGTAAGCATAATCTAAAAAATAAGCACAAAAAGGGGTGTGCCAGTGATCCCAATAGAAACTAACCTGTCAAGGAGTATCTTGTGCAAAATGGTATCAAAGGTCGCACTCAGGTCGAGAAGGACAAGTATGGTTAATAAACCAGAGTCAACTGCCAACAACAGGTCATTAGTGATTTTGACAAGAGCTTTCTCTGAACTGTGGTGAGGATGGAAGCCAGATTGAAAAAGCTCAAACAGTTTATTATTGGAAAGATGATCATGAACCTGTGTTGCAACACATTTTTCCAGAATTTTAGAGATAAATCACAAATTCTAAATTGGACGGTAATTATCTAGGTGAAATGGATCAGCCCCTGGTCTCTTAAGGATTGGGGTAATTATAGCTGATTGAAAGAGGAGGGTACAGATCCAGAAGCAAGTGAACAGTGGACAATTTTAGTAATTAATGTAGATAAGGATGGTAAGCAGGCTTTGACTAAGTGAGTTGGTAAAGGGTCAAGCCAACAGGTAGTAGGCTTGGATTCCCGGATAAGACCCAGTATCTCCACATCAGTTGGTAATAAAAAAGTAGAGAATACAGAGTGTGGGGTCACTTGAAAGACTGAGCAGCGGAAATTATAACCTGTGGTACTAGCAAGTATTTGTTGGTGAATATTTTTAATCTTCCACTCAAAGAAAGTCATAAAATTGTTGCATACTGTGGTAGAGTACGTCTGACGGCAGAGAAACCGGTGGTTGTAAAATATTTTTTTACCACCGAAAAAAGAGATCTTGAATTTGTTTCTCTGGCTCCAATTAAAGTAGAGTAATAGTCAGATTTAGCTTTAGACAATGCATTCTAATAACGTTGGACATGTTCAGAAAGCATTTGTTGATGTGCAGTGAGACCAGATTTGGCATGCAGACTCTCTAAGCTATGACCTTTAGTTTTAACTTGATGAAGTTCTCGGGTAAACCATGGAGCAGAATGAATAAAAGAAACAGTCTGGGTTTTCACAGGTGCATAAGCATCCAAAATCTCAGTTAGTCCCTTGTTGTAATTAGAAACCAGTACATCAGCATCAGTAAAGTCTGCTTTGCTGGAAAAGATGGCAAGTTCATCAGCAAAAATAGACACATCAATGTTCTTGATATTCCGAAATTTGATAGGACTAGTTTTACCTTGAAGACTGTCAGTTTGGTGCAGAAAGACACAAGCAGATGGTCAGATATTGACAAGTCAGAAACAGAACAATTATAGGGAATAATGCCAGAACAGCAAATGAGATCAAGGATATGCCCTTTAGAATGAGTGGGCAAATTAGTGAATTGCTGTATACCAAAACTATCCAGACAGCATAGAAAATCACTTGTACTTGTGTTATTTATATTATTAAAGTCCCCGAGGGCAGTCAGCATAAGCACGAAGCAAAAGCAAAAAGCAAAGACATCTTGTTTGTCTTTTGTTTATAAGCGTGTCCCAAAGTCCATCCTTACCAACCAATCGGCAGTTGTTTTGGGCGTGTTTTGCACCCACTTCTGCTACGCTGGTATATCATTAGCATAATGTTCACATTATCACGTGCTGGCATTCTTTACGAGATTGGTTAAACACTTTGAAGAAACCAACTTTTATAGTGTGATTATGGTGCATTTTACACAAATCTACCTTGCAATGGAAATCACTTATGCATCGAACAGTTATCAAACAACCTATGTTTCCCATGATTTGAGTAGAAAATAATAATGATTTATATGTGATAATTGTCTAGCATAGAGAGAAACTTCACAGGTTACATGAAAATACACATAATACCTTGGTATATGTTTAAAGGGGTACTTCAGCGCTGGGAAGATGAATGTGTATTTAAACTGGTTCATTTATGTAGTAGAAATTAGGGGTGGCACGGTTCACAAAACCCAAGTTTTGGTTCATATCACGGTTTTCGGTTCTGTACGGTTCTTGTTGTTTTTTCTTTTAATCGTTAACACTCCAGAAATTTACGTCAGCATGATATATAGCTTAATTATCCACAATTTAGGATAGAGTATTAAAAAAAATTCTTATATGATGTAGAAGTTGTTTCCCAACTGGCTGTCTTCTGCTCACGCTGTCTACAGAGTCCGTCACATTGGCGTAACATTTTTCATGTTAATCATGTCAGTTTTTATCAGAACAATGCACTGGGGCTTTAATTCAGCGTTAGCAGCTTTTTGCCCAAACTTCAAAGGCCTGTTTAAATGATTAAAACTTGAAGCATATCTTCACTTTAATGTTACATTTATCATTTGAACTACTTGTTATATGCATGTGTGTTTGGGACAGAAGGGAACACGGGTGCATTTTCAACAGATACATGCTGCCCATCATATATCAAAGCACGAGACAGACAGGGGCCAGAATGGACAATATTCGTCTGTATTTGCAATACACAAACCATGGTTCAGCTGCAGTATGAATGAACAACGGGCACACACGGCTCTCACTCTCCATACACACTGCTTGCGTGTGCGGTGTGAAGCCGGCTTATCCTCCGACTCCGGCCAGCCTTCTTTATCTCTCCCACTTGCCATTTCTACACGTGACGTGACCTGCAGCACTCAACTTTTACTGTCTTTTACTGTATGTCCACACACACCTCTTATTTCGCGCAAAAGGACACCCACTGTCTGAGGTAACATGCGGGCATGAGGCTACATTGCGCATGCGTCGAACCGTGCAATGCACACACACTCCGAACAAGATAGTGAACAACGCACATCAAGAAAGGAATGTTATTTCACCATTTAAGATACTGTTTAAGAAAGGTGATACATTTCGATAGCCTGACTGGAAAACATAATATCAAACAATCTGTAGCATTGCAATACTATCACATAAAAAAAACATGTTTTACTCACATAAGTGTGTTGCACCATTCCTGTTGGATCCAATATGGAGGAAACAGCATTGTTGTTTTAATCTCATTCTGTCTGCAAATCCAGTACAAATGAATCTGTGGTGAAATGAAGCAATCAAACGTGCAATGTGTTACCCATGTGAGCTGGAACTTCATTAAAAATAAAGTTTCACCCCATTCCTAATATTGGAATATGAAGAAAGCTCATGCAGCGACTATGTTCTTCCACAACCAGGCACTGCACACTATTTTGTTATCTTCAATGACATGTTTATTGCTTGGAAGTTTGATCCGGTTTAGCTCCATGTAGGCTTATGTTATTAATCTATAACTTCATGCTCGAGTCGGTGGGCACTGCCAAAAGAATCAGGAGTTCTTCTGTTTTGGTTAGGCGACATTTCACTTCTCTCTGACGTCACAGGGAGGCAAATTTGCAGATTGATTGTTTGATGAGCCAGCTATCAATAAAAGGAAGTTTTTAGCTCTGAAACTCACAGGATATTCTTATATTATGATGACCTTTTATAGATCAAAAGCTCAAGGGAAAGGTGATTTCTCATTTCATGACCCCTTTTTAAATAATTTTAAACATGAATTATAGCAATTCAACATTAGTGTGATTGAAAGCTAACAATTTTAGTTTTTAATTTATTCGACTTCTAAAATATAACACATTTTAATTTAAGTGAACTTAAAACAATCCCATAATAAATGTCATATTTACCTGTGCCCCTCTTACCTGTCTAACAGGTAAATATTCCTTTCAAAATATGAATAAAGTTAACAAACAGACCTGCATAAATTATAAATTAAATGAAGATGTATCCTTAATAAAGCTACAAAAGTTCTTTAGTCAAGAGCATTGTTGCGGCAAAATAACGTTAACTCCATTGCATTTCTGAATAAGAGACAAACCTTAGCCAATTGCGTCTTTATAAAGATTTAATTCTTGCAAGAATGAGTCCACAGTCAATACAACCAGATAATGCCTGCATCGGGTGTGAACTGAGGAACAACAGAAGGCCCAAGCTTTTATACCTCTCAGTGTCTCAGTGTTTTTCCATTGAGGAAAAGGTGAAACAAATGTCTTTCCCCCACCCTTCTGTAACAAAAGCAAAAGAACAAGGGACACAGTGGTTCCCCCTCTTATCTTCCCTCATCAGTGTTTGTCAAGGCCTCAAGCGGTGATGGGGGTTTACATTTACGTTTTATGAGGTGTGTGTGTGTGTGTGTGTATGTGAGTGTGTGTGTGTGTGTGTGTATGTGTGTGTGTGTGTGTGTGTTTTAATAAGTGACATCTAAGGCCCGGAGAGTCTCCAATCTAGGTGTCCCGTGACCCCATGCTAAGAGGTGTTTTTGAATAACAGAGACAGATGTTGATTTCTGTATAACCTTAAACATAAATCTTCTTCTATGATTAAATTTTTCCTCCACAATTCCCCTTTTATCATTCTTTGATAATTCACAAGAAAAATTTTAAATATATATATGAATGTTGTTCTTCTCAAGTCGCACAGTCCAAGCATCGAAAAGGGCACCACGGCTTTGCTTTGCTTTGCACCAGTCTTTCAGATGGCAAGATGAATCACACAGCTGTACGCCCAGAAAGCTGCTCAGTTAATGAAAGGACGCCACCTCTCTGTAGATTGTGCAACTCTGATTCTGTGGGCTTGCAACAGGTTCTAAACTTGTTGTCTCAGCTCCATGTTGTGCCAGCATCTCTGGTCCTGAGATGATAGCAGCAAGTGATGTTTGTGTGACCTCCGTCCGCACAGGCGTGTGCCTCCAGCTCCTCTCGGCTCCTTCTCTCCGATCACTGGTGGGATCTTTCTCAGCTACCTTGATGGCGGTGTTTGTCATCAGAAGCGACAAAAGGCCCTAGTCACCTTTTCACTCTCCATCTGTTCCTTCTGTAGTCCCGTATCACGACATCAAACATCTGGTCTGATGTTATGTAAAGGAGTCCCTTAACCTGCACACAGATCTTAGACACAGAGAGGACATTTCTTTTGAAATAATTCACAAATTATATTGATGTAAGCTATTGTTTACCCCTTCCATTAAACAGTCTCGGACAGACTCAGATTTGCTCTAGGCCTTTCCTTCTACAAAAATTTTCATAAAAATACTGTACCCCAGACAGTTTTCATCAGTTTTCATTTGACTAATTCCCCTTTGGCTGCCTGATCATCCATGCAGCCATCTAAACATAATGGTCAAAGAATGTTTGGAGTAAACAAGGCTTGCCATCACCACACTATTTTGAAAAGTGCAGCTACAGTTTCCACAGCTGTTTCTCCGCTGTTGTGGCAAAGGTCTCCGTACTCTGTAAAGAAGTGAAAGCTTTTGTGGTTATTTCAAATATCAAAAGACATTATGGTTCCTTTGACTGCTTCTTCCTCGGCCTTCGCAATCTCATCTGCCTGTTTAAATAAAATCTTTGTTATTAATGTGTGCTGCGCATTCACAGATATCAACCTGGCCAGTCAAGAAATTTGTGTCTTGAGAAGCAGACACAGTTGAACCATTCAGAATTGGGCGCCCATCCGATATTACAATTTTCCTGTGTTTCCACAATGCCCCAAAATTATGCCCAACTCCGAACTCAAAACGCAAATCTGTTCAAATTGTTACACTTTTACCTTTCATCAGCTTGCATATTTCAATCAGGGCTACAAGCTCCAGTCTTAACCAGGCAATCTTTATCCTGATTCTTTCGTGTTTCAGTGAAAGTTAATATAAAATCCGTATTTCAACTCTGGAAGCCGGGCTAAATGAGTAAGCTCTGTTACTGCACTCCTGTCAATTTAGGGGTGTGTGATACCTTCAAAATCCAAACACACGACACCTTGTTGCTTTCAAGTGTTTAACGACACATCACACATTCCTAGGACAGACCCTCAGTCACTCCTCAGAGACCAAATACATGATTAGTGTAAAGGAAGAAAAACAATCATTGATTCTCTTGATAAATCCAAATCATCACAGACCCCAATGTTGTCCAATTCAAATTAAACGACAAAAAAAAAATAAGTAAGATAGATAAAAATCCATCTAAGCGCTTTAAATCTCCATATAAACATCCTTCAGTTTGTGCTTTGGCCACAGTTCAGAGGACTCCTCTGCCCATGCAGGCCGTATGTTTGACATGCACTGATTCTCTTTTGTGCATCTGTCATGGTTGTCATTATCCTCTCTACCTCAACTTCATGTTTATATTCAGATCTAAATGCTCCCAGTTTCTCACTGAACATCATATTCTTGTCAAACTTCCTCCAGTCCGTTGTTTCAACACAATTCTTTTACAAACCACCCTGTTTTTGTTCAAAATTACTGTTTCCATCAACTGCAATTTCACTCATCATATCTAACCATTTATAACATAAACCTAAATTTGTTAATGTTGAAAACTTTTCATCAAAACGACATCATTATCTATTCGTATTACATTCAATCAGCTCATTCACTCATCTATCTCTTGTGACATTATGCTTAATCATATTCAATACCCAATTCTTTATCAAAATCTTTCCAATTAATTAGGATTTTAAAGTACATTTTCCTTGCAATGTCTTGAATCTTCTTTTTCCTTCTTTCCCTGCCTTCATGTTCCTTCTTCACTACATCCATAAACCTCCTCTTTGGTCTTCCTTAAACCTCCTGTCTTTTCCTCAGTGTGACTGTCTCCAAACCGCACATCATCACTGTTCTCACTACTGTCCTGCACACCTTCCCTTTCATTCTTACTGTAACCTTCACACAACAGACCTGACACTTTTCTCCACCCATTCCAACCTGCCTGCACACACACACTTCTTCACCTCTCTAGACTTTCGTCCACCTGCTCTCACTACTGATCACAATGTTATCCTCAAACATCATAGTCCATGTAGATTCCTGTCTGACCTCCTCTGTCAGCCTGTCCATCACCACTGCGAACAAGAAGGGGCTCAGAGCCGATCCTTGATGCAGTCTCACCTTCACCGTGAAGTCCTCTGTCTCACCTCACACCTTTCCACTGTCCACTGCTCTGCAGAAATCCAAAATATTACTGTCCTCCATCTCAATCCTAGTCACACAGAAAGCCTCACAGCCTCTTTTTGTTTTTGTTTTTGTTCTCTTACATTAATTGTAGTTCTCTAGATAAATTAATGTCCTGCCTCCATTTAATGGAGGAAACACAAAAATAAAACTTTTCATTTTAAAGTTTATATTCCTTTGTTCGCCCTCTGGCCTTTCATAATTGTGACGGATTCTCTGGATAATTTAGATAATGACTTAAGCCAATTTGTCATTTTGTCTCTGTCCTCAAGTCTATAATTTTTTTTACGCTTACTATTTTAACTAATCCAGAGAGTAATTCAAATCCTCATCATAAATGACAAAAGTAGTCATTATTATTACCAGTAACAGACCAAGCTGGATATCAATCCACTTAAAGCTTGTCCATGTTCTGGATCATCTTTTATCAGAATCACTCAGAATAATACGCTTCTTTTAAAGTTTGTCGTTTGGCTTAACCCATAGTGATAAAACACTACGCTCAATCAGGGCATAAATATGAACTGCTCATTCTCAAAATTTGCTTCTACTTGGTTTCTTAATCATTTTCAAATCATGTCTGTTCACTATTAAGTTGTCTTGAGAAAAGTCAGCTGGGTTGTTTTGGTTTTGTCTACGCTTTAACATGGCCGATTACAGACACTGTGCCATCCCTGCCTCCACAAGCAGCCTCTCTCTCTCTCTCTCTGTCTCTCTTACACAGATAATCTTTTCAACAGCCTCTGAGACTTTAACTCAGAACAAACTATAATCTTTAGTTTAAATACCTTTGTTATCCAGACCTTCTCTTTTGAACTTCAAAAGCTGTCCTCATCTTAAAGCCATCACCATGTTTCCGAATGATCCTATGCCATATCTAATGACCTGCAGGATTTAAGACTATGATAGAGACATATTAGTTCAATATCATACAGTTTTACTTATACCAATTAATAAATTTTGTTCTGTTCTCCATAAAATTTATGACAATTCACAGCATGGTCTCAGCTGGCTCTTGAATGCCCCCTACCATCATAACTTTCCCTCAGGGTGCTCCCTGGCATTCCCTGGCATTCAAACACAATATATGCGGGTTTTTTTTTTTTTTTTTTTGTGAGCGGTATTGAGGAACCTTGCTTTTGGGCAGACTGCTGTGTCTGTCTGGACTCTCGGCCCCTACAAAACACAGCTTCCCCCACACAATGATGCTGCTGGCCTCACAGACATCTGCTCGACTCATACACACCTCACATAGACTCCACCCTCCTTTTGGGGCGGAGTCTCAGTGTCTACGTGATTTCCCTGTCTTAGGTTGCCCCCCGCTGGCCAAAAGGGGATCTTACCCGTCTTTGGGAAAACCACTCGTGCCCACTGCCCGCCTTGAGATCTTTGACCCTCAACAGGATCAGCTGTGTTTTGGAACTTTGTGGAAAGTGCATTCAAGAGTCATCAGAGCCATCTGGTCTGCTTACTATAGGTAGAACATGGAGACAGGTTAATTATCACAATACAACTAAATCACTAAAATCCACCACTCAGTGAATTTAGCCAGAACAACTGTCCATTCAGTTTAATGTTCTGCTACCTTTGTGTCTTGATCCATCGGTCCTGTACATGGTGAAGGCTTAGATCAGACACAACATTTTCAGTTCTATATATTTTTTTTTTTTTTTTTAAACATCTCATTTTGTTTCATCAAAATATCTATCATTGCCCTCCATGGCAATCCTTTAACTATTAGTCAAAAATTTCCTTTTTATCAAATCATTGTCTCTATGATTTTCAACTGATGCCCTGTGCTTAACCATAAGTATCTCATCACTTATGACACATGCTCAGATAACAGCTTTGTGCTGGGTTTGAATGAGAGAGAGAGACTCTGAGGCCTTCAGGGCTGGCACACTGCATCTTCATCTGCACTGCAACTTTTCACTCTTTACACAAGCTAGTGAGATCTGGTTAGAAATTAATATTGTTTTCAAATAAACTTCAGACATTTTCCTTTTAAACTCTATCCTTAGACTGAAATCACACTTTCAAATCACCCTCAGATTGAGTGTGTGTTACTCAAGCTAGGCCACAGCACCAGAAATGATGTGGTGGTGCCAGATTCAGATAAGCAAATCAGCATTTATTACAGCTCAGCACAAGCTTATCTTTTGAAACCAAAGCATCAACTTCTAGGGTTTCCAACATATTAACTTACCTAAAGTTATTTCAACAACCCAATATTCAGTCCAATAAGCATTATCAGAGTTTTGCAAAAGTGAGAAGAGCAAGAACATATTTATTATAATCCTATTGTTATTTCATTATTTTCTTAGACAGAGTTTAAATCTCATCTCTGTATTCATTTCTTTTTACTGGGTTTAGTGTGGTTGCCTCATTTGTCACACCTTCGACACCTTATGGTGAGTGGACAAAGCCCTGCTGACCACAATTAAAACACTCTGTGTCATTCAGCAATTCATGGTATCTTTCATCTGCTTTTTCAAAACAAAAATCACATCAGATTCCCACAGTTACTGGGATCTTTCCTTCAGGGTTTAATGTTATCAGACTCCCACAGTTACTGGGATCTTTCCTTCAGGGTTTAATGGCATTCCACCCATTTTACAACCCATGATTATTCATTATTCATTATGCACTAACATCTAGAAATTTGAATTTCTCTTGTTCTCAATTAATTTGTAGCCAGTTAAATTGCCGTATTATTTTCTAAACATAATTAAAACATTGCTGCCCATTTTCTTAATAAGTTCTACTTATTTATTTAAATTGCTGGCTTCAGAGCAGAGCTGCTTACAGCTCTCTCGTCCCAAAATCTTTATCCGGTCTGATCAAGTTACTGATCATGTCTCTCAAATTGTTAGCTCTAATTTTGTTACCACAAACTGTTATCCATAGCTTAATCAAAGTTAATACTCACCAGTGATCTTTAAACAGCTGTAGTTTCTGTGTGATCAGACAACATCTTCCTTTCCCTGTTATCTGCTTCTTATAACAATCTTCATTTGCATTCTCACACACACACATCCCCCACAAAAGCCCTTAGATTTGTCTTTTCTCCTCAACAGATTCTTTCACCCCCTCTCATCCTGTTGACTCAAAGTTTCTTTTCTTTTGGAAATCATGATATTTAATTAATTTCTCTATATCCCCAATCATCTCTGGCCATATAATTTTTTTCATTTGACAAAATACCGGTGTATCATATTCTGCTAGCTTCTTTGGGATTTTCCATAGTGGCAGTCTTTCTGTGGTCTTTTGCACGTTATTAATCTGTCGGACGTCTCCACAGATCTGATCCTTCACCCAGGACAGGACGGGCGGGCGCTTCCAGCGCCCTCTGTGATCTCAATTCTCCCAGAATATCTTGATCGCATTCCACGATCTCAATTCTCCCAGAATTTCTTAATCACCCTCTGTGTGATTTCAACTCTCACAGAATTTCTTGATCGCATTCCACGATCTCAATTCTCCCAGAATTTCTTAATCACTCTCGCCGATCTCAATCCTCCCAGAATTTCTTAATCACGTTCCATGATCTCAATTCTCCCAGAATATCTTAATCGCGTTGACCACAGAACCAGACTCCCCCTATGGTTTAACCCTTAGTTTCCCAAATCTTAATTTAACCAAATTCACATTAAAATTCCCAGAATTTTTTAAGTTTGTCTCTTACCAGTGTCCCGTTGCCACCTCGGGTTCTTTTCTCTAATTCCAGTGGTCGGGCCTCCAGAACCCCTAGAGCAGCCGGCCCTTCTCCCTTAATCAGACGAGGTAAGGCTGTGACTCTAAAGTCCAGGATGATCAGTCACCGTCGGCTCTCAGGGTTCCGGAAGGCACATCCAAGGAATCCTCACTTCTGACACCAAATTGTTGCGGCAAAATAACGTTAACTCCATTGCATTTCTGAATAAGAGACAAACCTTAGCCAATTGCGTCTTTATAAAGATTTAATTCTTGCAAGAATGAGTCCACAGTCAATACAACCAGATAATGCCTGCATCGGGTGTGAACTGAGGAACAACAGAAGGCCCAAGCTTTATACCTCTCAGTGTCTCAGTGTTTTCCGTGCCGAGGAAAAGGTGAAACAAATGTCTTTCCCCCACCCTTCTGTAACAAAAGCAAAAGAACAAGGGACACAGTGGTTCCCCCTCTTATCTTCCCTCATCAGTGTTTGTCAAGGCCTCAAGCGGTGATGGGGGTTTACATTTACGTTTTATGAGGTGTGTGTGTGTGTGTGTGTGTATGTGAGTGTGTGTGTGTGTGTGTGTGTATGTGTGTGTGTGTGTGTGTGTGTTTTAATAAGTGACATCTAAGGCCCGGAGAGTCTCCAATCTAGGTGTCCCGTGACCCCATGCTAAGAGGTGTTTTTGAATAACAGAGACAGATGTTGATTTCTGTATAACCTTAAACATAAATCTTCTTCTATGATTAAATTTTTCCTCCACAGCATTGAGTGATGTTCTCTGTTACCTTTGTTCTGTGATTAACATTAATGACAGACAGCATAGGATGGGATGGGATGCGTGTAAAATCTGTGTCATATGGAGCAGTGGCAACTCTTAAAGGGTAACTAAACCCTAACTAAACAACTTTTTTTAGTTGATGATCTGCAAGACTGGTGCTTTATTAGTGCTGTTCATTGATTCAAGTAAAAGTTTTGACATTTGAGTATAAAGTGTTTTAATTCTACAATATATGGTGTAAAAACATCTGAGTGCTGCCCTTTTAAGGTTGAACGGTGGCTACTACAGCTGAATTTTCCTATTGGACGTTGTTGGTCATCGTGACGTATGATGGTTCTTCCAATGGCTCACTACCACGCCCCGGCACGAGCTCACCACGCCCTGAGAAATGTTTTCCCGTGATCACATGATGATGAGAACGCATTCACTCCAGTATGAACTGTCATGTTACATGAAGTAGAACATTTTGAATGAAACTTACTTGACACTGAAGAAAATACGGTTAAATAATGCAGTTGTCAGTACAAGTCAGTCCTTGGTAACGAACAACAATACCGTAATGTGCTGGCGTATATAGTCATACTTTATTTGAGGAAATCTGTTTATAAGAGGCTATTAGGTTTGAACCTATAGGTCCTGTGCTGCCTATTGATTTAGTTAATTTGAACAAAAACACATTGCATTTATCTGATCTTTTTTTTAGTGGCATTCAGTATAAGGATTTGACTTTTCCTAGATAAGGTCAGTGGTCTCATTCTCTCTTGCGCTGCTGCTAGCAAATCGTCAGTATCGGGAGTTTAGACCGCAGTTAGAGCCAGTGGCTAGAATTGATAAAGCTATTGACAACTTCTATAGACAATTCACCCTCATCCACTTCAGGTGAAGGTGGGGGAGAAAAGTTCTCTACTTCCAAAGATCTGTTGCAAAACTACTGGCGTCACTCCAGTATTTCGCCATCTTTGCGAGTATGACAGCTGTCAATCAATCCGTCACTGCGGGTCTCAGGTGCACGCCCCCCAATCAGCCCCGCCCTCGGTTCTTCCCCTCTGTCTCTGCTGTGCGCTGCCCTCTTTTCCAGCATTTTTCAAATATTGCAGTGGGTGGAGTTAGGCTGTGAACAGGGGTTTAGTTACCCTTTAATGTGCTATTAGCCACTGCTCCACATGACACAGATTTGACACGCATGCTATTTTCTCACAATTCTTTACGTTCATTTACAGCTTTATTTAACACATTTTAGACTGCTCTTATGTGGATACTTGATATAGTTGACATTTTGGCATTATTATGTGTTATTGTTCGAAACTCAATTCTGGCTTGCTGTCTGTGTGCATGATACTGGCATGCATCTTTCTGTACATTGTCTGTGTCACACAGGCCCGGTTTCCATTAGTGCGTTTTCATTTTAAAATAGCATTTTAAAATGAAAATGATCCTCGCCTATACTGAAGTTTCAACTGTGTTTCAGAAACTGCACAACGGCTGCTAAAAAGTGCTGCAGTCAGCAAAGCATGCAGTTCCGTCCCCTTGTTATTGTTTAAATGGTCGTCACTACTTTTGACTACTTTTTCCATAGGCCCTAATACCTGGGACTATCACACACACACACACACACACACACACACACACACACACACACACACACACACACACACCTGCATCTCATCACCCTCTCACTACATAAGCACCACACACACACACAGCCTTTGCGAAGTCTTGAATTCCCTGGTGTTCATTTCTGTGCGTTTATATTGGACTGTTAATCTGTGCTTTACCTGGACTGTTTCCCTATTTTTTAACCTTTGCTGCCTGCCTTGACCATTGCCCATTTATCGTACTGTGATTCTCTGCTGCCTGCCCTGATCTTCTGCCTGGTATCTGGACTGTGTATGTATGCTGCCTGCCACGATCTAAGCCTGTCCCTGTTTATGATTCTGTTCTGCCTTCTCCAGTGTGTTTGCTGTGTCTCGACCCTGTACAGCCTGACTCTGTTTAAAATAAAGCTGCAAATGGATCCTCAATCCGATGACTCATCATTACAGTGAGTCTGAATGAACTGTTGTTGAAGTGTCTGACTAAATGACTGTCATGTCATTCTAAAGTTCTCCTTCCATTTATCGTCTGTGAAGTAGAGCAGTACAACGTCCCACCAGGCCTTGTTTCAAACTTTCATCCACAGTTGCAGTGTCTTGGTGTGGGAAGAGGCACTTTTATAGTTTGAAACATAAAAGCTTTATGTGCTTGTTGTCCCCTAATTAGGACCCAGAATAGATAAATATTATAGTATTATATTATTATAAAGGCGCACATCAACCACTTTTATTTCATTGTTCATGTAAACACTACATTTAGATTAATCAATTAATTAATTCCATTTGTAACACGTTATCAATGTAAGCATAGCTACAGTTTGTAAGGGTTAGCCTGAACAACAATGAATGTGACATGCTTTAACTGCCTATTTTCCAGTCAAAATTACCAAACATCTAATCATCTAATAGTTTAGAAAATATTAAAGCTATAAAAAAGTAAGTTCAATGTATTGAAGTTAAAATTTTAATCAACTAAAACTGTTCAAACATTTACTGCAGTTTACCTGTGTCATCAACGGGTGGTAAGTGGTAACCAGGATGATAAGTTACAAACTTGTGAAGCAGAAGTTTTAAATCCTTTTAAATGTAATCATAAAATTCATTCAGAAAAAAAGACATTGTATGGCTATTTCCAATAAAATAAAACCCGAATTAACAAAAACAACCTTTGTATTTATACTTCCTGTTTAATGCAGTTCAGACATGGAATTAATTAATTTAATGGTATAATTACAGAAATATGAAAATGTTTTTAGTTTGTGAGAGACATAAAGAGAACTCATACCATGTATTAATTCACACCATGAATGATATTCACTCAACTGTTGGGTGTTGATGTGTGTTTTTGTTGATGACGAGGCTGTTTTGTTCCATCTGTAGGCTGTCTGGCTGTATGGTGACAGAGGAAGGCTGTGGTTTTGTGTCATTAGCTCTGAGTTCAAACCCCTCACACCTGAGAGAGTTGGATCTGAGCTACAATCACCCAGGAGATTCAGGAGTCAAGCTGCTCTCAGACAAACTGGAGGATCCGAACTGCTCACTGCAGAGACTTAAGTGTGTCAAACACGGATACTGAATGTGTGTGTGTGTGTGTGTGTGTGTGTGTGTGTGGGCATGTTTTTGTGAAATATCAGGACACAAATGTGTGTAATGACATGGGTATGACATAGGTATTACAAAAAGAGGGTGAAATATGAGGACGTTCCCCATGTCCTCACTTTTCAAAATGCTTATAAATCACACAGGATGAGGTTTTTATCACAGAAAGTAAACTGCACAGTCTCCTGTGATGGGTAGGTTTAGGGGCAGGGGCAGTGTAGGGGGATAGAAAAAACGGTTTGTACAGTATAAAAACCATTACGCCTATGGAATGTCCCCACATTTCACAAAAACAAACATGTGTGTGTGTGTGTGTGTGTGTGTGTGTGTGTGTGTGTGTGTGTGTGTGTGTGTGTGTGTGTGTGTGTGTGTGTGTGTGTGTGTGTGTGTTTGTATCTACATTAATGTGTTTGTCTACATTAATTGTAGTGTGGATCATGGAGGAGAGATCATGATGACAGCAGGACTACGAAAGTGTAGGTATATAAACACACACACTCACACAGACTTAAACACACGTTGGGTTTTAGTATCTTTGTGGGGATTTGTCATAGACTTCTGTTGTTTTTATACTGACATAATGGTATTTTCTATCCCTTAAACCTACCCTTCACAGAATTTCAATTTTTACATTTTCAAAAAGCATAATTTAGTATGTTTATTAATTCATTCACTGGCTGGTCCCCACAATGATCTCAGGTTTTACTAACATTTTTATTTCACAATGGAGCCCAGCTAAAAAAAAAATTTAATGGTGAGAACATTTATTTCTATAATGTTAAAATGTCCAGGTTTCTTGTTGTTACAGTTGGTCAATACGGAAGCCACATGTTCCAAACTCTTCATACAGTCTGCATTACCAACATGAATCTTGTCCAAACAGTTAATCTCACCTCCAAAACTCACTCAGACCAACAAACCAGTTCGTTCCACCATAACACTGGCAACAATTCTTACTTAGAAAACATAATTGTTATTCATAATACACTGACCTAAAAACACTAACAACAGGGATAATTACATAAATTATTAACTATTATGTTTGAAGTTTGATAGATTTTTTACATAAATCAGCATGCATTATAGGATAAATATAGGATCTTTTATTTTACTGACTGTATAACAGTATAAAAGAATGAATGAGAAATGCAGCAGTTTGTAATACAAAATAATCCAAAGGCAGAGTGGCAGGCAGACATTAGGTTAAAAACAGGTATCAGTCCAATCAGGCAACCAAGACAGAAAAGGATAATCCAGATAATCAGAAATGAACAGGCAGAAACATACACGTCGAAGGCAATCAAGTAACCAAGGAAAACAGTCAGTATGACAGAGTGGCTGGCAACACTTCGCAAATTATAGACACAGTTTTACTGGCTAAATAGTCATAAAACAGGAAGTGACAGTAGAAGCAGTAGAGGGAGCAGATCCCAGTCAGTATTCGGAAGATGGCTCCCTCTGCTGGCATGGTGTTACAGTGTAATAATCTTTTAATGGCATTCATAAACCCAACTCTAAGTCCTTTTAACTCCCAGAAGTCTGAGCTGTTTTGAGGCCCTTTAGAAGTTTTGACATGCTCTGATATTTGTGCTTTTTTAAGTTGCTTTTAAACACATTAATAAGCCTCAGGTATGTGACTCCGAGGGAGCAAAGCAACAGGACAAAATAAATATATTGTGTTGTAGTTTATTTAGAATGTATTCAACAGAGGCACATTACAAATGCCTATTATATTTGAAATGATCAAAAGATTTGACTGCACTGCAAAAATTATCTTTTTATTTAGTAATTTTTTCTTATTTCCAGTCCAAATATCTAAAAATTCCGAAATTAAAATTAATTTGCTAGATAAGTAAAATGACATAAGATATTCTATCCCCCTACACTGCCCCTGCCCCTAAAACACACACATCACACACACACACACACACACACACACACACACACACACACACACACACACACACACACACACACACACACACACACACACACTGCCCTGCCCCTAAACCTACCCATCACACACACACACACACACACACACACACACACACACACACACACACACACACTGCCCCTGCCCCTAAACCTACCCATCACAGGAGACATGCTGCATTTTTACATTTTCAAAAAACATCACTTAGTGTGATTTATAAGATGTTTTCCTCATGGGGACCAAAAAATGTCCATTCTGCATTTTTACTTTCACAAAATAAGAAAATATTTTTATAGATTATAAAAATGTGTAAACTTTTTGAAAAGTGGGGACCCCCAATGTAATATAAACAAGGACACACACACACACACACACACACACACACACACACACACACACACACACACACGTTGTGTTTCCATGTTTAATGGGGACATTCCATAGGCGTAATGCATTTTATACTGTACAAACCGTATTTTCTATCCCCTACACTGCCCCTAAACCTACCCATCACACACACACACACACACACACACACACACACACACACACACACACACACACTCACACACTACCCATCACAGGAGACATGCTGCATTTTACATTTTCAAAAACATCACTTAGTGTGATTTATAAGATGTTTTCCTCATGGGGACCAAAAAATGTCCCCACAAGGACAAGGATTTTGGATATTGCCATCTTTGTGGGGACATTTTGTCCCCATACCGTAGGGATTACCAGTCCACACACACACACACACACACACACACACACACACACACACACACATACATACACACACACACACACATTGTGTTTCCAAGTTTTGTGGGGACATTCCAAAGGCGTAATACATTTTATACTGTACAAACCGTATTTTCTATCCCCCTACACTGCCCCTAAACCTACCCATCACACACACACACACACACACACACACACACACACACACACACACACACACACACACACACACACACACACACACACACACACACACACACACTGCCCCTGCCCCTGCCCCTAAACCTACCCATCACAGGAGACATGCTGCATTTTTACATTTTTCAAAAACATCACTTAGTGTGATTTATAAGATGTTTTCCTCATGGGGACCAAAAAATGTACCCACAAGGACAAGGATTTTGGATATTGCCATCTTTTTGGGGACATTTTGCTATTGTCTGCTGTATTTGCTTATTATTAAATAAGAAGCAAATATATTAAAAACATTGATTAAAATTAAGATACAATTTATACAAAATTAAATTCACAAATTCACATCAGTATGAAACAAATTACGTTTTACTGGTAGTATATTTATAGCATCTGAGGAGACATTTGCGAACAAAAGCTTTATTGATATTTTTACGACACTTCCTAATCTGTCCAAAACAGGCCAAATAAATCTTGTCTAAACAGTCTTGTGTCTATGACATTTTATGTTGCAGCAGGATTCATATTTAAACTGTCTTTTTGCGTTTAATATTCACAGACACTAACAGAATAAATGTACCTCACACAATCCGTTGCTCTTAGAAATAAACAGCTTTTCATTTGAGGTAAATTATTCCAGGATTATTCCTCACTGCGTCTTAAAACGATGTTAAGTGTTTATGTGTTTATTTGAGTTGATGTGGGCGTTGAGTCTGCTCTCGCATGGATCGTGTCAGATTTGAATCTCAAAAGAACAGCTCCGTGGGCATGGCACATTAGCGGATAATGATACCACAATGAGACACTAGCGAACGACTGACATCTCTCTCTCTCTCTCTCTCTCTCTCATTTTATCAAGTGCAGTCATACAGTATGTCACAAATGAGCTTATTGATGGTACAATAAGGTGAAAAAATCGTACAAGTAACAGAAATAAGCACAAATGTCAGGGCATGTCAAAACAGCTCCAGGGCCCAGAAAACAGCTCAGGGCTCAGAGGGTTAATAAATGCTTTATTAGCATGTATTCCTACTGTAATTCATGATTAATTCCGGTTGTTTAGATGTCAGTTAGCTATTTCTGTGAGCTCATCTAAAGTATGGACTATTTTTGCCTCTTAAAGCTTTTAAAATGAGATTTAAAGGTTATCTTCTGAACAGAAAAAGGAAACAAACACAACACCGAGTGATTCAGAACATTCTAACAAAAATCATTCTAATGAGTACAGGATGTTCCAAGAAAGTTTGTTGTTCAAAGAACTTTTTCTCTCAACATTATGAGAACATTCAAGTGCAAATAACATTTATATGATTTTGCAGAAATTAAACTTATGTTCAATACCTAACACAAAATTTGCAACATTTCTACAGTAATACCATATTGAAATATATTCTGAATCTAAAAAATGAAATACTAAGTAAAACAATTAGATAAAGCTGAACACCTACACAGTGTTAGTCTGTCAGTTTATCACATCTATTCAAAAGAGGAATATGTGTACTGAGAGCATTCATCAATTAGAAAACATCATTAGGACGTTCTGTGAATGTTGTTCTGGTGACATTTTCCTCAACATTACTTATAAAAATGTTTCAGTGATCACATAATGGAGGCCAGCTAGTAGTCGCTGTGCATGTAAATCTCACTCCTCTGATCTCAAGAGATGCTCTAGCGACTGACGCTAGAGGTTGCAGCCTTAAGCCTCCTTGTTAGAGCTTCTGACTCATGTAGGTGGACCCAGGGTTCGAGTCCCGCTTGGAGCGGGGCGGTTGGAACAGGAGGGGTTACATTGGTGCCATGACCCGGATGGGAGTGAGGTTTAGGGGGGTGAGTGTAACAGAGGCCAGCTTGTAGTTGCTGTGCGAGTAAACCTCACTCCTCTGATCTCAAGAGACGCTCTAGCGACTGACACTAGAGGTTGCAGCTTTTAGCCTCCTTGTTAGAGTGTCCAACTCTCATGTCGGCGGATCGGGTTCGGGTCCTGCTTGGAGCGGGGCGGTTAGAAGGGAAGGGGTTACACACACACACACACACACACACACACACACACACACACACACACACACACACACACGTCTAGTGACTTGTTCTAGATGTTTCTCTCTTTTTGTGTTCAGATGCCTGTAATCTCACACTGGATCCAAACACAGCACACACTCATCTCATTCTGTCTGAGGGGAACAGGAAGGTGACATCTGTGAGAGAGGATCAGCCGTATCCTGATCATCCAGAGAGATTTGATGTTCTTCAGGTTCTCTGTGGAGAGAGTCTGACTGGACGCTGTTACTGGGAGGCTGAATGGAGCGGATGGGCTGAAATATCAGTGACATATAAAGGAATCAGCAGGAAAGGAGGGAGTGATGACTGTGTGTTTGGATCCAATGACAAATCCTGGAGTCTGATCTGCTATGATGACAGATTCTCTGTCCGTCACAATAATAACAGCACTGATATTCCTGCCATCCGTTCATCCTCTAAGAGAGCAGGAGTGTGTGTAGACGTGTCGGCTGGCACTTTGTCCTTTTACAGTGTCTCTGACACACACACACTCACACACTTACACACACTCAACACTACATTCACTGAACCCCTCTGTGCTGGATTTTGGGTTTATAATACTTCTTCAGTGTTTCTGTGTCAGATGACACACACACACACACACACACACTTGTAAATCCTCTTTCTAACGTCCACATGCACACAGACTCATCAAATCTCACATAATACAGTTTTATTAATTCATTTTTAATGAATGTTTTTTTTTATTATTTTGAAGTTTAGATCAGACACACACACTACTCTGAATCTTTAATAAGATTGTAATAATATTGATATATTATCAGATTGCTTTAATATGTATATTGTAAACTGGTCATGAGATGTAATAAAGGTCTGATTGATTTAATCATGAAGTGGTTTAGACTTCCGGTTGGGCCTCAAAGGGATGTAGACGTGTCTAATTGAGCTCTCCCACAAGAACCTTAAAATTCGTCAACAAGACACTTTTTTCGTTGTTTAAGCCATACAGACATTGTGTGCATGGATAAAATGTGAGAATTTTTGTTTTTATTCTGTTAATCGAGTTGAGCCGCATATAAATATGCCGGACCTGAGGAAGGCTGCTAAAGCTAATGAACCGGCGGAAAGCACGAGCTCGGGGCAGTCAGCTATATTGCAAGCTATAAATTCATTAAGTGGATGAGAAAATGGATGAGAAAGCAGAGATGCAAAATTAAGAAATACGCAAACAAATCAGTGGTTTGAGAGACGAGCTGAAGGGTGCAATCGATCAGGCTAACATCAAAGCTAACGCGCTAGAGGAGCACACCGCAGGCTTGGAAACTGCAGCTAACACTCACTCGGATGCTATCGTTAATCTGGAGCAACAGGTGGCTGAACTGAAAAAAGAGGTTTGACGGCAAAGGCTGAGGATTTGGAAGCCAGATCACAGAGATGTAATTTACGCATCTTTGGGGTTAAAGAAGGACGAGAGGCAGGCGTGTCAGTGAGCACCTTCGTTGCAAAACTTTTACAAAATGTGATGGGCCTGGACGAAACGCCCATTATTCATAGGGCTCACCATACTTTGCTTCAAGCCCCGGGAAACTAGCTTTTGTCCTCAAATGCCACTACTATCAAGAGAAGGAAAGCATTCTACGAAAGGCTGTTACATCTCCAAAACTTATATCTGAAAATGGCGACACGATCAGAGTGTTCCCTGATTACAAGCAGAATGTGGCGCGATGGAGAGCGGCTTTTGGACAGGTGAGACAGTTCTTACGGCAATGGGAGGGAATAAAATACGGGCTGTTGTATCCTGCAAAACTGAGGATTACGACTCGGGACGGCCAGCAGAAGAGCTTTACTGACCCAGAGAAGGCGGTTACCTTCGTCAGGGAATTTTGAGTGATTAATATGGGAGTTTGTTCGGATACATTCCATGGTAACGTTATATTTGGTGGGAGTATTGGAGTAAACCAATTGTTGTTGGGGATTAATAGCGCTGCAGTGTAATGCCATGGGACATTGGATCAGTTCAGCGACATTGGACAGTGGGTGTACTGATGGCTAGTTACATATGCAAACCGAGGCGTTGTTGTTTTTTTCCTCTTCATTTCATTCAGAACTGTCTTCTAATATATGTAGGAAACAAGTATGGATAATTTGACTGTTTTAAAGTAGGCCTATTACTATATATCTATTTATGTAATTATTTATGTTGTTTTTTTCTTCATATGCAATAATTTTTATGTCTGCTTGGTTGTTAATGTTTCACTTAGAATCGATTTCTAACATATGCTGAAATCAAAGTATTGATAACTTGATTTTTTTTTTTATTTCTCTCTCTTCCATGTACACAGGGATATTGAGTAATGGTTCTAAATAGTCTTGTTAATGTTATAGATGTTCAGCTTAATGGTTATTATAAGGTTTGTGTGGGGCCTCAGCTCCACTTGGTAAGTTTTATTTTCTTCTTTCCATGAAACGTCATAGTGGCTTGGGAGGTTGGGGAGGTGCAGTCTTTCATTTGGGGAGGGACCAGCAAGGGTCTGTGTTGTTAACAGGTGATTTAAAAGTTTTCTTGTTACTCTGCAAAGTCTGCTTTTTTTTGTCTTTGTGCTTTTGTTTTTCCCCTTTACCTTCTTTCTCTTTGTCAGTGTTGGAGATGAGCTTTCATAATAACACTGAGTTGGACTTTATCAGCCATGGGTTCGGCAGATGGAATGAGTAGACCTGCGACTAAATTTGTGAGCTGGAACGTGAGGGGACTCAATCATCCTGTAAAGCGAAGTAAGGTGTTTTCACATTTAAAAAATTTGAAAGCAGAGATAATTTTCCTACAGGAAACACACCTTCACACAACAGACATTCCTAAATTAAAGAGATGATGCGTATTACAGGTCTACCACTCCGAATTAAATTCAAAATTTCATGGTACAGCCATCTTGATTGGCAAAAATTTACAATTTATTCAAACCAGTGGTATTAGTGATAAATGCGGGTGGTTTGTTATTGTTCAGGGTAGACTTTATAATGTGCCGGTGGTCCTAGTTAGTGTGTATGCTCCAAATTGGGATAACCCAGACATTTTTAAAGAACTGTTTGGCCGAATACCAGAGCTGGGCACAGGAGGAGACTTTAATAGGGTTCTTAAACTTTCTCTAGACCGTTCCAAAGTATTTACAGCCCCTCCTTCCCTCTCTAAATCTGCAACTATTATAAATGCTTTTTGCGGTTCTAGTGGTGTAGCAGATCCATGGAGATTTAAGAATCCTACGTTAAAGGAGTTTTCCTTCTCCGCTGTTCATCAAAGACATTCAAGAATAGATTTCTTTTTGCTGGATCAAAAAATGCTTTCATCAGTTAAGTCTTGCAGCTATAAAAGCATTGTTATCTCTGACCACTCTCCGGTCACTATGGAGCTTTGGCTCCAGGTTAAAAGGCCAATTCAATGTAATTTGCGATTTAATACATCTTTGTTGTCTGATGAAACATTTGTAGAATTTATTTCAACACAGATTGATTTCTTTATTGAAACTAACCAGCTACCAGACACCGATATTTTAATACTTTGGGAAACTCTTAAAGCATATATTAGGGGTCAAATAATAGAATACACTGCCCGTCTTAATAGAAGCAGGTCTAGACGTTACAATGAGTTGATAAATCTAATCCACGATCCACGATCTAATCCTCGGCCCCTACAGCTGGAAAAAGAATGGTATTACAAACTGAATTTGATCTTCTTGCCTCCACGGAACCAGGAGAGAAATTTCTGAAATCTAGACAAAACTTTTACGAACATGAAGAGCGGGCAAGTAGGTTACTCTCTCACCAGCTGCGTCAATATTCTGCTGCCAATATTTTTACAAAAATTCAAACTGCGGATGGAGAAGTTAAGCTTGACCCCAAAGACATTAATGAGCAATTCAGATTATTTTATTCATCCTTATATTCTTCAGACAATCCTAGTGTTCATGTATTTCTTGACAATGTAACTCTCCCGGCTATAGCTGAGAAGGATAAGGCCATCCTTGAGCAGCCGGTATTTGAAACTGAGATTAGTCAAGCAATTAGATCAATGAAAAATAGGAAGGCACCAGGCCCAGATGGGTATCCATTTGAGTTTTATAAGGCTTTTGCCTCTAAATTGATACCTTTACTGTGCCTCGTCTTAGGGCTGGGCGATATATCGAATATTACGATACTATCGCAATAATTTTGACGACGATGTACAATTTTAAAATATCGTGAATATCGAATATTTCAAATTAAACATGCAAACTTTCTCAAATAACATAACGCAGAGGTCTGCTTCCACCATTCACTAAACATCGGAAGCAGAAGAGTTAAATATATACGCCCAGCGTATGACAAAGAAAGCAACAGAAACATGCGCGCATGAGAGAAATAATAGCGCAGCGCCGGTCTCTAACCTGAAGCGCGCGCACACGCCTTTCAGACAACATGCGATCGGGATTCAGTTCCTTCATGGATTATTGGGTTTCAGTGGTCAAACAAATGTAAAAATGCAAGTATTCAGGTAAACACAGTAGTGTGTGTCTTTAGTGTACGTACCAATGATCTATATAGTTTATATAGAGGGTTAGTGTAGTTAGTATAGTTTATATAGAGTTGAGTGAGAAATCGTGTGTTACAATGAGTTTGGTCCGTGCAGCTCTTAAAGGGCCGGACCTCATATTCTGTGTGATTTACAACGAAAATTAGAAAACCACCCCATGCTCGGCTAAACAACTTTAATATATTTATTAAGAATCAGTGTAGCCTATAGTTTATTTATAGAGTGAAGACTTTATATATATTTGATTTCTGATTTATTTCTTGGCTTTCAGCTGTTAAATAGACCCACTGTAGCTGAAAATAAAGCACTGTTTTTGTCATATTGTTTGTAATTTGCATGTTTTACTTATGTTTTTTTTTTTAAGATCAAATTAAAAATCTATATTGTAATTATAAAAGTACATTTGAAAAAATATTAAATTACTTGTATCATGATTTAAGATTTTGGTCATCCCAACCAGTTCAGTAAATGTAAACATTTTGTATTTAATTTGGTTCTATCTAAATAGTTTTTGTTGTTTTCAATGGGGGCAAAATAAAATATTTTTTTAAAATTTAAAAGCAATTGCAAACATATCGAGATATATATCGAATATCGTTAAAATTTGGACAATATCGAGATTTATATATTTTTTGGATATCGCCCAGCCCTACCTCGTCTACAATGAATCACTCAAACAAGAGAAGCTGCCTACATCTATGACCCAAACCTCAATATCTGTGCTTCCCAAAAAGCGCAAAGACCCCACTAAATGCGAGTCTTATCGCCCGATCAGAACAAAGTTTGTTCTGGCCAGGACATTCCATACTTCATGAGAACAGCAGGAGCCGAACATCTCCGTTTCTCCGTTAAACCCCGCCCTCTGACCAATCACACAATAGTTCAGACCAATCACACAATAGTTCAGACCAATCACACAATAGTTCTCGGACACCCACAAGAAAAAATTTTGCTAAGACGATGTGTCGAGAACGAGCTGTGAGAACTCCCAAACCAGGGCTGCGAGCACAAAATTACGTAATTTTGTTCTCACAGCCCTGGGAGCAAGAACTTTTTTCTCGGTTCTTGCGGAGTATGTTGCAGCCTTAAGAGGCGATATCGCCATCTGCAGGCTATTGAAGGTACTGGATGCTATGTGCCTATATGCTACTCCATTGTGAACGTGAATTAGCAGCCTGACGAACGCCAGATGTTTCATATAAATTAGCGATGGCTGCAGCCACTGATGAAGCCGAAGGAAGCACTTCATGCAGTGCCAGCACTGATGATAACCATCCCTGGCCTTGTTTGAAAGAATTTTTTTTCATTTGCCGGTGTACAGAATGACTCTTACAGGATGCAGAGTCTACTTTGTTTGCCACGAACCACGAAAATAAGTGCTTTTAAGAATTCATCGTCAAATTTGAGTTAACACATTGAGGCAAGAGCCTATTTAATGCCAATTTAGCCAAATTACAGATCATGTTTGACTTTACAATGGTATTGTAAGCTGTTTGTTTACATATCTTTGCTGTTTTTTAGCAATACCAAAAGTTAATACAGTTACTAATATTGTTAAACAAAAACACTGCAACATGACATGGCAAATTTTAGTGCAGTGTGAATGAATGTAGTCACTGAAATCGAATGATCTATATGGGAAGTCTGCTAACCGATTAAGTCAAGTCAACTTCATTTATATAGTGCTTTCACAATGACGATTGTTTCAAAGTTGCTTTACAGTGTTAAACAGGAAAATATTGCAACAAAATATCAATGAATCTGTGCAAGAGCCTAGTAGATGCAATCCTTGCAGGTGTGTAGTATATAATAATATGTAAATAGGGGACACTGTATAAGGGAACAGGTCTATTTAGCTCAAATTAATTAATTAATTCATTCATTCATAGGGAATTTTACAAGAGTCTATTTTACGACCGAGCAAATGGCTGTAACTATCAACTCTGCAGCGGATATTAATATCCACAGAATAGTGAAACACTATTTAACAGCCAGGTAACTTAGATCAGCAGCTCAAGACATTAAAATTCGTAAGCACATAACACAAGAACACTTATATTTAATTTACAAACAAAGCTTTATTGATTACTCTTAAGGCAAGGTAAGTTTATTTATATATCACATTTCATACACAATGGCAATTCAAAGTGCTTTATATAGAAAATGAAATTAAAATAGTGATAACATATGCATAAGAAATAAGAATACCATGTGTAAGAATTAAAAATAAAAACAGGATAATTAAAACAGTTGTAAAGAGAATTAAAAAAATAAGAAATAGAAATGTACAGTTGTGAAGATAATTAAAAAGAATAAAATGATTATATAGATAAAAAAATAAAAATAATTAAGATGATGCATAGATTAGAATAGGTGCAATCAGTCGGACGTACAGTGGCACAGTGCTCATTCAGTAAAGGCACAGCTGGACAGATGTGTTTTGAGTCTGGACGTACAGTGGCACAGTGCTCATTCAGTAAAGGCACAGCTGAACAGATGTGTTTTGAGTCTGGACGTACAGTGGCACAGTGCTCATTCAGTAAAGGCACAGCTGGACAGATGTGTGTTGAGTCTGGACGTACAGTGGCACACAGTGCTCATTCAGTAAAGGCACAGCTGGACAGATGTGTGTTGAGTCTGGACGTACAGTGGCACAGTGCTCATTCAGTAAATGCACAGCTGGACAGATGTGTTTTGAGTCTGGACGTACAGTGGCACAGTGCTCATTCAGTAAAGGCACAGCTGGACAGATGTGTGTTGAGTCTGGACGTACAGTGGCACAGTGCTCATTCAGTAAAGGCACAGCTGGACAGATGTGTGTTGAGTCTGGACGTACAGTGGCACAGTGCTCATTCAGTAAAGGCACAGCTGGACAGATGTGTTTTGAGTCTGGACGTACAGTGGCACAGTGCTCATTTAGTAAAGGCACAGCTGGACAGATGTGTTTTGAGTCTGGACATACAGTGGCACACAGTGCTCATTAAGTACATGCACAGCTGGACAGATGTGTTTTGAGTCTGGATGTACAGTGGCACAGTGCTCATTCAGTAAAGGCACAGCTGGACAGATGTGTTTTGAGTCTGGACGTACAGTGGCACACAGTGCTCATTCAGTAAAGGCACAGCTGGACAGATGTGTTTTGAGTCTGGACGTACAGTGGCACAGTGCTCATTCAGTAAAGGCAGAGCTGGACAGATGTGTTTTGAGTCTGGACGTACAGTGGCACAGTGCTCATTCAGTAAAGGCACAGCTGGACAGATGTGTTTTGAGTCTGGACGTACAGTGGCACAGTGCTCATTCAGTAAAGGCACAGCTGGACAGATGTGTTTTGAGTCTGGGCGTACAGTGGCACAGTGCTCATTTAGTAAAGGCACAGCTGGACAGATGTGTTTTGAGTCTGGACATACAGTGGCACACAGTGCTCATTAAGTACATGCACAGCTGGACAGATGTGTTTTGAGTCTGGATGTACAGTGGCACAGTGCTCATTCAGTAAAGGCACAGCTGGACAGATGTGTTTTGAGTCTGGACGTACAGTGGCACAGTGCTCATTCAGTAAAGGCACAGCTGGACAGATGTGTTTTGAGTCTGGACGTACAGTGGCACAGTGTTCATTCAGTAAAGGCACAGCTGGACAGATGTGTTTTGAGCCTGGGCGTACAGTGGCACAGTGCTCATTCAGTAAAGGCACAGCTGGACAGATGTGTTTTGAGTCTGGACGTACAGTGGCACACAGTGCTCATTCAGTAAAGGCACAGCTGGACAGATGTGTGTTGAGTCTGGACGTACAGTGGCACAGTGCTCATTCAGTAAAGGCACAGCTGGACAGATGTGTTTTGAGTCTGGACGTACAGTGGCACAGTGCTCATTCAGTAAAGGCACAGCTGGACAGATGTGTTTTGAGTCTGGACGTACAGTGACACAGTGCTCATTCAGTAAAGGCACAGCTGGTCAGATGTGTTTTGAGTCTGGACGTACAGTGGCACACAGTGCTCATTCAGTAAAGGCACAGCTGGACAGATGTGTTTTGAGTCTGGACGTACAGTGGCACAGTGCTCATTCAGTAAAGGCACAGCTGGTCAGATGTGTTTTGAGTCTGGACGTACAGTGGCACAGTGCTCATTCAGTAAAGGCACAGCTGGACAGATGTGTTTTGAGTCTGGACGTACAGTGGCACAGTGCTCATTCAGTAAAGGCACAGCTGGTCAGATGTGTTTTGAGTCTGGACGTACAGTGGCACAGTGCTCATTCAGTAAAGGCACAGCTGGTCAGATGTGTTTTGAGTCTGGGCGTACAGTGGCACAGTGCTCATTCAGTAAAGGCACAGCTGGACAGATGTGTTTTGAGTCTGGATGTACAGTGGCACAGTGCTCATTCAGTAAAGGCACAGCTGGACAGATGTGTTTTGAGTCTGGACGTACAGTGGCACAGAGCTCATTCAGTAAAGGCACAGCTGGACAGATGTGTTTTGAGTCTGGACGTACAGTGGCACACAGAGCTCATTCAGTAAATGCACAGCTGGACAGATGTGTTTTGAGTCTGGACGTACAGTGGCACAGAGCTCATTCAGTAAATGCACAGCTGGACAGATGTGTTTTGAGTCTGGACGTACAGTGGCACAGAGCTCATTCAGTAAAGGCACAGCTGGACAGATGTGTTTTGAGTCTGGACGTGTGGCACACAGAGCTCATTCAGTAAATGCACAGCTGGACAGATGTGTTTTGAGTCTGGACGTACAGTGGCACAGAGCTCATTCAGTAAAGGCACAGCTGGACAGATGTGTTTTGAGTCTGGACGTACAGTGGCACAGTGCTCATTCAGTAAAGGTACAGCTGGACAGATGTGTTTTGAGTCTGGACGTACAGTGGCACACAGAGCTCATTCAGTAAAGGCACAGCTGGACAGATGTGTTTTGAGTCTGGACGTACAGTGGCACACAGAGCTCATTCAGTAAAGGCACAGCTGGACAGATGTGTTTTGAGTCTGAACGTACAGTGGCACAGTGCTCATTCAGTAAATGCACAGCTGGACAGATGTGTTTTGAGTCTGGACGTACAGTGGCACAGAGCTCATTCAGTAAAGGCACAGCTGGACAGATGTGTTTTGAGTCTGGACGTACAGTGGCACAGAGCTCATTCAGTAAAGGCACAGCTGGACAGATGTGTTTTGAGTCTGGGCGTACAGTGGCACACAGTGCTCATTCAGTAAAGGCACAGCTGGACAGATGTGTTTTGAGTCTGACGTACAGTGGCACACAGTGCTCATTCAGTAAATGCACAGCTGGACAGATGTGTTTTGAGTCTGGACGTACAGTGGTACAGTGCTCATTCAGTAAAGGCACAGCTGGACAGATGTGTTTTGAGTCTGGACGTACAGTGGTACAGTGCTCATTCAGTAAAGGCACAGCTGGAGAGATGTGTTTTGAGTCTGGACGTACAGTGGCACAGTGCTCATTCAGTAAAGGCACAGCTGGACAGATGTGTTTTGAGTCTGGGCGTACAGTGGCACACAGTGCTCATTCAGTAAAGGCACAGCTGGAGAGATGTGTTTTGGGTCTGGACGTACAGTGGTACAGTGCTCATTCAGTAAAGGCACAGCTGGACAGATGTGTTTTGGGTCTGGGCGTACAGTGGTACAGTGCTCATTCAGTAAAGGTACAGCTGGACAGATGTGTTTTGAGTCTGGACGTACAGTGGCACAGTGCTCATTCAGTAAAGGCACAGCTGGGCAGATGTGTTTTGAGTCTGGACGTACAGTGGCACAGTGCTCATTCAGTAAAGGCACATCTGGACAGATGTGTTTTGAGTCTGGACGTACAGTGGCACAGTGCTCATTCAGTAAAGGCACAGCTGGGCAGATGTGTTTTGAGTCTGGACGTACAGTGGCACAGGGCTCATTCAGTAAATGCACAGCTGGACAGATGTGTTTTGAGTCTGGACGTACAGTGGCACAGTGCTCATTCAGTAAATGCACAGCTGGTCAGATGTGTTTTGAGTCTGGACGTACAGTGGCACAGTGCTCATTCAGTAAAGGCACAGCTGGACAGATGTGTTTTGAGTCTGGACGTACAGTGGCACAGTGCTCATTCAGTAAAGGCACAGCTGGACAGATGTGTTTTGAGTCTGGACGTACAGTGGCACAGAGCTCATTCAGTAAAGGCACAGCTGGACAGATGTGTTTTGAGTCTGGACGTACAGTGGCACAGAGCTCATTCAGTAAAGGCACAGCTGGACAGATGTGTTTTGAGTCTGGACGTACAGTGGCACAGTGCTCATTCAGTAAAGGCACAGCTGGACAGATGTGTTTTGAGTCTGGACGTACAGTGGCACAGTGCTCATTCAGTAAATGCACAGCTGGACAGATGTGTTTTGAGTCTGGACGTACAGTGGCACACAGTGCTCATTCAGTAAATGCACAGCTGGACAGATGTGTTTTGAGTCTGGATGTACAGTGGCACACAGTGTTCATTCAGTAAAGGCACAGCTGGACAGATGTGTTTTGAGTCTGGACGTACAGTGGCACAGTGCTCATTCAGTAAATGCACAGCTGGACAGATGTGTGTTGAGTCTGGACGTACAGTGGCACACAGTGTTCATTCAGTAAAGGCACAGCTGGACAGATGTGTTTTGAGTCTGGACGTACAGTGGCACAGTGCTCATTCAGTAAAGGCACAGCTGGACAGATGTGTTTTGAGTCTAGATTTGAAAGTGGCTACTGTTGGAGCACATCTGATCTCTTCTGGAAGCTGGTTCCAGCTACGGCTGGCACAATAACTGAACGCAGACTCTCCTTGCTTTGAGTGAACTCTTGGTATTTCTAGCTGACTTGATCCTGATGATCTGAGTGATCTGTTGGGTTTGTATTTAATCAGCATATCTGCAATGTATTGAGGTCCTAGGTCATTGAGTGATTTATAAACAAGTAATAGTACTTTAAAATTGATCCTAAATGTAACTGGAAGCCAGTGTAAAGACCTGAGGACTGGTGTGATATGGTCATATGTTCTGGTTCTGCTCAGCGTTCTGTATGAACTGCAGCTGTCTAATGGTCTTTTTGGGAAGGCCGGTTAGAAGACCATTACAATAGTCCACCCTGCTGGTGATGAAAGCATGAACGAGTTTCTCACAAAACATCTGATTCTTGCAAAATTTTTCAGATGATAGTAAGCTGATTTAGTTATTGCTTTGACATGATAACTGAAACTCAGGTCTGACTCCAAAATCACACCAAGATTCCTGACTTGATTTTTTGTTATTAGACCTTTAGTCTCAAGATATGTGTTCACCTTGAGAATTTCATCTTTGTTTCCAAGTGTAATGATTTCAGTTTTGTTTTTGTTTAACTGAAGATAGTTTTGGCTCATCCAACTGTTAACTTCATCAATGCATTTGTACAGGGAGTCACATCTCGTGCTCCACCAATAAGGTTCGGTGGGCCAGGTCAGCACTTTCAGCCCAAGCTTTCTAAGCCTTAGACCGATCTGAGGGTTGTGCTTCAGGTGAAGAAGGCTTCGGGTCAAAAGAGGTCCTGACACCAGCAGCATCAGGTCTCTCAGGGTGCCCTCCGCGGGGTGGATTGGTGTTCACCTCATTATACGGTGCCCACTCCACTTCGTTGAGCTCAGGGGACCGTTCTGCCAACCCCACCACCCTTGGTGCTTTGGGGCGTAGTGGTTTCCAGCAAGCTTATGACTCTGCGTCCACAGGACAATGTGTCACACTCGCGGCCTCCGAGGAGGTTAAAAACACAGTCAAATCGGTCAAGTCCTGCCAGTTGGAGACCACCAAGATGGTTGGAGTAAAAACATCAGAGACCAGCCTCGAGAGGTTGGTTCCTTTAGTAGATTTTCTGGCAGAATGGAAGCTTCTACCAAATATATGGCTATGGGTCCTGCAAACGATAGAGAGAGGGTACAGAACTCAGTTTGGGTTCCGCCCACCTCGATTCATGAAGTGCTCTTAACATTAGTGCATCCTGAGTGGGCTCTGATAATGGAACCGGAAGTAGAGACTTAATTAAAGAAAGAGGCTATAGAACAGGTCCCTGTACAAGACAGAGAATCGCGTTTTTACAGCCGATACTTCATACATGGAGTGCAGAATTATTAGGCAAATGAGTATTTTGACCACACCATCCTCGTTATATGTTGTCTTACTCAAGCTGTATAGGCTGGAAAGCCTACTACCAATTAAGCATATTAGGTGATGTGCATCTCTGTAATGAGAAGGGGTGTGGTCTAATGACATCAACACCCTATATCAGGTGTGCATAATTATTAGGCAACTTCCTTTCCTTTGGCAAAATGGGTCAAAAGAAGGACTTGACAGGCTCAGACAAGTCAAAAATAGTGAGATATATTGCAGAGGGATGCAGCAGTCTTAAAATAGCCAAGCTTCTGAAGCGTGATCATCGAACAATCAAGCGTTTCATTCAAAATAGTCAACAGGGTCGCAAGAAGCGTGTGGAAAAACCAAGGCGCAAAATAACTGCCCGTGAACTGAGAAAAGTCAAGCGCAGCTGCCAAGATGCCACTTGCCACCAGTTTGGCCATATTTCAGAGCTGCAACATCACTGGAGTGCCCAAAAGCACAAGGTGTGCAATACTCAGAGACATGGCCAAGGTAAGAAAGGCAGAAAGTCCACCACCACTGAACAAGACACAAGCTGAAACGTCAAGACTGGGCCAAGAAATATCTCAAGACTGATGTTTCTAAGGTTTTATGGACTGATGAAATGAGAGTGAGTCTTGATGGGCCAGATGGATGGGCCCGTGGCTGGATTGGTAAAGGGCAGAGAGCTCCAGTCCGACTCAGGCGCAAGGTGGAGGTGGAGTACTGGTTTGGGCTGGTATCATCAAAGATGAGCTTGTGGGGCCTTTTCGGGTTGAGGATGGAGTCAAGCTCAACTCCCAGTCCTACTGCCAGTTTCTGGAAGACACCTTCTTCAAGCAGTGGTACAGGAAGAAGTCTGCATCCTTCAAGAAAAACATGATTTTCATGCAGGACAATGCTCCATCACACGGCCCAAGTACTCCACAGTGTGGCTGGCAAGAAAGGGTATAAAAGAAGAAAATCTAATGATATGGCCTCCTTGTTCACCTGATCTGATCCCCATTGAGAACCTGTGGTCCATCATCAAATGTGCGATTTAAAAGGAGGGAAAACAGTCCACCTCTCTGAACAGTGTCTGGGAGGCTGTGGTTGATGGTGAACAGATCAAAACACTGACAGAATCCATGGATGGCAGGCTTTTGAGTGTCCTTGCAAAGAAAAGTGGCTATATTGCTCACTGATTGGTTTTTGTTTGGTTTTTGAATGTCAGAAATGTATATTTGTGAATGTTGAGATGTCATATTGGTTTCACTGGTAAAAATAAATAATTGAAATGGGTATAAATTAGTTTTTTTGTTAAGTTGCCTAATAATTTTGCACAGTAATAGTCACCTGCACACACAGATATCCCCCTAAAATAGCTAAAACTAAAAACTACTTCCTAATAAACTACAAAAATATTCAGCTTTGATATTAATGAGTTTTTTGTGTTCATTGAGAACATGGTTGTTGTTCAATAATAAAATTAATTCTCAAAAATACAACTTGCCTAATAATTCTGCACTCCCTGTAGTTCCAAAAAAGGATGGAGCTTTGCATCCCATATTAGATCTTCGCCATCATACAGTCAGAAAACTAAAATTCAAGATGCCGACGTTAAGTCAAATTGTGACTCAAATCAGATCCGAGGACTGGTTTGTCACAATATATCTAAAGGACGCATACCTCCATGTCTCCATCCTTCCACAACACAGGACATTTCTGAGGTTCGCTTTCAGGGGCAAAGCTTGTACCAGTATCGGATTGTTCTGTTCGGCCTAGCCCTTTCACCCCGCACGTTCACGAAATGCGTAGATGGAGCGCTGGCCCCGCTCAGGCTGGCTGATACTAGCACAGTCAGAGGAGATGACGGTTCTCGCTCATATTGGAAAGTTGGGGTTGAGACTGAACGCAAAGAAGAGTGTGCTTTCTTCAGTACAGAGGACCACTTTTCTGGGCATGGTTTGGGATGCGGGGAGTTCTTTTGCCCGCTAGTATCACTGCTATTCTATCAGTCGCGAAAAGATGAAAAATAGGCCAGTCCCTCACTGTGAAACAGTTGTAGCTCTGCTTGATGGCTTACTTTGGAAGATTCCGATCAGGAGGGATCTTCTATCTCAGACTGAGGGCTCGATATTTCACCGCCCAGAAATAGTTGTAGAGACCATCCTTAGCTCCAGAGGTCCAGCCACGAGGAAACTATATGCCCTGAAGTGGAGATTGTTCATTTCTTGGTGTCAAGAATGACAGCTAGTTGCAGTTAATTGCCCTATTGGTTCAGTGCTAGATTTTCTGCAAGATCGTTTCTCTTCTGGTTTGACCCTTTCTACACTAAATGTGCATATGTCAGCTATCTCGGCTTACCATGCCCTATGTGGATGGTACTACTGCAGGGAAAAACTCCCAAGGAGGTTTGTGATGCGGCCAGGTTTCATGCTTGCTAAATAAAACATAATGTCTTTTTACGCAAGTGCATAAACCGCTTGATCCCTGATAATTGCTGCTTGCAGCTATATTGTTATTATTAACATTTTACTTATGAGTAAATACTCTAATGTCCAGATCCAAAAAAATCGTATTTGTGCATAATTAATATTCACAAGATTAAAAATCTCATAAAGCCCTCAAATGACTACTGATCTAAACTAGTGAGGTACTAGTCTCTCACTCATCCCCAAACTGTTTATGAACTGGATCTGCTGGTTTTCTCTTCAAACAGGTTTGCTAACTTTTTCCTTTCAGAAATGAAAGTATTTTCAGAGTTTTACTGTGTGCCATTACTAGGACGTGATGAGATACTTTACCTCAGAAAAACCGAGTGTCAAAGTGTTTAATAGTAATATTTCTAGTTGCCTCTACAGGAATTTACATTGTGGGGAAACACTTGATGAGAAACCATGAACATGTTGGGAACCTGTAACCTAAGAGTTTAATCAAGCTGAACATTAGTCAGGTGAGCTGCTTTACTTCCTCATTAACCTAAGAAACCATGAAATACTTTATTAAAGTATTTAAAAACGTAAACATGAAGTACTTCAAAGGTCTGTGTACTTCTTTACGCCCATTCTTTTTCTTTTTTTAAACCAGAAATTATTTTTTTATTTTTTAACATTGATTAATACAATAAGCAGATACAAGCTAGGTCAGTGTACTTCTAGTTTACTTTTGCATCCATTCATTGTTTTTTTTTTGTGTTTTTTTTTTTCATTTTTTAATCATGGAGATGAAACAAAACAAAAAAGAACACTTGTTGTATTTTAAAATAATAATAAAAAAAACGTGTACACAAATTTCATGTGCACAAAATAAAAAATGTAAATTCACAAGTGTTCTTTTGTAAAATTATTGTTTCTTCCACACTTTCAAGAGCCATGTCTCTGAAACCATGATAATACATGACCTGTTTTTAAAACTTAAAGGGCATTGCAGAACACCTGTTGTAACATGTTGACGGGTGAGATTGATCCCCATTCTCACTCACGAGGTGGTCCGATACATGTTGAAGAGAATGTCACTATACTGACGCAACACACCTGCAGCAACGCTGGACATTCTTAAAAGCACTTAGCGTGAAAAACACTTTTTAACAGGAACTAGAGTGGGAAATCTCGGCTGTCATGTTAGGACTGGCGCTCTGCAATGCCTGTTGCAGTTTTAAAATCAAGTCATGTATTATCATGGTTTCAGACACATGGTTTTTGAAAGTGTGGGAGAAACAATCATTTTACAAAAGAAATGCATTTTCTAAATGAATCTGTCCATTTTTAATTTCTCTTAATAAAAATGCAAAATGCAATTTTAAAAATCTGGTCAGTTCTGATGGCCTAGTGTTAGGGCATTGACACAGTGCACCTGCACCTCCAGCAAAGGTTCTTTTGCCGATCCCATTCCCCTTTCTTCACCCCATGCTTTCCTGTCAGTGTATACTGTCCTGTTCAATAAAGAATGAAAAATGTAATCTGAAAAGTCAATATTTTATTTTGTGCGCATGACATTAGTGTACACTAGGTAAAGCTAGACAGACCTTCTTCTCAAATATGATAAACAGAAACAACACACACACTCTTTTTGCTACTGTAAACTAACAACCCCCAGAGTCACATTCCCAGCAAATTATTCTCTGAAAGCAAATGCAGTGAGTTTGCTTTCTTCTTCTCTGAGAAGATTAATAATATCTGAAAGGCGATCAGAACATCCTTGGGGTCAGTCAGATCAGACCACAACTTCAGAAAGTAGTCACCATGTCTGATTTCAAAGCAATTGATTGAAACGTTTTAAAATAAATAGTACAGCACCTTAAAACATCAACCTGTGCCCTTGACACACTCCCCACTTCTTTGTTTAACTATTTAGAAGCAGATCTCCTAGTAATACCTCTCCTCTTTCTGGGACATTTGCAAAACCACAGTAGTTAAGCCTCTTCTGAAAAAGAGAAATCTGGATAACTCCATATTGAGCAACTACAGACCAATCTCAAATCTCCCCTTCATAGGTAAGATCATTGAAAAAGTTGTCTTCAGTCAGCTGAACAAATTCTTAAGCTCAAACGGATACTTTGACAATTTTCATTCCGGTTTCCGACCACATCACAGCACAGAAACAGCGCTCATAAAGATCATAAATGATATTCGCCTCAATACAGATACAGGCAAAACATCAATTCTGGTGCTACTCGACCTCAGTGCTGCATTCGACACTGTTGACCATAACATACTTCTTGACAGGCTGGAAAATCGGGTCTGACTTTCTGGGATGGTCCTTAAATGGTTCAGGTCGTACTTAGAAGGGAGAGGTTATTATGTGAGTATAGGTGACCATAAGTCTAACTGTACATCCATGACATGTGGAGTCCCACAAGGGTCAATTATTGCACCACTCCTATTCAACCTGTACAGGTCCTTCTCAAAAAATTTGCATATTGTGATAAAAGTTCGTTATTTTCCATAATGTAATGATAAAAATTTAACTTTCATAATTTTAGATTCATTGCACACCAACTGAAATATTTCAGGCTTTTTATTGTTTTAATACTGATGATTTTGGCATACAGCTCATGAAAACCCAAAATTCCTATCTAACATTTTTTTGCATATTTCATCCGACCAATAAAAGAAAAGTGTTTTTAATACAAAAAAAGTCAACCTTCAAATAATTATGTTGAGTTATGCACTCAATACTTGGTGGGGAATCCTTTTGCAGAAATGACTGCTTCAATGCGGCGTGGCATGGAGGCGATCAGCCTGTGGCACTGCTGAGGTGTTATGGAGGCCCAGGATGCTTCGATAGCGGCCTTAAGCTCATCCAGAGTGTTGGGTCTTGCGTCTCTCAACTTTCTCTTCACAATATCCCACAGATTCTCTATGGGGTTCAGGTCAGGCCAATTGAGCACAGTAATACCATGGTCAGTAAACCATTTACCAGTGGTTTTGGCACTGTGAGCAGGTGCCAGGTCGTGCTGAAAAACTAAATCTTCATCTCCATAAACCTTTTCAGCAGATGGAAGCATGAAGTGCTCCAAAATCTCCTGATAGCTAGCTGCATTGACCCTGCCCTTGATAAAACACAGTGGACCAACACCAGCAGCTGACATGGCACCCCAGACCATCACTGACTGTGGGTACTTGACACTGGACTTCAGGCAGTTTGGCATTTCCTTCTCCCCAGTCTTCCTCCAGACTCTGGCACCTTGATTTCCCAATGACATGCAAAATTTGAGCGACACCAGTGCTTCTTCTCTGTAGCCCAGGTCAGGCGCTTCTGCCGCTGTTTCTGGTTCAAAAGTGGCTTGACCTGGGGAATGCGGCACCTGTAGCCCATTTCCTGCACACGCCTGTGCACGGTGGCTCTGGATGTTTCTACTCCAGACTCAGTCCACTGCTTCCGCAGGTCCCCCGAGGTCTGGAATCGGTCCTTCTCCACAATCTTCCTCAGGGTCCGGTCACCTCTTCTCATTGTGCAGCGTTTTTGCCACACTTTTCCCTTCCCACAGACTTCCCACTGAGGTGCCTTGATACAGCACTCTGGGAACAGCCTATTGGTTCAGAAATGTCTTTCTGTGTCTTACCCTCTCGCTTGAGGGTGTCAATGATGGCCTTCTGGACAGCAGTCAGGTCGGCAGTCTTACCCATGATTGCGGTTTTGAGTAATGAACCAGGCTGGGAGTTTTTAAAAGCCTCAGGAATCTTTTGCAGGTGTTTAGAGTTAATTAGTTGATTCAGATGATTAGGTTAATAGATCGTTTGGAGAACCTTTTCATGATATGCTAATTTTTGAGATTTCATGAGCTGTATGCCAAAATCATCAGTATTAAAACAATAAAAGACCTGAAATATTTCAGTTGGTGTGCAATGAATCTAAAATATATTAAAGTTTAATTTTTATCATTACATTATGGAAAATAATGAACTTTTATCACAATATGCTAATTTTTTGAGAAGGACCTGTATATGCTGCCACTGAGCCAAATAATGAGAGAGAACCAAATTGCTTACATCAACCAATCAAAGACTAAACAAGAGTGCATGGTAATTGGAAACAAGAAGGCTGGACAAGAGGAGCACATGGCAAACACAAACAAAGACAAAGCCATGTGGTGACACACAACACAAACACAGATACATGAAACAAAGACAAGATTAACAGAACTTTCAGAAAAGAACCCTGACACCATTGACTCCCTGTGCAAATGCATTACTGAAGTTAACAGTTGGACGTGCCAAAACTTTCTTCAGTTAAACAAAGACAAAACTGAAGTCATTGCATTTGAAAACAAAGATGAAATGCTCAAGGTGAACGCATACCTTGACACTCTAGGGGTCTTAAAACTAAAAATCATTCAAGGGAACTCGCACTGCTTTGAAATCGCTTCTGCGTGACTGTGTCGTGAAGCACTCGTGAAATCAGTCCAATGGCGTGACGGTACATCACAGATGGTTGACGTCATTGACCAGGAAACTGTAAAGCACCCCTAAACTAAACGAGGTCAGCTTCTGTTGTCTTCAGCAAGCGCTCTGTGTGAAACTGTCTTTGTCTATTTATTGTTGTTTGTCCAAAAAAGAACGAGCATAAGAAATACATGTAGACAGGAGATATAATGGTGAGCAAACAGCTTTTTGGATTGTGTGTTCCTCCCTACCCTCGCTTCATTTCGAGTGGGGATTTATGTGTTGTTTGTTTGGAGTGGAGAATGCTGCACGGTCAGCTCTAGTAAAATGGAGCTGCAGTGTTCATTCGTAAAATTCCCAACGTGTAACATGCATCGAACACCTGTGGAGTCTCCGCTCCTGTTGGCTTTCTTCTCGAGGGAGTAAAGTCAACAAAGGTCCTTGTCTTGGATCTCACATTTGCAGAGGCAGCGTGTAGATTATGGGGTTGAGTCAAGTGGCTCAGATCTCACATTTGCAGAGGCAATGTGTAGATTATGGGTCCGCAACAGGGATGTGCACGGGAATTTTGAGGGGCAGTATGCACCCTCGTAGGAAAATGTTGTGCATTTTATTGTCAAATTCAATAATCTGGTGCACTTTAAGAGTTCAAAATTAAGAGCTCTAACCCATATACTGTGTGCAAATTGAGCAAAGAAAAAGTCTTGACTTTTTTTTAAACCTTTAAGTTTAACTTTAAGGGGGACTCTCCATTACACTCCATAATAGTAATAATAATACTATTCATATCAATCAATCAATCAATCAACTTTATTTATATAGCGCTTTTACAATGACGATTGTTTCAAAGCAGCTTCACAGTGTTAACAGGACAACATTGCAACAAAATTTGATTTGGCTAGTTTAATTTGGATAGTTTATAGAATTATATATGACCAAATTAATAAATTCTATTTGTATATTTAGTTGAGTAACTTGGATCATAATTTGAGTGTCCCCAACTGAGCAAGCCAAGCCAAAGGCGATATAAATTATGATATAAATCCTATGACAGTTATAGCAATATATTGTAAAACAAATGCACTGGAAACAAATGTGTGAGCTTTTATTTTGATGTAAACTGCAGTCAATCATTTATTTTGACAGTAGCTATAGGCCTAATAAATAATTATAATTAATATAATTATTCATTTGAATAAATATCGAAAATGTAAAAGGTGTAGATCATAGCTTACACCTAGATTAACACTTTACTGTTGGTTTTATGACTTTAAGTCATTCTCTTCCAACGCTATTGAAGTTAGAAACGTGTATGCTACGTCGTATGTAACTTTAGAGACGGTCCCTAATTTTGCAATGTCGAACCTCCAAAGTCAAGCCAACTTTATGTCAGTCAAAAATGTCAAAATATAAACAAGTTAAGTTTACCAAAGGCTTTAGTTTACACATCAATTGAAATCCCCATAAGAAAATCTCGAGGGAACCAGTGGTTTACTTGGCTGGGAAAGTTAGAAACGTGTACTGTCAAATGTAACTTTAGAGACGGTCCCTAAATTTACGAATATCGAACATCCAACGTCAAGCCAACTTTATTACATGTGGTTCTAAAATGTAAATTCTTGTGTCATTCTTGAAAACGTGTTTTTAATAACTGACTGTTAGATAAGAAAGTAGTGCACTTCAGTGTATGTTGTAGAACAAAACGTATCGTCCAGTTTACTACATGCTTCGTAGATTGTCTATCGTCTTACCTCCCTCAAATTCATCATCTATCTTTTCTGCTTCTCTGTCCCTGCTTCGTACAAAAAAATGTTTTGAGTTAAAATAAGAGTATCACTGGACTTCTGTGAGCACTGCTGCGCGCTGCAGTTGATAGGAAGTGTGCGCATGCGTCAGTTTGTGTTTTCGGTTTTCTGTTAAACTGCGTTGATTTTGAAGTGTTGATTTGGTTACTACATTGCTTAGCCTAGCTTAGTTTGCCTAATGCCTACCAAAAAATAGTAGCCTAAGCTGCTTGTCTGCAAGCTATCTGTCTGATTATTTGGGCTAAATCCTGGTCGCGTGCAGCGCTGCAGCCACGTAAACAGAGTTTGCCCTTAACTGACTTCCACTTTCGGACGGGTGCCCGAATATGGAAGTGAATGAGGCTTTGCAAATCTAGGCCTATGTGAAATTCTGCATCCATTGTACAATTTTTTTTTTTTTTTACCTCGGAAGGGCAACGTGAGTCGCGAAGGGCATATGGGCAGTTGCCCGGGCATCCTGAGCAACCCCCCTGTGCAGGTCCCTGGGAATTGAGCAGACTCCCGTGTTTCCCTTTCTCTTCCTAGTTTGTGTGCAAACCAATTGTGTGTTTGCATACTATAACTATGGTTCCCTTTAGTTTTGTATCTAATTGTTTTCTGATGCAATTAAATGTTAAATACTCACCTTGTTGATGTCTGCATTAACACGATATTCAGCCTCTTCCAGACCGTTTTTACTTGTCTGGTTAATATTTGGCTGCATTTAATTTTGAGGAATTAAATAATAAATACTTTTCAGAAGTTTATCTGTATTAATACACTATATTCAGCCTCTCATCCAGACAATTTTTACTTGTCTGGTTGATATTCGGCTGCATTTCATTCTGAGGAATTAAATGATAAATACTATTCACTATATCCAGCCTTTCATCCAGACCGTTTTTACTTGTTTGATTTGATATTCTAAGTTAAGTTTCGCCGCAAAGTTTCTCTCGACAAATCTCCAGCGAGCGCACTTCAACTTCACACAGCCACGAGACCTTCTCATCCCGCAGCCAACACGCCACGTGATTGGCTTCCCAAGACGCCCATCAAAGACACGACAAGACCTTCCACGAATCACAAAGAACCGGGAAACCCCTCTCCAGCCAGGACCTAAAAGGGAACCCACATTCAATGACAACACGTGTGACAAACGCAAGTAACCTCCAGATTCTACACTGAACTGGTGCACTGATATCAAATTGAAAAACCCCGTCTAAGCAACGATAGGAGGGTTCAATTAATGATCGGTGGTTCATTCAGGTCATGTGTTATAAATAAAGATACTGCTAGTTCATTAATTTGAGCTAAATAGACCTGTTCTCTTATACAGTGTCTCCTATTTACATATTATTATTATTACTACAACGGTTTTATTTAAAAAATGTTGGTATTCAACATAGCATTTAAAAATACAACAACAACTGTTCTTTTCTTGTTTTTCTCTATGTGGTTAAATCGGAAAAAATGGAGCGAAAGTACACAGAACTTCAAGAAACATGAATTTCTTAATGTTATTCATTTTTGGGTTGCATGGTTGGACATATAGGTCAATAATTAAAAACATCATAATTATAGGTACAGATTAATGAACATTACTTGTAATCATAACAACCTTCTGCAAGCCACAACAAAAAATAAGGCAAACAACAAATTACATGTAGTTTACATATTTGAATAACTAAAATGACAGTAGACGAAGGAGGTTGTCATTTACTTTACTGTCGGTAATGTATTTGTGTAATATTTTTGGCTACATGTCTCAAACTTTTATATATTTTATATAATTTTTTGGTAAATGAATGTGAGCTTGACATTGTCAGGTAGGCCTGCAAAGTGTGCTGTTGTTAAAACCTCTCAGGGTGAGAGCAACATCAGATGCTGTGGGTCGAAATAATAGTGACCGAAAATCAGGGACATCAGTTAATTATGTGTGTCTTTATTTTGTTAATCAAATTTACTGAAATATATACTTTCAAGACCCTCACCCCTTTCACATTTATTCATTTCAATTTAAGCATTTTAATTAAGGCATTGGCTATTTGCACTAAGTGAAAATAGCATATTTTCTTAGTGAGAGATGATATTTACACTAAGTGCAAATAGCTGTAGATGCTATTTACTAAGTTGAATAGCGTACTAAGTTGATATATTCAAAAAGTTGTTATATTCAACACCATAATAGAGTAGCAGTTCTTTGCTATATGTGTAAATAGTAATTACATTAAACTTGAGTGTTACAAACTTCCCAGTCTGTTCAGAAATAATATTTCTGTTTTAAACACACACAGATGAAATACTGGGGCAAACGTTACATATCTGACTAAAAAAGAGAATCTTCTGATTCAGATGATACCAGGAAGGAAGAAGGCAGGTCAGCTTAGTGGAGACTCGAGTGACTTTTATTGTCTCTGTTGCACACACTCTCTTCACACAGTATGCGCTCACAGACGTTTCGAACATTAATCAGACTTCAGACAGTCCAGTTGCTCTCATGTGTGTGTGTGTGTGTGTGTGTGTGTGTGTCCTGCGTCCTGCCAGTCTCTCTCCCCCATGTCCTCTTCCATGTGGCTTTATCTGGTCTCTCCACGTGCATTACTGGAACAAAACACAGGTTTTCATCATTTGCACTTAAACCACTTATGCCATGCTGGTTTCCCAACTCTCTCTCCCGGCACAGACCTTGCTAAACCCCCCCCACATAATAATACCATTACCAAAATTAAACCAGGAGTCAAATGTGAAGAATTACTGATTAGAATCATAAATCTGATTAGTTTTGTCTACATAAATACATTCAAGAAAATTAACAATAATGTATTTGAGTGATGTAAATGAGTGTTTCTGATCACACTTACCCGTGCAGCTCATGAAGACTGAATGAATCATGGACAACACACAAACGTTCAGCCATGGAGATGTTTCTCCAGGATGCAGGTACTCCAATCTTTATATGATCTTAATGTTATAGAAGACACATTTTCTGCTCATAACAGGGTGTTGTGGGTGTTTGCCAGGGTATAGTGATCTGTTGTCTCTATCATATACAGTAGTTGGAGGCACTCAGATACAGATACAGTAGACAGATAGATGACATTATCCTTGGACAGTCTCATCTTTATAAAGCATACTATCGTATGCTTTTTTATTGATAGACAATCTTCTCATGTGGGATTTTTTTTAATCTATCATCCAAATTTATTCACGTCTCTACCCTGTCGTCTCTACTCTGTTGTCTGTATTCTATTATAGTCAATTTAAGGATGACAGATCTGTCTCACCGCAGCCCAGCTGTGTGTCAATGAAGAGTGACTGGTCTATGATGGAGCCAGCGAAATTTGAGGGAAGACACACATCAGCAGATCTGAGGTACAACATTTCTGTCACATTTTACACAACGCAGAACAGTGAAATATTTTCAGAGGCTCCTGGGGCATATGGCCCCCTCTACGTGGCGCCTCTATGCTTTTAAGTGGAACCTGATCATTGAGTGGTGCTCTTCTCGACGAGAAGACCCCCGAAGATGTTTGATCAGTTCTGTGCTTTCCTTCCTGCAAGATGGGTTGGAGCAAAGGCTATCTCCCTCCACCCTCAAAGTGTATGTTGCTGCTATCGCCACACATCATGATGTAGTTGATGGTAAATCCTTAAAGAAGCATGATCTGATTGTCAGGTTTCTGAGGGGAGCAAGGAGATCCGCCTCACTCTATACCTTTTTGGGACTTGTCTCTGGTGCTAACGGCACTGCAGATAGCGCCCTTTGAACCATTACAGTCCGCAGAGTTGAAAATCTTGTCTTGGAAGACAGTGCTCCTGACTGCATTAGCTTCCGATAAGAGGGTAGGGAACCTGCAGGCATTTTTGGTCAACAAATTGTGCCTAGAGTTTGAGCCGGCCAACTCTCACGTGATCCTGAGACCCCGGCCCGGATATGTGCCCAAGGTTCCCACCACTCCCTTCCAGGACCAGGTGGTGAACCTGCAAGTGCTGCTCTCGGAGGAGGCAGACCCAACCCTGGCTTTTCTCTGTCCCGTCCGTGCTCTGCGGTTATACATGGACAGAACGCAAAGCTTCAGGACCTCAGAACAGCTCTTCATCTGTTACAGAGGCCAGCAGAAGGGAAAGGCTGTCTCCAAGCAGAAGATGGCCAACTGGAAAAGTGGATGCAATTGCCTTGGCATAGCAAACCCAAGGTGTGCCTTGCCTGCTCGGGTTGAGAGAGCCCACTCCACAAGAAGAGTTGATGCCTCTTCCTGGGCACTGGTGCATGGCGCCTCCCTGAAAGATATACAGTATGTAGAGCTGCGGGCTGGGTGACACCTAATACGTTCGCTGGATTCTATAGCCTCCATGTAGAGTTGGTTTCTCCTGTTTGCTTGCTTCAACCAGCCAGTTACACTGAAGTGCCCATTGTGAAGTGACCGAATAAGTGCGTTTTACTGCTCCAGTAAGTTTCCCAGCTAGGCAAACCTGTTGAGTTCCTCCACCACCATATGGCTGTCAGATGTGTAGTGTAAGCGCACCCCAGTGCTGCGGCCCCTGCTGAGCTAGGTGTCATATGTTGTTACCCTTACGGCGGTCCCATATATGTATTCTTACACAGTACGGCTCCCTACAGCGAGCCTGTGTCTTTATCTTGGCAGAGTCCTCTCTTCCATCTCTGTCCAGTGTGGTCTCCAGCCTAGGTCGGCTGAGGCCACCCCAGAGACCTACGACAAACGTCTCCGTTCCCTCCTTTAGGGAACGAGGGTTACATACGTAACCGAGACGTTAGTACATGAATCAAATAAATGCATATTTTCAATTCTAAACCGCCATATTTGAGAAACAAAACTGAAGTAGTTTGCATCACTGGATGTTACTCTCGGTCGTTTAACATTTCTGTCGCAAAACAGTTCACATGTATTAAATGTTTCGCTTACTTTAATCTCTTTCAACTTTAAACTGACTTTCACGCTGGAATTCGCGCTCTGCTTCTGTGACTTGTAAACTCTGCCTACTTTGATTTGATTGGCCATCTCAATCATTTTGATATTGATGAGCGTTGTTAGACCACTGGCAGACCAGACAAAAAATTTGACTTTAAACCTTTTTGTAATCCTAATAACATACAGAACGCTGCATAATGAATTGCAGCAGAGCAATTCAAGAATTTCAAATATTGGGGGGACAATTTGGCCGTTTCTAATTATTGGTTGGGACTTTCCCCCCTCAGTGTCTATGGTGGTTATGGTCCTGCCAAGCACAATGTTCTCTCACCATTTCTGATTTCTAACACACACTCACAGCGTTCAGCTGGTCTTGCGGCCGTCAGAAACAAAAGATGATGCTCTCCATGTGTTTGGAAGTGGACAAAAGAGATGGATTGAAACACCAGATGTAAACGGGAATGTGTCTCCCTCATCTACTTGTGATCCGGTTGACCAAAATGCATCTTAATACCATCTGTAAACAGGGCAAGAGAGACAACAGTCAATGAGTGTATGGTAAAATTTGGCAAATATCCACTTATTATCAAAAGGTAAAAACTATCAGTTAAATAAGGGTTTTTTGGTATTATTTTTCCAATTCAAATTGTACCGAAATACCTTTTTATGCAACCACCGGCCTCGCTCCTTTCCCACGGCTTCTCCTCACAATAAATAATTTTAAGACTAGTCTAAGCAGTTTATGGAACTGGCCACTGATGTTTGATGAACACAGTAAGTTTACAAAGTGGTAAGTTAGAAAAATAACTGCTGTCGTAAGGTCAAGAAATATAGAGCTGCGCCATGCGCCATTCCCGTGGATGCACAAACGCCACCCGTGGAAATGGTCGAGCACCTACAGAAAAACTTTAACCAATAAAAAATGTATTGCATCTATTAAACACAACTTTCCTCTCACGTTAATAGTTAATTTAAGGTGGTTTCTATTGCATTATTATAATGACAAATGTTGAGAGCGCATTATTGTAAAGCAAGAGCGGCATAAGCAGGAATCTCTACGCTCACAGGCAGATAACCTTCTCGCACAAAACTGGACGCATGCTCTCCCTCGCTCAGATATTAGACTACATGTGCATGCTTAAACTTTGTCCTTCTGCATGTTCACTCGTGAATCTAGAATTGTCTTCACTACAGGATTTAATGTTGCCAGAAGCGCAACAATATAGTGAGTGCATTAACTGGATATGACAAGTTTGCCAACGAATGTCAATCAATATTTACATAGCATAATAGTAGTACATTTATCTGTCTCACACGTGTCCCGCATTGTCCTGAAAAATCACATAGACTGTCCTGCAACAGATCCAGTTGAACGATGAACGAATATCAAGCTGTCTGGCAGACATCTCGGCATGGATGAAAGAACACCACCTTCAGCTCAACCTGGCAAAGACTGAGCTTCTCGTCTTCCCTGCCAATCCCACTCTACAACACAACTTCACCATCCAGCAAGGTTCATCTCTGATTACCCCCTCAGGGTCGGTCAGAAATCTTGGTGTAATCTTTGACGACCAGCTGTCCTTCAAAGACCACATTTCAAAGACAGCTCGATCATGCAGGTTTGCTCTGCACAACATCAGGAAGATCAGACCGTTCCTTAGAGAGCATGCAACACAACTTCTCGTCCAGGCCCTTGTCATTTCTAGGCTTGACTACTGCAATGCGCTTCTGGCTGGTCTTCCATCGTGTGCAATCAAAACTCTTCAAATGATTCAGAATGCTGCAGCACGTCTTGTATTCAATGAGCCCAAAAGGGCCCATGTCACACCTCTCTTCATCTCTCTGCACTGGCTGCCACTTGTTGCCCGCATCAAGATCAAGGCCCTGACACTCGCTTATGGATCCACCACAGGCTCGGCACCAGCATATTTCGACTCGCTCCTATGAGCCTACACTCCTACCAGAAGCCTTCGCTCAGGTAAGGAGCGAGGCTTATGGTACCATCACAGAGAGGCATGAAATCCCTCTCCAGAACTTTTCATTCACCGCTCTGGCTGGTGGAACAATCTTCCTACCTCCATCCGGATGGCAGAATCACTGTCATCATTCAAAAGACAGCTAAAAACTCATCTCTTCCGTGAGCACTTAACCTTATCTTAAATTTTTTAAATAAAAAAATAAAAAAAACTCTTCCTCTATTTCTCTTCTATTCCTTCCTTATTCTAGCTTAAGCTTATTCTATGTAATGTCCAAAACTTGGTATTTAAGGCACTTTTTGCATTTTTCGCCTATTCATGACCGATCGCTTCATGTACTCCTATGTTGTAAGTCGCTTTGGATAAAAGCGTCTGCTAAATGCCTAAATGTAAATGTAAATGTAAATCAATAGCCAGGTGGTCACCATAATTGCAGTGTGTGTTCTCCTGTCACAATATCAGTGACTACAATTCTTCTGATTATGCTCTTTCATATCATCTGATTATCATTACTTTTATTTAGTCTATCTGACCATTTTAGTTTTCAGATATATGTTTTTTTAGTGTCATGACAAATATTTTAACATTTGTATTGCCATAGAATTTACAGAGTTGCTGAATGCAAAAGCTGTTTAGAATGAAATTACAACTTGTGAACAATTTTCAGTGGGTTTCATTTTTATTTGTATCATCTTTGCAGTTTTTTAATTGACAAAATATGCCTTCCATACATTCTTTATTATATTAATACCATCTCTACAAATAATAATTACATATATTTTCTTCATTTTCTCTATTCTGCTGTCTACTCTATTCTATAACCTCTATTCTATTATAGTCATTTTAAGGGTCATAGATCAATCTCACTGGAGCCCAGCTGTGTGTCCATGAAGAGCGACTGGTCTATGATGGAGCCAATTAAATTTGAGGGAAAACACACATCAACTGATCTGAGGTACAACATTTCATAGATATATATGTGGCAACCCGCAGGTGGATTTAAAACCCTGGGAATTCCACCCAAGGAAATTGGTGTCATCAAAGGACACGTAAGTTCATTCATCCAATAAAAGCTCTAAAACAGGGGTAACAGTACAAAAACAATTAATTGTATTATATCACATAATCATGTTAAAGTAATTATTAAAACACATCGGGCCTTGGCCCAAAACACAGCCAATCATAAGGGTTTGGATTTTGAGGAAAATCACACAAGAGCCAGCTAACGTCTCAGTTGCGTATACAACCCTTGTTCCCTGAGGAGGGAACGGAGACGTTACATCAGTAACTGACGAATGAGGGTTATGCTTAGAAGCCTTTCATCTTTGAGATCTACAAAACGAGCCAATGGCAAGAGAATGCCATGGGTCTGTGGTATTTGCATATCGCAACTCCACCCCACCTTGTGGGTATGAAAGGAATTGCAACCGAGAAATTCCCTTTTTTTCAGTCACTACGAGTTACGTCGGTGACTGACGAATGGGGGTCGAATCTAATCACGCCACTCGGCTGTCTTCCAGCATCCATCGCTGACCAGGGCTCTCTGCCATGAGTTAAGCACGAACGAGGGGCTAGGCTCAACGCCAATACCAAGGTACACTGGTAAGCATATCCCACGTGAAGAAATGCAACACAATGCCTGCCCGAAGGGAGGACTTAAGAATACACAAATGACCCCCCTAGGAAATGCATATGGAGCACTCTGGGGTATCCAGCCGCAGGTGGAATGGAGGGTCTTCCTACATTCCACTGCGAGGTCCCAAGAGGGCATCTGTAGAGGGCAAGGTGGATTTAATTTCCTTGCTCCTCTAAGGAACCAGGTCGTATTGTCCTACTATTTTAGAGTTCACCAGGTCGTGGTGAGCTGACATTGCGGCCACATAAACCTGTGGAGGGAGACAGCCTTCGCTCCAACCCTTCTTGGAGGAAGGAGAACATGGACCCGGGCATTTCATGTTGTCTTCTCAGCGAGAAGAGCACCAGGTGATGAAGAGGTTCCATTTCAACTGTCTAGTGGACAAGGCCCTAGCAGAAGTGATGATAGCCACCACATGTGGTGGAAGGGTACTTAAACCTGCTGCATCCCGCCCAGGGCCCACATGTGTAGGTTCCATAGATCAGGATGTGGGTGCCAAAGGGTGCCCCGTCTCTGAAAAAGGAGGTCCTTCCTCAGAGGGATCAACCAGGAAGGGGCTGTTGCAAGAAGCATGAGTTCAGAGAACCAGGTACGGCCGGGCTAATATGGGATGACCAAAAGGACCTGCTCCCTGTCCTCCCTAATCTAGCACAGGACCTGTGCGAGAAGGCTCACTAAAGGAAACGCATACTTGCGGAGGCCAGCGGTGCACTAGTGCATCCGAGCCGAGAGTCAGGAAGTTAAACCAGCGGCAATGGGAAGTGTCGTGGGATGCAAACATATCTACCTGTCCATCTGGGGATGGAGTCTCCATTCCCCTGGAAGTGGTTGAAACTGTGAGAGCCCATCGGCTGCACGATTCAGTTTTCCCAGGATGTGAATGGCACGATGCGACCTCAGATGTTTCTGACTCCATAAGAGGAGATGGCGGGCGAGTTGCGACATCGGGTGGGAGTGTAGACCGCTCTTCTTGGGTACAATGAAGTAGGGGCTGTTGAAGCCGGTTTTCATCTCGGCTGAAGGGACGATCTCGAGCACACCCTTCACCAGCAGGGTGTCAACCTCCGCATGCATTACAGGGGCATTGCCACCCACCATGGCATAGCGGACTCTCCGAAACCGGGGTCATGCGAACCACAGACGTACCCACGATGGGGCAGTGAGGTGGAACGACCAGCCCAGACATGGGTGGCATTGGAGCGTCCCGAGGTGTGGGCAGAGTCAAGTTCCACGCCCTGACGGATGAGACCAGGGAAGGACCAGCGTTCCACTGGGGTCTCGTCAGTCAGGGGTCAGTTGAGAGAGGCGAGGCTCTGTGCGTCGCACAATGTCAACCGCACCCTATTGGGGCTCGGATGTGAATGTATCAGTTCTTTCTTTGACCATAAATAGGGTGCCACCGGCCTCACGGTAAAAGGCGAAAACCAAAGACTCTCCCCCGGCCCTCCACCGGGGGAAGGAGTGGCCCTGTTACCATCTCCTGGGAAAGCACTGAGTTCACCTCTGAGGAGCCTGTCTCAGGTACGCCGCTTAGAATGCCGCTTAGGGCAGGAGTTGCAGGAGGGCGGCCTCAGCGGGGAGCAGGCTGAGGCGTCCATGCCGGTGGCTGGGCGGAAGCAGCAGCTGGCCGCCGGGGCAGAATGTATTTAATCGCCTCAGTCTGTTTCTGTAGGTCTTCGTCACCAAAGTAGACCTACAGCAGAGTACAGCCTATAGCAGAGAACATAACAAGAACATAACGGCAAAATAACAAAAGGACAGAGTGCCACCACTCTTGACAAAATGGAAGTCAACAAAACAAAATAGTTACAAATGATATAAGATACAAAGACAAAAAAGAAACTGGGAATATCACTCCTGCCCAAATGTAGATATAGAAATCTTTAAATAAAGCAAAATAAAACAACTTCATAATAATTCATATTAAATCTAAACAAATAAATCTCTCCGGTCACAAGGCAGTGAGCTTCCAAAGTTTCCTTGTACCTACCAATGAGGAAATGATGCGTGCATAATCAGGGGAATACACACAACAACAGCAGTGCGAGAACCGCGAGTGAAACCGAACAGTCCTTTCAAACCATACAAGGAGGAAGGGAAGTCGAGCAGTCAGAGCTTACTATTGTGCAGAAAACATGCAACCAGCGGCATTTAGTTACTTAATTTAAAACAGATAATCTAAAAACCTCCCAAATGCTCCTACCTTTCTCCAATGTCTACATCTGATGCCGGAAACAGCAGCAATACAGCATTCTCAACACATTAGTGATGTTGACAATGACGTAGATCTAAGGTGCAGATCTAGCACCCTTTATATCACCATGGTGACATCTAATTGGCTTATAACCCAAATCTAATTATTAGGGAAGGCAATGGGCTTCACCCACTATATATAGATATGTAGATAGATAATTGAGGATCTTCTTTATTTATTTATTTCTTTTACCAGAAAAACAAGTCAAAATTACAATTTTTGGACAGGGTCCCCTGGTCGAGGTGACACAGAATGACTCGATGTGAATTCTTGTCTGTTTTCTCTCCTCAATTGTATTGTCTCTGTTCTGTCCATGTTTGTCCATAATTAGTGAACAGTCTATGGACACTCCAAGAAGATTTAGGGGAAGAAACATGTCATCTAAACTGAGGTTCAACATTATTGTCTAGACATAGTTATTTCACTATCACTTTTACGTCATTATATTGTAATCTAATAATTTATTCTTTCAGTTGTGATTCTCAACTGGTCCAAAGCAGATTCAAATCAAATCTGCTGAAGAAGTTTCAGTGTCTGTATGAAGGAACAGCAAAGCAGGGAAACCCAACACTCCTGAATGAGATCTACACAGAGCTCTACATCACAGAGAGTGAAAGTGAAGAAATCAATAATGAGCATGAGGTGAGACAGATTGAGACACAATCCAGGAGAGCAGCAATAGAGGACACACCAATCAAATGCAATGACATCTTTAGACCTTTACCTGGACAAGACAAACCCATCAGGACTGTGCTGACAAAGGGAGTTGCTGGCATTGGAAAAACGGTCTCTGTGCAGAAGTTCATTGTGGACTGGGCTGAGGGGAAAGAGAATCAGGACGTCCAGCTCATATTTCCACTTTCTTTCAGAGAGCTCAACTTGATGAAGGGAAAAACACTAAGTCTTTCAGATCTTCTTCATACCTTTTTCCCTGAAACAAAGGAAATGGAATTATCCAGTGATAAATATAAAGTGTTGTTCATCTTTGATGGTCTGGATGAGTGTCGTCTGTCTCTGAACTTTAAGAGTGAAGTGAAACTTTGTAATATATCTGAATCAGCCTCAGTGGTTGTGATGCTGATGAACCTCATTGAGGGGAATCTGCTTCCCCCTGCTCTCATCTGGATCACCTCCAGACCCGCAGCAGCTGATCTCGTCCCCTCCGAGTGTGTCCATCGAGTGACAGAGGTACGAGGCTTCAGTGACCCACAGAAGGAGGAATACTTCAGGAAGAGAATCAGTGATCAGAGTCTGGCCAATACAATCATCACACACCTCAAGTCATCAAGGAACCTCCACATCATGTGCCACATCCCAGTGTTCTGCTGGATCTCAGCCACTGTTCTAGAGAAGATGTTGAATGAAGCAGAGATAGAGATTCCCAAGACTCTCACTCAAATGTACACACACTTCCTGATCCTTCAGACCAACATCAAACATGAGAAGGACTATGAGAAGAAAGTGAAAGATGAAGACATGATTCTCAAACTGGGGAAACTGGCTTTCCAGCAGCTTGTGAAAGGCAACCTGATCTTCTATGAGGAAGACCTGAGAGAGTGTGGCATTGATGTGGCAGAAGCATCAGTGTACTCAGGATTGTGCACTCAGATCTTCAGAGAGGAGTTGGGCTTGTATCAGGGGAATGTATTCTGCTTTGTTCATCTGAGCATCCAGGAACATCTAGCAGCTCTATATGCACACATCTCCTGTACAAATGAGAACAGACATGTGTTTGAACAAACCAAACCAAGTCTGTTGTCTAAAATTGTCAATCAGAAGAAATATGTTTCATTATCTGAGCTACAACAGAAAGCTGTAGATGAGGCTTTACAGAGTAAGAATGGACATCTGGACCTTTTCCTGCGTTTCCTTCTGGGTCTCTCATTGGAATCCAATCAGACTCTCTTACGAGAACTACTGACACAGACAGGAAGCTGCTCCTACAACAAAGAGAAAACAGTTCAGTACATCAAACAGAAGATCAGGAAGAATCGCTCTCCAGAGAGATCCATCAATCTGTTCCACTGTCTGAATGAACTGGGTGATGATTCACTGATCCAGGAGATCCAACATTATCTAACATCTGGGAAATTAGGAGGAACCAAACTCTCCTCTTCACAGTGGTCAGCTCTGCTTTATGTGTTGCTGACATCAGAGCAGAAGATGGATGTTTTTGATCTAAAACAGTTTGTTGGAGCACAAAATACAGCAGATGAAGTTCTTCAGAAGCTGCTGCCTGTGGTTAAAGAGTCCAGATCAGTTCAGTAAGTCACACTGACAACAATCATTACAATGATAAAACATGATCATATTCATGATTTCAGCATGTGCTTTCATACTAAAGTGTGGCAATTATAAAAGGAGGGAGGGGCACTGAAATGTACTGTCTATCAGTACTGACTACTCCACCCCAGGGGCCTATTTCTGGCTAAAAGCCCTTAACAATCGAGGAAAGCTCGCAGGTTTGTTTACGGCTGAGTCAGGTATCAGACATGGGTCGAGTAAGAAAGAAAAAAATATATATATTTGAAATAAAAAATAAATCAAGCTTTATTTAACACACGTAGACACCTGAACACATCAAAGAAACAAAATAAAGTTAAAAAAACACCACAGTAATAGCCCATGGATAGACCCCTTCAAAATTGGAGGCTGGCGCTCCCAAGCAGGATAGACACAGCGGTCATACGTGCACACTCACACCACAGCACACCTCACTGTGAACACGGCACTCAGGCAAGAACCCACCACCACAACACAGGGAGATGCTGATCCTTTGCAGCTGGCCACCCAATTCTGAAGGAAAAATTAAATGGAGTAAAACACAAACAAACTAAATCTATTAATTGAAAACAAAATAAACAAAGAAAGACAACTAAACCTGCAGAAAGGACTGGTGACAGCTAGGTGGCTGATTGTATATTGTAAGTCACTTAATGCTTTGATTCAAGTTTGTTACACGCAAAATAGGCATCCAAAAAGTAGGGTGGCTTGCTCACTGACGTGGAGAAGACACACACACACACACACACACACACACACACACATAGCATCATTACGGCCATATTTATTTCCAACCAAAACAGGACAGTAATTGAAACAATCCTTCTACTAACAACTTGCGATGCGTAGACAATACTGCTACAAAAGCAACAAATTTTAATTTAAATGTTCTGCATGGAACACACTTACTAAAGCAGTGTGTGTGTGTGTGTGTGTGTGTGTATGTGTGTGGACTGGTAATCTACGGTATGGGGACAAAATGTCCCCACAAAGATGGCAATATCCAAATTTTTGTCCTTGTGGGGACTTTTTGGTCCCCATGAGGAAAACATCTTATAAATCACACTAAGTGATGTTTTTGAAAAAGTAAAAATGCAGCATGTCTCCTGTGATGGGTAGGTTTAGGGGCAGGAGCAGTGTAGGGGATAGAAAATACGGTTTGTACAGTATAAAATGCATTACGCCTATGGAATGTCCCCATAAAACATGGAAACACAACATGTGTGTGTGTGTGTGTGTGTGTGTGTGTGTGTGTGTGTGTGTGTGTGTGTGTGTGTGTAGGTTTAGGGGCAGGGGCAGTGTAGGGGGATAGAAAATACGGTTTGTACAGTATAAAATGCATTACGCCTATGGAATGTCCCCATAAAACATGGAAACACAACATGTGTGTGAGTGTGTGTGTGTGTGTGTGTGTGTGTGTGTGTGTGTGTGTGTGTGTGTGTGTGTGTGTGTGTGTGTGTGTGTGTGTGTGTGAGAGCGCTGATGATTGTAGAGGTCAGTGTCTGAGACATGATGAAAGATTGAAAGTGACGGGGAATGTGATCAAAACTGACAGAAAACAGCAACAGTGTTTTTAACAGTGTCATTTTCTATTTTTAAAGTTTTACTGCCTCTAGAAACCACATTTGTAGTCTACACATTTTATTCTGTAATTGCAGCTGGTATCCGTTCATCATGCATCTTTAATCTCTACAGGTTGTGGTATTGTGATATCACAGATAAAGGTTGTGCTGCTCTGGCTTCAGTTCTGAGATCAAACCCACACCTGAGAGAACTTTATCTGTCATGGAATAAACTAGGAGCATCAAGAGTGAAACTGCTCTCTGATGGACTGAAGGATCCTCACTGTAAACTGGAGACACTGAGGTAAGCAGGCACGTGCACACAGACATCAAAGGGGGCTTGAGCACCTGCCCTTTTTCTTCCTCAAAAAAAAGTGGTCTTTTTCTGGGGTGCTTTTTTAAATAAATGAAATATATATCAGGTCAAGGCCAAGAACAGGACAAGTAGTGACAAGGTAGGGAAGTTTATTTCTTCCACCAAAAAGATATATACAGTTGTGGTCAAAATTGTTGGCACCCCTGGTAAATATGATCAAATATGGCTGTAAAAAATAAATCTGCATTGTTTATCCTTTTGATCTTATATTAAAAAAAATCACAAATATCTAACCTTTCATTGAAGTAAAAGAATAAAAAATGGAGGGTAAATCACATTATGAAATAAATGTTTTTCTACAAAACATTTTGGCCACAATTGTTGGAACCCTTTTATTAAATACTTTTTGCAACCTCATAACAGCTCTGAGTCTTCTCCTCTAATGCCTGATGAGTTTGGAGAAACCTGACAAGAGATCAGACACCATTCCTCCATACAGAATCTCTCCAGATCCTTCACATTCCCAGATCCATGTTGGTGCTTCTTCTCTTCAGTTCAGCCTCTCATTCTCTATTGGGTTCAGGTCAGGGGACTGGGACGACCATGGCAGAAGCTTCATTTTAATTTTTTGTTCAGTGACACATTTTTGTGTTGATTTTGATGTTTGTTTTGGATTGTTGTCCTGATCAAAGATCCAACCACGGCCCATTATACGATTTCTAGCAGAAGCTGTCAGGTTTTTATTTTTTATTAAAGATTAAAGATCCAGTTGTATTTTTACGCGTGGGCATGGGGTACTTTTTATCCCTGTTTGCACAAAACCCTTCTGGTAGATTTGCTGCCAAAAATCTATTTTTTAGTTCATCTGACCACAGAACCAGGTCCCTTTTGAATTTCCAATTGTGTCTGACCACTGAATATGCTGTAGTTTGTTTCTGGATGAGCGAGGAGGATTTTTCTTGAATCTCTCCCAAACAATATGTGGTGATGTAGGGGTTGTTTGATTTTTTTATTAGGCTTTCTGACCCCAAGACTCAACTAATCTCTGTGATTCTACATCTGTGATCCTTGGAGAGTCTTTGGCCACTCAAAATCTCCTCCTCACTGTGCATTAGGACAATATAGACATACGTCCTCTTCCAGGCAGATTCATAACATCTTTAGCTGATTGAAACTTCTTAATTATTGCCCTGATGGTGGAAATGGTTTTTTTTTTGCTACTGTTGCGCCCACGTGCGCCCGTTTGTGTTGTTGTATCACTGTGCACAATAAAGCGCCAGTCCCAGTCACGCCGACCTCGCCTCCTTCCTTCCCCACACACATCATCTATGAACCGAACTACACTCCCGGGTTTCGGCACCAGATATGATACATATTTTTACTGACGGATCAAAAGATCTATCACAGTGATACAACAACACAAGCGGGCATGCGTGGCGCAACAGTAACAAAAAACCGCATTTCCACCATCAGGGCAATAATTAAGAAGTTTCAATCAGCTAAAGATGTTATGAATCTGCCTGGAAGAGGACGTGAGGTCCAAAACGCAGCAGCTCGAGTTCTTACTAGAACCAGGAAGTATGAACACATTAGTCCGGTTCTGTTAACACTGCACTGGCTCCTATTAAACATCGCATACATTTTAAAATCTTGCTTATTACTTACAAAGCAATAAATGGTTTAGCTCCCAGTACTTGAGTGAGCTCTTAACACATTATTCAATTCAATTCAATTCAGCTTTATTGGCATGACTGTGGGTATACAATGTTGCCAAAGCAATAAACATGTTACAAGTTATACAGATAGATAAAATAGGAAAAAGAGAGAAAACATATATGGGTATAATGTACATATATCATCATATCATTTAACAAGGGGTAATTACAGAGAGCAGTGGTGAAACCAAAAAAAAAAAGAAAAGTGGGGGTTTGTGTGTGTGTGTGTGGGTTGGGGGTCATGCCTTTGTCCCTCATGATATGGCAGGACACATACTGCGCTGCTATGTGGAGACATTTCTCTTTCTCTCCTAAGATATAGCAGAGTTTGTCAATGTGGCTTGCTTGCTGGAATTCAGGTAGTATTTGAGTAATTTGGGTGAAATATGTTTCTCTGATGTTGTTATTTTGCTGCACTGTGTGAGGAAGTGCAGCTCGTCCTCTGACTCCATCAGGGCAGTGTGAGCACAGTCTGAGCTCTCAGGCTCTCTCTCACACACACACACACACACACACACACACACACACACACACACACACACACACACTCGACTCCATCAGGGCAGTGTGAGCACAGTCTGAGCTCTCGGGCTCACACACACACACACACACACACACACACACACACACACACACACACACACACACACACACTCGACTCCATCAGGGCAGTGTGAGCACAGTCTGAGCTCTCGGGCTCTCTCTCTCACACACACACACACACACACACACACACACACACACACACACACACACACACACACACACACTCGACTCCATCAGGGCAGTGTGAGCACAGTCTGAGCTCTCGGGCTCTCTCTCACACACACACACACACACACACACACTCGACTCCATCAGGGCAGTGTGAGCACAGTCTGAGCTCTCGGGCTCTCTCTCTCACACACACACACACACTCGACTCCATCAGGGCAGTGTGAGCACAGTCTGAGCTCTCGGGCTCTCTCTCTCACACACACACACACACACACACTCGACTCCATCAGGGCAGTGTGAGCACAGTCTGAGCTCTCGGGCTCTCCAGCTCTGCTTGTGTCGGCCCGTCTCCACACTCAGACTGTGATCACTCAAACGATACTTCGTCAGGAGTTTTCTCTGATGGAAGTCTTTAATTTGGATCAAGTAAGGTGCCAATTGATAGTCTTTCTTTATTTTGCAGAAGTATTTCATTTTGTTCATTTGTGCTACTTTGATTTGCCAATCGTTGATGTATTCTTCTTGAGTTCTTTTTTGTATTTCTTTAAGTTTTGATAGTTTTGACTGAATTGTTGGATTGAGTTGGTGTGTTTCCACTAAATAGTGCAAGGGTCATTCTCTGGGTGTCCTGCCCTGTATGAGAGCGCGCAGTGATGGTGTGTGTGTGTGTGTGTGTGAGGGCTCATTCTCTGGGTGTCCTGCCCTGTATGAGAGCGCGCAGTGATGGTAGGCGTCTGTCGGCGTGTCTGAGAGATGGAACCAGAACTTCACTGCTCTCTTCTGGATCTCAGATAGGAGAGGGAATCTGCCCAGTTCTGCCCTGCAGCCCAGATTAGGGGCATTTCTGTGAAGTCCCAGGATGTTCTTACAGAACTCAAGGTGGAAGATTTCTGTAGGGTTTTTATCCCATGATTTATAGTCTAATTTAAATTTGGTGCCCCAGATTTCGCAGCCATACAGGAGAATGGGCTTGATGATGCTATCGAAAATTTTCAGCCATAATTTAATCGGTGGGTTGAATTTAAACAGTGATTTTATACAGTAATAAGCCCTGCGTGCCTTATCGGTCAAATCTTTGATTGCCATCTCAAATTTTCCAGAAGCAGAGATTGTGAGACCCAAATAATTATAATATGTGACGTGATTAAGAAGTGTTTCCCGATTGTAAAATGATATTTTTGTCAGTAAGGCGAGGTTTTTCTGGAAGATCATGATTTTGGACTTTGACATGTTGATTGGTAAGGCCCAGTCGCTGCTGTACTGCTGGAGGACCGACAGGCTCTCGTGCAGACCCTCTTCACACACACACACACACACACACACACACACACACACACACTGCTCTCGTGCAGACCCTCTTCATGAGGAGACAGCAGCAGAAGGTCATCAGCGTACAGGAGGCATTTGATCTGTCTGCCTTCGAGGGTCAGGCCAGGACACGAGGACTTCTCAAGTGCTGATGCCAACTCATTGATGAAGATGTTAAAGAGAGTCGGGCTGAGGCTGCAGCCTTGACGGACTCCTTTATTCTGACCGAAATAATCAGTCCGTCTGTCGTTGATCTTCACACAGCATTATACTCCATCACGTCTACTGCGGTCTCTAAACTCTGACCAGCTGATAATACCTAGAATATCAAAATCAACTGCAGGCGGTCGATCCTTTTCCTATTTAGCACCTAAACTTTGGAACAGTCTTCCAAGCATTGTTCGGGAAGCAGACACACTCTGTCAGTTTAAATCTAGACTAAAACACATCTCTTTTCTATGGCATACATAAAACACTTTTTCAATTAAATGATTATTAGGCTGCATTATCTAGGTCAGCGGAACCGGGAACACTTCCCATAACACCTGATGTACTCGTTACATCATCAGAAATATGGCATCTACGCTAATGTTAGTGTCTCTGTTTTATCCGAGGTCTACTGCAGTCAGCCGGATCCGGGCCGTATCCAGATCAGACGGTGGACCTGCACCCAGATGTGACCAACACATGACCTTGAAGTGTCTGCAGAGACCGTGTCATTTAGACTCCCCCTTAAGCTGCCTCATCCACACGCCATCCTCAATAAACCTGTCTCGGCGGATGACTCCGATTGTTTGAATAGTCCTAGTTAATAATTCTTTAAATCGATATGTCTCTCCAGCGTGTTCCGCCGATCTTTCGAATATTACACTTTAGTAATTGTTTAATCAATGCGGCATCCTCAATAAAAACCTGTCTCCGGCGAAATGACTCCGATATTTCAAATTATTTATTTTTAATAATTATTTAATCGATACATCATCCTCAATAAACCGTCTCCAGCGTGTTGCCTCAGATCTTTCAAATATTCAGATCTATTATGACCTCTGACCTTTAAAATTGCCAGAATAATAAGAATAATACGCTGTTTGTTAATTGGCCAGAGGAGAACTGCCCCCCCGACTGAGCCTGGTTTCTCCCAAGGTTTATTTTTCTCCATTAGGTCTCCTGATGGGGTTTGGGTTTCCTTGCCACTGTCGCCTCTGGCTTGCTCAGTTGGGGAAAAACTATTTTTCAAATATATTTCAAAATAAATCTAATTATTAAACTAAATTAACCATATAGACCAAATTACTGATCTAATTACTGATCTAAAGCCCGCATTGTTACTGTATGATAATCGAAATATATCCTGTTGCATTATTTTTCTGTTTAACACTGTGAAGCTGCTTTGAAACAATCTGCATTGTTAAAAGCGCTATATAAATAAAGTTGACTTGACTTGACTTGACTTCCACTTGCAGAGCTGCAGCTGGGGATGTTTTAAACGCTCCACAACATATTCTAAGTGCCTGAGTTTGTACTGCATCAATTTTCTTTACAAGTGTCACATGCTGACCCATATGCTATGCAATCATAGTCTATTTCAGATCTTATAAGGGCACAATATGTTTCTTAGTGAGTTAAAGCTTGCACCCCACTCGCATCCTACTAGACATTATATTTATTGTTTTCTGGCATTTGGTCATTAGCCTTTCTATATGAATACCGAATGTACATTTTTTATCCGGCCATAGGCAAGGCAAGGCAAGGCGAGGCAAGTTTATTTATATAGCACATTTCATACACTATGGTAATTCAAAGTGCTTTACACAGAAGGGAATTAAAATATAAAATGAATTAAAAGAGTAAAAGATTATACATAACTATACCCTATTATGACAAATTCCAAGTGTTGTATTAACTCTTGAATACAAATAATATCAGGACCAACATCCATATCAGTTATGATCTTTTTGAACCCTTGCCCATTCACAATGAAACTTCTGGCATTCCATTGTAGGATATGAAATACAATAACTATGTTAATCACCCTGAGACAATCCATCATAATTAGTAGGATTCAGCATCTCATTAATCATTTCAGCCTTAATATCTTTTATCCCCAACAGCTATGTTGCTGCCAGAACAATTGTCTTGATACTGTCACTTTTTCTCTGTTGCTGCATTGCCACATTCACAGTCTTACGTATGAAAGCCACAAAGCTGGTTCACCACCTGGTCTCTAAACGGAGTGGTGGGAACCTTGGGCACATATCCAGGCCCGGGGTCTCAGGATCACGTGAGAATTAGCCAGCCCGCCCCCTCTGGAACCTTATGACCAGGTCGTGCTGATTTACCTTTTTGTTCTCCAGGAGGTGGTGGTGGGCAGATATAGCGGCCACATATACTTTAAGGGTGGAAGGAGACAGCCTTCGTTCCAACCCTTATTGGAGAAATGAGAGCACGGACCCGATCGGGCATTTCCAGGGGTCTTCTTGGCGAGAAGAGCACCAGGTGATGAAGAAGTTCCACTTCAACGCATAGCTGTGTCCGGTAGACTCTGCCCTAGTGGAAGTGATGGTAGCCACCACCGTAGGGGGTAGCGTACTCAAATCTGCCGCATCCCATCCAGGAGCCACACGTGTAGGTTCCACAGACCTGGGACGCGGGTGCCATAGGGTGCCCCATCTCTGAGATAGGAGGTCCTTCCTCAGAGGAATAGTTCAGGGAGGGGCTGTTGCATGGAGTAAGAGTTCCGGGAACCAGGTCCGGCCGTGCCAATACGGGGCGACTAGAAGGACCTGCTCCTTGTCCTTCCTGATTTTGGACAGCACGAAGGGACCTCAGATGCTTCTGACTCCATAGAACAAGATGGCGGGCGAGTTGAGACATCCGGCAGGAGCGTAGACCACCCTGATGGTTGATGTACGCTACTGTGGCCATATTATCCGTCCTGACTAGCACATGTTGACCCTTGAGCAACGCTCGGAAGCGGTGCAGGGCGAACTGTACTGCCAGAAACTCGAGGCAATTGACATGCAGGAGGCGCTGGGGTCCTGTCCAGGAGACCGCAGCAGCATGTCCATTGCACATGGCACCCCAGCCCATGGCGGAGGCATCTGTTGACACAACAACATGCAAACTCGTTCTAAGGGGACACTGGCCCGTAGAAAACTGAGGTTTGATCACGGGGTGAAGGTCTGTAGGCAGGCCCGTGTCACTTGGACCCGGAGTGTGCCTGTCTGCCATGCCCATCTCGTAAGCTGCGCGTACATGGCGACTAAGTCGATCTCCATACCAAGAAAAGAGATCCTCTGCACTGGGCAGAGTTTGCTCTTCTCCCAGTTGACCCGAAGGCCCTGGTGGGCTAGATGCTGGAAAACAAGATCTCTGTGTTCGCACACCTGTTCTCGAGAGTGGCTCAGTATGAACTGAATCGCGTAGCTGAACCTGATGGTCCTCGCAAACCAGCGGACTGGGGCGCCTTCCTGCGGCTTCCTCGGCGCAGCCCCGTTGAAGGCTGCTGCTGGGGTGGCGCACGAGGGGTGGGAGCCGCTGGAGGGTGCCCTCGGCGGCGAGCAGGCTGAGACTGCGCGGGCTGCTGGGTGGAGGCAGCAGCTGGCCGCCGGGGCAGTATATGCTTAATAGCCTCAGTCTGCTTTTGGGCGGCTGAGAACTGTTGGGCGAAGCTCATAACCGCGCCGCTGAATTGCCCAGCCTGGGATATGGGAGTGTCGATGAACAGGGTCCGTTCGTCATTGCGCATATTAGCCAGGCTGAGCCACAGGTGTCTCTACTGGACCACTGCTGTGGACATCACCTGACCCAGGGAGCGTGCGGTCACCTTCGTCACCTAGAGAGCGAGGTCAGTGGCGGCATGCAACTCATCTCTGAGTCCTGGGTCACCCCCACCCTCGTGCATGTCACACAGCAATTTGGCCTGGTAAGCCTGAAGAGTTGCCATGGCATGCAAAGAGGCGACAGCCTGCCCTGCAGCTCTATAGGATTTCGCCACCAAGGTTGATGTGAACCTACAGGCTTTGGAGGTGTGCCTGGGATTGCCACGCCAAGTCGAAGCACTCTGAGGACACAGTTGCATCGCAACAGAGCGATCGACTGGGGGAACCCCAGAGTACCCTTTGGCCGCGACCCCATCGAGGGCAGTGAAGGCGGAGGGGGCCGCAAAACGGTCACAGGAAGACAACGGGGACTTCCAGAACCGTGCAAGCTCCTCATGCACCTCCAGGAAGAAAGGTATTGGGGGTACTGACGGACGGGTGTCTGCACGCGCTGCTCCCAAAAAAACAATCGTCCAGCCTTGAGCGCTCAGGTCGGGGCGGGTTCGAGTAGATGGCGGGTTCGGTGCATTATGGTGGGTGTGGGCCGAGGCATGAGCGTCGGAGCTTTGTTCAACACCGTCACCCTCAGATCACCCTGGCCACCAGACTTTGCAGAGCCTTGTAATGAATTATTTTAATGCGTGACATGGAGGCAACACCACTAGATGTTGAATAGAAGGATTGTTTGTGTGTGAATTACCTGTGTCTGTGCAGCTTATTTCTACTAATAGAGACGCTTTGAGTACTTAAGGAAACAGCGGCACCTTGTTTAGAAACACCTTGTTGCTTAGAAATATAATTTAGTTTTTCAGTTGCAAAGCTATTTTACTAATAAATTCCTCAGTGATAACGTTTCTTTGTTCCTGAATCTTTCTGTGTGTGCTGTGAGAGTTTTTTTTGTTAAACAAACCCACAAGTGTTGATAAGAAAGAATGCAAGAAGCTACAATAAAGCAGGTTTTTGTCAAAGACTACATCCGGATCGGAAAAAGCAGAGGTTCTGTTCTTTCATTTGATAAATTGCATGTTCAGATTTTCATACAACAAAATATTCTGAAGGCCATAACAATTTTGTGCAAATGATCAAAAATGCTGATGGTGGCTGGCAACTTTTAAAAAAATGCTGGCAGGGAAAGAGTTAATGTAAAGCGTGATTAAACCGAATAGAACTACCTGTGCATTAAACAGTTTGAACGCGCACCTTCTAGCCAACCAGAAGCGAGTATTCAGACAGACCACAGCCTAACCCTAACCACTGACTCTGCTGTAGATTAAATCTCTCTTTCTGATTGTGACGTTCCTGCTTATCTAAGCTGTAGATCCTGAACTGAGAGACTGAAGAGTGTCATTGTTCTCTACAGGTTGAGGTATTGTGGTGTTACAGATGAAGGCTGTGCTGCTCTGGCTTTAGCTCTGAGATCAAACCCACACCTGAGAGAACTGGATCTGTCATGGAATAATCTAGGAGCATCAAGCGTGAAGCTGCTCTCTGATGGACTGAAGGATCCTCACTGTAAACTGGAGAAACTGTGGTAAGATTGTATAAATGTGTCAACATTCTCTTTCATTTCCCTTTTTTGACCGTCTTGTCAGATGATTGAAGAGGTTGTTTGATCATCATGAGATTTTTTCCAACATGTCTGACATAATTTTATTATCTTTTTAATAAGTATAAACACGACTGTCAGTAACAGGTTCCTAGTAACGGCAGTTAGTTAGGACTAGGACAATGGTAACTACAACCCCAAATCAGAAAAACATTTTGTAAAATGCAATAAAATCAAGAATCTTCTCTTTAAGAAGAATTCTCTTTAACATTTATTTAATTTACAGAAGTACAAAGAAAATATTTCAAATGTTTTCACTGACCAAATTAATTTAAATCAACAAATTTTGATTTTGCTGCTACAATCTCCAAAAAAGTTGGTACAGAGGCAAACAAAAGTGAAAATCTTAAATAATTTCCAAGTTAAAGTCATTTGAAACAGTCCACAATGAGCTGATGAACTGGTAATAGATGAAGGGATCGTGATTGAATGTAAAAGGAACTTTTTGCAAGCAAAGATGGGTCATGGCTCACCACTTTGTGCCAAATTTCATGAAAAAATCGTCAAACAATTCACAATTCTGTCTTTCATTAATTACCATACATAATATTGTGAAAAGATTCCAGAGAATTTTCAGGGAATCCAGAGAAATCTCAGTCTGTGTAGGGCAAGTCAGGAAAGCTCTGAATTTGCGTGACTTTTGACCCCTCAGGTGGCACTGCATGAGAAACTCTCATGCTACTGTGCTAAATACAGCCACATGGGCTCAGGAGTAAATCCGTTGTCCCTCAACACAGTCTGATGCTGCATCAAAAAAATGCAACTTGAATCTCTGTTATTCAAAGAGAAAGTTATACATCTGTTAAGTGCAGAGATGCCGGCGACCTCATCTCAGATTATTTAAAACACAGTGGAAATGTGTGCTGTGGTCAGATGAGCCCATGTTTCAGCTTCTTTTTGGAATCTGACTCCTACTAAAAATGTATGACCCATCATGAAAAGGAGAACTAGACAACCACGACCTGACTGTTGAGCAGATTAAGTTTTGTATCAAGTGTGTTTGGGCAAAAATGTTGCTTGCAAAAATTCCCAGACAATTAAAAGGAAAGTTGATGTGACACAGTGGTAAACATGCTTCTCTCCCAACTTTTATGGAGTGTGTTGTAGCCATTAAAAAATAAACAAATAAATAAGTGTATATATATATATATATATATATATATATATATATATATATATATAGATATAGAGAGAGAGAGAGAGAGAGAGAGAGAGAGTGTCATTGTTCTCTACAGGTTGTGGTATTGTGATGTTACTGGTGAAGGTTGTGCTGCTCTGGCTTCAGCTCTGAGATCAAACCCACACCTGAGAGAACTGGATCTGTCATGGAATAAACTCGGAGCATCAAGCGTGAAGCTGCTCTCTGATGGACTGAAGGATCCTCACTGTAAACTGGAGAAACTGTGGTAAGATTGTATAAATGTGTCAACATTCTCTTTCATTGCCCTCCTATAAATCATTTACAAAATTAAAACCAAAACTAATCAAGACTAAAAAAAGTGTCTTGTCAGATAACTGAAGAGGATGTTTAATCATCATGAGATTTTTTCCAATGTGTGTGACATAATTGTATTATCTTTTTAATAAGTATAAACACGACTGTCCGTAACATGTTCCTAGTAACGCCAGTTAGTTAGGACTAGGACAATGGTAACTACAACCCCAAATCAGAAAAACATTTTGTAAAATGCAATGAACTCAAGAATCTGTGATTTGTTAATTTTCTTTAACATTTATTTAATTTACAGAAGTACAAAGAAAATATTTCAAATGTTTTCACAGACCAAATTAATTTTAAACCAATAAATTTTGATTTTGCTGCTACACACTCCAAAGTTGGGACTGAGGCAAATAAAAGTGAAAATCGTATATAATATCCAAGTTAAACTCTTTTGAATCAGTCCACAATGAGCTGGTTAATTGGTAATAGATGAGGGAATTGTGATTGAATGTAAAAGGAACTTCTCAGTTTTTGCAAGCAAAGATGGGTCATGGCTCACCACTTTGTGCTAAATTTCATGAGAGAATTATCAAACAATTCAAAAATCACATTTCTCAATGCAAGATTGCAAAGAATTCATGTCTTTGATTAACTACCATGCATAATATTGTGAAAAGATTCCAGAGATTTCTCAGGGAATCCAGAGAAATCTCAGGCTGTGTAGGACAAGTCAGGAGAGCTCTGAATGTGCATGACCTTTGACCCCTCAAAGGGTGTTAAATACAGCCACATGGGCTCAGGAGTAAACCCGTTGTCCCTTAACACAGTCTGATGCTGCATCAAAAAATGCAACTTGAATCTCTGTTACTCAAGGAGAAAGTTATACATCTGTTCAGTGCAGAGATGCCGGCGAGCTCATCGCAGATGACCTAAAACACAGTCGAAATGTATGCTGTGCTCAGATGAGTCCATGTTTCAGCTTTTTTTTGGAAAAAAAGACATTGAGTTCTCAGTCCCAAAGACGAACGGGACCATCCAGACTTTCATCAGCGACAGGTGCAAAAGCAAACATCAATCATGGTATGGAAGAGCATCAGTGCAAACGGTAGGGGTGACTTGCATTTGTGTGAAGGTACCACTGACATAGAGGCATATAATGGGATTATACAGAGATATAAACTGCCATCAAGATGACATCTTTCCTAGGAAGTCCATGGTTATTAGATCAAGACAATGCCATGCCTCATTCTGCACAGACTAAAATAGTGTGGTTTCGTAGTCACAGAGTGGATGTGCTTGACTGACTGCAGTCCAGATCTATGTCCTACTGAAAATGTATGACCCATCATGAAAAGGAGAACCAGACAATGATGACCTGACTGTTGAGCAGATGAAGTTTTGTATCAAGTGTTTGGGCAAAATTTTGGCTTGCAAAAATTCCCAAATGATGAAACATTGTAATTAAATGGAAACTTGATAGTGACAGTGGAAAACATGATTCTGTGATTCTGTCTGAACTTTAATGGAGTGTGTAGAAAGCCATTTATATATATATATATATATATAACGTCCAGATATATATAGAGAGAGTGTCATTGTTTTCTACAGGTTGAGGGATTGTGATGTTACAGATGAAGGTTGTGCTGCTCTGGCTTCAGCTCTGAGATCAAACCCCTCACACCTGAGGGATCTGGATCTATATGGAAATAATCTAGGAGACTCAGGATTGAAGCTGCTCTATGATCTGAAGGATGATCCACTTTATAAACTGGAGACACTTGAGTGAGTAGTGATGAGTAAAAATGTTTGATTTTTAATGTAAATATAGTTTTTCCTTCTTAGGTTACTTTCTTGGTAATATTTACGTAATATAAACATGTTTAATAAGAGTTTGATTCCATTTATAGTTAGAATTAATGGTAGCACTTTACAATAAGGTTGTATTAGTTTACATTAGTTAACGCATTAGTTAACATAAACTAACCATGAACAACACCTCTGTTCAGCATTAGTTAATCTTTGTTAACGCTACTTAATAAAAATACAGCTGTTCATGTTAGTTCACAGTGCATTAACTAATGTCAACAAGATTTTATTAATGCATTAGTAAATGTTGAAATTAACATTAACAAAGATAAATAAATGCTTTATAAGTGCAGTTCAGCATCAGTTATTTTTATTTTAAAAATAACATAATATTGCACTCACAGCACTCGGCTCGGGCAGCTGCGGAGACTTATGTAAAGGGAGCGGTGGAGAGCAAAGTGAGTTTTTCTACTTTTCAAATGGATTCTGATGAAAGTTAAGCTTCCAAAGATATGATCTGAAAATGCGCCAGTCTGTTCACGTGCTGTGAATGCAGCCACAGCCGCGAATCCCGTGCTTACCTTAGCTCATGTGATGAATGTAATCCGATCCTGCTGCGTTTGTGCAATGACAGCCGTGACATTCAATCGACTCACTCATATTGAACAGACACGTTCAGTTTTTAATTGTAGCGTCTCTAACTGAACTGATTTTATGAAAATGAACACGGAGGGCAAGTAAACCAGTAAGCCGAGCCTAGAGCAGCCTCAGGCAGCGAAGTGCATTCTGGGAATTGTTGTCTTTCATCCCCATGAGACAAAAATACATTCCCTTTCAGTCAGTCACGTTCGACGTACGTCGGAACTGACCGACGAATTGGGATCTGCCCTCAGAGACCTATCTGCTTCGAGTGTTTCTAAACGAGCCAATTGGCATTGGCATGCGGTTCACGCTCCGCCCGCACCGCGGGTATAAATACGGAAGTGAAACACAGCATATTCGCTTTCTACTTCGGAACATTGAGTCTTCAGTGTTCCTGCGAAGAGTGTATCGACTACGAGTCTACAAACCAAGGGAGCTCTTTCCGGCTGGAGTTACGGCACAGTGCAGCGGCAGTCGCGGGCGTTGGCACTCGCTGGGCGCTGTGTGCTCGCAGTGGGCTTGCACCCTCTAAACCACTGTGAGCAGCGGCCATCTCCCCTGTGTGCCTCGGCACGTAAAGAGCGTTTCCTTCTCTTAAAAGAGCATACACGGTTTGACCCTGCGTCTTTTTCAAGATGTCATTCAAACCGTGTGTTTCTGGATGCAGCCGGTTTCTGTCCCCAGCTGACGGGCACGATCGCTGTCTCACGTGTTTGGGCGTTCAGCACGCTGAGGCGACGTTCGTGAATGATTCATGTTCCCACTGCGGGAACATGACCATCGCAGTTCTACGGTCTAGGCTCGACTTCCTCAAAAGGGGAGCGGCCCCATTGTGTATCCCCCGATCTAGTGGTCCTCCCGCTGCAAAGCAGAGGGCTGCTACTTTGGCTGATGCCTTTGGTGAAGACCTGAGGGTTACAGTGAGGACACCCCCGACGGGACCCCAAGCCCCTCGGGATCCTCCCCCTCCGCTGCGCCGGTTGAGCTGTCGAGAGAGCGGCCCGGTCCTTCCCACGGGGGGGGGCGGTCGTTACTTTCGCGGCTCCGGTTGAGGATGTGATCTCGGTTGCTGCATCGGGGGACGATCTAATGGACTCCGGAGATGAGGACTCGGCTGCGTTGCCCCCTTCGGGTGTGGTAGCGTTGCCCGAGCCTGATCCGGAGCTCACGGCTATGCTTTCCCGGGCCACCTTGAGTATCGGGCTCGAGTGGAACCCTCCACCGTGTCCCGAGCCCTCACGGTTGGACGACTGGCATTTCGGAGCGGCTCGTGCTGGTTCTCAGCGCCCCGCCCCGATGCCTTTCTTTCCGGAAGTGCATCAGGAGCTCACGAAATCATGGATGGCACCCTTCAGTGCCAGACATCGAGGAAGTTGCTCCTCCGTCCTCACCACCCTTGACGGCGGTGCGGCTAAGGGTTACGTGAAGATACCGCCAGTCGGACGGTCGGTTGCGTTGCAGCTGGAGACCGGTACCGGCTGGCGTGGAGACCCGCGTCTCCCCTCTCGGGCGTGTAAGTTCTCGTCCACACTGTTGGGCAAGTCTTACGCCGCCTGTGGAGAAGCCGCGTCTGCCTTGCATGCCATGGCGTTGCTGCAGGTCCACCAGGCCAAGGTCCACCCTCCGGGCGACGGAAGTCACCGCACGCTCCCTGGGTCGGGCGATGTCCACTATGGTGGTCCAGGAACGCCACCTTTGGCTGAACCTGGCGGATATGCGTGAGACCGACAAGGTGCGGTTCCTCAACGCCCCTGTCTGCCAGGCCGGCCTCTTCTGCGACGCCATCGAGAACTTCGCCCAGCAGTTCTCGGTGGCCCAGAAGCAGACGGAGGCGATAAGAGATATCCTGCCCCGATGGCTCGCTGCTGCCTCCACCCAGCCGTCGGTAGCAGCGCCTCCGCCAGCTTGTTGCCGAGGGCGCCCTCCTGCGTCTGCCTCCGCCCCTGCGAAGCCCAAGCAGCAGCCTCCACCCGAGTCAGGGCTGAATATTCCACCTCTCTGCTTCCGGGCAGTAGGCAGCAGAGTGGGCACTGGGGACGCCACCAGGCCTTCCCACCCACCCTCTGTCTAAACCAGGAGTGCTCAGGCAACACTCCGGGCCGCCCTCGGGCCTCCCGAGTCGGGCCGGAGCACTCCGCCTCACTGCCCCACTCCGGGTACGTCTGTGGTGCCGTTGGTCCCGCTTGTATGGTCCCTGGGGGCCTGGCTAGGTCTCCCCAGGCCGTCTCGCTGGCTCATCCGTACCATCAGACTCGGCTGCGCGATTCAGTTCGCTCACCGGCCTCCCAAGTTCAGGGGCATCCTCTTCGCCTCCGTACGGAGCAGCGGTGCCCATGTCTTGCGGTTAGAGATCAATGTCCTACTGGCGAAGGACGCGGTCGAGCCGGTTCCTCCAGCCGGTATGAAGTCAGGGTTTTACAGTCCTTACTTCATTGTGCCCAAGAAAGGCGGTGGGTTAAGGCCGATCTTGGACCTGCGTGTCTTGAACCGGGCCCTGCACAAGCTCCCGTTCAGGATGTTGACGCAAAAACGCATCTTCGAGTGCATCCGTCCCCAAGATTGGTTCGCAGCGTTCGACTTGAAGGACGCGTACTTTCATGTTTCCATTCTCCCGAGCGAGGGGAGGGCATATCAGTACAAGTCCCTGCCCTTCGGGCTGTCCCTGTCGCCCCGCGGCTTCACGAAGGTCGCAGAGGCAGCCATTGTTCCGCTCAGAGAACGCGGCATTCGGATTCTCAACTGCCTCGACGACTGGCTGATACTGGTCCAGTCTCGGGAGCAGTTGTCCGAACGCAGTGACATGGTGCTCCGTCACCTCAGTCTGTTGGGCCTTCGGGTCAACCAAGAGAAGAGCAAACTCTGTCCCACACAGAGGATCTCTTATCTCGGTATGGAGTTGTATTCGGTCAACCGGACTGCTCGCCTCACAGAAGAGCAAGTCCAGGCTGTGCTGAACTGCTGGAATACGTTCAAGGGCAGGACGGCGGTCCCACTGAAAATTTTTCAGAGGCTCCTGGGGCATATGACATCTGCAGCCGCGGTAACGCCGCTCGGATTACTACATATGAGACCTCTTCAGCACTGGCCTCATGGCTGAGTCCTGAGATGGACGTGGCAGAGCAGCAGGTACCGGGTCCCAGTCACCCCATACTGCCGCCAAACCTTCAGCCCGTGGTTGGACCCTTCGTTTCTACGGGCGGGAGTACCCTTAGAACAGGTGTCCAGGCATGCTGTGGTCTTCACGGATGCCTCGTCCACGGGGTGGAGGGCCACGTACAATGGCCACGCAGTTTCGGGTCTGTGGACGGGGCCCCAACTGCGTTGGCATATCAATTGCCTAGAGTTATTGGCAGTACGTCTCGCCCTGGCCCGGTTCAAGAAGCCGCTTCGGGGCAAGCACGTATTGGTCTGTCCGGACAGCACTGCGGCCGTTGCGTACATCAACCGTCAGGGTGGTCTACGCTTCCGTTGCATGCTCCAGCTCGCCCGCCATCTCCTCCTGTGGAGTCAGAAGTTTGTGAGGTCACTTCATGCCATTCACATCCCAGGTGCGCTGAACCAGACAGCCGACGAGCTCTCTCGCCAGTCGACACCTCCGGGCGAATGGCGACTCCACCCCCGGAGCGTCCAGCTGATATGGGACCACTTCGGGGAGGCACAGGTAGTCCTGTTCGCCTCCCTGGACTCGACCCATTGCCAAGGGTACTACTCCCTGAACGGAGGTAACTAAGGCATAGATGCACTGGCGCACAGCTGGCCCCGGGACCTACGCAAGTATGCATCTCCCCCAGTGAGCCTTCTCGCACAGACACTGTGCAAGGTCAGGGAGGACGAGGAGCAGGTCTTGTTAGTTGCGCCCTACGGGCCCAACCGGACCTGGTTCCCAGAACTCTCACTCCTCGCGACAGCCCCTCCTTGGCCGATTCCCCTGAGGAGGGACCTTCTATCTCAGGGACGGGGCACTCTATGGCACTACGAGGCGCCTCTACTCTCTGAAGTGGAACCTGTTCGTCGAGTGGTGAAGGTGTTCGATTAACGTTGGTGTTCGATTAACGTTGTGCTTTCCTTCCTGCAGGATGGGTTGGATCGAAGGCTGTCTCCATCCACCCTCAAAGTTTACGTCGCAGCAATAGCGGCGTATCACGATGCAGTAGATGGTAAATCCTTAGGTAAGCACGACTTAATCGTCAGGTTCCTCAGAGGTGCGAGAGACTGAATCCTCCTCATCCTACCTCGATACCCTCTTGGGACTTAGCCCTGGTGCTCAGAGCACTTCAGGGTCCTCCATTCGAGCCTTTGTAGTCCGTGGAGTTGAACATTCTGTCCATGAAGACAGTTCTCCTGATTGCATTGGCTTCAATCAAGAGGGTAGGGGACCTGCATGCACTCTCGGTCGACGAATCGTGCCTAGAATTCGGGCCGGCCAACTCTCACGTTGTCCTGAGACCCCGGCCTGTATACGTGCCCAAGGTTCCCACCACTCCGTTTCGGGACCAGGTGGTGAACCTGCAAGCGCTGCCTTCGGAGGAGGCAGACCCAGCCCTAGCTTTGTTATGTCCCGTCCGTGCTCTTCGCGCTTACATTGACCGGCCTCAGAGCTTCAGATCCTCACAGCAGCTCTTCATCTGTTACGGAGGCCAGCAGAAGGGAAAGGCTGTCTCCAAGCAGAAGTTAGCCCACTGGATAGTGGATGCTATCGTCTTGGCCTACCAGTCCCAAGACGTGCCTTGCCCGTTTGGGTTGTGGGCACACTCAACAAGGAGTGTTGCCTCCTCCTGGGCGCTGGCTCAAGGCGCCTCGCTGACAGATATATGTAGAGCTGTGGGCTGGGCGAAACCTAACACGTTCGCTAGATTCTATAGCCTCCGTGTAGAGCCGGTATCTTCCCGTGTACTCGCCCCCAGTGGCCAGTAGCACTAAGTGCCCGGTTTAGTGTCGGCTTGCAACGCCACTCCCGCCCTCGGGGCCGGATCGTGCGTCTATTTGCTCCAGTTGTGTTCCCCGGAAACGGCTAACCCTGTGAGTTCCTCCGTCACCCCTTCGGTGTCAGACGTGGTGACCGTCTGACGCCAGGCCTGCACCCGTATGCTTGTGGAACGTGTGTGTAGGCTGGGTATCCATATGTAGCGGTCCCCTCACGGCTACCCCATATGTGTATTCTCCACGGTATCAGCTACCCTAATTGGCTAGCCCCGTGTCTTTCCCTCGACAGAGCTCCCTCTGTCGTTCCTGGAGGTGCTCTTCCCCCCTGGAACCAGGCTGGAACCACCCCAGGGACTGCCATATGTTGCACTCCCCTGCTAGGTTAGTCCGTATGTGTATTCACCACCTCACCTTCCAATGAAGGACGTGGCTCCGCAGCGTGCCATCTCCCGAGACGGGCATGCTTTCCCAGCGTTATCCAATAGTCACGCTGAGTGGGTCTTGCAGGAACAGCAGGGACTGTCCTTCCCTGCCAGGAGCCCTGACTCCCGCTCCAACATAGGAGCGGTCCAGCGAGTTCAGGCAGGGCGCTGGAAGGGCCATCCCTGGCGTGTTGGTAGGGATCCCAATTCGTCAGTCAGTTCCAACGTTGTCGAACGTGACCGACTGAAAGGGAACGTCTTGGTTACGTATGTAACCCTTGTTCCCTGAAGGAGGGACCGGAGACGTACGTCCCGTCGCCAGGTGCTGTGCTTCCGCTGAAGGACCCGCCACTAGTTTGGCTCCTCAGCAGAAAACGAATATGCGGTGTTTCACTTCCGTATTTATACCTGCGGTGCGTGCGGAGCGTGAACCGCATGCCAATGCCAATTGGCTCGTTTAGAAACACTCGAAGCAGATAGGTCTCTGAGGGCAGATCCTAATTCGTCGATCAGTTCCGACGTACGTCTCCGTTCCCTCCTTCAGGGAACGAGGGTTACATACGTAACGGAGACGTTTTCTGTGTTTTCTCAGTCTAGAAGGCAAATTCAAAAATAGTTTAATTAATGACCAATTTAAATAACGATTCATCTTCCTACCGCTGAAGTGCCCCTTTAAGTAGATTCAAACCGTGACCAGTAACACACCTACTCTATGAGTTCATCATTTATGCTGTGCGTTGGGGTGTGTGAATAATGGTGGTAAAAATAACCACACTTCTTATAGCGAATAATCAGAATTATGAAAATTGCTTGTAAATGACAGTGAATGTAAAGTTCTTACTGTGATTAAGTCCTTACTCTGGTTATTGAAAATAATCACATTATTGGTGCACCTATTAATTTGGTTAATGTCTTTTTCTTTTTATACCTGAAATTGTGTATTTTGAATGTCATTTGCAATAGAAGATAATGGTAAATATTTATTAATACTTTCATTGTCATAAATAAAACTGACCCAATGACAGAAAGAGGACAGTCATACAGGATTATGGATAAGGGTCAAGGGTCAACATTCATGGTGGTTTGGGCACAAAATCAACATCAGAATGCATAAATAGTTATGTAAATTGTACATCACATGGTTATTTTATTATCTCTGACTAATAGTGCAGATAGTTTCTTTTAGTTGTTCTGCAGTGCAGTGCCGGCCCTAGCCTCTATGGTGCCCTAGGCAAGATTTTTTGTGGCGCCCCCTTATATTGCGATTTATATCACCAAGTATTTAGACAAAATAATAAAATAATAATAATAACACTTGCATAGCACTTGTAGTAAAGCTCGTGGAAGGAAGGAGGCGGGAACCGGCGAACGTTCAAAAGATTTTAATTTCAAAATAAATAAACAAAACAAAAGTAAATCGCGGGCAGCCCCTCACGGACGACTGCCCGCACACACTAAACATAAACAAAACTCAACATAAAATCCAGGCCTGGTCCTCTCTCGTCCTCTCCTGAACTCGCCCGTCATTTTATGTCTCCGAGCTCCCTCATGAGAGGACTTCGAGACCGGTGTGCCTCGCTACAGGTGACGTTCATTAACACTCACACACCGGTCTCCACTCGCTCCTCCCATGTCGCTCGTTCGTCCACCTCGCCACAGCACTTTTCTAGATACCCAAAGTCGCTTTATGAGAAAACATGAGCCTAAATTCTTTTGCCATTGACGTTTTCATTTATTTTGTAAAAAGGGTTTCAAATTCACGTTTAAATAGTGTGAAAGAAAGTGCAACACTTTTGGTAAAAAAAAACCCCAAAATAAACAAAAGCCACTTTAAAATTAAATCCAAATAACTGGATCATCATTTACTCAAATATAATAACAAATCAAACAACAATGATTGAAATAATACAGTAAAAGTATGATAGAGCACTAAAAATACCAAGACTAATATAAAATTCTTCAATAGCCTAAATAAGAAAACTAACAAAACAAATCACAAATTAAACTTAAATAGCTGAACTCAAACACTAATTAATGAAAGTGCAAAAAAGTGACCCACAGGGGTCCATTTTGTGTCCTGTTTCATAGGTCACATAGCTCCATATTTTCTCCAATGAAAAGTGCATTTTCTACTAATTTCCGTCCAGTTAATCAACCACAAAAAATATGAGTCACCTTCACTGGTAAGTAAAGAAGTATTTTCAAGAGCTTTACATTATATATCATCAACTGTTTCAGAGTAAATAACAAAAAACTGTGTGTTGCCTCAAGGCAACATTGTACCTTAATGGAATCGCATAAGGCCATACCTGACAATCAATCAATCAATCAATCAATCAACTTTATTTATATAGCGCTTTTACAATGACGATTGTTTCAAAGCAGCTTCACGGTGTTAAACAGGACAACATTGCAACAAAATTTGATTTGGCTAGTTTAATTTGGATAGTTTATAGAATTATATATGACCAAATTAATAAATTCTATTTGTATATTTAGTTGAGTAACTTGGATCATAATTTGAGTGTCCCCAAATGAGCAAGCCAAGCCAAAGGCGACAGTGGCAAGGAACCAAAACTCCATCAGGGCATGATGGAGAAAAATAAACCTTGGGAGAAACCAGACTCAGTTGGGGTGCCAGTTCTCCTCTGGCCTATTATTAACAGTGTATAATTATTACTCTGGCAACCTTGCAGGTCATAAATCATATTAGATAGGAATATTCGAAATTTTGGGTATGGCCTTGCGAGGCGGGCTCATTTAGGATGGCGCGTCGATTACACAAGAATATGAATACTTGAAAGATCGGAGTTATTGCGCGAGACGGGTTAATTGAGGATGACGTTCGGTGAGGCGAATTCAGAGGAGACACTAATGGACACGGTCTCAGCAGACACTCCAGGATGAGCTGGTCATGTCCAGATGCAGGTCCACCATCCGATCCGGACACGGCCTGGATCCGGCCGACTGAAGTAAACCTCGGGATAAACAGAGAGACTAACATTAGTGTGGATGCCACTCTTTTTATGATGTAACGAGTACATCAGGTGTTATGGGAAGTGTTCGGTTCGGCTGACCTAGTTAATGCAGCCTAACAATCAGTCATTTGATTTGAATAAAGAAAGTTAAAAATGTTCTATGTGTATGCCATAGTAAAGAGATGCGTTTTTAGTCTAGATTTAAACTGACAGAGTGTGTCTGCTTCCCGAACAATGCTAGGAAGACTGACACACTGAGTTGGATACAATTGTAGTATATTTGTAAGGAAAAGAGTTAGAATTATCAAAATATATTTGCATTTTTGCATGATTTTGTAATGCACGTAATTTACATACTATAACTGCACATATTATGATCTGCATATTTTCTATAGCACTTAAAAAAAGTATAAAACACAACCAGTGAGGATGAGGTGTCATGTGATGAGGAAGATGAGGGTCACAGTGACAATCTGGCAGGGAGAGAGATTGAGGGTGAGATTGAAGATGGGGATGAGGATGAAGATGGATAGGATAACTTGATTTGATAATTTGATGATAACTTGATATGATGGTTTGCTAATACTTGTGTTCCACGATGGTACAATGTTGAGAGCAACAGCTGAATTTGAAATGTAACTTTTTATTAAATATTACATTTTAATACAATATAAACTGGATAAATGTGTTTGTTCAGGTGTCTGGTTAAAGAAATGCATGTTTGTCAATAAATATATTTCTTTTTTCTACATGCAAATGTCAAATGTTTCAATTTTTCCGTTGTGGTACAATGTTGCCTTGAGGCAACAAACTTTAAAAAAAATAAAAAAATGAAAATGTTTATTGTTATAGTGTCTAATTTTAAGCAGGAAAAACATCAAATTTTTCTACTCATTGAAATCATATTGTGGACCACGGAGGGTTAAATAAATGAATAGATAATACACATTAAAAAAATATTATAAGAAGTACAAAGAGATATTTGAAATAACCCAACATAAATATTACCTGTCTACACCTCTAGACTCACTGCTCATTTTAACATCCTAAAATCAAAGATATCACTGGCAGGTTTACATCTAGAAATATCCATCTTGTAGTCTTAGATGATGATTCTGAACAACTAAATGATTCTACTATTATGCCAAGGTGATAAATCATCTCTTGCCTGATAATATTGTCTCATACAGTGACACATTATTAGGCCTTTGCTAACTGCGTTTAATGTGCCTCTCTAACTAATTACAGAGACATTTCAAACCAATGGGCATAGCATAAAAAACGACAATGTTGTTGGCCTTAAAAAGCCATGGTAATGCATGTTTTTGAAGGATTGGATATCAGTCTGTTTATGTAGATATTAATCTGTAAAGTTAACGTGTTATCTCAGTGCACGCGCACAATTAATTAATTCGGTGTTTTCTTCACACAGTCTTACCTCTGGCTTTTTCGCGTTTTTCCTACTCTTCTTTTCGTTTTTTTCTTCCTTGCGCACCAGATAATTTATGAGGTTGTTTTGACATGTCGTCACTTCGCCCCTCGCTGAGCCTCACCTCACCCCTGGGTCTCACCTCACTCCGGCCATCCTTCAGGTGTCAATCAATTGTGGGCGGGTGCAGTAATGCCCTTATTTTGGATTTGTATATAATAAAAATTATTAATACTGATTCGAAGTTTAGTTTGCTAAAAATATCAGCAGTTTGGTTATGTTTGTAACTTTAAAAAAATATATATAATTTTTTTATTATCCCTTGGCCTTCTAGGCGCCCCCTAGCGAGATTGCGCCCTTAGCATTTGCCTATACTGCCTATATAACGGGCCGGCTCTGCTGCAGTGGATAATTTGACTGTCTGTGTTTTACTTGCAGGTTTAGATAGTCTGACCTTCTCTGGATCAGCTGATGAAGAATAAAGAGCCACTACAGACACATCACATTCAACAGAATCAACAGACACAAACCCATAGTGATCATCACACACGCTTGTGTTTGTGTAACTTTACAGATGATCCAATCCTTGATCCAGAGTCAAACAAAGAAACCTTTTGTTACTTTTTCAGAACTGACATTTATACTGGTGCCCCATTTTACATAATAACATAACCAGTTGTTTGTGAGAATTTGTGTATCTTCTGTCCACATTACAATAGATTATATCCAACATCATAATATGCTTTACATTGGGTTAAAGTGTGGGTCTTGGGTTATGATTAATTGACTTGATAAAGTTTTTATTTTTATTTTTTTAAAACAGGTTATTTCCTGCAGATAATTTCTCGATGTGTGTAATCTGATCCACCATGGAAGTGCTGCTGTTGTTTGTCTCCAGTGCCAGAAGCTTCTGTATGTAGTTTTGAGGCAAGCTGTTCTGTTGAGCCCCTAAACACACAATCTACAGTCAGAATGAGATCAACATTCAAATGAAAAAGTGACTCTTCATTGATACTTTTTTATGGTAGTTCTGCAACTAGACAGTCACAGATTTTATTGTTTATTTTATAGTCATGCACACAATATATGTGTGATTAAAATACAGCTATGTGCCAGTAAACAGTAATACTATATATCACGATAATGAACATGCGTGGTATTGTTATCGTGGGCACTTCAAAATACAGTGAACAAGTTGCATACAGTGTAGTATAGAACAAACAAAAAAATGCAGCCCTTTCAAGATGCAGTGTGCAGTATTTATGAGGATCTGTTAACAGAATTTGGTATATAATATACATAACTATATTTTCAGTGGTGTATAAAGACCTCACATAATAAACCATTATGTTTTTATTACCTTAGAATGAGCCATTTCTATTTACACACACCATGTCATGTTTCTACAGTAGCCCTAAAAAGGCAATCTGCTCTACAGAGCGCTAGCTACTCTCTGCTGTCTCAGGCGACCACATCTTTGTCCTTTGTGGGCCACCGTAGCTTCTCTACAGAGCGCTAGCTGCTCTCTGCTGTCTCAGACGACCACATCTTTGTCCTGTGAGGGCCACCGTAGCTTCTCTACAGAGCGCTAGCTACTCTATGCTGTCTCATACGAGCACATCTTTGTCCTGTGAGGACCACCGTAGCTTCTCTACAGAGCGCTAGCTACTCTCTGCTGTCTCAGACGACCACATCTTTGTCCTGTGTGGGCCACCGTAGCTTCTCTACAGAGCGCTAGCTACTCTCTGCTGTCTCAGACGCAGGCACATCTTTGTCCTGTGTGGGCCACCGTAGCTTCTCTACAGAGCGCTAGCTACTCTCTGCTGTCTCAGACGACCACATCTTTGTCCTGTGTGGGCCACCGTAGCTTCTCTACAGAGCGCTAGCTACTCTCTGCTGTCTCAGAGGACCACATCTTTGTCCTGTGTGGACCACCGTAGCTTCTCTACAGAGCGCTAGCTACTCTCTGCTGTCTCAGACGAGCATATCTTTGTCCTGTGTTGGCCACCGTAGCTTCTATACAGAGCGCTAGCTACTCTCTGCTGTCTCAGACGAGCACATCTTTGTCCTGTGTGGGCCACCATAGCTTCTCTACAGAGCACTAGCTACTCTCTGCGGTCTCAGACGCAGGCACATCTTTGTCCTGTGTGGGCCACCGTGGCTTCTCTACAGAGCGCTAGCTACTCTCTGCTGTCTCAGAGGACCACATCTTTGTCCTGTGTGGACCACCGTAGCTTCTCTACAGAGCGCTAGCTACTCTCTGCTGTCTCAGACGAGCATATCTTTGTCCTGTGTTGGCCACCGTAGCTTCTCTACAGAGCGCTAGCTACTCTCTGCTGTCTCAGAGGACCACATCTTTGTCCTGTGTGGGCCACCGTAGCTTCTCTACAGAGCGCTAGCTACTCTATGCTGTCTCAGAGGACCACATCTTTGTCCTGTGTGGGCCACCGTAGCTTCTCTACAGAGCGCTAGCTACTCTCTGTCTCAGACGAGCACATCTTTGTCCTGTGTCAGCCACCGTAGCTTCTCTACAGAGCGCTAGCTACTCTCTGCTGTCTCAGACGAGCACATCTTTGTCCTGTGTGGGCCACCGTAGCTTCTCTACAGAGCGCTAGCTACTCTATGCTGTCTCAGACCAGCACATCTTTGTCCTGTGAGGGCCAACGTAGCTTCTCTACAGAGCGCTAGCTACTCTCTGCTGTCTCAGAGGACCACATCTTTGTCCTGTGTGGACCACCGTAGCTTCTCTACAGGCGCTAGCTACTCTCTGCTGTCTCAGGCAGGCATATCTTTGTCCTGTGTTGGCCACAGAGCGCTAGCTACTCTCTGCTGTCTCAGACGAGCACATCTTTGTCCTGTGTGGGCCACCATAGCTTCTCTACAGAGCACTAGCTACTCTCTGCGGTCTCAGACGAGCACATCTTTGTCCTGTGTGGGCCACCGTAGCTTCTCTACAGAGCGCTAGCTACTCTCTGCTGTCTCAGAGGACCACATCTTTGTCCTGTGTGGACCACCGTAGCTTCTCTACAGAGCGCTAGCTACTCTCTGCTGTCTCAGACGAGCATATCTTTGTCCTGTGTTGGCCACCGTAGCTTCTCTACAGAGCGCTAGCTACTCTCTGCTGTCTCAGAGGACCACATCTTTGTCCTGTGTGGGCCACCGTAGCTTCTCTACAGAGCGCTAGCTACTCTATGCTGTCTCAGAGGACCACATCTTTGTCCTGTGTGGGCCACCGTAGCTTCTCTACAGAGCGCTAGCTACTCTCTGCGGTCTCAGGCAGCACATCTTTGTCCTGTGTCAGCCACCGTAGCTTCTCTACAGAGCGCTAGCTACTCTCTGCTGTCTCAGACGAGCACATCTTTGTCCTGTGTGGGCCACCGTAGCTTCTCTACAGAGCGCTAGCTACTCTATGCTGTCTCAGACGAGCACATCTTTGTCCTGTGAGGGCCACCGTAGCTTCTCTACAGAGCGCTAGCTACTCTCTGCTGTCTCAGAGGACCACATCTTTGTCCTGTGTCAGCCACCGTAGCTTCTCTACAGAGCGCTAGCTACTCTATGCTGTCTCAGAGGACCACATCTTTGTCCTGTGTGGGCCACCGTAGCTTCTCTACAGAGCGCTAGCTACTCTATGCTGTCTCAGGCAGGCACATCTTTGTCCTGTGAGGGCCACCGTAGCTTCTCTACAGAGCGCTAGCTACTCTCTGCTGTCTCAGACGAGCACATCTTTGTCCTGTGTGGGCCACCGTAGCTTCTCTACAGAGCGCTAGCTACTCTCTGCTGTCTCAGAGGACCACATCTTTGTCCTGTGAGGGCCACCGTAGCTTCTCTACAGAGCGCTAGCTACTCTCTGCTGTCTCAGATGAGCACATCTTTGTCCTGTGTGGGCCACCGTAGCTTCTCTAGCGCTAGCTACTCTCTGCTGTCTCAGACGAGCACATCTTTGTCCTGTGAGGGCCACCGTAGCTTCTCTACAGAGCACTAGCTACTCTCTGCGGTCTCAGACGAGGCACATCTTTGTCCTGTGTGGGCCACCGTAGCTTTTTACAGAGCGCTAGCTACTCTCTGCTGTCTCAGACGACCACATCTTTGTCCTTTGTGGGCCACCGTAGCTTCTCTACAGAGCACTAGCTACTCTCTGCTGTCTCAGACGAGCACATCTTTGTCCTGTGTCAGCCACCGTAGCTTCTCTACAGAGCGCTAGCTACTCTCTGCTGTCTCAGACGAGCACATCTTTGTCCTGTGTGGGCCACCGTAGCTTCTCTACAGAGCGCTAGCTACTCTCTGCTGTCTCAGACCAGCACATCTTTGTCCTGTGTGGGCCACCGTAGCTTCTCTACAGAGCACTAGCTACTCTCTGCTCTCTCAGATGAGCACATCTTTGTCCTGTGCGGGCCACCGTAGCTTCTCTACAGAGCGCTAGCTACTCTCTGCTCTCTCAGACGAGCACATCTTTGTCCTGTGAGGGCCACCGTAGCTTCTCTACAGAGCGCTAGCTACTCTCTGCTGTCTCAGACGAGCACATCTTTGTCCTGTGAGGGCCACCGTAGCTTCTCTACAGAGCACTAGCTACTCTCTGCCGTCTCAGAGGACCACATCTTTGTCCTGTGTGGACCACCGTAGCTTCTCTACAGAGCGCTAGCTACTCTATGCTGTCTCAGACGAGCACATCTTTGTCCTGTGTGGGCCACCGTAGCTTCTCTACAGAGCGCTAGCTACTCTCTGCTGTCTCAGACGAGCACATCTTTGTCCTGTGTGGGCCACCGTAGCTTCTCTACAGAGCGCTAGCTACTCTCTGCTGTCTCAGACGAGCACATCTTTGTCCTGTGAGGGCCACCGTAGCTTCTCTACAGAGCCCTAGCTACTCTCTGCTGTCTCAGACAAGCACATCTTTGTCCTGTGAGGGCCACCGTAGCTTCTCTACAGAGCGCTAGCTACTCTCTGCTGTCTCAGACGATGACATCTTTGTCCTGTGCGGGCCACTGTAGCTTCTCTACAGAGCGCTAGCTACTCTCTGCTGTCTCAGACGACCACATCTTTGTTCTATGTCAGACACCGTAGCTTCTCTAAAGCTGTGTCCCAAAGTGAAGGGTGCGCACTTCGAAGGCCAGCCCTTCGAAGTGCAGGAATGGGCCTTCGAAATGCACGAAGGGCGAACTGAGGGACAGGGTTGTCCCAAGGTTTTGGCTTGCTCAGTTGGGGACACTACATTTTTCACATACATTTCCAAATAAATCTAATTATTAAACTAAATTAACCATATAAACTAAATTACTGATCTAAAGCCCACATTGTCACTGTATGATAATCGAAATATATTCTGATGCATTATTTTTCTGTTTAACACTGTGAAGCTGCTTTGAAACTATCTGCATTGTTAAAAGCGCTATATAAATAAAGTTGACTTGACTTGACTTGGCAGGGTTATCAGGTCTGCACAACAAAACCTCTCCAATTGCTAATCAAAAGTAGGGGTATCACGGCCAAAACGCGCCAAAACGCGTTTCCCGATCCCGGTCCAGCAGCACCAGCGTCTCCCAATCAGCTCAATAAAAGTGTACTTACAAATGTTTTCTTCTTTTTTAGCTGTTAATTTAAATTTCTGTTGTTTCTGATGTTAAACTTAAATTATATTGTATAATAAAAAGTTGTAAAAGTACTTTAAGTAACGTACCAATTTATTTTCATTTACACATTTTAATTTGCATGACAAAATAAATGCATAGAAGAATTTGTTTAATGTACAAATTATAACTTGCATTACAAAAATACACAATTTACAGAACAATCTCTTCTCTTTTATTTAGTCTACACAGTTACATAACAAAAATAAACAAATTATAGTATTCCTTTTCAATTTACAAATAACTTAGGCCTACATTACAAAAATAAACATAGTCTACAGAACATTTTTAACTAAGGTCTATAGCCTACATTACAAAAAAATTAACAACGGAGCAGTTGGCCTGCTTTGATACATTTACAAATAACTTGCATTACAAATAAATAAATAGGCCTACGTTTAAAAAAAGAATATATAGAAAAATTGTTCTGTGTATCCCAGCCACGAGTTTAGAGAGAATAACATTCAGCCTTTGTGGTCTGGTTTTGGAGGAGACTTTCGGTAATGGACCGTCGTCAGTGAGCAACATTATTCATTCATTCATATAAAAGACTTCATTTTGCAGTACAGCTAGTAAGTCAACAGTTTTCGTTTATTTATTTTGACTTAGTTTTGAGTGACAGATGTCGTATTTGATTTAGCTTATTTTTACGGTGTTGTGGGTATTGATGAAAATAATTTTTCAGTATTGATGATTATTCAGCCAACATTTTACATTTGTTATCCCCAGTCTCTCTATTTCTGTCTCTGACGGCTCGTTCGTTCAGTTCACACTCCAGATAGCAGCAAGCTTTAGATCGCCGCATCTCAAGGTGGGCTAGAGTCCTTTGCGGATGACGATTAGGCGGTGCTCCACCTTCGGGTGTGCCTGATCCGATCTAGAGTTGTCAGCCATATTATCTCGGGCAGCCCTGAGCCTCGGGCTGGTATGGAACTCCGCCCTGTCACGAGTGCTCGTGGTTGCGCAAGTGGTTTTTGGGGATGGCACCTGACAGCGTGGTGTGGCTATCCTAAGCACCCTCCCGAAGCCTGTGGGCTCGTCTAATTCGGTGGCGTGGTCCTGCAGACCTACGGGGCAGGCCGCCGCCCCTTTGCACATGCACAAGGGTGGAGCCGACACAGGGCTCTTCAATGAGCTGCGTGCAGCCACTGATCCCGCCCTCTGGGCGGTGAAGGTGGCCACACACTGCCTGGGTCGGGCAATGTCCACAGCTGTGGTCCGGGAGAAACACCTGGCCTTACCTGGTGATGTGGGGGAAGTTAAGTGAGGCTGCCTCCTCAGGCTGGCCTCTTCGGCGGCACGGCTGAGAACTGCGCCCAACGGTTCTCGGTCGCCCGATTGCAGACTGAGGCTGCAACACATACTGCCCCGGCGGCCAGCTGCTGCACCAGGTGCCGGCTCAGTCCGCTCGCTGCCGAGGGCGCCCTCCCACCCGGCCCCAGCAGCAGCCTTCACCTGGGCCGTGTCGTGGAGGAGGTTGCAGGATGACACCCAGGCCTCTCCACAGCCTGACTAAACGCCAGGCTGGAGGTGGACAACTCAGAGATGGGTTCTGTGGTTCGAGTGACCCCCGCGGGTCAGTTCCTGGGAGTCTGGCTACAGCTTCCGGGACTGTCCGCCGGGCTGTGAAAACCATCAGGCTCGGCTACACGATTCAGTTCGCGCAGGCTCCTCCCCACTTCCGAAGGGTGCGATCGAGTCTGTCCCTCCAGCTGAAATGAAGTCCGGCTTGCTCAGCCCTTACTTCATTGTACCCTAGAAAACCGGTGGGTTACGGCCAATCATGGATCTGCCCGTCCTGAACCGATCCCTTCACAGGCTTCCGTTCAGGATGTCCAGTAGATTGGTTGCAGCGATCGACCTGAAGGACACCTACTTCCTTGTCTCCTACCTTGACACAGACCGTTCCTACAGGTCTGCTTCGAGGGGTGGACATTTCAGTACGCGGTCCTCCCATTCGGGCTAGCTCTGTCCCCTCGTGACTTCACGAAGTCTGTCGAGGCAGCCCTTGCGCCACTCAGGTTCGCATCCTGAACTGACTCTGCGACTGGCTTATACTGAGTCACTCTCGAGAACAGGGTGCGAACACAGATTTCCAGTGCTCCAGCGCTTAGCCCGTCTAGGCCTTCAGGTCAACTGGGAAAGAGCAACTCTGCTCCGTGCAGAGGATCTCTTTTCTCAGTATGGTTTTTGACTCGGTTGCCATGTGCGTGCAGCTTACCAGCGGCGCCACGCAGTCAATGCTGACTTGCCTCCGTTTAATTCGAGAGCAAGAGTGCGGTTCCACTGAAGTTGTTTCAGAGGCTCCTGGGGCATATGGCATATGGTAACGCCGCTCGGATTGCTCATATGAGACCGCTTCAGCACTGGCTTAGCGATCGAGTCCCGAGATGGGCATGGCATTCGGGCACGCTCCGGGTCCCAGTGACTCGGGCCTCCCTCCCCGTGGTCGAACCTCAATTCTACGGGCCGGTGGCCCTTAGAACGAGTTTCCAGGTATATTGTTGTATCAACAGATACCTCCACCACGAGCTGGGGCGCCATGTGCAATGGACGTGCAGTTGCAGGCTCCTAGACAGGACCCCTGCGCCTCCTGCATGTCAATTGCCTCGAGTGGCTGGCAGTACGGTTCGCCCTGCACCGCTTCCAAGCGTTGCTGAAGGGTCAACAGGTACTAGTCCGGTCAGACTACATGGTCAGTAGCATACATCAACCACCAGGCTGGTCTATGCTCCCACCGTATGTCTCAACTCGCCCGCCATCTTGTTCTATGGAGTCAGAAGTATCTGAGGTCCTTCGTGCTGTCTATATCCTGGGAGAACTGGATCGTGCAGCCTACGAGATCTCACAGTTCAGCCACTCCCTGGAGAATGGAGACTCCATCCCCAGTCGGTCCAGCTGATTTGGGAACAGTTCGGCGACGTGAAGGAGATCTGTTGCCTCCCAAGACTCTTCCCGCTGCAGCCTGTTTTTTTTTCCCCTGACCGAGGGCAAGCTCGGCACGGATGCACTGGTGCACAGCTGGCCGCAGGGCCTATGCAAATATGCATCCCCCCAGTGAGCCTTCTCGCACAGCTATTGTGCTGGATCAGGGAGGACAAGGAGCAGGTCCTTCTTGTTGCCCCGTATTGGCACGGCCGGACCTGGTTCCCCAAACTCTTACTCCTTACAGCCCCTCCCTGACCTATTCCTCTGAGGGACCTCCTCAGAGATGGGGCACCCTATGGCACCCGCTTCCCAGTCTTGGAGCCGCCACGTGTGGCTTCTGGATGGGACACGGCAGGTTTGAGTACCCTACCATCACTTCCGCTTGGGCAGAGTCTACACAACACACCTATGCGTTGAAGTGGAACCTCTTCGTCACCTGGTGTTCTTCTCGCCAAGAAGACCCCTGGAAATGCCCGATTGGGTCCGTGCTCTCGTTTCGCCAAGTAGGGTTGGAACAAAGGCTGTCTCCTTCCACCCTTAAAGTATATGTGGCCACAATATCTACCCATCACGACCTCTTGGGGAACAAAAAGGTAAGTCAGCACGACCTGGTCATCAGGTTCCTGAGGGGAGCAAGGAGACTAAATCCTCCTCGCTCTCCCTTTGTACCCTCTCGGACACCATTGTTTTGGCTTACCAGCAGCAGGCCGTCCATGCCCCCTTTGGGTCTTGGACTCCACTCCTCAGGTGAGCTTCCCGGAAGCCCTGAGCTCCTGCAGCACTGTCGACGCCGACACCAGTAAGTCTGCACTCTCGAGCCCAGACCCTCGTGTCCGGCCAGGTGCCCCATGTGCATGGTTCCCCTCTGGCGACCCCCACACGTGTATTTCCACCGTAAGCCTCCTTGAGCAGGTGTCTTCCCTTGGCAGGCCCTGGCAAGCCTTGCCACCCCTGGGATTAAAAATCCGCCTTCGGCTGGTCCCCCAGATTTCTCCTTATGCAGCCCGCGGGGTCATATGTGTATTCTTAAGTCCTCCCTACGGGTAGCCGTCTTTGCATATCTCCACCTGTAATATGCTCCGAGTGTACCTTGGTATTCCTGTGATAACTGGGAGTCCTTCATCCGTACTAGCAGGGCGCTCGCACTTACGCAGGGCACTGGAAGACAGCCGAGTGGCGTGATTATATTGAGAGCTCATTCGTCAGTCACTGATGTTACTCGGAGTGACTGAATGAAAGGGAACGTCTCGGTTACATATGTAACCCTCGTTCCCTGAGGAGGGAACAGAGACGTAACGTCCCTCTGCCACATCCGCTGAAACGGCCGGGAGTTCAGTCTTGGCTCCTCAGCAGGTAACATAATGCGATATTGCCAGCGTACTGCCCTTTATATCCACACCGTGGGGCGGAGTTACGCATGCAAATTCCACATGCCCATGGCATTGGCACGGCCATTGGGCGTTTTCTAAGATCTCGAAGATGATTGGCTTCTAAGCGAAACCCCCATTCGTCATTCACTGACGTTACCAATGTTCCCTCTCTAAGCTGCGCGCAGACGACAGACGAAATTAGGGGGAGAAATCCATTTGATTGTAGTAGAAGAAGAGTGGCTTGATTAAGTGGTATAAATAACGGATGATGGGCACAGACAGAACGGTAACAAAACATTTGCAGTTACACACCAACATAGCCCACCAGTGCACACTCAAACACCTCAGTAAAACACGTCAGTGTACATAGATCTGTGTGTGGTTTGGGTTTCAGAGATATTAAGATAACTATAAAAGAGTTCACATGTTCCCTTGAACATACTTAGATATTAGATCTATTTAATTACTTTTGTTTAACAAATTGAAGCATTTAAACTGATATAATATCAGTTTAAATACTTCAATTAGTTTTTATATTATATTATAGTCTGTTATAATTATAGTATAGTGTAAGCCTAATAAAGAATGGATGTCACAAGGGGATAGTTTAGGCATCCTTGCCATTAAAAGTTTTTTAAAATAATAATAATAATAATAATATAGAACATTTTGTAAATTCATAAGCAATAAACAAACATTTGTTTGATGGTTTAATGCTGCCTGTCGCCAATAAAAACAATCTCAGTATAACGGCTTGATGTTTTTCATATTATGTTATATTATATTATATGTATTATTATTATTATTATTATAAATAATTAATTTAACTGATTTAGGAGAGATTTTTAATAGTTGTTCGTGGTAAAGAAGTTTTTCGTGGTTTTTGTAAAAAAAAAAATCAGTCAAATTAAAATTACGTCTCCGTTCCCTCCTCAGGTAACGAGGGTTACCCACTATCAGTCACAATATCTACTCTGGACCAGTCTCATTTAAAGCATGCTCAGTGCACCTAAATGATGTGTGTATTCTACTGCTTTTGGACACTGGTGCCAGTGTCTCTCTCCTGAACATGCACACGTACAGCATTTTTTCAGAGCGCTGCTACTATCTGCACCCTCTGCTTCAATCTGTGGCTATGGTGACTCAAGGATTGACCTAGTGGGTTCCCTGCAAGCGACTGTTGGGTATGGCAACTCCGTCTGGATAACGGTTCAGAGTTGTTAGGCTCTAGGCGAGTGTAACCCCTCACCCAGGTCCTCACCCTGCTCTATGCGGGCCTCAAACCCTGGTCTCCAGCGTGAGAGTCAACCGCTCTAACAAGGAGGCTAAAGACTGCAGCCTCTAGCGTCAGTCACTAGAGTGCCTGAGCTCAGGGGAGTGAGGTTTACTCGCATAGCTCTTACTAGCTGGCTTCAGTTACACGAGCCTCCTTGGAAGTTGTCCTGAGTGTGGAATGTAGTTAGAGCTCCTCTTTAGAGAGTCGCAATGTTGAGGCCTGTGTTCCTAGAGCTCAGTCAGGGGCTGTTGCTAGACTTAAACCTAGGCATACTCATGCTTCCTCCTCAGGGAGGAAGGGTGCAAACCGGGGCTTTCTCTGATAGGGTATCCAGCTCAGGCCGTAATGAATTATGGTGCATTCAAGTCCTCCTGGGCTGTACGTATTTATGATCTTTTAAGTTGTATTTATGACGTAGGTGCATTCAAGTCACTTTCGTTGGAGGGTGACGGCAAGATAATGAATTTAATGAATTACACGAAAATACAGCAAGGTTTACTTTATAGTGTGACGGCCGGCCAGTGGGTGTGGCTTCCCTCTATAAAGCTTTGGCTTTCTTGATGTGGTGTTGTTGCTTGCTCTTGGTTGCTTTATTCTTGATTTCGGCCCTGGTGTGTTTTATTTTAATTCTGTTATTAATTTAAACTTGGTTCTGTCTGATGTTCTGATTTATCAGGTGTTTAACAGAAATGGTGTTTGATTGTGTTGATTTCTCCTTCTATACATTTCCTATATAATCCTATTTAAGTTAATAAACCTTTTTTGTTGCAACCATACCAACCTGACTCCATTTCATTTGTCATGGCTTTGAGCTGGTCGTGACAAGAAAAAATGAAGAACAAAGAATGCACATCAGGTGTGTTTTACATTTTTATGTTTTTAATTACTTTATGAAGCTACTGTAAACTGTATCGTTATAACGATATAACGATATAAATAACACTATGTTGTAATATTTTGTGCAGAGAGTTTATTTTGTTGTAAATTGCCTGACAATGTCACTGCTAAATACCTGTAAGTATTGTAATTTATATTTTAGATACCAAAGGCTATGTATGTTGGGGTTGTTGTTGATCAGTGGCAGCAATTTCATGTTTTCATTTCAGTAAAATCTTCATGTAAAGCTCTTACTACAACAATTCAATATACAACTGTTCCATATGTGCAGAATATGCGGTAAAGGGGTACCATCAACACCTCAGCCCCAGAAAGAGATCTTAACTGAGGTTCTGCATATGAGACCCATTTGAGCAGTGGCTGCCCTGAGCTATTCTGTGACTGTCTTCTTCTGTTTTTCTACTGTACATTCCCTAATGTAATGGCTCATTCATTCAGTATGTTGCCAAGGATACACACATTCAGCACTCAACCAAAAATGTAGAATGGCTTGCAGTAAAAGGAAAGTGAATTATAGAAACAACAGATTTGATATTGTGTGCAGGTAGAACTGAAACATGACACTAATGCAGTTTCTGTAATACCATCAGCTGTTAGTATATTAACAGTCATTGTGCTATGATGTTGGATAGAAAACTAGTGCTAGTGTTTTGACAGAATGACTCGAATTTGAATCAGGTTTGCTGTGTTTTGATTGAGTTAGAATAAGTAGAAAAGTGTTTTTTTTTTTTTTTTTGCATTGAAATGTAGACTTTTTATTTAATTTACAAAATATGGTTTTAGGCAGAAAATGTACTATTTGGCTAATTGTGTGATGCAGGTGTGTTGCTGTGTTAAGAGTTTAGAAAGAAGTTTTAGTATTGGTAAAATCTTGTTAGCGATTGTAAAAAATGTGTTTTGTTGTAGAGCATCGCCCCCATGTGGCATCCGCTGAATACTGCTGCTCTGATCTTCTCTGATGCTGATGTCGGGATGTTTTCCCTTTAGATCATGTTTTTTCCCGGGGCTCAATATGTCTGGATGACATGTTTCAGGGGACACTATCACTCGACTGCCCTGTCCCTAAAAGCTGCTGTACACAACCTAAGTTAAAGCATGCGTGTACTTTACACACACACACACACACACACACACACACACACACACACACACACACACACACAATCTCACACATAATCTCACACACACACACACACACACAGACACACACACACACACACACACACACACACACACAATCTCACACACACACACACACACACACACACACACACACACACACACACACACACACACACACACACACACACACACACACACACACACACACACACACACACACACACACACACACACACACTCACACACACACACACACACACAATCTACACACACACACACACACACACACACACACACACATACACACACACACACACACACACACACACACACACACACACACACAATCTCACACACACACACACACACACACACACACACACAATCTCACACACACACACACACACACAATCTCACACACACACACACACACACACACACACACACACACACACACACACACACACACACAGACCTATAGCGTTATACAGCTGAGGGGTAAATGATTGCATGTAATCTGATTCCAGGTCGCAGATGCTCAAAGGTCAGAATATCTCGAAAACAGGTCGTTCAAAAGAAGAAGACAGGATTATGAAATCAGATTTATCTTGGTTTCGATCTGAATAAAAACCATCAGTATGTTTTGTTCAAAACTTTTTTATTGGGATATTTATGTTCCAAACAAATCCTCTTTGTATTTTCATGTCAAATTGGCAGAAGATTATGGCCAACAGTAATCTGTGTGTCCCATTTAGAGCACTGGTGTATCCGGATCAGGGTGATCCAATCCAGTTTTGCTTTGCACAAAAACAAAAGACGGATTACTTTTGCCTGGATAGCAAAACATGTCATTTCCAAATCCAGATAATTGTGATCGATCCTTATTGATCAGTGTGCCGGTGTTAAAGGTAAATGAGACCAATTAAAGCAAACTTCACGGAAACCTTGCTAAACTTTATAACTTTTTGACCAACTGGGCCCCAGATATGTTGAATCTAAAGGTATCCCAGTCCACCTTAAACATTTGATCAAAACATAATGTGATCCAGATCAAAACCAAAAGGCTGCTTTATGAACCATCGAAGATCGTAACGCTTCAAATGTAACAGTAACGCATAATCAAAAGTAACGCATCACATGTAACTGTAACGCGTAATCAAAAGTAATGCATCACATGTAACTGTAACGCGTAATCAAAAGTAACGCATCAAATGTAACTGTAACGCGTAATCAAAAGTAACGCATCAAATGTAACTGTAACGCATATTTATCGACGGTTTTACCCCACGTGCCCTTCACGGAGGAACTTTTATTGCAGATGTCATTTGACTCAGGCGCGTGCTCGTGTCCTGCGCGTGCTCTCTGCTGATCGTGTGTGTGTGTGGATCGCGCTGTGGATTGTGGGTGTCGGAGTCTGGGCCGTTGTTTGAGCTCGTGGACTGGACTGGACTGGACTGGACCGCATCTCCTGTAAGACCCCGGCTGTCATCAGTGCATGTGCTGCTTTAACACACTTTCAGGTGACTGTCGCGCGCGGCTCGCGCACTGACGCACGCAGTTCCGCGCCGCGCGCCTCTCCAGGAAGTCCAGCTGTCAGACATGGCTCTCTGCAGTCATTATGATGCAAACACAGCCTCAGGGATTGAGCTTATGCTCTGCTCATATACAGCACGCTCAGTTACAGTGTCGCCAGTGTTTAATTCTGCTTATTAAAGATTCATAATGTTACAGTGGTGCATTGGGTCTAAAGCCCTATGTGCAAAAACACCAGATGTGTTTAGATTTACAATACGGAATAAAAATTATGTACTTGTTTACTCGTGTGTGTGTGTGTGTGTGTGTATGTTTGTGTGTGTGAGTGAGAGAGAGAGAAAAAGTCTTAAAGAAAAAGAATAACGCGTATAAGGAGTCTTAAAGGGACAGTTCACCAAAAATGTATTACTTTTCCTCATGTTGTTTCAAACCTGTGTGTGTGTGTGTGTGTGTGTGTGTGTGTGTGTGTGTGTGTGTGTGTGTGTGTGTGTGTGTGTGTGTGTGTGTGTGTGTGTGTGTGTGTGTGGACAAATCTCCCTACAAAGATGGCAATATCCAAATTTTTGTCCTTGTGGGGACATTTTTTGGTCCCCATGAGGAAAACATCTTATAAATCACACTAAGTGATGTTTTTGAAAATGTAAAAATGCAGCATGTCTCCTGTGATGGGTAGTGTGTGTGTGTGTGTGTGTGTGTGTGTGTGTGTGTGTGTGTGTGTGTGTGTGTGTGTGTGTGTGTGTGTGTGTGTAGGTTTAGGGCAGGGGCAGTGTAGGGGATAGAAAATACGGTTTGTACAGTATAAAATGCATTACGCCTATGGAATGTCCCCATAAAACATGGAAACACAACATGTGTGTGTGTGTGTGTGTGTGTGTGTGTGTGTGTGTGTGTGTGTGTGCAGGAGTGTCATCCTCATCATCATCATCATGTCCAGCCGGGCCGTTAAGAAGAAGATCAGCCGGTCGTCGCGCTCCGCCCGGGCCGGAGTCATCTTCCCCGTGGGCAGGATGATGCGCTACATCAGGAAAGGGCTTCCCAAATACAGGATCGGAGTCGGAGCGCCGGTTTACATGGCCGCAGTGCTGGAGTACCTGACCGGTAGGGCATCATGTCCTTCCTTCTGTCAGTGCTCTTCATTTGAAGTCCTAAAGTGTTCTCGGCCGGTTTAGGGGATGCATTTTATTAGTGATATCATCATAAGAAACAACTGTATGCTGCACTATCCCAGCTAGCAAAGGCAACGTTCTTCCAGTAACATCACCAGAACGTTTGTTTCCAGTTATCTGGTCTTTAAAGGGGGATTCTGCCTTATTCCCACTGTTCAAGAGCTGATCCTCATGATAAACATGGACAACATTGCAAAACACGATTTGGACGTGTGACGGAGTGTTTCTGTGCACTCCTTCAGGATTCACACCAGTCTCAAAGTTTTTTTTTCGAGTATGGCCCTGTATGACATCATAAAGGGCAGAACTCCTTATATGGGCACTCCACCCGGATGAGCGCTCACACACACACACACACACACACACACACACATCATGGCATTATCCCTGGATAACTCTCCATTCACTGTACAGTGGTGATGTTCACATTATGAAAAATTCAACTTTTGTCCCCATGATAGCACACTTGTTTGAGTAACATTGAGACAGACAGTCTATATATTAAGACCTTCTGTCCCGCACGGATCTAATATAATGATCCACATCAGGTGTTTTTCCCCAAACGTGAACCAAACGCTCACATGAGACATAACAGATGATGTGTGTGTGAATACTCGACATGACAGATATTGTGAAGCACTGTAATTCTGAGTGTGTGTGTGTGTGTGTGTGGGCATGTTTTTGTGAAATATCAGGACACAAATGTGTATAATGACATGGGTATGACACAGGTATTACAAAAAGAGGGTGAAATATGAGGACGTTCCCCATGTCCTCACTTTTCAAAATGCTTATAAATCACACAGGATGAGGTTTTTATCACAGAAAGTAAACTGTGCAGTCTCCTGTGATGGGTAGTGTGTGTGTGTGTGTGTGTGTGTGTGTGTGTGTGTGTGTGTGTGTGTGTGTGTGTGTGTGTGTGTGTGTGTGTGTGTGTGTGTGTGTGTGTGTGTGTGTATCGGGATCGTCTCTGTGCGCACGCTTCTCATGCTAAACATAGACAACAATTAAAAACACGAGTTGGACGCGTGAGGGAGTATTTCTGTGCCAAATACACTCCTTCAGGATTCGCACCAGTTTCAGAACTTTTTTTCAAGTATGGCCCTGTATTAGGGCTGCATGATATGAGGAAAAGCTGCGATGTGTGATAACATTGTTTAATATTGTGATGACGATATGACTTGCGATAAATATTCAAATGTGAATGTTAGCTATACTGTTCCTATGTCTTAGTGTTTTTACAGGTTCTTTGCGAACACTGAACATAAACATTGAATAGCCTATTCCCAATGAATTAAGAAATCAAATAGATAAATAATGTTTTTACTGAACAAATTGCACATAAATGAGGTAACATAACTATAAGAAATTAACATTCAATTTCAAATGCCAGCTGGCCGAAGCATCACTTAGTCCACACGCAATGCTTTCTGCGGTGTGTTGTCCGGGGAAGTAGGCTTTCTGTAGACATCGCGTTCCCAGTTCAAAGTCCTGTTCCAGAAAGTGCACAGTGAGGCTGATGTAGGGCTCTGTGGTTCGACTGGACCAAAGATAACACGGTCTCCCTGTACGCCGTATACATTTTTGGAATGGCGACTTGCGAAAATTATGTCTGTGATGGAATCTGGTATCTTCGGTCCAGTTTGGTTATCAGGCTCACAAAACCGTCTTTAGTCACTATGTTTATAGGCATCATGTCCTTCGCCAATTAAAGAGTTATAGCCGCTGTGATTTCTCTGTGTCATTATCCCAAAAAGAACAGCACTTTTTTGGAATTATTTTGGATTTAGGAGTGTTTGTAACGCGTCATCTCTCCTAAATCCAAAATAATTCCAAAAAAGTGCTGTTCTGTTTCACCACAAGATCTTCGTCAGCCACCACATTTTCCTCACTCTTCTCTCCTTCCTCCGCCATCATATTTGCTAACGGCACAGTGTCGCAACTAAATTGACACCTAACAAATCAATCTGAGCGTAGCTGACACTTCCAGCGGCTTCACCTGATTGGCCCAATAGCATGAACACGGCAACCATCGCTTGGCCCATGCAATAATCAGTTTTCCCTTATTCTTCGTGTCAGTCTGTCTGTGGCGATGTGTTCATCGCGCGAGTTCATATCGCTATGACGATGAAAATTTGATGTATTGTTCAGCCCTACCCTCTATGACATCATAAAGAGTGGAATTCCTTATATGGGCACTTCTCTCGGATCTCTCTCACACACACACACAGACACACACATCATGGCATTATCCCTGGATAACTCTCAATTCACTATACGTTTACATCAGTGGGGTAGTGTCTGGGCATGCATGGTATGCACGTGCATATGGGCCCGGGTCAATAGGGGGCCCGGCCATGGGGAACTTTTCATTAAAATGAGGGAATTCATTTTTAATTTGTGGCCACAATACATATATATTTGTATGCATGTCATGTGTACTAATCTCTTGTTTCTCCGTAATGACAAATTTCTCTGTCATTTCTTGTGTTCGTGTTTATTATTTTTTGCTCCTGGCTTCAATTTCACAAAAACTCCCATATAGTATGATTACCCTACTGTAATTAAGACATATATTCAAGAAATGTGTTAAAAACAGACTATAGTTCCATTCAATCCATTCCCGACGTTCTTGGATTACTTCTTATTTATTAAATATAGGAACAGGCATTAGGTATTAGTTCATGAAATTTTTATCAAAATTAAAATACAATTTATACAAATGGAAATTCACTTTAAGTAATGACTTTCTGCAAAAAAATACTCAATAAAGTGTTAAGACATACACATATTAGCTTATCTTGCTCATGCTGCTCACTATTCATAATCAACGTGTGAAATAAAAAAAAAAAAAAAAAAATATATATATATAATAATTAAAGCCTAACATAGGCTAATATTTAAACATGGCCTAACTATGAAACTATGTAGGGCATGCCACGTGTTCTTTAACCCATGGCCGAGGTAGCGCCGGCGCTTCTTATGGACATTTTCCTTTATGACAGCGGATATAACTCAAAATACTCCGTCTTTTTTAGCCATATAGATAAGTTCAACACATAACTATGAACTATAAACTGTCTACTTTTATTTGTAAACACTCACAACCAACAAAGGCCGTGGAATATTTTGCACTCCACTCCAAACGTCTTCATTTCAAAAAAATATTTTGTTTATTAAATGCAACGTTTTTAATTTCAAAAGCATTTCTAAATTCAGTTCATATTTCTAAAAACCAAATTCCAAGCCAAAATAACGAAACGGTAAAAAGCAAAAAAAAAACCTTTGAGTTACCACCATGCAAATGCAAACATTTCGCTCTTTTAATTTCAATCATTGCTTGAAAAACACGTCTATGTCTCCTACCATTAAAAATAATGGCTAGGCTGTGGCTGGATAATCCCAACATACATATGGCATAATTTTTGGAATGACTTATAATGAGAGGAAAAAAATATGTTTTAGTCCCACATCGGTTAATCGGAAATGCTGTTTTTTGGCTATTTTCGACATTTAGAAAATATTCAAAAGTTTTTCACAAATCAGTAATGGAAACGCGGCTGGTGGCTGAGCTTGTTTTTGACTTTTTTGTTGTTGTTCTTGTTGTGAAAAATGGCTGGGTAGAGAGTGTGTTTTTATGGTAGTATTGTTTGGTATGGTATTTTCTTGATACATGACTACAGTGAACTTTGCCTCGATGTACTTGGGGGGCGGGGTTATGGGGGCCCATACAATTTATTTTGCATATGGGGCCGAGACGGACTTGCTACGCCACTGGTTCACATTATGAAAAATGCTACTTTTTTCCCATGGTACCACACTAGACAGACAGATATTTTAAAGTACGGTAATGCCTAGTTCACACTGCCCAATTTTTGAACCGAACTTGACTCGCCGACAGGTTTTGCAAAATCATAGCCAAATCATAGACAATTACGCAGTGTGAATGATCAAGGACGCGATCAGAGAGAATCCCAGACGAGTCGCGACGCCCGTGAGATATTTGGCATGCTAAATATCTTGCAATTTAGACTCCTGCTGTGTGAAATGAGCTCTGACTGAAAATTACATCAGCGATGACCAATAGCCAATGAGAGAGCAGGATACTCAGCATAAATCTCTGTCGGATCTGTCCGTCAGGGCGAGTGAGGTCGTTTTCATGGACATATGAAATGCACTCCTCCCAGAAAATGTACAAATAAAGACACTTTTAGATCTTTAATTTCTGTTTGGAGCATTGCGATCACTAGACAAGGCTTAATGAACTAATTTTTGTGAAAGCCTCAAAATCAACATTTTTCACTTGTTTTGCTCTCAGTTCATGGAGTGTTTTCCTAAGCGTTTTAGCTGGAAGTTTGCCTAATGTTTCAGAGAACATAACGATAGAGGAAAGATACAATGGATTGATTCCTTTTAAAGTTTGTTTCACAAGTTTGTTTACCCATATACTCTTTAGCTGATAAGGTTTAAACATATTTGGCTTGCTGTCCGCGGTGGAGGAGCTCGAGGAAGCCGCTTCTACTCGAGCTTAGAGCTTTACCCCAGGGACTACTAGTGCTAGGAAGAAGAGAAAGGTAAACATGAATGTAAGACGGTGGAGTTGGGGAGGTGGAGGGATGCAAAACGACTGAAGGAGGTAGGAGGCTGCTTATATGCTTAGCGGTTGATTGAAAGATTAGATGGGTTCCACAATTATGTTGTGAACTTCACATAAATAAGCCAAAAAGTATCGCTTCACTCATGTTTTAGGCTCACTACATTCGAATGAGAAACGTCTGTAAAACACTCCACGAAGCCAGCAGTGATACTGTAACATAGATTAAAGACTTTTTAGTCTTCTCCTTTAAAGTCGTTTATGGATTAATTACCCATCGAGGTTCAAGTGAAGACTTGGGGTTTTTCGGTATTTTTTCTATTGTCATCACGTTTGGTGGATTATTTCCATTTTTCCAGAACATTTTAATTCATTTTTTGGGGCTCAAGAACTAAGGACTCATGCATATGGATAATACTGCTCACGCATGGACTAAATGATCATGGACCCTTGGGTTAAGTGTTCAGTTTTCTGATTTGACTATTGTGTTATCAATATACTTTGTTGGTTTACCTGCACATGCCTATCTCTGTCTGCTTTCAAGAATTGATAGTTTTCCCCTTATTTATTAATTCATTCCTTGTGAGTTACCTGAACTTTTAAGTGACTACTGGTTTGCTAAAGTTGCAAGCCAAGTTTAGCAAACCAGAACATAGATTAAACCTTTAAAGAGTTATTCATACAGTAAAAGAGCCTGCACAGCGACAGGAAGTATAAACCAACACAAAATAGCAGCCCTACTTCCCTTTGGCTTATACAGAACGTTCAGGCTCTTGTGGAACAAAGTGCATTGTGGGAAAAATAATGCCAGCATATTTCCCACAGTGAAGCTCTTTCTGTGTGGTCCTTTCAGCTGAAATCCTGGAGCTGGCTGGAAATGCAGCCCGAGACAACAAGAAGGGCCGTGTGACGCCCAGACACATCCTCCTGGCCATCGCTAACGACGAGGAGCTTCATCAGGTGCACCATCACGCCATCTGCTAATATATCCTGTGAACGGAGAATACGAGAACTCATTTATTTACTTCAGAAAGACAACTTTAAACATATTATTATTATTATTCCATGACTAAATGTTTCGACTGCTAATCCTCCTGGAGCTTTCAAGCTAGATCCTCCAAACTCGGCTCAGACCTTCAGACTGTCCTGACTGTCACTTTTCAAACTGATCTGACTTACGGTTTTGCTAGCAACATGCTAGATCATGTTATCAACAGTGTTGGACAGTAACGCAGCAATACTTAGTAACACGTTACTGTAATTTTATTTCTTTTTTAGTAACAGTAATTTGACGAGTTATAAATTCCAAAATAGTAATTGGAGTATAGTTCTGGTCACTATAGAAAGTATGCACGTGACGTCACCGTCTGCAGTTATGGCAAAAACACTGAGAGGCATTGGTTTTCAGTGTGAATGCTGCGAAAAAAAGCACACAAATCCAGGCACGGCGCCAGAGGGGGGGTCGGGGAATCTTGCCCCCCCATGGATATCCCTGTGCCCTCTCCGGACCGAGGGAGACGGACTTGATAATAGTGGGTAATTTACTCACTCAAACCACTGCTTCTGCTACTGATTGCTTTTAGAGGGAAAAGCTGCCCAACACTGCTGGTCTAGGATCTGTTTTATTCATAACAATAGCATATTATTAGCAAAAAAGAGTTGGTAAAATATCCAGTGCATATCTGTATTTGTTTTTTCCAACGTGGTGGTCAGGCTTTCTGGAGCCATCTTCAAAGCTTGTCTTGATGAACACTTTGATCTAATTTATTTATGGGAGGGTAAGTAACACTTTGACCCTCCACTGCATTGAGACGTGTCTCTGCTGTATGTGTGCAGCTGCTGAAGGGCGTGACCGTCGCTGCAGGTGGAGTCTTGCCCAACATACACCCAGAGCTGCTCTCCAAGAAGAGGGGCTCCAGAGGAAAGCTGGAGGCCGTCATCACTCCTCCACCGACTCAGAAGACCTCCAAGACCCCCAAAAAAACAGTTGTCAAGAAACTGGCCACCAAAAATTCCACACGAGTAAAGGTACTCACTAAACACTGGTCAATCCTTTCATTCGCTAACCACACACTAATTAGTTAAAGCAGGTGAAATCTTTCATTTCCATGCAAATGTGCCTCCTTTATACACCGATCAGGCAGAACATTATGAGCACTGACAGGAGAAGTGAATAGCACTGATGATCTCTTCATCACGGCTCCTGTTAGTGGGTGGGATCTATTAGGCAGCAAGTGAACATTTTGTCCTCAGAGTTGATGTGTTAGAAGCAGGAAAAATGGGCAAGCGTAAGGATTTGAGCGAGTTTGACAAGGGCCAGATTGTGATGGCTAGACGACTGGGTCAGAGCATCTCCAAAACTGCAGCTCTTGTGGGGTGTTCCCGGTCTGCAGTGGTCAGGATCTATCAAAAGTGCTCCAAGGAAGGAACAGTGGAGAACCGGCCACAGGGTCATGGGCAGCCCAGGCTCATTGATGCACGTGTGGAGCGAAGGCTGGCCCGTGTGGTCCGATCAAACAGACGAGCTACTGGAGCTCAAACTGCTCAAGAAGTTAATGCTGGTTCTGATAGAAAGGGCTCAGAATACACAGAGCATCGCAGTTTGTTGCGTATGGGGCGGCATAGCCGCTGACCATTCAGGGTGCCCATGCTGACCCCTGACCCGCCGAAAGCACCAACAGTGGCACGTGAGCATCAGAACTGGACCACGGAGCAATGGAAGAAGGTGGCCTGGTCTGATGATCACGTGTTCTTTTACATCACGTGGATGGCCGGGTGTGTGTGCGTGGCTTACCTGGGGAACACATGGCCCCAGGATGCACTATGGGAAGAAGGCGAGCGGAGGTGATGCTTTGGGCAATGTTCTGCTGGGAAACCTTGGGTCCTGCCATCCATGTGGATGTTCCTTTGACACGTCCCACCTACCTAAGCATTGTTGAGACCATGTACAGTCTTTCATGGAAACGGTATTCCCTGGTGGCTGTGGCTCTTCCAGCAGGATAATGCTCCTGACACAAAGCACAAATGCTTCAGGAATGGTTTGAGGAGCACAACAACGAGTTTGAGGTGTTGACTTGGCCTCCAAATTCCCCAGATCTCAATCCAATCGAGCATCTGTGGGATGTGCCGAACAAACAAGTCCGATCCATGGAGGACCCACCTCGCAACTTACAGGACTTAAAGGATCTGCTGCTAACATCTTGGTGTCAGATACCACAGCACACCTTCAGGGGTCTAGTGGAGTCCATGCCTTGATGGGTCAGGGTGACCAACACAATATTAGCAATATAATGTTATGCCTGATCGGTGTATGTAAACCTCATGTAGCCTCGAAACAGATCCATTTTGCCTAATAACTGAACATCAGTGTAAAAGGAAGGTTTGTGTGCACTTTCTACTGATCATGCCAGGCGTTGATGATGATGATCATGTGATGAGCATTATAACCCGATGCTCAGTCTAGTTTTAACAGTCATCTTAGGGAATACGGCAGTACAGTGTGATGGTGTAATTTTGCTGTTGTGACAGAGACGAGCTGCTGATGCGGACGGCGGACCGGCTGACGGATTCACTGTCCTGTCTTCCAAAAGTTTATTTCTCGGACAGAAGGTACAGAAGTCTTTATTAAACTCTACTCTTACTGAAGTACTGATGTTCATCTCAGAGCTCAGCTCCAGCTCATCTCAACACAAGTGTCCGGTCATCAGTAAGGCTGTGATTGGCTGGTTCAGGGTGTGTACCTGCGGTTGGAGCTGAACTCTTCAGGACAGTGACTGCTATAGTAACTGTTCAGATGCTCTTTTTCTCTATATCCTCTGCTTTTGTCCTCCTGCTGAGACTAGCTGCTAAAACCCAAATTCATCTCTCTGGTTTATGAAACATCTCTAGCTATTAGGGGTGGATTGATTTACATGCATCGATCTTGAAATGTGAATTTTAAGTCTTGAGTCATCAAAGGTACACATTGAATTAAATGTAATATGCATGCATCCTGAATCGATTCACAGGCTACGAGCTACAGGCTGGTTCGCTTGAATGCATAAATACTCCAGAAAGCTGAAACCACTGCATTTCACACACACTATATGATGTTCCTTCCTGTGTTCTTACTCCAGAGCTGCTCAGGACTCTCATAAACGTGAGACGTTATCATGGAAACACAATGTCAATGAAGTCTTACGCTCACGTTCCCTTCGTTGTTCTGTTGTTTTAAACTGATGAGGAGTAGTAGGTGCAGATCAGGCATGGGTGTCGGAAGCCCCTCCGGGGGTGGTTCCCCCCAAACTTTTTACTGGAGTAGATGCAATTTACATTAAGTGCAAATAGTCCACGTTGTTTACTAAATGTCTGGTTGGGCCAGACAAAATTACAAAAGTCACCAAATCATTCATTGTGCAATAGCGTAGGGGTAAGATAGCCTGACAAGCCAGACCCACATCAAGATGTTGGGTCTGGAAACTCATCATTGACAGGGCTCAATCCGAGGGGCGGGATAAATGGTTGTCTTTCAAATTCCCTCTGCATGCAATTGGATAGCGCCATGAGCACCACAACCAACTAGAAGGTGAAGAAGGTGAAGCCGAGCTAACGTTAGTTGATAGACTTTCTCCGTATCCGGTCGGCAAAACTCCGAACACATCTTCTTTTCTTAAGAATGACTTCAGTGCTGTTCTTTGTTCTTTTCTCAAAGAAAAGCTTAACTCCAAGTCTTCCAGAGTCGCGGCCAAAGCCGATTCAAAAGACCGCTCTTTTCACCCCCCCACCGACTCTACACATGCTGTGATTGGCCTGATCAAGGCAAGGCAAGGCAAGGCAAGTGTATTTATATAGCACATTTCATACACAATGGCAATTCAAAGTGCTTTACATAAGAAATAAGAATACCATGTGTAATAATTAAAAATAAAAACAAGGATAATTAAAACAGTGTAAAGAGAATTTAAAAAATAAAAATAAAATGTGGATAAATAGATCCCTATCTGCCTGATTCTCTAAATGCGGTCAGCCCTATCTGAGATGGAAGAGATGGATCAGGTTCGCAATGTCTCCTGGACCTTACAGGTCGGTCCAGGACGGGCTCCTGTAGGGGACGGTACCTATGCCCCACAGGGCCTCCCCTTTCTGGAGTCCGCTTCTCTTCACTGTCTGCTACCACAGAATGAAGCGAAAAACACTGCTCTCCTTTTCCAATCTCCTCCAGTCAGACAGCCCTAACCAACAATGATAATCAACAGATACATAAGAAATAGAAATATACAGTTGTAAAGAGAATTAAAAAGAATAAGACCAAACTCTGACCAGAGTTTTTCCAGCTCTCAGGTCTATCGAGAGTTGCTAGACTACATTCGTGGCAAAATAAATTCTGCCGCAAGGGTGCGTCTAGATTTCTAGGATAGGGGAAAGACGCAGGTTTGAGGTTCAAATCCACCTTTTGCCGAGCTCGCTCTATTCCCTTTTCCTATCATCGGAAAGGGATTTTTTTTTTTTTATTAACAAAAAATTTTAAAAGTGGAAATAAAGCTGACGTGTTTAATGATGAAGTGTTTGTTGGTTAGGGGTAGGTGACCAGAATTATAGGCGGTAAAAGTGAGTGGGTGCAATATCATTGGTCTTAAAAAGTCATCTCACAATTCTGACGTGTTTTCTTAGAATTGCGTCATAGAGTCGCAATTATGTCCTATAAAGTCAGAATTGTGATTAAAAAAAGTGTTTTTCCCCCTCAGAATTGAACTTCATAACTTGCAATTCTGAGAAAACAAGTCATTTTTTATTCTGTGGTGGAAACAAGCTTCCATAGTGATGTGCTCCTGTGTGTATACAGTGGGTACGGAAAGTATTCAGACCCCTTTACATTTTTCACTCTTTGTTATTTTGCAGCCATTTGCTAAAAAAATTTAAGTTCATTTTCTCATCTCATTAATGTACACACAGCACCCCATATTGACAGAAAAACACAGAATTGTTGTTATTTTTGCAGATTTATTAAAAAAGAAAAACTGAAATATCACATGTCCTAAGTATTCAGACCCTTTGCTGTGACACTCATATATTTAACTCAGGTGCTGTCCATTTCTTCTGATCATCCTTGAGATGGTTCTACACCTTCATTTGAGTCCAGCTGTGTTTGATTATACTGATTGGACTTGATTAGGAAAGCCACACACCTGTCTATATAAGAGCTGACAGCTCACAGAGCTTGTCAGAGCAAATGAGAATCATGAGGTCAAAGGAAGAGCCTGAAGAGCTCAGAGACAGAAGTGTGGCAAGGCACAGATCTGCCAATGGTTACAAAAAAACATCCTATAAAATCACAGAAACTGTGATTTATGGCATTCATTTGATTTATTCAGATATTTTTTTATTTATCTCCGTATTAGAAACTCTAAAAGTCTTTCTTCGTTTGACAGGCGGCATGTTTTTATTTCTGACGAGCTTTTATTTTCAAAGCGCTATATTTCCCTCATCCATTCTAAAAATAAAAATAAACGTTATTGGATATTTTTAGACATAATATTTTATACATAAGATTATTTTTATTAACAAGTCTCATGTTTTTTTGTACTTTGTTATAAAGACAATACTTGATCAAGCAATAATTAGAAACGGTTAGTTATTATTTTTCTGAAGTTTTATTTGATTGTGAAAAATAGACAAAATTACAAAAATAGGGATAAATGATGTTTGAGAGGTAATGTGTCTTATTCTTACCAATAGTAATAAAATCATTTAATATACAGTTTAATAATATGAATATAATAGATGCGTAGAACCGTTAAAGTGTTCCTAGTTTTTCCGCTATATTTGAAGTACCAAAATAGAATTTATACGCTAAAGTTAAACAGAAAAATATTGTGTCAACATTTGTAAAAAATTATCGATAATTGCCATTTCTATCAGCCATCAGTGAACATTTTGATGCGCTAAACATTTTTTCTCCCAAAAAAATCCTTGGATGCAAACCTGGCTTGTGATAAACAGGGAAATAACAGAATCAATTATGAAACGAACGAGTCAGTAGCTCTGGAGAAAACCATCATCATCATCATCATCATCATGACTAAAGATGGTTTAGATGAGCTGATATAGAGGCTCATGTTCAGGATTCGGTCAGCTGTCTCATGAACGTTTCCATCAGTCCTGTGTGTGTGTGTGTGTGTGTGTGTGTGTGTGTGTGTGTGTGTGTGTGTGTGTGTGGTGCTCGCCTCTCAATAGATGGCAGTGTCTCCCTTTTTACTTTTCCCTTCTTCCTCTGTCTCCTCATCATGGTTTCACCTCATTTGTCTCTCACTGTATTTGTTTGCCTGTTGTTGTAGCTGCAAGTTGTGCAGGCTGACATTGCCACCATCGAAAGTGAAGCTGTTGTTCACCCGACCAACTCCACCTTCTACATGGGTGGTGAAGTAGGTAAAGATCTACAGATGTTCTCTGTCAAGCTCACTCAAACACTAATAATGGCACTCAGTGGTTATGGATCTGGGCTCTGCTGTGCTTTAATGGATCTAGTGCTGTGAGTGTGTTTGGGTAATGCTTTGCTTTCTGTTTGGATTTCTCTGGCAGTTATTTCGTTTTAATATTGTCTGTCATGTTTTTGTGTCTACACTTTGAATTCTCATTTGTCATATACTTGTTTTCCCAAACCTACATGTCTTCTCTGATTCCTGTGCCCAAAAACTCAACCTGTAACCTAAATTATTATATAATATTAATAATATTATTTCTGAATGTTTAAAAAATAATCTTGGTTGTGTGAACGTTAAGGGAACATTCCATTATATAATTATTTAAACATTATGGGAACGTTACTTTTGAATATTCTCCGAACATTGTAACATTTTTTTTAAATCCTCAAATTTTCTAAAAATAATGTTTTTGTGCTGATGTTTTGAGAACATTATTAAAGACCCGATAACCGTGAAGGGACGTTCTGTTGAAGTTACTGTAAGAACGTTTGTTCATAACCTTGAGAGAACCATGGCAGAACGTTTGCTGGGTGAGGGATCAGAAGAAGCATGTGCCAGAAGAGGAAACGTCTTTTCCTGAAACACACTCACACACACACACTCGTCTGTCAAACATCACTGGTTTTAAAAACATTCACACATTTGAGTGTTTTGCATTGAGCGTAAGCGTGAATGACATCTAGAGCCACAGCTGAGGAAAGATTCTCAGGGAATAATGTTGTTTGGAGCGTCATGGTGTCGGTCCACACTCATATTTGTGTATGAAAAACAATTGTGTTCCACATAAGTCAGTCATACAGGTTTGGAGTGACAGGAGGGTGAGTAAATGAAGACAGACTGGGGGGTTTTGTGTGCACTGTCTCTTTAAATCATGATTGAGATGCTCATGTGTCTAAAGCTGGTGTCACTCACACCGGAACAATGACTGGGTTAGTGTCTGGGTTAGGGTCTGGGTTAGGGTCAGGGTCTGTGTTAGGGTCAGAGTCTGGGAGAGCATCTGGGTCAGGGTCTGGGTTAGGGTCAGGGTCAGGGTTAGGGTCTGGGCTAGGGTCAGGGTTAGGGTTTGGGTCTGGGTTATGGTCTGGTTAGGGTCTGGGTCTTGGTCAGGGTCTGGGTTATGGTCTGGTCAGGATCTGGGTTAGGGTCTGGGTTAGGACCTGGGTCTAGGTTAGGGTCTGAGTTTGGTTCAGGGTCTGAGTCTGGGTTAGGGTCTGGGTTATGGTCTGGTCAGGGTCTGGGTTATGGTCTGGTCAGGATCTGGGTTAGGGTCTGGGTTAGGACCTGGGTCTAGGTTAGGGTCTGAGTTTGGTTCAGGGTCTGAGTCTGGGTTAGGGTCAGAGTTAGGGTCTGGGTTAGTGTCTGGGTTAGGGTCTGGGTTAGGGTCAGGATTAGGGTTAGGGTCTGGGTTAGGGTCAGAGTTAGGGTCTGGGTTAGTGTCTGGGTTAGGACCTGGGTCTAAGTTAGGGTCTGGGTTAGGGTCTGGGTTAGTGTCTGGGTTAGTGTCTGGGTTAGGGTCTGGGTTAGTGTCTGGGTTAGTGTCTGGGTTAGGGTCTGGGTTAGGGTTTGGGTCTGGGTTAGGGTCTGGTTTATGGTCTGGTTAGGGTCTGGGTCTTGGTCAGGGTCTGGGTTATGGTCTGGTTAGGGTCTGGGTCTTGGTCAGGATCTGGGTTAGGGTCTGGGTTAGGACCTGGGTCTAGGTTAGGGTCTGAGTTTGGTTCAGGGTCTGAGTCTGGGTTAGGGTCAGAGTTAGGGTCTGGGTTAGTGTCTGGGTTAGGGTCTGGGTTAGGGTCAGAGTTAGGGTCTGGATCAGGGTCTGGGTCAGGGTTTGGGTTAGGGTCTGAGTCTGAGTTAGGGTCTTGGTTAGGGTCTGAGTCTGGGTTAGGGTCGGGGTTAGGGTCTGAGTCTGGGTTAGGGTCTTGGTTAGGGTCTGAGTCTGGGTTAGGGTCTTGGTTAGGGTCTGAGTCTGGGTTAGGGTCTTGGTTAGGGTCTGAGTCTGGGTTAGGGTCGGGGTTAGGGTCAAGATCTGGGTTAGGGTCTGGGTTAGGGTCTGAGTCTGGGTTAGGGTCAAGATCTGGGTTAGGGTCGGGGTTAGGGTCGGGGTTAGGGTCAAGATCTGGGTTAGGGTCTGGGTTAGTGTTAAGATCTGGGTTAGGGTCTGGGTTTGGGTTAGGGTTAAGATCTGTGTTAGGGACTGAAAGTGTTCTTGAGTGACGCCAGCTTTAAACGAGTGCTGATCAGAGACTCACAGTCGCATGTCTCTCACAGGAAGTGCTCTAGAGAAGATTGGAGGAAAGGAGTTCGGAGAGGCGGTTCTGGAGCTGCGCAAGAAGAACGGCCCTCTGGAGGTGGCAGGAGGTAGTACTGCTTTAAACACCAAATCACTGCATATTCTGAGATATTTCAATAAATGCATTCAATTCACCCCTCAAATAAACCTAAAAAACACACAAACATCTATAGAGAGGATGAAAAATGAAAAAGTAGTAAATAAATACAATTTCAAAAAGGAATTTGCACACATATTCCAAGATATCACAGAAAAATAAATAAATACATTCAAAATGGAAACTAAATAAACACACATATAGAAGATATTCCAGAAAAATAAACAACTAAATAAGCATTAGTCCTGTCAAATCAATAAAAGTTTGTTTACATTATATTTGTGTGTGTACTGTGTATAATCATTATGTATACATAAATACACACACATGCATGTTTATTTTTATTTCATAAATAAATATTTAAATGTATAATATAAATTATACACATATATTATATATATATATATATACAGTATATTCATGCAATTATTTTTTAATATATACATGTATGTGTATGTTTTCAAATATACATGGCGATTAATCGGTTGACAGCCCTAATATTAATACATTCTTTAAAATAAAAGTCAGATACACACATAGACATACAGAAGATATTCCAAAATATTGCAGAAAAATAAATTGGTAAGTAAATAAATTAGCAAACGTATAAATAAAATATTTTAAATATATTAATTATTAATATTGTTTACATTAATAACAGTTATTACATTATTAATTTCTTTTTTAGGTATTACTAAATCTGGACATGACGCTGCCTATAAAAAGTTGAAACTTTGTAACAGTTGCTGTTTTTAAAAAGCTTTACTCGTAATATATAATTCACTTGATTCAGTGCACACTGTAGAATGCTTATGAAATGATTAAGCAAAGTTCAGCAAGAACAAGGTCACCCTGATATGCCACAGATGCTGTAGATGATTCATAACTCGCACTCTGTTAAACTCATTCATGCTCTGAATCATCTTGAGGGAAGGATGCGTTTGATGATGTTCTGGTTGAGTAAATCTGAGTTGTTATAGCTGTGAAGAGCTATGTTGAATTCCCTCAGCATGCTCTCTTATTCAGAGCAATCAATCGAGTTAATGTGTGTAAACTGCAGTGTTGGGGTTTCTGTTTTAGTTGAAGATGGTGTTGTTTTAGTGCGCTCAAATGAAATAACTAATCAGTTTACAACAGAAATTAATTAATCAAAAACTTACTTTTTCTTCTGAAACAAAATGAATTTCCTGTTATCACTGTGGATCTGCTTTGAAGCGATCTGTGTTGTGAAAAGCGCTGTGTAAATGAAGGTGACTTGAGTCTATGACTGATCCGCTCATCTGTTGATGTGTGAATCTTCACTCTCCCCAGCGGCCGTGACCTCAGGATACGGCCTTCCTGCCAAGTTCGTCATCCACTGCAACAGTCCTGGCTGGGGCTCGGATAAATGTGAGGAGATGCTGGAAAAGACGGTGAGGAACTGCCTGGCTCTCGCTGATGAGAAGAAGCTCAAATCTGTGGCCTTCCCTTCTATCGGCAGCGGCAGGTAACACTCCAGCCCTGAACATGAAAATAAATCAACGCCTGATATTAAATTAAGCTCAGCTTGAAATCCAATCCATGCTCGTTTTTCTTTTCTTTTTTTGATCTGGTAATGTTTAATCAGAATGTCATAACTGGATCTTCCAGTGAAATTGATGATGTCTTCTCCAATCATTCTGTGTGCTTAAGCCCCGCCCCTTTCCTGCAATCAACTGCAAGCTCACATTCAGATCCACAACTGGAAAAGAAAAATGAGTCAATTTACAAATATATCTGCAAGCAGCAATTACAGGGCCAAGCCCAATGTGGCCATTTTTGGACATGGAGAATGTTATCAAGCAATCTTCACAGCTGTAGCCTGATGCTATAAATGCCACTCTTACAACGGTTTGTTTCATTTTACAGAGACTCTTTGTTTTTGAAGACAGAACCGCAGCTACTGGCTCTAAATGACACAACATCACACGATTTTGGGAAGAAAGCTGCCGAAGTTTCATAGTTCTAGTGAGAATAAACTCAAAATTAAGAATTTTTATAAGAATACACCGCACGTTATTTAATTATAACTTCTGATGAGATTATTGTCAGAACGACACAATGTCTGGAACAGAAGCACCTTCATGCTGCTTGATTCCTGGCCACAGGGCCTCTTGCAGTCTGGGCATGTGCCAGGATTTAAACCCACAACCTGAAAACCTGAACATATCAGATTAAGCCACTAGGTGGCGCTGTATTCAAACTTCGCAGGTACCTCCAGGACATGCCGATAAGGATACCTACTGAATTTTGCACCGATGTGTCAAGTTGTTTAAAAGATAATGCAGTTTATGACAAAATTCAAAATGGTGGACAGATGGTTCATCCGATCCTGGCAAAATCGGCATGACACAACAAATCCATAGACAACAGATCAGGATTTTGTGACGAACTGTTCAAAAGTTATGAGCAAAAATAGCAGTTTTTCAGATCTCATGATCTGTAGGTGGCACTGTTCCCAAATTTGGCATGGACCCTCAGATCATGGGTCCGGTGAAGCGTACCAATTTCAGTTTTCCTCTGAACCAAATTCTTCCCAGTTTGCGACCTCATAACTTTCGAACAAAGATGAATTAAAAAATATATATGTTCAGTCATTTCTGTGTGGCTCCAAAGATCATCTGATCACATTTTTGTACAAAATTGGACAAATTGTGAAGGAGGAGTAGCGGGGAAAAAACTGAATATTGTACTTTTCAAAATGGCCGCTACTGTAATGGACGGGGGAACTAAATTTCATTTTTTTAGAATAGAGGGTTCAAAAGTGAATTTCTGAACTGGTGGTGGCGCTATAGAATTGTTCCTGGAGACTCCAAAATTTGTCAAATCACTATTCATTACCATCTCTACAATTGTGCCAAATTTAATAATTTTCTCGTATTCCGTTTATAGGGATGCCATAGACTCCCATTCGGGAAGAAAAATAATAGTGCGGAAAACCCCTTCGGGCCTAGGCCACTAATTAAATAGGCATATGCAAACCTGAAATATAGAATAATATTTCAAAATGTTTTATAAAAATATATTTGCTTCAGAGAAATGCATGCGGCACAGATAGTTCTTTAATAAACATAAGGACTATTTAAATCCATTTGAGATCCCAGTCATTACTAAATGCTGTTAGTTTGTGTTAAATTGAAGCGCAGTGTTTCCTGAATGCTGTGACGCTCCGTCTTTGGTTTGTTTCTCCTGTGCAGAAACGGCTTCCCGAAGCAGACGGCGGCTCAGCTCATCCTGAAGGCCATCTCCAGCTACTTCGTCTCAACCATGGCCTCCTCCATCAAGACTGTGTTCTTCGTGCTGTTCGACAGCGAGAGCATCGGCATCTACGTGCAGGAATTGGCTAAACTTAACGCCAATTGAAGTAGATTGATTTGGGTGGTGGGCGGGTGATGAAATATTTTTTGATACTTTATCATAACAGCAACGGTTGTTGCATTCCAGGTGTTTGGAAGTCTTTGATTTATTCTTGATTTTAACAGGGGTTTGTTGCATTGACCTGCAGCAACGTTTTGCATCTTGTTTGTTTCAGTGTATCATCACAAATGTTTATATGCATAAAGTGTATATGAAATTATTAGAAAATATATATATCTATGATTGCACGGCTTGTGTAGTTTGTGACTGCTGCCAGCAGAGGGAGCCCTTTGTCTAAAGTTATATTCAGAGCGTCCTACAGTCTAAACACAGACAAAGGAAGTGAGAGAAGTCTGTTTATTTCATACCTGGTCCCATTACAGATAGCAAGCCGCTCTAGAACATTCTTCTGCTCCGCTCTCATCCGCCGTTGTGTTCCGCTGGTTTCTCCGCCGAGCTCTTATCCCAGGGTTATTGGCAGTCAGCGGCGGGTCAGTTTCCCAGCGGATCGGCAGACCTCCTCGAAGGGCACCATCTGAGCACTAATCCACAGGAAATACGGGCAGCTCTCTCCTCTCCTCCTCGCAGGAAAATCTCAGCAAATTCAAAGCATCTGTAGGCACGGCTTGTCCTTCCTGCGAAGAGGGCCGCTTTCCCAGAGCTCCGGCAGATGATATTTTATTCCTTGCATGTACAAAGTAAGCCCGGCGGGGGCAGAGGGCCACGTGAAATTAAAACAAACATCAGCGGGATCAGGGAGGGAAAATATCCAGTCATGAGAGATCATGCTAGTGCACATGAAAGGAGCGTAATATCTGTGGACGCACACGCTCTCAGTAGTGAATCTGGTGCTTGACCGCTCATATTCGTGAAGAATGTCGACACGATATACTTAGAGCTGCTCAAAAGTGACTTAGTGAGTAATCAAATACAAACAGGAGAAATCCTCATGTGTTATGAATGCACATCTTTTCTATATTTACTCGGATAGGGCACCTGAGGCCGTACTCATGGACTTTAGGTTGGACGCCTGATAACAGTGGAACTATTTTGGATAAACTTTGGAGAAAAATGTGCATGTTTATGACTTCCCATAAGTTTTGGTGTCCAATATCAGTTGTTCGACTAGAACAGACCCCTACAGACAAACCAACCAGAGAATATGCTTGTCCTGCTGACCCCGATTGTCTCGTTTCTGGGGTTGAATAATAACACAGATCCCTATTAGGCCTTTTCTGCCATCCGGGCTCTTTCTGTTCAGCTGAGACCCAGGAGACACACATCTCTCTTCACACCTTCGGTCTGTACGCCCAGGCCAAATGTGTCCAGCAGATTTGATCCTGTGGTTCGCTCACTAAGCCGGTGGGAGCTTGGGCTTTTGGCTCCTGTGGGATCCCCTACACACATGGTCTCTATACAAACACTGCTCTGATCCTGACCCTCCTCCAATATATATGAAGCCATATAGGACTGTGTTGGGCAACTATCCAAATTGTGATAATTGGCCCCTTTTTCTTATATTTCGCCAGGAATCTTATGGGCTACAATCTGAACACTTTTCTCTGAATGTAGAGGTAACACGATTTGTCTTTTCTCAACAGCAACTAATTTTGCGTGTGCTGGAAACCTACCTTTTCATAGTCCAGATTAGACCATTATTTGATTCACATGATGTGTGGGTAACACGCATAGAAAAGTTATCTCAAGGGTTTTGGTTTTATTAGAAGATAAGAGCCAGTATATATACAGTCTTGCTCAAAAGTTTTCACACCCCTTGCAGAATCTGTAAAAATGTGAATAACAAAGTAAGATGAACCCTTGATTCTTAAATCTGTCGTTCCCTGATGATCCAAGGTTGTGTGTGTGAGTGTGTGTGTCGTTCCTGAAGATCCACCGCTGTGTGTGTGTTTTGTGATATTGAGTCTCTTGTTTGTCCTGATCAGTTAAACTGACCAACGTTCTTCAGAAAAATCCTCATTCCTTCAGGTTTCCAGCATCTTCTGCATATTTGAACCCTTTCCTTTTCCAGATCTGAGGATGATTGAGAAACTCAAACACACTTTAGAGAAGCTTCACACACTCACTGATGCTCCTGAAGGAAGCAAGATGCATTAAGAGCTGGGGGTAAAAACTTTTGCCCAGGTGAAAATGTCATAATTTTTCTTATTTTGTTTAAAAATCAAATTTTCATGTAGTACCTTCAGAAGTAACAGAAGATACTTACAATTTTCTCGGAAGACAAATTAAGGAAAATGTACCTTGATCTTCAAATTCCAAAAGTTTTCACCCCCGGCTCTTAATGGCACTTGTGGATTATATGTAAACATCTTTTATGTAAAATATCTTATTCAGGACAGTACTAAATAAAAAACATTGTATGATCCCTCTTATTTTGTTCAAATTATTCACATTTTCATAGATTCTGCAAAGGGTGTGCAAACTTTTGAGCAAGACTGTATATTTTCTGCATGCGGCCCATGATGACTTTTTCATCTGTATTATCTGAGTGCAAAGTCTAAACCTCACACAACTTGGTACACATGGACACTGGGACAATCTGATGATGCGCACCAAATTTCTTCAATTTTCCATGCTTGTGGCCAGAAGTGCTGGGCTGCATCTGAAATCACATACTTTCCTCATAAAAGAGTAAGCAAAAAGTACCTACGTCTTCCGGCGAGATTCTGAAGTGTGCATGTGATGGACACTTTACATTCATACTACATTCATGCTATATAGACTACATTTTTAAGAGTTATGAAGTAATTACTTGTTCAAAATAGTATGTGACTTTGGACGCAGCCCTGGTCTTTTCTCCTCTATTGCGCCGTATATCGAGTGAAACGCTTCTCAAACAAGAACAAATGTAGGCGGGGCTTGATTGTGTCTGTGGGGATTGATTGGATGGGTGTGGTTTGCTATTGGCTGATCTCATGTGAGTGACAGGTGCCCCGCCCTCATCATCAGAGAAGAGATGAAGTTATTCTGATTCAGGATTATTAACACAATAATGATGCGAGGATAAATCATGAAGAATAAACACTGCAATTTTCCGTTAAAAATGAGAATTGTCTTCTTTGATTTTTACAGGGGCTTGAAATGTTCTTGTATTTTCACAGTTGTTCCTTTTCCCATGTCTTTGGACTCCATTGATTGTCATGCTATATTTATGCGCTGGACTTTTGCCCTGCCGCAGGATCTTGAGCAATGCCTCTCAGTGCTGCAGTAAATGGCTGGGCACTTTTATTGGGCTGTGAGGGGTCTGGAGGAGAGCCGGGGTTAATCTGTAGGCCAGATCAAAAGGTCACATCCACTGATAAAGCCAGGCCCGCCAGCTTTTCCTTGCTATCTGCAAATGGTTAAAGAGCACGACTGACTGCGTTCAGAGAGAAGAGACGCATCTTCACACGGCAAGTCTGAACATGCAGAAGTGCAAATGACATCTCATTTGGGTCTGTTCCTCACACAAAGCCAAGTGCACTCAAGTCATGTGGACTACTCTAGGATGAAAAGAACCAGGTGATTGAAAGCTAGATACTGTTTATTGGGAGATTCTGTGAAGGTAGATTCCATCACTCATAATGAGATGAGTTTTGAGCTTTGACTCTTCTGAGGTGTGTTTGCCACACAGGATGCCGCCCGTCTGCCGAGGGATTTGGCGGATCAGGATGACCACGGCTAATCCAGAGAGTCCACAGCATTGTGTCCATTGTAATTGTGTGACTGTCGGTGTGCTTCATTAAGAGGCCCAACACCTCGAGATCAACCTCACACACACTCATGGGACTAGACCCCCTTATCATTATCCCGTCAGTCCTGTCAAACATACAAGCAGACACACCCACACACACACACACACACACACACATACACACAGCTAGACAAACAAAGGGCTGTATGTACATTTGCCTGGGGGCCTTTCAGGATTTGCTACGTCAAAAGCTCTCTCTAACAAGGCGCTCATCCATTTGTGCGGCTCCACCCGTGTGTTTGCAGCAGGATCCTCTGAGCTCATGCGTTTTGCAGGAATGCTTCCTTTTGCTTCCTGTGGGCTGTTAACCAGACTCATGATTGGCCACACCGCTGAAATAAAGTCATGAAGATCAGGCTTTGGTGTATAGAATGACGTGCTGACATCAGAGATTGTTTATAACGCTAAGAATAAATCCAACATAATTTACCGGAAAATAAAAACGCCTAAAGCAAAGCATGATGGGATGTAAATAAGATAAACATATAAAGGTCTGGCTATTGCCTAATAGATATATCATTACAAATAAGGTCACGGAAATTTCATTTAAGTTATTGCACAAATTTTAGACCACTAAACATTTTCTGTCCAAGTTTAACAAAGACAGATGTAAATTGTTAATTTTGTTCTTTGAAAACTGTACCTCATACTTTTTTGGCACTGTCCGTATTCAAAGAGATTATGGTGGGACGTTTCTAAATGTATTAATGAAAAGCAATTTTCTTTTGTTATATGAACATGTTTTGTTTTTCAGTAATCAGAAACCGTTTTTTTCTGTGATATTGAAAGAATTACAAAATTATATGGTTTCCATTTAGGACAAAAAAAACTGTTAAAATTTGTTCAATACATTTAAGATTTTGTGAAATATGAAATACACGTATTGTGTGTTTGGTCTATTATTTAGTTTTGTTTTTATTTACTTATCTTGCATTATATATTTGTGTATCCTTAAACCTGGCATGTTAGTTTTTTGTTTGTTGTGTTTAATTTGTTACTGTTCAAGCAATAATAAAAAAAAAACCAAGAACATATATATTGGTATGTCTCAGAACATGTCGTCTTAACTCTGTTTGGTGTGCAAGGCAAAATAAGAACAAAAACGGCCTTATGTGGCCTTAACTACTATGTACTAACATTTGAATTAATCATTTGATCAAATGCTCTAATTGTGTACATACATGTTTTTAAATTGTACTTACATTTTTGAAGAAAAAAAAAAAGTACTTTTTGATGTAAGTACATAGTAGTTAAGGCCACCTAATATAAAGTGGGACCAGCTTTTTTGTGATGAAAAGGTGAAGAGCAGCTACACTGCAAAATATGCTTTTCTTACTTAGTATTTTTGACTTGTTTCCAGTCTAAATATCTAAAAATTCTTAACCAAAGTGACTAAATGATCATAAAGCAGAATGATCTGCAAGAAAAATAATCTTGTTTCTTTTCTTATCTAGTAAATACATCTGGATTCAAGAATGATTAGATATTTGGACTGGAAACAAGTCAAAAATACTAAGTAAGAAAATGTTTTTTTGCAGTGTATTTTCCTGATGTTAGAAAGCACAAACCTGAACATCCAGGCTGTGTTTGTGTATTTGAAATGAGCTGGCCACCGAACACAAAGCCCAGGTTTTTGCTGTCCTGGTTTCTGTTAGTATTTTGGAACTCAGTTGTACGGTCATGTTGTGTTCGGTTGATGAGTTGGCTGGGTTAACAAACAGCTCTGTCTGTGAAAGACTGAGCTAAAGATGGCCTGAGTAGGGTGACCAGATTTCTCAAGGTGGAATACAGGACGGATCTTTATAAAATAAACAAAATATGAATTCGATCAAATTTTATCTAACATATATACAACATTTTTAGTTTGATTGAAATGAACCCTGTTTTTCAGGTACAGTAAGTTTATTTAACATAATTTTGACTTAATGTTGACTTATAATGTTTACTTATCTAGTAAATGCTTCTTGATTTAAGATTTTTTTGATATTTGGACTGAAAACAAGAAAAAAACATCTAAGTAAGAAAAGCATTTTTTGCAGTTTACACACTTTTCTTTGACATCTTTACTCCTGACTTGATCTCCTCCATGCTCTCTAACACCCTGCCTTCACTAAATGCATGTTAATCCATAACGAATTGTAATTTTGTTGTACAATGAGCTTGGCTACTTTTGATAGGCTATTAGACCACTACTCATGCATTAAACACATTACTCCGCACCCTCGGCCAATGGAGTAAACTTTGCACGGCTTTGAGCAGAAAGTAGAAAACAAAGTATACCTTGGTCTGAAAGAAGTCATATTATGCCCTTTTGTATTGTTATCTAACCTACTAGAGCAGGTTTTCCTGCTTGAATGTTGATTATTCCTCATATTCTCCATCGTTGCGGCTCCTCTCTTCCCAGTCTGACAGTAACGCTCTGTTTAGTTCCTGTCTCTGTGAAGCCCCTCCTTCTGAAAAGACACTGTGCTGTGATTGGTCAGCTGGAGCAGTGTGTTGTGATTGGTGTTTGGGAAATGTCCTGCCCCTTACCATAACCATTAGTTTCAACACACTGCTAACCAACTCAACCAGGCCCCACCTCGTTATGCTGCCCAATAATTATTATAATGGGGAATATTGTTCCTGGAAGAAAACTCAAGACTACAATTTATTTCAGAAACACTGACACTGATATAGAAAAGAACTGATAAAGAGAATAAGCTTTTCATGCTCAAACAGCAACATCACACACTAAAGAAAGACTAATATGGATACAAGTATAATAGGTGTCTTGAATGATTTTTGGGGATATTGCTGAACAGGTTGATGCTGTTGTATATACTGTACATGTGTATCTTATCTGGTCTTCATCTAAAGCACTGGGAATCTGACAGAGAATGGCAGCCTTTTTTCTGCCTTCATCTTCAACAAGGTATGCAGACACAGATCTATGGATGTCATCTACTGCCAGCACAGGAACAATGGAGGGTAATTAAAAGCTTAGGAGAATATGAGCTTGTAGCTTGTCATCTGAGTGATGAAGTCATAAGCAACTGCACAATGTATATAGTCTGAAAGTCTAAAGTGATTAACGAACATGTATAACGCTCATATACACTATGACTGCATGTTCCTTAACAGTACTTCCCTTTTACTGTATAGGAAAATAAGGAGAAATGAAATAACAGTAATACACACTTCAGAATTCTTCTTTCACAGTTGGTAAGCCTGTCTAATCATTGTCTGTGCCTAACACATCTGAAGCGTTGTCTAGACTGAGCGGCTACCACCTATAATCCCAGCGATATCCAGCAGAATCAATCTGAAACCCGAGACGACACTACAGTTCTCAGGTTGTCTTCGGCTTCCATGGATTACTGTCACAATGGCGTCTGATCCTGCTTCTCAAAACGCTGGAATAGCGATGTGACCAACTTAAATGTCATTTGTCTTGTCTTACGCTTTTTCCCATTTCCATTTTGTGACAGTATTTTGTCCAAGCAGAGTCTAGTGGAGATCTGTCCAGTTTTTCTTTGTGATCTCGTCTTCTCTTTCCTCTGAACTATATCTTGCTTATGTTTTTTTTTCATGTGGCAGTCATTATGGCTACACAGATGAATTAAGATACTTGATTTTCATGAAATATTGCTGAGACTAGTGATGTCGTTTGTATGAGAACCGATCGGTGGAGTTCGATTCCAGTAAATCCGTCTGAATGTTGTAAATGTTTTGTGCTACACAGTAAAACGTGTTCTTCTCAGTGTTGCCATTGATATACTGTAATTAACAACACACCTTTCTGTTTTCTCCTGCTCTGTCATTTCCCCCTTTAACAATAATAGTTGGAGACGTGTTCTCTGAGTGACCAATCACGCTTCTCTGTCTGACCATCCCATGGACGAGTCTGGGTTTGGCGGTTGCCAGGGGAACGGGACTCGCCTGACTGCATTGTGCCAAGTGTAAAGTTTGGTGGAGGGGGGATTATGGGGTGGGGTTGTTTTTCAGGGGTTGGCCCCTTAGTTTCAGTGAAAGGAACTCTTAATGCTTCACCAAGACATTTTGGACAATTTCATGCTCCCGACTTTGTGGGATCAGTTTGGGGACGGCCCCTTCCTGTCCCAACATGACTGCGCTCCAGTGCACAAAGCGTCGCTCCATAAAGACATGGATGAGCGAGTTTGGTGTGGAGGAACTGGACTGGCCTGCACAGAGTCCTGACCTCATCCCGATAGAACACCTTTGGGATGAATTAGAGCGGAGACTGCGAGCCAGGCCTTCTCGTCCAACATCAGTGCCTGACCTCACAAATGCGCTTCTAGAAGAATTCCCATAAACACACTCCTAAACCTTGAGGAAAGCCTTCCCAGAAGAGCTGAAGCTGTTAGAGCTGCAAAGGGTGACTCCATATTAAACCCTACGGATTAAGAATGGGATGGCATTAAAGGTCATGTGCATGGAAAGGCAGGCGTTCCAAAACTTTTGGCAATATAGTGTATGTACTATGTATGGAAGCTTGTTTCTAACATGTGAGAAAAAAGGGCTGAATTCATGTAGTGATTTATTTATTTATGGAATGCATTACCTGCTGCATTAGGATTCCACGATAAAGGCAGTTCAGTTACTTTGGGCCTAACCTGGGAAAATATGTATGGGCTCCAACCAACAGCCATAACCTTCTCTAAATACATTTCTTTCTGATATGGCCTTGACTGTTTGCTGTAATCGACCCATGTCCTGTTTCATGACTCTATGAATAAAATGCTCGCTATATTTGTTTTTCAGTGAATGAGAAATTAAATTTACCTTAAAGGGGTACTTCAGCGCTGGGAAGATGAATCTGTATTTAAACTGGGTCATTAATGTAGTAGAAATGTGAAATTATTTTTGAATTTGGTGCCTTCTAGACTGAGAAAACACAGAAAATGTATTTTTGTCTCATGGGGATGAAAGACAACAATTCCCAGAATGCACTGCTTCACTGCCCTACTCTAGGCACGGCTACTGGATTACTGGATCACTTGCCCACCGCTTCATTTTCAGAAAATCAGTTCAGTTAGAGACACTACAATTAAAAATGTATTGTTTGTTCAATATATTGTGAATGAGCCGATTGAGTATCACAGCACAAACACAGCAGGATCGGATTACATTCCTCACATGAGCGGAGGTAATCCCGGGATTCACGATCGCATTCTCAGCGCGTGATCAGTCTGGCGTGTGTTCAGTTCATGTCTTTGGAAGCTTAACTTTCATAGGGGCGTTCATTTTAAAAGTTGAAACACTCCCTTTGCTCTCCACCGCTCCGTTTACATGAATCTCCGCAGCTCCCGATCCGAGTGCTGTGAGTGTGATGTTGAAAACATGTGGGAATAGCGCCTCCTGCTGGCTGTAGTCTTCAGCCTCTGGACAAAAACTCCTCCGATGACGCAAAATGACGATATTTGCATCATCGGAGGAATTTTTCCAGAAATAAAATACATAATTCTCTCGTCTCAGGGTCATATGAGGGGGGAAAGTACGATCATTTGAATATACTCCCGGGTTTCTACTGATACAAAGCTTAATGCTAATCGCTGAAGTAACCCTTTAAGTTACATTACAGTATATCTAAATGCATCCACAGTCACACTAATAGCATGTCAGCGTGTGAGAAACACACAGATGGAGGAATGAACGGGGTCAAACACATATACTGGAGTTCAGTGGGCTGCGCCTCCCTTCTCTTCATAAATCTCCAGCGAGCTTCAGTTCGGAGACGAGTTTCTCTACTGCCGTCCAGAGCCCAGTGTGTGAAAGAAGGAAGGCAAAGACAGGATTCAGATCAACACAAATGCTGAAAGATCAAAGTTGATTCTGGAGTGGGAGGTTCTTTCTGGAAATTAAACTGATCTTCTGAAATTATGCTGAATTAGAACATGTGAACGGAAAAACTGATCTCGGCCGATTTGGAAGAGCCTTTGTTCATTTACAGTCATCCTATTCGTTTGTAATACCATTTGCACATTCAAATACTGTTGTTTGTTCTCATTTGTTCAGTGTAAACCAAGCTAACAAAAGTACAACCTAAAAACATTTATCTGATTATGTATTTATCCATTTGGTTGCAAGTGCAGTGTGCTTGCAGAGACTCCCCCCACACTCTCTTCTGATTGGCTGTGATTTTTGATTGATTTGGTTGTGAGTGCAGTGTTCTTGCAGAGAGACTCCGCCCACACGCTCTTCTGATTGGCTGTGATTTTTGATTGATTTGGTTGTGAGTGCAGTGCGCTTGCAGAGAGACTCCGCCCACACTCTCTTCTGATTGGCTGTGATTTTTGATCGATTTGGTTGCAAGTGCAGTGTGCTTGCAGAGACTCCGCCCACATGAAGTGATTAGCTGTGATTTGTGATTGATTTGGTTGCGTGTGCAGTGCGCCTGCAGAGAGACTCGCCCACAGGCTCTTCTGATTGGCTGTCAGTTTGGATCGATTTACGTTGCGAGTGCAGTGTGCTTGCAGAGACTCCGCCCACACTCTCTTCTGATTGGCTGTGATTTTTAATTGATTTGGTTGCAAGTGCAGTGTTCTAGCAGAGACTCCGCCCACACTTTTCTTAATGGCTGTGAAATTTGATTGATTTGATTGCGTGTGCAGTGTTCTAGCAGAGACTCCGCCCACACTCTCTTCTGATTGGCTGTGATTTTTGATCGATTTGATTGTGAGTGCAGTGCGCTTGCAGAGAGACTCCGCCCACACACTCTTCTGATTGGCTGTGATTTTTGATTGATTTGGTTGTGAGTGCAGTGTTCTTGCAGAGACTCCGCCCACACGCTCTTCTGATTGGCTGTGATTTGAGATTGATTTGATTGCAAGTGCAGTGTTCTAGCAGAGACTCCGCCCACACGCTCTTCTGATTCGCTGTGAGTTTGGATTGATTTCGTTGCGAGTGCAGTGCGCTTGCAGAGACTCCGCCCACACTCTCTTTTGATTGGCTGTGGTTTGTGATGGATTTTGATGTGGACAGACAAACTGCTTGTCACTGGAATCACACAGTCAGTGTGAATTGTTGTCCATCAGTAAATTCTGCACAAATGAGCACTAATCTCAGACAGAATGTCTTCAGTCTTATCCAGAAGTGATTGTTACAACGTTAAAGCAAAATGTTTTTTTGAGGCCCTATATTTTCAGGTGGTCCTGCTATTACTGTTAGTTCTTTACCTTTACTGAATGCGTAATGGAGAGCAGACCTGAGCTCTGCGCGGTAAAGCCTGTAAAACTGCAGAGTCTCATTGGCTTAACTATAATAACAATGATCAGACACAAATGTGCGCTCGCTAATCAAGAGCATTAAACAAAGGGTCGCGAGTCGATCGAATCAGGCTGCAATCACGGACAAGCATGTCGAGCTGGAAATGATATTGTGTATGATTAATGCTCGATTTCACTCGATATGTCCTGCAGTAATCCGCAATAGTTAATGGATTAGAGAGTCCAGCTGCTCTGAATTGTAGCGTCTTGAGTTACCTAGTTAAGGTTGATTCCTCAATGATAGTCTTTATAAGATCTGTTTCATTCCCCACCTCTTCTGTTTGATTGAGCTGCTGCAATCACAAGATGCACAACACCGTCCACGAGGCTGGAGTCTCTATGAAGAACACGTGTTTGGGGCTGACGGACGCTCTGCCCACACAAGCCTTCATATGCACATTTAATTATGTTTGGAACACCTTAAGACCACATCATAAAGAATATTCTTATGGTAAAGCACTAAACCTATATAATGCATGCCCTTCAGGATCATACCCAGCCAACAGAAACATGTTCTGAGAACGTTTGGCTAACATTCCTATTAGGTTGTTAAAATATTATTTCTCTGAGAGTTCAACATTTATTAAATGTTATGTAAACGTTAAGGGAACATTTGTTCATAACGTTCAGAGAACCTTGCCAGAACGTTCCTACTCTTAAATTACACCTAGAAGGGCGTTTTACACAAATGCCATCTGTGAATTTACAAACAAAATGGTCAAAAAAACAATGCACAAAGCAAGATTACTAACAGAAAAACGAAATGCAAAAAGTTGCTAGTAGTTACTAAAGCAATTAACGCTTCGGCTCTTTCTCACAAGCCAATCGCTTTAATCAAAGCCATAAAAACCCTGTGTGGAGCTTTTAAAATGTCATAAATGAGGCATTGAGAAGCAGACGTGTCTCAGATAAAGAGAGCTGGAAAACAGCGTTCGTCTAAATGAACAGCCCTGAGGTTCAAATGAATCAAATGTGAGTCAATTAAAGACAATTTGGAGAGAGTATGCAAATGAAGGAAAGCAGAGTTTAAATTAAAGATGTCTGAAGCCGAGGCTCTTCCATGATTCCATCACTTAAACACAATACAGTTCTGTTTCCATTGATTTGTTCGGTGAGTACAGGGAAACTGGGACCTTTTTACAGGGAAAAATATATATATATTTTTTTTAGACACTAAAAAAGTACACAATGGCACAATGTTATAGCTAATGACCTCCACCTCGCCACACACTTAAAGAAGGAAGAGCTCGTTCATATGAAGGCTGAAGTGTCATACACATATTGTGTCGGGTCTCAGTGGGTGGGAAGGACAGACGGCGGTGTGGCCGCTTTCATGTGCACCTAATATGGTTTGAGATGGAGATGAGACGCTGTCCAGAGCCGTGAAGCTCATATAAACAGCGTCGAGCCGCACGTCGTTACGCTGCCTAAAAGCTTCTCCACTCCACGTTCAGTTTTTAACACACAAATGCTGATTTATATTTAACAAATGCTGATTAAAGGCTCAATGACAAACAAAGACATGGTTTGAAAAATGTTATGTAAGAAAAGTTTTATTTAAGGGAATAATATATGTTCTGTACATATTTACAATATGTTCTGAGAATGTTTTCCATTAAGTTGTGAAAGCATTGTTTTTAAAACCCTTTTTCTTGGTTCTGTGAACGTTAAGGAAACATTGTATAATTCTTCACACATCATGGGAATGTTACTTTTGAATGTTCCGAAAAAAGTAGCAACATTTAAAAACATTACACGAACCTCCAACTAAAACATTTTAAAACATGTTCCTTTTTTTTGCGAGAACATTATTAAAGACTAGATAATGCTGAACAAATGTTCTATTGGAAGAAGTTTCTTCTTCATAACTTTAAGAGAACCTTGCCAGAACGTTCAATGTTTGCTGGGGTAATTATTATTACAGAAAATACGTTTTTAAATATATTTTGATGTAATTTTGTAATTGTGAAAGTTTAGGGAGAAACTCCACATGGCATTTCCCAATGATCTGCTAGTATCAGTGGGCAAAGCACTCAAATATGAGTCAAAGTACAGAAGTACTTGATTTTTAATATAGTAAGTCAAAAGTACTGATTAATGGATGTGTATTTATGTATAATTATATACATAGACACACAGATGAAGCATTATAATGATTATGAATTGTCAAGCAGTCAATAAGTGAGATTATGCAGACACTTAATATGTATTGATCTGCTTTGTTTTATTACCAAACCTCGTCATAACTACTGCTAATAATGACTGATAGTTCAATAACAATACACACCATATAGGCTATATAAACATTTGAAAAAACAAAACGTACATGTGTTGACAAATAAAAATGTGCATATATGAAGAGGAACGCCCTGCAAACACTAGTTAAACATCATCTGAAGGGAAGATGCATGGACATTAATTTGCGTTATTTTAACGTTATGTTCAGTTTCTACTCCGCTCAGGGCATTTCATATGGCCTTAAACAGATCAAACTTTTAAAGCAGGTTTAGTTACAGTTTATACAATAATGAATCATAAAATTCGGCAGTAGTAACTCACTTTTCGCGGCATTCGCACGAGTAACGCATGTTTTTATGAAATACAGTCGAGTAAAAACAGATACTTATACTTAAAATGCCCGTCACTGTTTACCACTAGATAGTTTAATATGATGAGGGTCTGCAGTCGTAAATACTATAGTGTTTATGAACCATACTATAGTAAAGATACATCAGTAAATAAACAAAGTGTAGTAAATACTATAATACACTACAATTCACTGCAGTATCTTTACTATAGTACGGTTCAGAAACACTATAGTATTTACTACAGTAATTTTACTATAATATTCTACAATTAACTGCGGTATCTTTACTATAGTATGGTTCAAAAACACTATAGTATTTACTACAGTAATTTTACTATAATATTCTACAATTAACTGCGGTATCTTTACTATAGCATGGTTCAGAAACACTATAGTATTTACTAGAGTAATTTTACTATAATATTCTACAATTTACTGCAGTATCTTTACTATAGTATGGTTCAGAAACACTATAGTATTTACTACAGTAATTTTACTATAATATTCTACAATTTACTGCAGTATCTTTACTATAGTACGGTTCAGAAACACTATAGTATTTACTAGAGTAATTTTACTATAATATACTACATTTTACTGCAGTATCTTTACTATAGTATGGTTCAGAAACACTATAGTATTTACTACAGTAATTTTACTATAAAATTGAACAATTTACTGCAGTATCTTTACTATAGTACGGTTCAAAAACACTATAGTATTTACTAGAGTAATTTTACTATAATATTCTACAATTTACTGCAGTATCTTTACTATAGTATGGTTCAAAAACACTATAGTATTTACTAGAGTAATTTTACTATAATATACTACATTTTACTGCAGTATCTTTACTATAGTACGGTTCAAAAACACTATAGTATTTACTACAGTAATTTTACTATAATATTGAACAATTTACTGCAGTATCTTTACTATAGTACGGTTCAAAAACACTATAGTATTTACTACAGTAATTTTACTATAAAATTGAACAATTTACTGCAGTATCTTTACTATAGTATGGTTCAAAAACACTATAGTATTTACTACAGTAATTTTACTATAATATTGAACAATTTACTGTATCTTTACTATAGTATGGTTCAAAAACACTATAGTATTTACTACAGTAATTTTACTATAATATACTACAATTTACTGCAGTATCTTTACTATAGTACGGTTCAGAAACACTATAGTATTTACTACAGTAATTTTTCTAAAATATACTATAGTATTTTTTCATGTCCAAAATTGTTCACAATTTTAATAAAACTACTCTAGAAGAAAAGGTTCTAAATGGAACCCTAAAGGGTGTTTTATGCATTTAGTTATAATTTATTTTTCATTTTAATTACATTTTATGAATTAAGCAGCTCATAGACATTTTATCACTATGAAATAATCATTTAACATAAAAGTATTATACAATCATTTAAGACATCTCTCCTTTAGGCATAAAGAGCTCTTTACAGTGGAGTCTCCCACTGAACCGTTTCTCTAAGAGTGTAATAATAAAATCCATTAATGTGTTTCCTTTTAATGAGACTCATTATGATATCAAGACGTTCTTTTTACTTCACATCCCAATATTCACACGAGTGTCCGTCAGAATGTTGATACGTTTGACGTGAATGTGTTGAATATGAATGCCGTGTGTAACGGGAGCCAGAGGTCAGCGCTGAGATGGAGTGCGTCCCCTTCAGTCGGGCCCCTGCGCTGGCGGCCCTAATGCATTGCCCTCGACCCCGGCCCTGTAAATCAAGATCAGATCATACGCCGGGGTTTGGAGTGTGCATACTTCAGAGAGAGAGAGAGAGAGAGATGTCTGTCCTGCTACTTCTGTTCTCATGATGCTTCTGCAATAATAATGGAAATATTGTGTTGTGTTAGAGAAACTCTGAAGCTGTGATGGCAGTGTAGAATCTGACCAACAGGGGGCGCCAGCTGGCCTCTTTCCTCAGCAGAAGCTCATATTCATAAAGGCCTGTGAAGCCATGAATAAATCAATGAAGGGCAGAGTCTGTGCAGATGGACATCGTTCAGGTCATATTCACAATTTGAAACCAAACAATAACAACAATATTACAAATAGTTTATTTTACAGTCCATGCACTACAGTGTACTTGCCTAAAGTAATCTGTGCCCCTGGAGCTCAACACCAGTCCTGATCTCACGGGGGTATCTGGGGCAATAGCCAACAATACATTGGGTCAAAATTATCCATCTTTCTTTTATGCCATAAATCATTAGGATATTAAGATCATGATCCATGAAGATATTGTGTAAATGTCCTACCGTAGATATATCAGAAATGTATTATTAGTAGTAATATGCATTGCTAAGGACTTCATCTGGACAACTTTAAAGGAGATTTTCTCAATATTTAGATGTTTTTGCACCCTCAAAATTCCAGATTTTCAAATATTGTCCTATTAAACCACACATCAGTGGAAAGAATGACCCTGGACCAATTTAAGTTTTGATATATTCATCATCTAAAAGCTGAATAAATAATCTTTCCACTGATGAATGGTTTGTTAGGATAGGACAATATTTGAAAATCTGGAATCTGAGGGTGCAAAAACATCTAAATATTGAGAACATTTCCTTTAAAGTTGTGCAGACGAAGTCCTTAGCCATGCATATTACTACTAATAATACATTTCTGATATATTTACGCTAGGATATTTACACAATATCCTCATGGACCATGATCTTAATATCCTAATGATTTCTGGCATAAAAGAAAATGGATCATTTGAACCCTTACAATGTATTGTTGGCTATTGCCCCAGATACCCCGTGAGACGCAGGACTGCTGTTGGGCTCCAGGGGCACAGATGAGGTATGTATATGCAGAGTCGGACTGTAAAACAAAGCGCCACCAATATTTTCCTACCCGCCTCAGTGTGTGTTAGAAAGCCTCAGTGTTTTTATACAGATGCGATTGGCTTTCCAACACCTGCGTCTGTGTTTCCTCGGCCCAAACACACAGCTAATCCCAGGCCACGGTTTATAACTCACACCACGCAGCGCTTAAAAATAGAGGGAGCAGAGGTCAGATCTACACAGGGATTTAGAGTCTTATTATAATCGCAAAATGGCGAGCGGCTTTGAGGAATTGCTGAGGCCGAGAGAACGAGAGCAGGCGAGCGGTGCGGTTCTCTGGTTAGGACTCAAGTCATCTCCAGAATGTGTTTCAACATCTCTCAACTTCAGGCAGAAACACGGCGTTTCAATCAACTCATGCACAAATCAGCAACCTGGAACGGCTTTTATTCCAATGATTATTTAGTTTGTGAATTGTGGAAGTAGTAAGTGTTGTTCAGGATGGACTTCATTTCCATCGAGTGTTCACATTAATGCAACACTGTTTATCCTACACTATCAACAGTATTCATTAAAAACACTGGTAACACTTTATTTCACAGTGTCATTGTTACACGTTAAATATTATATATCATTGTTTTTAACTGTTTAATGCATTTTTCTGCATCCTCGTTCTTTGCTTTTCTGTGTAAAGCACTTTTACCACATGTGCTATATAAATAAACTATAAATACACGCATCCGACCCTAAACCTGCAGTGTTGGGTCTGATTAATCACTAATCTAATTACCCCTGAGAAAGTAAATGAAGAAATAACTCTTTCTTCCAGTTACTTCTGATGTAATTGCGTTAAATACTGTATGAACAATAGGACAATTCTAAATAAAATAGTGGATTTAACATCAACATTTACTTTTAATGTAAGCCCTTCCCTTTGAATAATTTATGCAGTTGTATATTTGAGAGAATCAAAAGTGTGTTGTTCAACTGGACGAGGTTGATGTCAGATTTAGGAAGTAATTAGTAATAACTAATCCAATGCTTTATAGAGAGTAGTTAGTACAGTAATCTAATCACACGCTGAAGATGTCATTAGTATCCTTACTTTTTGGAGTAACTTACCCAACACTGACCCTCAGTACTTAAGCATATAATTACACTGAAACCTTAAAATGAAGTGTAACCAAAATATGAATTTCTTTCCACCGCTTCAGGAATAATAACCTCAATAATACAGTCAAATGAACGATACTTCTACAGCGTTTACTCATCTCAGCTCAACATTTACTAAAACGTTATTAAAATCAAAAGGTAAAATTAGTAAATCCATGAAACAATGAACAGTTAGATTTTTACTAACTAATATTAACAAAGATAATAAATGTTTTAAATATACCCACATGAAAAAATACTATAGTATATTATAGTAAAATGACTCTAGTAAATGCTATAGTGTTTTGAATCGCACTATAGTAAATATACTACAGTAAATTAACAAAGTGTAGTAAATACTATAATATACTACAATATACTACAATTTACTGCAGTATCTTTACTATAGTACGGTTCAGAAACACTATAGTATTTACTACAGTAATTTTACTATAATATACTACAATTTACTGCAGTATCTTTACTATAGTACGGTTCAGAAACACTATAGTATTTACTACAGTAATTTTACTATAATATACTACAATTTACTGCAGTATCTTTACTATAGTACGGTTCAAAAACACTATAGTATTTACTACAGTAATTTTACTGTAATATACTACAATTTACTTTAGTATCTTTACTATTGTATGGTTCAGAAACACTATAGTATTTACTACAGTAATTTTACTGTAATATACTACAATTTACTGCAGTATCTTTACTATAGTACGGTTCAGAAACACTATAGTATTTACTACAGTAATTTTACTATAATATACTACAATTTACTGCAGTATCTTAACTATAGTACGGTTCAAAAACACTATAGTATTTACTACAGTAATTTTACTGTAATATACTACAATTTACTGCAGTATCTTTACTATAGTACGGTTCAAAAACACTATAGTATTTACTACAGTAATTTTACTGTAATATACTACAATTTACTGCAGTATCTTTACTATAGTACGGTTCAGAAACACTATAGTATTTACTACAGTAATTTTACTATAATATACTACAATTTACTGCAGTATCTTTACTATAGTACGGTTCAGAAACACTATAGTATTTACTACAGTAATTTTACTGTAATATACTACAATTTACTGCAGTATCTTTACTATAGTACGGTTCAAAAACACTATAGTATTTACTACAGTAATTTTACTGTAATATACTACAATTTACTTTAGTATCTTTACTATTGTATGGTTCAGAAACACTATAGTATTTACTACAGTAATTTTACTATAATATACTACAATTTACTGCAGTATCTTTACTATAGTACGGTTCAAAAACACTATAGTATTTACTAGAGTAATTTTACTATAATATACTACAATTTACTGCAGTATCTTTACTATAGTACGGTTCAGAAACACTATAGTATTTACTACAGTAATTTTACTATAATATACTACAATTTACTGCAGTATCTTTACTATAGTACGGTTCAGAAACACTATAATATTTACTAGAGTAATTTTACTATAATATTCTACAATTTACTGCAGTATCTTTACTATAGTATGGTTCAAAAACACTATAATATTTACTAGAGTAATTTTACTGTAATTTTACTATAATATACTATAGTATTTTTTCATGTGGGTGTTCATGTTGACTAATGCACCTTTGTGACGTGTAGCTGTTCTAGTATGTGTTATTGTTGTTGTGTGGTTATTATTATTATTAATGTTTAGCATGCTGGCAGACACACGGAGGTGCAGCTGTACTCACTCACAGCTCGTTCAGGTTTGATCTGAGGAGGAAAGAGGCGATGTCCGAGCTGCATGTGATCCGTCCGTTTCCAGATGTTGACCATTGATCAGATAGTGATGAAGAGTACATGACCGGTGATGAAGGGTTAAACATCATCCTCTGGTCCACCTGAGGAAAGATGCAGTTTATTCCTCAACACTAGTTTAGGTTTGTTTTGTCTTTCAGATCACGCGTGTATGCCGTCAGTCAGTGCCTGAGCGTGCTGTTATTGCAAGTTGGTCATGTTTTTGTACGATAATACCACATGCATATATACATGCATGGTAATTAATATCAGAGATTTTAGGGTACAACATGCTAGGCACACACGTTTGTTGTGTAATGAGATCCAGACGTGTAAGAAACGAAGGAAACCTCAACTGAAGGAGAGTTATGTAGCACATATTATTTTGGCTTTTAAACATGTCTCAAACAAAAGTGTATGCAACACTTTACTGTATATTTGAATACTCAGTATTACAGAGAATGTTTAAATGTGTCTGTACCCTGCTCTCAGACAGTTTTCTCAGCAGTGTGTTTTTGTTAATTGTAATCATTTAAACAGGTTTCTGTGATATTTATACCCTTGTTAGTGCTTAAAATGTTGCATTCAAACACTAATGTGATTAAACTAAATAAAAAGAGCATGTATGGAATTATTCCTTCGTATATGAAAGAGCACATGAAGGGGGGAAAAACAATAAAGCAACAAATGCACAAGTATGCTATACAAATATCCAGCTATTTCCGCTTAACTGAAGCTCAGTTTCTGCCTTAAATTTTGAATTAAAATCAACTTGTACATAATTATACTAAAGTGACTTTGAGTTGAATCTTGTAACGTTGCCCTCTGATGTACTAAGAATGAGAGAAGCTTGTCTCGGATGGTTGTGTCTTATAAATCAGGCTCATAAACAGAATAAATGTAAAGACTTGTGTGTTTGGTATGTGTATGCGCTTAAAGGTTAAAAGGGTTCATGTGTAGAGTTCAGAAAACCTTGTTATTAGCGCCACCGGTGGCCGCACAGGAGACTGAACGTGATTCAAGGCCCTGATATACTCAAGGAGTTCAAGAGCGATATTTAGATGAATAACAAAATACACACACCAAAAATAACAGCAGTTGGAAACTGCATGGGTGGAATGCTAACGCTAACTAAAGCCACTAGCGCATCAACCATTAGAAAGTGCAAATCACCTCCAGTATTCAGATTAGTGATCATGTCTCCAATGGTTGAAATGGTCCTGAAAATGTGCTTTCATTCCTGGTCCAGTTAATGCGAGAGTTCAGCCTTCAAGACACTTTCATCCCTGTTTATTCTCTTTAATAACTGCTTCACGCTCATGCTAACAGCCATCGCAACAGCTAATGTGTCGAGCTCTGAGTCAGGAGAGGGCTTAACACCTGCTGAGAGAGAAATGTGGCCGCTCTACCTTCACCAACACTAATTTAACTAATGCCTGAATGTGGAAGGGCAAACAATTAGACAAAGTACCAGATCCATTATGTCTAATCTGGAGGTGTAAAACAGGCTCAGTTCAATTAGCGGTCAAGCTCTGCGGAAAAGACCCCGGGATTAGACGATTCCTCAAATTATTCAATCAGGGCCGTTTTATGGCAGGTTTTAAACAGGAAGCCTTTATGAATGCAGTCAGTGTAAGAGCAGCGCTGAGCCACCTTTACCGTACTGACAGTCTGAGACGCATATCATTACAGCACATCTGAAACATTCAAAGCAAAACTACCATTAGTGAAAACAGCTGTGTGCAGTATATTTGGGTTTACAGTTTACGATGGTACAATGACACATTTATCTTGTTGTATTTTAAAGTCGGCATGAACAGAAGTTGCACTCTTTTTTTATCCCTATTGTGCCCTTAATCCAAGAAAAAAACTTCTGGAATGAGAACAAATGTAGGTCGGGGTCACTGCAACCACACCCAAGGACAGGAGGCGGAGTTGCTGTGGCCACACCCATGGGCAGGAGGGGGAGTCACTGCAGCCACACCAATGGACAGGAAGCAGAGTCACTGCAGCCACACCAATGGACAGGAAGCAGAGTCACTGCAGCCACACCCCTTGACAGGAGGCGGAGTCGCTGTGGCCACACCCATGGACTGGAGGCGGAGTCACTGCAGCCACACCAATGGACAGGAAGCAGAGTCACTGCAGCCACACCCCCTGACAGGAGGCGGAGTCACTGCAGCCACACCCATGGACAGGAGGCAGAGTCACTGCAGCCACACCCATGGACAGGAGGCAGAGTCACTGCAGCCACACCCATGGACAGGAGGCGGAGTCGCTGTGGCCACACCCATGGACAGGAGGCAGAGTCACTGCAGCCACACCCATGGACAGGAGGCAGAGTCACTGCAGCCACACCCATGGACAGGAGGCAGAGTCACTGCAGCCACACCCATGGACAGGAGGCGGAGTCACTGCAGCCACACCCATGGACAGGAGGCAGAGTCACTGCAGCCACACCCATGGACAGGAGGCGGAGTCACTGCAGCCACACCCATGGACAGGAGGCGGAGTCACTGCAGCCACACCCATGGACAGGAGGCAGAGTCACTGCAGCCACACCCATGGACAGGAGGCAGAGTCACTGCAGCCACACCCATGGACAGGAGGCGGAGTCACTGCAGCCACACCCATGGACAGGAGGCAGAGTCACTGCAGCCACACCCATGGACAGGAGGCGGAGTCACTGCAGCCACACCCATGGACAGGAGGCGGAGTCACTGCAGCCACACCCATGGACAGGAGGCAGAGTCACTGCAGCCACACCCATGGACTGGAGGCGGAGTCACTGCAGCCACACCCATGGACTGGAGGCAGAGTCACTGCGGCCACACCCATGGACTGGAGGCAGAGTCACTGCAGCCACACCCATGGACTGGAGGCAGAGTCACTGCAGCCACACCCATGGACTGGAGGCAGAGTCACTGCAGCCACACCCATGGACTGGAGGCGGAGTCACTGCAGTCACACCCATGGACTGGAGGCAGAGTCACTGCATCCACACCCATGGACTGGAGGCGGAGTCACTGCAGCCACACCCATGGACAGGAGGCAGAGTCACTGCATCCACACCCATGGACTGGAGGCAGAGTCACTGCATCCACACCCATGGACTGGAGGCAGAGTCACTGCAGCCACACCCATGGACTGGAGGCGGAGTCACTGCAGCCACACCCATGGACAGGAGGCAGAGTCACTGCAGCCACACCCATGGACAGGAGGCAGAGTCACTGCAGCCACACCCATGGACAGGAGGCAGAGTCACTGCAGCCACACCCATGGACTGGAGGCAGAGTCACTGCAGCCACACCCATGGACTGGAGGCGGAGTCACTGCAGTCACACCCATGGACTGGAGGCAGAGTCACTGCATCCACACCCATGGACTGGAGGCAGAGTCACTGCAGCCACACCCATGGACAGGAGGCGGAGTCACTGCAGCCACACCCATGGACTGGAGGCGGAGTCACTGCAGCCACACCCATGGACAGGAGGCAGAGTCACTGCAGCCACACCCATGGACAGGAGGCAGAGTCACTGTGGCCACACCCATGGACAGGAGGCGGAGTCACTGCAGCCACACCCATGGACAGGAGGCAGAGTCACTGCAGCCACACCCATGGACAGGAGGCAGAGTCACTGCAGCCACACCCATGGACTGGAGGCGGAGTCACTGCAGCCACACCCATGGACAGGAGGCGGAGTCACTGCAGCCACACCCATGGACAGGAGGCAGAGTCACTGCAGCCACACCCATGGACTGGAGGCGGAGTCACTGCAGCCACACCCATGGACTGAAGGCAGAGTCACTGCAGCCACACCAATGGACAGGAGGCAGAGTCACTGCAGCCACACCCATGGACAGGAGGCAGAGTCACTGCAGCCACACCCATGGACAGGAGGCAGAGTCACTGCATCCACACCCATGGACTGGAGGCGGAGTCACTGCAGCCACACCCATGGACTGAAGGCGGAGTCACTGCAGCCACACCCATGGACGGGAGGCAGAGTCACTGTGGCCACACCCATGGACTGGAGGCAGAGTCACTGTGGCCACACCCATGGACAGGAGGCAGAGTCACTGCATCCACACCCATGGACTGGAGGCAGAGTCACTGCAGCCACACCCATGGACTGGAGGCAGAGTCACTGTGGCCACACCCATGGACTGGAGGCGGAGTCACTGTGGCCACACCCATGGACAGGAGGCAGAGTCACTGCAGCCACACCCATGGACAGGAGGCAGAGTCACTGCAGCCACACCCATGGACTGGAGGCGGAGTCACTGTGGCCACACCCATGGACAGGAGGCAGAGTCACTGCAGCCACACCCATGGACTGGAGGCAGAGTCACTGCATCCACACCCATGGACTGGAGGCGGAGTCACTGCAGCCACACCCATGGACAGGAGGCAGAGTCACTGCAGCCACACCCATGGACTGGAGGCAGAGTCACTGCAGCCACACCCATGGACAGGAGGCAGAGTCACTGTGGCCACACCCATGGACTGGAGGCGGAGTCACTGCAGCCACACCCATGGACAGGAGGCGGAGTCACTGCAGCCACACCCATGGACAGGAGGCAGAGTCACTGCAGCCACACCCATGGACAGGAGGCAGAGTCACTGCAGCCACACCCATGGACAGGAGGCAGAAGGCTTGTTCGACTTGATGCAGCGATACGCAGACCAATCGGTGGCTGACTTGAAGCAGTGCATACTGGTTAGAAATTTTGTCCGACTTGAGGCAGCGCCGACGGCACGTGACTGTGACGTATGTCAACAAAGCACCGCGAGAGCGATTCGAGAGCAGCCGGCTTATACACACTGTGCAGCTTCTCAAGAGCGGCTGCAACAGGCTGCACGAGCTCTGATGACGACACAGCTGATCCACGATTGGCCGATTCACCGCATGACAGTGATCACGTGTGTTTTGTGTTTATTCTAAAACCTTTAGTTCCACTTATGCACTCAAATACGTTTTTTATAATTGTAAAACCTCTTTATTATGTAGCCGCGATGTTATATTATCAAAATAAAACTGATAATAAACTATCATTGATAGTGTAGGCCTATGTTGAACTTTATTATTGTACAAACAGACGCTGTATTAAGCAGTACATAAAGTATTGAATGAAAATGACTTCTGACACTTCTGTGTATTTGACAAATATTGCATTTATTTCACTTCATCTGTGTCACTACGGGAAGCAGAAACTGTCCGCCTTCACGTCTCCGTTTGCAGCTCCTCCCCGCCTACACGCGGCTGCTCTCACCGACCGGTTACATCCAGCCGCAGCCGATGTCCAACACACCTAGAGCCACTCAAGCCACGACCATGAGCAGGAGGCGGAGTCACGGTGGCCACACCCCTGGCAGGAGGCGGAGTCACGGTGGCCACACCCCCTGAGTGTTCAGCTTGAATGAAAAACAAAATGCATCTAAAATGAAAAACAGCTTTGCAATTGACTGTACAAATATATTCAAGAGGAAATCCTTTCACAGACTGCTGAAAGCTAAAGAAAAGAGAATTGCTGAAATTCACAGAAACAACTGGAATCAAAATTTGGGGTAGAATCATACCCTAGGTTATTTATTGTATTGACAACATATCAATTAAATATTTAACATCTTATATTCTGTGTAACTGTCAAGTTTTTTGTCAGCATTTATTTAAAACAACATCCATTATGATGAGCCTTGTGTTCTACAAAGAGGGATGTTTGGATAATGTTAGACAAACCCAGCTTTCCTTACAAAGCAAGTTTAGATAGATCAATGGATCGGATCTCACAAAGGAGTTCTTAAAACATGCTGTCAGTTATACAGATACATTTCTACAACTTATACAGTGAAACTACCAGAATATCCATTGCTGTTCTGGGCACTTTTATCCCATCTTGAAGTTTCAAATGCGCTTCACAATACACATCATTTCCAGTGTACAGAAGCAGATTTACAGAAAGTCATAATGTTACGTCTATAATGCCTTAGTGCTTTAACAGGTTTTAGGGCCGGGCGATATGATGATATAAATGATGCTCTGGTGAGTTGTGAGGATCACTGTCGAGTCCAACTGCCCTGTTTAATTTAAGCAGATAATCGTTTGTTTTACTCCCGTTTCCACAGTTTCCCTATTAAATCCAGTCATGTTGCCGGATGTTTCTTTAGCCTCTGAAAATGCCTGGATTTTAAAATCTTCTTGCAGACTTTTAGTGATCTAAGCAAATACATCATACTGAACCGCCAACTAGAAAGTCTGTAGTATTATTTTAAATCAGACGTACATGAAGCTCAGATGCCGCTAGAGGCTGTTTTTCATTAAATGTACAACTTACATTTATGCATTTAGCAGATGCTTTTATTTAGCTTATTTTGTGTTTGTTTGTTATGTCAGTGCCAAAAACGACGTTCGTTTCTGGAGTTCAAAAGAGCTTGTCAAATTGAACTATATCCAGAAAAGTTTGCTCAGGCTGGTAAACGCCTCTGAACTCCCATTGGTCAGAAGTGATTGGTGGGTGTGACTCAGAGGCTCCGCCTTCTCATGACTGTCGTAATATTTAGTCTCCTGTCGGACTTGCTCGATACTTCAGACAAATACATACAAAGTTATGTCAAAATCCCAGTCTTGGTGAGTTTTCACTTAAACGCAGTCGGTTATGTCTTTGCATTTGAACATAACCAGTTGAGAAGGTAATCGAATGCATGTCAGTATATCAGATCTGCACATTTGGTCATAAAGTGACAGCAGCCTAATAAACCTGCGCTGTTACAAATCTTCTGAAAGAGTACAGAATCTCTGGATCGAAACACAGGTGACCCAGACAGCAACATAGTCAGCAACATCAGACCAGAGTGACCCCGCCTCCTGTCCAGGGGTGTGACTAGAGTGACCCCGCCTCTTGTCCAGGGGTGTGGCCAGAGTGACCCCGCCTCCTGGTCATGGGTGTGGCAAGAGTGATCCTGCCCCCTGCTCATGGGTGTGGCAAGAGTGACCCCACCCCCTGCTCATGGGTGTGGCCAGAGTGACCCCGCCTCCTGGTCATTGGTGTGGCAAGAGTGACCCTGCCCCCTGCTCATGGGTGTGGCTAGAGTGACCCCAACTCTTGTCCAGGGGTGTGGCCAGAGTGACCCCACCTCCTGGTCATGGGTGTGGCAAGAGTGACCCCGCCCCCTGCTCATGGGTGTGGCCAGAGTGACCCCGCCTCCAGGCCAGGAGTGTGGTCGCAGTGACCCTGCCCTACATTTGTTCTCGGATATATGACACAAAAGGGCGGAAAAAAACCAGCGCAACTTCTGTTTCATGCCGACGTATGGAATCCACATGTATCAGATTTGGCCTGGATCTATTTGCTGTCTGGGGAAGAGGAAGCAGAATCAAGTGATAGAAGCATTGATTACGCACAATCTTTTGTTCAAAATGCTGCTTTCAAGTATAAAAACAAATACCTAAAAAGGAACATAGTAGTACACTTAAAATGCAAAAATAATATATAAATAGTAAACTATAATGTTGTCAGGGTTTTGATATGTTTCAGTGTGTCTTAAGTTCAGTGCCTGTTTGCCTGTGTGACCCAGTTTAGTGTTTGCCAGTCTGGTCCCTTGATCGTATCCCATTCACATGTTGCCCATTAATTAGCTCTTTGGTTCCTCTGTGTGTTTAATCCTGTCTTCCTTCAGTTCATTGTTCGGTGTTGTCAATGTGAAGGTGCGTTTTGTCTGAGTTCTCCTGTGGCATATTTGGATTTAAGGCTGTTAAGTTTGAATCTTTGTGTGCTTCCTGGTAGCAGCACCCGTGACAGATGTTATGTTCACTTAAAGACTTGTAGTATGAAACTACTAAACTAGTAGTTTACTGAGAGTATACTTCAAAGTAGTATACCTATCAGTTCACTTGTATTTGCCGTAATTTAGTTGTCTCAAAGTGTACTACTGTTACACATAAATTCCACTGAAAATTATACTTTTATTCACTAACAATTGGGCCAATTTTGTCCCAAGTAGTATTGAAACAGTACACTTACAAGTATTCTTCTCGTGCATTGGTATTAATATACTGACTACATCAAATATACTTTTACTTCATGATGACTTAAGTGCACTTGATCAAATGAAGTCGAGGTTTACATCAGCTCAGACACATGCAGCCTTTGAATGAGAGAAATGTTTCTGTAAACTGAACGTGACTCATCTGTGGTTCTGTTTGAGGTTTCAACACTTACTCTGAACATCTCAGCACTGCAAGCCATGACAGGTTTGTCAAGAAAACAGTTGTTACAGGAGCAAGATCACTTTCACATGCAAGGAGAGACACATCTGAGTGCAAACGGAGATCAGATCTAACAGCTGACAGAGCCGCAGATCATAAAGATCGTCAATGAGGTTTGTCATGTCATTACAATGTAAAGATGATATAGTGAAGGATCTCGAATGATTTCATTAATGGTGTCACATTCACACCTGGGATCAAGATATGTTTGCACATGTGAGTGAGGGGCGTGTCAGTGGGTGTGTCTGTGGGCGTGTCCAAGGGAGTGTCTATAATCCGACTGCGGTTCCAAATGTTTCCGGGTGGCAAAAATAGAAGCAGGAAGGTAATGAGTTCAATGCAAATTCAAAATCATTTGTTAATACATAAACTTGCTGCATTATGAATTTGTTCAAATGGGTTAAACAATGTATGAGTGACCCGGCAACAGTAAGTTGGGAAATCGCATTCATGAAATATTAAATTGTGCATATGCAAAACTGATGTACAGTTCACTAGCGTTATACAAAGACTTACCCGCCCAGTCTTCTGTCCTCTTCATTGAAGCTGTGCTGTTATCTGCACACAAACTTAGATGATGGACTGGTATACACTATATTGCCAAAAGTTTTGGGACGCCTAACTTTCCATGCACATGAGCTTTAATGCCATCCCATTCCTAATCCGTAGGGTTTAATATGGAGTCGGCCCACCCTTTGCAGCTCTAACAGCTTCAGCTCTTCTGGGAAGGCTTTCCTCAAGGTTTAGGAGTGTGTTTATGGGAATTCTTCTAGAAGCACATTTGTGAGGTCAGGCACTGATGTTGGACGAGAAGGCCTGGCTCGCAGTCTCCGCTCTAATTCATCCCAAAGGTGTTCTATCGGGATGAGGTCAGGACTCTGTGCAGGCCAGTCCAGTTCCTCCACACCAAACTCGCTCATCCATGTCTTTATGGAGCGGCGCTTTGTGCACTGGAGCGCAGTCATGTTGGGACAGGAAGGGGCCGTCCCCAAACTGATCCCACAAAGTTGGGAGCATGAAATTGTCCAAAATGTTTTGGAATGAAGGCCTTTCCATTCGCTTGGTTCTTTCTGTGTCATTTTATCGAATGGTATACAGCTATATGTGACAGTCTCCCGGACAGCAACATCATTTCTTCCCAGATCCAGCCCACATCTGGTTCGCATGGAAACCACATGTTCCAGATGTAGGCCGGATCTGGGCCGACACTATTTGCTGTCTGTGATGTGTTTTGCTTACTGTAGGCTACAGAAGGGAAGTCTTCATGAATCTATCTATAAAATCTGAGTTTATTTATACACTGCCGTTTAGTATTGTAGGTAAATAGAAGTATTACATATATGACTTGTTGAATAAAGTTTTCAAAAAACATCTTTACAGTGGCTCAAGGTGCTTCATAAGTTTGGGTGTACAGTAATTCACAATTATTATTTAATGTTGTAGTTTTAAGTCAGATTACCAGCCAATGCCGTGCAGTCTGTGAAAGTGAGCTGAACCTGCTTTTATTCTGATGTTGAAGCATAAATGACCCAGATATCAGAGGTTCATAAAGATGATGAACTAGATATAATCTGTGTTAATTTCACTGCTATGTCTGTGAGATAATTGGAGCTTATCTTTTGTAGACAGACAGAAACTCTACACAAGTCTACATATTTTCCAAGGTCTGCCGGTTTCTTCCGTGTTGTTTGTTCAACCTGTCAAAAATGGTGTTTTGGCAGTTTTTCTCCCTCTGTAGTTTGTAGCCAGCGTATGAAATTAAGCAATGCACACTGGCACAAGATTCATTTGTTAAATGACTGTGACTTACAATAGCTGCTGACAAGAGCTCGTTCTGAAAGCAGCCATGCCTCATTACCTGTCAGATATTAATTCAGAGTTGTCAGTAGTAAACACATGACAGACAGATCCACCCAGGACGGTAGTCATAGAGCTGAACGCAGCGCATCACACAGCCTGACTCAACATGTGCCTTTCAGGACTACAAAAACATTACATTCATCACACTTTGTTGAAGCTGAAGTCTCAGGCTGATGACATTTGCAAAGATGTAGGATGTTGTTTTTTGGTGTGTTAGGTTAAGGTGTGGGCTTTGAAACTTCACGGTCTAGTGGCAGCAGTATTGAGATCTCAACCGCTGCGGAATGAGTGCGGCAGGAACGGCACCACACTTTTTATTTGATTCTATGAATTGTTAGAATTAATCAAATAAGAAACATCTGAAAGTGAAGGAAGCCCAAGGTCGAGCTGTCAGAGCGCTCAAACAAACACAACGTTTCCATAGCAACACTGTTTGCACATTTTAACCTGCAGATGGCCAACATATTTGAACATCCACCAATCAGGCAGCGGCTGCACTAAGCACAAATAGCGATAGATTGTATTTACACACAGTAAAAATAGCAGCCTTTTCTTTGCAATAAGTGTAAATAGTAAGCCTAATTAGATGCTATATATACATATACATAGTGGCGGATATATGCACCTCAGTGTTGTTGTACATTAAACAGTGTGTTTAGAGTGTAAATTATTATATCTATTGAAAATATTAAATGGATGCCACCTTACTACGGACAATAAAGCCCTCCCTACACGACCCCTAACACTAAACACTTTATTATTAAACACACGTTAGACACTTTATTTACACTTTTCAATATTTTATTAATTTTAATTGAAAATCAATGCCTTTCCGATCTGATACGTGATGGGAAAAGGGAGTAGAGCGAGCTCAGCAAAAGGTGGATTCCAACTCGGGTCGATTTGCGTCAAAACTTTGGGTGACGCTTTAGTTTAGGGTTTAATTCTCACTATTAACTAGTTGCTTATTAGCATACATATTACAAGGATATTGGCTGTTTATTAGAGCTTATAAAGCACATATTAATGCCTTATTCTGCATGATCATATTCTACGTACTGTATCATAATCCACCCAATACCTAAACTTAAACCCTACAAAAACTACCTCACTAACTATTAATAAGCCGTAATTAGGAGTTTATTGAGGCAAAAGTTGTAATTAATAGTGAATATGTGTTTTCTAAAGTACCTTACCCACCTTACCTTACCCCTACACTATTACTACTGTAAATAATCTAGACTCTAGTGTAATTTTGTCTGGCCCAATCAGACATCAGTGGGCGGAGTTAGTGTAAATAGCCTTTGCCAACAAGGCACTTAATGTAAAAAGACACTCCGTTAAGATAATTAAATGAAGATCCACTCCACAAACCACTTCCACGACAGATTTTCTGTCATTTAGGGCGCAATGCTTTCCTGACGAGTTTTTTCAGAGAAATTACTGAATGTCTGGATCAAAACACAAGTTAAGATGATCTGCATAAACCAGGGCTGCGTTTAACTCCACTTTTTTACGCCCTGCCCTCACTAACTTCCCTGTACGTCACTGCTAACGCTGCACAAGCGCCCACTACTGGCAGAACCCTTGCAGTGTGTTTATCTGGAGCGCACTAAACACTTGGGGCCAGATCTACCAACAGCTTGCTCCTGCGCAAACCCTCGATTGGCTTATCTACTGTCCGGATTTACTAAAGACATGCAGTGAAACATTGAAAAGGCGTGGACAGGGTTATTTTTGTGGCTGACCTGCATATGTATTTGTAGGAGTTTCCCTTTCAGACGCAGTATTTATGGGAGTATTTAAATGAATCATGAGGTGATTTACTAAGGTTTGTGCTCGTCAGTTTACTGGTGTTTGCACCATTATTTACCACCCAAAAGTGCGGTAGATTGTGTTTGTCATTATGGAAATGATCCGGCTGTGTCTGTGCTCATCAATGTGTGTTCTCTCCCTTCGGCGCTTTTATGAAATTGCGCTCTAATTTGCCCTGTTTAGTAAATCTCGTAAATTGTGTTGCATTGTGGTCCATGGATCTGCCTGATGTGTACATGTTGAGTAGACTCGCTCCCTCTGTCAAAATCAAGAGGTCAAAGGGTCTGTCCAAATAATCTTCCCTTGTCCACTTGACGAAGTTGAGTGCACTTCAAAATAGCTGCGGGGAGGAAGTGCTTAGGGAAGTTTGTCTAACAGTGGAGTTAAACGCAGCCCTGAAGGAGGGGATAGAAGTTAAGGGTGTGTTCACACGTGGCATGTTTGGTTGGATTGAAATGAACCCCGGTGTGATTGCTCTGTTGGTGCGGTTCAAGTGTGAACGCTGCCATCTGAACCAAACAAGCGGACCGAGAGCGCTAAAAAGATGGGCCTCGCTCCACTTCTAAATGAACTCTGGTGTGGTGTGAATGATATGAGCGCATCACAGACCAGACACGTGTAAACGAACCAAACACGGGAAAATGCGACCCCAAAAAAGCACAGTCTGATGTTGCCCATCATCGTTCAGAACAGGAGTCAGAACCGTCTCCTCGCAGCAGATCTGCGTTTGTGTGTGATATACAGTTTATAAGCTCTTAACAAGCTCTCAGCTGGTCAAAACACCATCGTATGTAGCTATGCACATACGATGAGTGCATTTAGCCCAGCACACCGCGTTGATCTGAATGTTCAGTAAGTTCGCTTGCGAAAGATGACCAATCGGGTTGTGACCCAGACAGTGTCGGCACAGATCCGGCCCACATCTGGAAACATGGATTCGATGCGTACCAGATGTGGGCCGACACTATGTTTCTGTCTGGGGAGCGTATCCCTATGCCTTTAGGTTTGTTGTTAATATGCCCATGTGAATGCTAAGCGGACTAAGGATGCGTTCACACTTGTCATGTTTGTTTGGATTCAAACGAACCCTAGTGCGATTGCTCGGTTCATTTGAACATATGTGAACGCTGCCATCCGAACCCTGGTGCGCACCAAACAAGCTGACCGAAACCGCGAAAGAGATGGGTCTCAGTCTGCTTCCAAAAACAGGACGGGATGTCGAAAGACGCGATGCTACAAGTCAGCTGATTTGACGAAGCGGAAAGATCAGAGTACCTGTTCTTCTCATCACAGGACCTGTGTTGGCCATCAGTTGGTACAGACGAAGGAGGAAATCCTGCTGCTGTTTCGAATGTTTTGAACATTTTATGAGCTCTTCGTGAGTTCTCAGCTGGTAAAAATAAAGCGTTTAAAGCAGCACACAGCGTTGTTTTATACGTTATAAATATACGTCATAAAAGCCGACCAGTCAGGTTGTGACTATATCCCTACGCCTTTGGTTCAGTAACTTTAGGTTCGCTGTTATAGATGTGAACGCTAAGTGGACCAGGACTATGTTTTGTTTTTTGGTCTGGACCAAATGAACCAAACGAACCGAACTACAAGTGTGAACACACCCTAAGTGTAATCTAACAAACATTAAACAGCATTGAAATCAAAACTGAGTGATGGTATTGAATGAAAGGTCGCCCCAGGACGAGCTATAGGACTGAGAAGCGTTAGAGGTGTTGATGGACTCCATCTGTGTTTGATCATCGCTCTGAATCCCATCCGGATGAAGACTTTGACAAAAACACAATTTTCTCAAACTGTTGCTTTTTTACTGAAACACCCACGTTCAAGTGTTGATAAAGATGCATGAAGCGAGAATAAAGCAGAGGCTCTGTTCTTTCTTTTGATGTATTGCATGTTCAGATACTGCCGTGAACGTTTTGTGAAAATGATCAGAAGTTGATCTTCCGCACTTGTGCGCAGTGTTTGTGTTTCTCTGGCTGGAGATGGCTCTCTGCCAGCGCTCAGACGTGTGGAGTGACGGAGGAGTGTTGTGTGTGAACATGCCCACCCGTTCAACAAACGCCCTTCCCCTTTCACTTACTCTCTCCTGGTAGCAATGCCTCGCGCTGACAAGCGTGTGTTTTATGTCTGTGTGTAAATAAATGTGATTGCGTCTGTATATGCGTGCCTCGGTATCTTTCTGTTTGTCCTGTCCCTTCAGACGAACAAACACCAGCCACATGCATGTCCACTCAACCGGAAACGCAGAGGAACATTGTTGCCATGTAACAATGTGTTTGTTTGTAGCCTTATGTATATCTTAACTTTAGCCCGGTGGCCCGTCTGCTACTTGACATTCATGCGTAACAGACTGAGGCTCATTCTGCGTTAGCGCTGACGTTCTGCAGGTTGCTCCTCATTTGCATGTCATTACAGTTTTTTACAATCGTTTCTCAAGTCACAGCATCAGTCTGTGGATAAACTGAGGATGGTTTAGCATTGCTTTGGCACTAAATGCATTCAATGACGACATCTTTCACTCTCAAACACCAGCAAAAAAACCTCAATGAACCTACAGGACAATCTGCATGTTTAAGTTCTGATCGTTTGTTGGGTGAAAACCTTTGCTAGTGGGAGAATGAGTTAATCTGAGACATGAATGAAGTGTTTTAGTGCATATTGAATGTGAAATGAGCTGAAGTTTTGAGGAAAGTGATGAGAAATGTGTCGTTGTGTAGAAGCATTGCACGTGCTTTAACGACAGCATGCACAGGTTTTTAGATTGACGTCTAGAGTTGCTCGCATCGTTGGATTTTACGGTTTATGCAAAGCATAATCTCACCTTTGTATTACGAACCGTTTGAAATGGAGCTCATCAAACAACACCTGATCTCATCTGGAGATTGATCTGTGAGACACACTGAACCCTGGAGGTGAGTTTACTTTAGGACCGACCGACACAACGCCGAATCTACAAAACCGTGACCCAATTTATACTTTACTGCATGTGAATATGTGCAGATGTCAAAAAGATTTGGACAGCGCCTGACAGCAAAGCATGTAAAACACCACAGCGCTTCACAAATGAGAATAAGAGGCGCAGGTAGAGCGAGCGGGCCGGAGGGACTGAAGCCTTCACAAGCAGCTTGTTAGGACGGCGCCCCCATTACAGATCCGCGGCTCATCTTTCCCCGCGCGTCTACACCTTTGCTCGCAAATTAGATGGAAAGGCTGGAGCTGCACCTCTCATGTATATTTATCCCGAATCCCTGTGGGACGGTCAGGCATGGCTCCGCTCTGGATAACAAATGCAATGTAACATTTGTCTTGTTTTTCCTGTTTTATTGCTGTCAATCACGTGAGTGGCACATCCAGCCCTTCTGCTGATTGAAATGACAATGTCAAACTTGGATTGTAAATCCCATGTGGAATAAAAACATGTTGCTTTAGTGTAACAAATATCTAAACAGTTTGCCGTTTGACACAACCGCGCATGCATGACTATATAAGCCGCGGCGTCTTGACGCATAAAGCACAGCGAGAAATTTGGTGTGTTCGATTTGGCAACTCAGCTCATAATTTACTTAAAGTGCAAACTGAGGGATTATGGGATCTAGCTCAGCGCAGACGCTGCGGGAGGTCTTTCGCAAAACTAGGTGCGGCCGAGGAGAAAGAGTCAGTGTTTTCTTTTCCACGTCTTAAAAGTGCATTCATCAGGCATTTACTGTAATCCAGCTCACTGTTCAAGTTCATTCCCCTCTCCTGATGAAGGCCCTTCATGTGACCTGATTAAACGAGCGCATGTGTGTGTGTGTGTGTGTGTGTGTGTGTGTGTGTGGACTGGTAATCCCTACGTTATGGGGACAAAATGTCCCCACAAAGATGGCAATATCCAAAATCCTTGTCCTTGTGGGGACATTTTTTGGTCCCCATGAGGAAAACATCTTATAAATCACACTAAGTGATGTTTTTTGAAAATGTAGAAATGCAGCATGTCTCCTGTGATGGGTAGTGTGTGTGTGTGTGTGTGACACACACACACACACACACACACACACACACACACACACACACACACACACACACATGTTGTGTTTCCATGTTTTATGGGGACATTCCATAGGCGTAATGCATTTTATACTGTACAAACCGTATTTTCTATCCCCTACACTGCCCCTGCCCCTAAACCTACCCATCACACACACACACACACACACACACACACACACACACACACACACACACACACACACACACACACTACCCATCACAGGAGACATGCTGCATTTCTACATTTTCAAAAAACATCACTTAGTGTGATTTATAAGATGTTTTCCTCATGGGGACCAAAAAATGTCCCCACAAGGACAAGGATTTTGGATATTGCCATCTTTGTGGGGACATTTTGTCCCCATACCGTAGGGATTACCAGTCCACACACACACACTCTCTCTCTCACACACACTCTCACACACTCTTAATCTACGACAGCAGGTATTTTAAAGGATCACTGTATATTTCACAATCTATTTCCGATCAGTTAGTACTTATATTAGTACTTGATTAGTATTCTGAAGTGCACGTTGTCACATGTTCTTGAGCAGATTGTACATGTGTCTCAAAGCATCCCGAGTGGACCGACCGGCGCTGTGAAAGGGAAGGAGCCACCGGAGAGGGGAGATTAGCCGGCCTGTCAGCCTGATGAAGGGCAGATGTCTCGCGTGAGTGACGGCTCAGCTGTTCTTCAGGTTTTACCTGTCGTGAAGTCAGATTCGCTCCGGGCCTGCTTTTGTTTTGACTGCGCTCCGGAGCGCCACTTCCGAGGATCGCTCCATTCAGCCGCCCAGCGCGCTCCTCTCCGCCAACATGTCTGCGCCAGGTGTGTCCACATGCCCCTGCAGAGTGTTTGCTCGTCAGCGCAGCGAACAATGAGTGGCCGCAGTGGGCGGCTCCATCGTCTGAGAAAACAGGAACCGAGACAGAAGGGAGAGTCTCCTCTTAGCTGCAAAAGACATTCGTTTAAAAGTTCACAAAGCTCTTTTCTCAAGCCTTTAATTGTTCTGAATGACTGCCTGTGAGAGAGACGTCTCCTGAGTCATGCACACATTAGTGAACCGTGCATTAAGTTCAGATCAGTTATACGTATATATAACACTCAATATAATAGCAGGGGATGGACTGATGTGAAGCTCTGAATGCTACTCAAATAGAACCGATGTATCTCGCAAAAACACGTTTATCTGCCGTTTCTGAAGAGCTGAACTACAGTACGAGTTTTCTGAATTATCAGTAGATGAACAACAGCAAATGTCACATGCCATCTGTTTATATCAAGGCTATTTTGAGTGTGTTATAATGATTATATCAATATGGATGTGCTTCACGTCTTTCCATCACAGAGCTAAAAACAACCAAAAAGGGCAAACATGAGCTTTATATAAATCCCCAACTTATGGAAATTCATACTCGTGGTACAATGTAAACAAGCTTGTTATAGAAAGATCTTTTAATCAGGCTTCCATCATTGTTTTATTGTTATATATTTAATCTAGTCGGAGAGAGAAAATGTCTGTCTTTCATAAAAAACACACTGGTCAAGCTCAGGCTAGTATAACCTATTCATCCTGAACACATATTTCACATGTGGAAATCTGTCCACCCTGTCACATGACAGTGTGTAAACGGGTGGACGTTTACAGAAGGAATGAAGAGTTCTGTATGTAGAAGTCATTTTCATGTCCAGTATGAATTGACACAACAGGGACACAACAACTATTAAATAAATCGTCTTACAATTAGGAAATAAGAGAGGTTTATTTTGCTTTCCCTCCAAGGAAATGATGTCACTTCCAGCAGGTCATGTGATTTAGGGTGCTTAACATTCTTGCACTAATGTAACAGGGTGGACTGGAGTTTGTAGGGATATAAACTAATTTAATGGTTTTAAACGTAAAAAAAAAATATGTATCACAATAAATTGCAAGAGAATAAGTGACTGTATATATTAATAGACAACATTGCTATTTCAGAAATATGCACCGATCAGGCATAACATTATATTGCTAATATTGTGTTGTTCCCCCTTTTGCTGACCCGTCACGGCATGGACTCCACTAGACCCCTGAAGGTGTGCTGTGGGATCTGGCACCAAGATGTTAGCAGCAGATCCTTTAAGTCCTGTAAGTTGCGAGATGAGGCCTCCATGGATCGGACTTGTTTGTTCGGCACATCCCACAGATGCTCGATTGGATTGAGATCTGGGGAATTTGGAGGCCAAGTCAACGCCTCAAACTCGTTGTTGTGCTCCTCAAACCATTCCTGAAGCATTTGTGCTTTGTGGCAGGGCCACAATGTAGGAGTTAACTTTGTTCCTCCAAAAGGTATTCCTAGAACTGAAATCGTTCCTGGTTCATCTGGTGCGAACATGCCAAAAATCAAGTACTAGGGACTATGAAAAGGTTCCTCCGGGTGCGAAAGCCCAAATATCACAGCGAGGTTGCAGCAAAGAAAAAGAGCAGGATCTAATTAAACACTAGCTCAAAATATCAAACACTCGGAGGATTCAGACGTAAAGTGACATTACCCCCCCCAAAACAAAAGACAAAACATGACATAACATGACGTTATCCCCCTTCTCCAAAAAGGGCGCATCCACACACCTTAATCTTCAGACAGAGGAGGGCGGGAGGGGGCTTTATATGAAGATGAGAAGCTGGTAAAAGGGAACATCCATGAGGAGAAAGGAGCCAGGAAGAAGATGACAGAGCCAGGAGCCAGGGTGTAGACAGGAGCCCAACCAACTGGGCAACACAGATGGACTGGAGGGCCAGGGCAAAACCACAGGCTCACAGGACCAAGGTAGAGATGGGAGCTTGGCTGGGGCAGAGTGAGTGGGGGGACGATGATGGTGGAGCCGGAGGGAAGGAAGAGCCTGGTGGAGCCAAAGCGGTGGAGGGACAAGGTGTAGCCGAAGGCCTGGGAGTCCGTGGCACAACCAGGGTGATGACTGATCAAAAGGGATGAGGGAGCCTGGAATAGTCTAAGGGACGAAGGACCACAGTGGAGTGGAGTTGAGGGAGCGTGGAGTAAAGGTGAAGTTAATGGGTTGACAGGACAAGGTTGAGTCCGGGGCTCAGAGGCTTGAGGTGGAGGTAAGGGATTGACACACCAAGCAAAGCTGGAGCTCAAGGTGAATCGGAGCTGCTATGTGGAGCCAACGAAGGAGGAGTTGAAGGGCATAAGGGAACCAGCAGAGAAGGGCCAAAGGTTTAGCATTGGCAGAGGAGGAGGGAGTGGGAGGCTGGGCAGGAGCATCAGTGACGAAGAAGACTTGGTGCGGGCTTATGAAGAAGACTTGGTGCTGGCTGATGAAGAAGACTTGGTGCTGGCTGATGAAGAAGACTTGGTGCTGGCTGATGAAGAAGACTTGGTGCGGGCTTATGAAGAAGACTTGGTGCTGGCTGATGAAGAAGACTTGGTGCTGGCTGATGAAGAAGACTTGGTGCTGGCCCATGAAACAGATTTGGTGCTGGGTGACAAAACAGACTTGGATTTGGCCAATAAAGTTACATTCTTGTGAAACAGATTTCCTCAAAACTCTCGCAAGGGATTGAGTTTAGCACACTCACATCTGCCTCAGAAGCTCCACTCCATTCCCTCATACTCCACTAATACTCCCCCTGGTACGGACATTAATGCCGGCTCTCGCACCTAGTCAAACCGGCTCGGGCTCTGTGGCGAACATGGCCTCAGGGGTTAGCTCCATGAAGGATATAAGGGCCGGCTCACGCACCTGGTCAGACTTGGCTCTCCGTGGTTCTGGGTCTGCAGTGGGCTTGGGCTCTGTTTTTGCGGCGGGCTCGGGCTCTGAGTCTACACTGGGCTCTAGCTCATATTCAATGGTAAAGAGGGATACACCCTGAAAAAGCACCCAGTCCACGAACTCGTCCCTCGAGGAGACAGCTGACACACACAGGCTGTTGTCATTGTAATGGACAACATAGACCAGTTCTAAAATATCCTATGTGTGTTTCTCGAAGGAGGAGGATCTGAACTGCTAGATCCATTTTTGTGTAGCTTCCAGTCTTCTGTCAATGTGTGGTTGCAGCAACAAAAAAAAAGCAAGATCTAATCTAACTCAAACTATCGAACACCTTCAGGTTTCAGAATATGTACCCGAATCAACAGAACAACCACTAAACATTGATGAGATCGAAACAAAGAATAACTAAAAACAAGCCCAATATATACAGTACAGACGTTAACAAAGGTAGAAACTGAGAAACAGGTGGATGAAATTAATCAAACAATGAAACACCAAGATCACTAATGCAAACAAAGGGAACAGAATGGGAAAAAAGGAAACAATGGCAAACTCAAACTCATAACGTGACAATTATGAATGTGTGTTCATTGGGGTTACATCATGGAAAACCATGTGGCATGAAAATGTTTTAATATTTTATGTAAATATGTATTATTGTTTCACGGGAACTGTAGCATTGACCCATATACACATCTGACTAAGATAAAAGCATCTTATTTGTCTGATGCCACGAGTGATGTTTTATTTTATTCACATTTGCGGAAGGATGACATTTCATGTTTCTCGTATGCCAATCTTTTAGTTCCTTCTCCTGTTGATAATGCAGGGAAATCTTTCAGGATCGGCTCATCCGGAGTGCAGACGCACATGAAGGAGGCTTTAGCGTTCTGTCACACCCTCCATTAGGAGCAAGTCAACTAGCACTAAACGGTTTGGGATGTCATTGTTGCAACTGAAGGCAAAAGGGCAAACAAGCCCATCTAATCACTCTTGAACAATACAGAGGTGTGTTCAGCCTTCATGCAGTCAATGGAAATATATGCATGTCCATCAACACCGCAACATATATCTATATATCAAATTTAGTTAAATATGTACAATGCACCCTAAAGAATGTGAGCACAAGAATGAGTTTCCAGCTAAACATTTGACAAAAATAAGTGATCAAACAAAAACCATTGTGTGTGTTTGTGGTGAGTGGATGATAATATGATTCTCTACAGCGGTGTGAACTTGAGGAGAACTGACTTCATTCATCATCATGAAGAAAAGTGACATTAATGAAGAGAAAAGATCAAACACGCAGATACAGACTCTTGATCTAATGAATGACAGCATTATAGTTTCACCTTGCATTTTCAATCAATCACTTACAAATCAGTGGGAAGAGTTCAAGACAAGGGAGTAAATTATGAGTATTGATGCAACAAATATAATCTTGGTCTAATTCTTGTATAAAGATTGCTGAATGTTTTGAAGTTTAATTGAACAGGAAAGCTGGTTAACTAATCGATCCATTGTCTCCTGTATATCTGTGATGGAGCTTGAGTTTCATGACAAATGGGCTTTTAAATTCTCTTCAGGAATGTCAGAGCATGATTTATTCCTGAAAGCTGGATCAGGGCACGGGCGATTCATCTTGTAACCGTGAGAGATATTGGCCGAACTTTTCTTTACTAAAAAAATGCTCATAAGCATGAAGCAAAAGATGTCTGAGCACCAAACAAAAGACTTTTCTCTTTCAAACCGTGTTCAGACTCTTCAGGTGTGATTCGGACATTCCAATCATGTCCTCAGACCCTGGGCTGAACAGCGACCGCTTGCATTTAACATATGAAATCATATGCCACACACCACTGTGCAACAACTCATTTGACTAAAAATACACCTTGAGACTCCTGGAAAGCCGTAACGTAAGCTTGTTTCTTTTTCATAACCCTCCCAATTTATTCAGCGTGTCTGTCAGCGGTGTCATCCATCTGTAACACGAAGACAATAATGAAGCTGTCTTCCAGTTCGCAGCTGTTTGGCCCTGTCAAGAGCGGATCACGTCTTTGCATGCGATACGAACGCACCTTGAGCCTGCGGGATTTCATATTAAACAGGTCGCTGTGAAAATCAGCTGTGGCACTAGTGGGAAAAAAAATGAATTATTCTGCAAGTGCATCCGAACAAAAATGACATCTGCATACGACAGTGCAATTAACTTCTCCCATCCTTCCCACCGAGGGCACGAGTAACACGAGAAGCGTATCGAAACAATGCAAAGAGGCTGTGAAAAGATACACCGTCGAAACATGAGTCGCCAATGCACTCATGCAATTCCTGACTTCATTTCCTGAAGCTGCAATATTTACATATTTACCAACCTGAACCCTAACAGTCTACTAATACTCTAATGAGCGTGTAGTTACTTATTAGTAGAATGACTAAAACGGACCATAAAGTGTAATCATGACAGCTTTTTCTTATGCAAAAATGCACCAAGATGATTTGAATGTAATTTTGCTGGAATACGTGTTACTGTCCACCAAAGTACACATGCTGATAAAACAGATATGCTGCGGTTGATAAGGAGAAGCTCAGACGGCATCCGTGCACATGAATGATCCACTGAAGAGCAGGGATTAAGACTGAAACACATCACAGACCCTGAAAGAGCTCGATCTGAGCCCAGATAAGCCCGGCTGTGAGTTCAGATGCACTGATTTATTGAAAACACAGGGACGTGTGTGCGGCTGCCCCAGACACAGCTGTGTTTATGTGACCTCTGGACAGAGGCAGGGAACATCTTTCATCATGATTAACACATGCACTATACGCTACTTCACACATGTGCCATTAAAACCGGCTCCGAACAGAAGATGTATGGATCCAGCATATTAGTCTAATGTTAGGAAATCATCTTCCGACTAATAATCCGTTAATGGACTGAATGAATGCAGGTCAATGACAAATAAGACATTTCTGTCAGAATCAACGTGTGCCGCATTTTTAGACATCCTTGTATTTTTGTTGGTTTAATGTGTTTTAAAATCGATTGCTTTTATTTTCACAGGTTATAAAAATGTCAGGTGGTGCAACCATTGATCAACAATAATGTATGAGTGTACACATCTAAACAAAATACGTTTTCTTGAAGTTTTACCATTTGACAACCTCTATCCTTGTCATGTCTTAATTAAATGTCTCAATTATCAGAGCATGTTTATCTCGGTTTCATTGTGTTCTTGTCACATGACTAACTTTAATGGCTTCATGCGTGTTGGTTACACCTTCACTTATTTTTCAAATATCAGTGATGTTTTAACACATTATGGCTTCTTATGTTAAGAATTAAAAAATATATAATTCCAGGCATTTAATGAGAGATTTGTTCTTTGTTGAATGCACTGAATGTCCTGAGGTTTCTCTGGAGGCTCATGAGGATAGTGTGGAAGGAGAAGATTATACCCAAAGTGTGGCGTAGGTTCTGATCCCGAAGGATACTGAGAAGATCAGAGTGTTTCGACCAATATCCCTGCTAAATGTAAAGGGAAAATCTTTTTCAAAATCACCGCCAAGAGGTGCAAAGAAACAGCTACATTGATCCAGCGATACAGAAGGCAGGGATATCAGGGTTCCAGAATGATATGGCACCAGATCCAGATGGCAAAGGTGGGAGGAAAGGACCTCCATGTTGTCTTCCTGGATCTTGCTAATGCTTTTAGGTCAGTTCTCAATAATCTCCTGTGGGCTGCTTTCAATTTCTTTTATATTGCGGACACTATTACAACTTTGGTGAAATCATATTTCCAAGATCTGCCGTTTTGCTTTACCACCTCTGAGGTTAACACCTCGTGACAAGCCTTGGAAATTGGCATTATGGCATAATCTCACCATTGGCTTTTACGATGGCCATGGAGGTCTTCATTCGAGCCTCAAGGTGGGTGGACAGCGGCTTAATTCGGACTTGCGCCTCCCTCCCCCTCAGAGCCTATATGTATGACATTACTACTCCATGGTGTCATATACTAGAAGACTACGCAGAAAACTAGAGGAGAATATCAGCTGGGCCCGGATGAAGATAAAATCTTCCAAAATGACATATCTCAATTGTCAAGAGAGTGTTTAGTGATCAAGTTCTTCATCGGAAATTATCCTACCAACAGTATCTGAGCAGCCGGTGAAAAGTCTTGGTAGGTGGTGTGATGCAAGCCTGAAAGACAAAGAACAGGTACAACGACTGCGGAAGGAGATCCGTAGTGGACTACGGACCATTAATAACACTCAACTACCTGTAAGATTGAAGGTCTGATGTTTGCAGTTTGGCCTTCTACCATGGGTGCTGTGGTCCCTTACAGTTTATGACGTTCCAATCTCGTGAGTGGAGAAACTGGACAGAGGAATCTCAGGTTACATCAAGAGATGGCTCGGTGTCTTACCAACATGGGCCTCTATGGATGTGCTTTACTTTCACTGCCCTTCACCAGTCTCACAGAAGAGTTCAAGTGTGCTAAAGTGAGCAGCTTAACTTTATCATCAGAGCTACTTATGACATCCTTCCAACACCAACTAATCTCCATCAGTGGATGGGTGAAGATCCTGGGTGTGCTCTCTGCTCCCTCGAGCACATACTGACAGGGTGTAAAGTCAGCCTCACCCAGTCTACAAGTGCCGTCACAACCAAGTCCTTAAGAGCCTTGCCTCCACCCCTGAGGAAAAACGTACCACCAATACTTTACCATTAGTGAGTGACTCCCTGTAAGCCATCTTTGTCCATGAAGGGGCAAAAGCAGAAATCTTCAAGTCCCTAAAAGCCAAGTCTAAGTCAAGTCAAGTCTTTCAGGTCCAAGTCAAGTCTCAAGTCTTTCAAGTCCAAATCCAAGTCAAGTCTCAAGTCTTTCAGGTCCAAGTCTAAGTCAAGTCTCAAGTCTTTCAGGTCCAAATCCAAGTCAAGTCTCAAGTCTTTCAGGTCCAAATCCAAGTCAAGTCTCAAGTCTTTCAGGTCCAGGTCCAAGTCAAGTCTCAAGTCTTTGGGTCTAAGTCTCAAGTCTTTGGGTCTAAGTCTCAAGTCTTTCAGGTCCAAGTCAAGTCTCAAGTCTTTCAAGTCCAAATCCAAGTCAAGTCTCAAGTCTTTGGGTCTAAGTCTCAAGTCTTTGGGTCTCAAGTCTTTCAGGTCCAAGTCAAGTCTCAAGTCTTTCAGGTCCAAATATAAGTCAAGTCTCAAGTCTTTGGGTCTAAGTCTCAAGTCTTTCAGGTCCAAGTCAAGTCTCAAGTCTTTGGGTCTAAGTCTCAAGTCTTGTAGGTCCAAGTCAAGTCTCAAGTCTTCCGGCGGACTGCCTTCTGTATTCAACTTATGAAAAAAGCGTAACTTGTGTGACAATGATGTGGGACGCTCGTAGCGTAAGTGTTTTGAACTAAGAGAGCTGTTATACATTCTGCGTAAGTTGAATACATAAGGTGGTCTGGCAGAAGATATATATTTTACTTTATAACGTGTTAAATATTGATATTTTTCTTACAGCCCATTGATTTGCTTTAGAAGGCCTTTATTAAGCCCCGGAGTTGTGTGGAGCACTTTTATTATGGATGGATGCTCTTTTTTGAGATTCAAATTTTTGGCTGCCATTATAAAGCTTGGAAGAGCCAGGACATAATATAACTCTGATTGTGTTCGTCTGAAAAAAGAATGTCATATACACCTAGGATGACAGTAAATCATGGGCTAATGTACATTTTTGGGTGAACTATCCCTTAAACACACACACTCACAAACACACACACACACACACACACACACACAGAGGGTTATGTTACTCTTGCTATCAGGGTCATGTGACAGAGTGTGTACAGTGAGTGAAGTTTATCAGTAGAGCACACACATTCACACACACACACACACACACACACACACACACACACACACACACACACACACACAGAGTGTATAAAGCAAGTGAAGTTTAGCAGTAGAGCGCACACACACACACACACACACACACACACACACACACACACACACACACACACACATACACAGAGAGTGTATAAAGCAAGTGAAGTTTAGCAGTAGAGCGCGCACACACACACACACACACACACACACATACAGACGGAGATGTTACACGTGAAGTTTAGCAGTAGAGCGCGCACACACACACACACACACACACACACACACACAGACGGAGATGTTACGTGAAGTTTAGCAGTAGAGCGCACACACACACACACACATACAGACGGAGATGTTACACGTGAAGTTTAGCAGTAGAGTGCTGTAATCGCTCAGCTCTGACCCCATCACCATCACAGCGCCGTCTGCTCGGATCAAAGCCTGTCCGGCTGCTCTGGCCCTGAAATATGGCCCGTCCGTTTGAGCTGACCATGGCCCTTCTGCTGAACCAAACAATCTGCAGACGAACGCAGCTGCGCATCTCCTGGGTTACTGACAGAGGAGGAAGTAGAGATGAGAGAGGGCCAAGAGAGGACAGACCTTAATTAATAGCAAAGAAAGAGATGGAAACATGCAGTAAAGACAGGATAGAGAACATTTGATAAAGGTGTGCATTTAGAGCATCGGTCACATTATGTGTCTTTAACTACTATGCACTTACATTAAAAATAATCAGGTTCAGTGCATGCATTGTGTTGATGTTGTATTGTGAGACACTTGTGCTGATACTGAGGTGGATACGGGTCAACCAGGGAAACCATGTTGGTTACCTACTGTAGCTTCACCAGCTGCATAAAACAGCCTGGACCGGCATGGGGACGGAAAATTATTTTTGATCATTTTTATAATTTATTAGTGATCCAAAAAATAACTCTGAAAGTCACAATGTCGTTTCTCTGAGTCATTCTATCTATAGTTGAGGTGTGGACTCACTATATTATTAGAGTTAGAGCGATTATTAAAACTTTATGTCATATATGTTGTATCATCCTTGGTGTGATCAGGCCTTAACGCTAGCTAAAGACCTACTGAGATCAGTGCTAGCTGTCCGCTGCGTTCCCATTCATTCCAGAGGAGTGCAGTGGCATGAGGCCAGGCTCTGCAGGCCTGTTCTCTCTCACACACACACACACACACACACACACACACACACACACACACACACACACACACACACACACACACACACACACACACACACACACACACACACACACACTGCCCCTAAACCTAACCATCACACACACACACACACACACACACGCACACACACACACACACACACACACACACACACACACACACACACACACACACTACCCATCACAGGAGACATGCTGCATTTTTACTTTTTCAAAAACATCACTTAGTGTGATTTATAAGATGTTTTCCTCATGGGGACCAAAAAAATGTCCCCACAAGGACAAAAATTTGGATATTGCCATCTTTGTGGGGACATTTTGTCCCCATACCGTAGGGATTACCAGTCCACACACACACACACACACACACACACACACACACACACACACACACACACACACACACACACACACACGGAGAGACCCCTGCAGAAGAGGTGTGTGCAGGGGCCATTGTCGTGCTGGAACAACACTTCACATAAAACTGGAAGCACAGAATCCCATAGAATATCATCACATCATGTTATGGGAAATTAGCATGTGGAGATGTTCCTGCAAAATTATATTACGGTGCTTCTTGCATGTTTCGCGACACAAAGTGTCCAGTAGGTGGCAATAAAAGGGTGTTTAGTTGTCCGATAAAGATGAATGTGAATCTGATAACTATGGACTCAACTTTTTGTTTTTTAACCCTGTGCTTCTATTCACATTTCAGTCCAAAATGAACATACTTTTTTTTTTTTTATTATTATTTCAATAAAATGATTGTACTATATTTGACTTTGATAATATTTTTTATTTCATATTTTGTATTTTCGGGGGATTTTATGGTTCTAAATAATATTTATGCAGTAGTTATGATCCATTTATTCACTTTTTAAGCATAGACCTGAAAATGAAATTTCCAACTTAAACTCTCATAAATCTCTTTGTAGTTTTTCTCAGGATCATTTACCCTTTCCATGTCCATGATTTATTTTGTGTGTTCATAAAGCAAGTGCCAAAATCTTTACCAAGTTTTGTACCATTCACATGAGGTAAAGAATTTATGATTATTATTTATTTAGCTTGATATAAAAAAAAAAAAAGCTTTTAGTCAGATTTTGTTTGCTTTCATTCACAGCGGCGATGCTAGCCATGATGGGCCCTATGAGAGAACATGAGGTTGGGCCCTACCGCACCAAACATACAAGCCAACCTAGCTATACAAAATCTGTCTGCAATTTAATAACACTGACCAATTAAGCTCCGCTCGCTCAAATTCCCTTTGTGATATGCGGATTCAAAAATATATGAAATAAGTAGGGCTGCCCCCGATTAAAGCTTTTTCTACTGGATTAGTAGTTGTTCATTTAAGCAATTAGTCGACTAAGCACTTTTATTAATTTAATTACATTAATATACATTGGACACTATTCCATAAAGCTTGCCACAAAGAACCGGCAAAAGTAATGATTATGAATGTGTCAAAAATAGCAAGGAGATATTTTAATTGTTTATTAATAAACTAGAGTTTTTTGTGTCAGTGTCGGCTGCAAAGATGAAGTTGACGACTCGCCATCTCACAGTAGTGAACGCGCTCAGAGAGAAATGCATTACATAATCAGAGAGTAGCCTATTTCTTTTCATTTTGAATTGTTTCATTTAAAAGTATACATTACTATAGAGAAATATGTCATGTCTGTGAGGCTAGTAGAGATTTATACAAAACAAAATTCACTTTAAAAGAAAGGCTTTCAACAAAACAAAACTTAATGAAGTGGTCAAAGTCATGTCTGATCCACTCGGCATATTGCGCATCTTATGATGTGTCCTATCTCATGCTGTTCACTTTTCATAATCAACATAGATGACATTAATAAAATAGCATTATAATATTCAAATATAAATATGAAACTAAATACCTTTTCTTAATGGCTACAACAAGTAGTAGCCTACAGTACAGAGCAATTTCATGTCAGAGCGGGATTTGTGCAAACGTTGTTTTACCGGTTCATGAGTGCAGTGTTTGGGCCGGAAATGCAGAAATAAGCTATCATTTTGTTTTATTCTTTGCTACACTTTGATTATACATTTATATTACATTTCTACTAGTACTGTTACTACTAATAAAACTGATCTCTGGGGGCCCCAAAAGTGCGTGGGCCCTGCCCATTCATTTTAAAAGCACAAAATTTTGACAAAATGTCATATTTGCGAACATTACAAGTGTGACAATTGTTTTTAGGACCATTTAATGCTTCTAAATCATGTCCATGATTTTTTGTGTCTTCACTAGTTTGGTGGAGGGGGGATTATGGGGTGGGGTTGTTTTTCAGGGGTTGGTCCCTTAGTTCCAGTCAAAGGAACTCTTAATGCTTCACCAAGACATTTTGGACAATTTCATGCTCCCAACTTTGTGGGATCAGTTTGGGGACGGCCCCTTCCTGTCCCAACATGACTGCGCTCCAGTGCACAAAGCGTCGCTCCATAAAGACATGGATGAGTGAGTTTGGTGTGGAGGAACTGGACTGGCCTGCACAGAGTCCTGACCTCATCCCGATAGAACACCTTTGGGATGAATTAGAGCGGAGACTGCGAGCCAGGCCTTCTCGTCCAACATCAGTGCCTGACCTCACAAATGTGCTTCTAGAAGAATTCCCATAAACACACTCCTAAACCTTGAGGAAAGCCTTCCCAGAAGAGCTGAAGCTGTTAGAGCTGCAAAGGGTGACTCCATATTAAACTCTACGGATTGGGAATGGGATGGCATTAAAGCTCATGTGCATGTGAAGGCAGGCGTCACAACACTTTTGGCAGTATAATGTATTTTGAAATGCATGTGATTATTGTCATGTTTATTGGTTATAATCTGACTGGCAATAATAATAATAAGGGTTGTTGTATATTGAGGCAGTTAGGAAGTGTCCAGTAGGTGGCGCTAAAAGTGCATTCAGTTTTATGCAAAACAGATTAACGTGATTCTGGTAACAGTATGTCTGGTGTGGAGCTTGAAAGGTTAATGCTCAATGGTGTTTGAAAGTAGCACTACACCAAACCTAACCTACATGAGATAAAAACACATTTACTAAAGCTTGTTTCTTCAAGTCTTTGGGCTGTTGTCTTGTGACTCGCGTCTCAGGGAGTGTACAGCTGTGCCAGCACAGACAGCAACATAGTGTTGGCCCAGATCCGGCCCACATCTGATACACGTGAAATCCACAAGTATATGGCCCAGATTTGGGCTGACACTATGTTGCTGTCTGGGCTGGTGAGCTGCTGAGCAAGTTTACTCGCCAGGAAAGCCATACATATGGAGCTGGTTAAGCAAACATCCACATTTATCTGTTTACACACCATGCACTATGGTAAAAGTGTTTTATCATAACATATATTGTGCAAGGAAGCCATAATCTGACCCTGTAATCATAATTTGTGTGAAAATTACTGCCTCTAGTGTTAATTTCAGGTGGATTGTATGATGAGTTTTGCCCAGATGTAGGATGAGGAATCTTTTTCCAGTGAGCCTATGTTGAATATTTTCCTTGGTTTTAACTGTGAGGCCTGAGCCAGACCTTCAGTGTGCCAGCTTCATATTACTCACATCAGAAACACATGAAGTTCTTTGCTGCTGAGCTATCGTTTTTAGTGCTTTATGACGTTTATGTGCTTCAGCTATTGGCCAGTGCCACGCTGATGGAATTTTAGCTCTTTAGTGCATGTATTCCTGACTGTGTGCTTTAATTCACAGCAGCATCCATTATCCAGAAAAGTGTCGCACACAGTGATATACAAGTAGTACCTCAGAGTAGTAAATGCACCCTTAAGGTACTTTAATTAAGGGGCACAAAGTTGACACTCCAAGGGAACTGCCCAGTGACTCAGGAGTTCAGAAGTGTGTTTGAAGTATTACTTGAGTCTCTTTAGAAACGAATGAGTCGGTTATTGAGTCCAGAGCTATAAAATGAATGTGGATAGCTCTGATCACCTGAAGAATTGGAGGAGATTTATTATTACTCGGGAGGAAGAACCAGGAGTCCCCGTTTAATCTTCTCGCAGTCTAGAAAAACAAATGACTCCCGTCACAGTTTTGAGGATAGACCCGGGTAAATGTGCAGTTTAGGGTGACAGTGATCGAATTACTACACCTCCTAACTCACTCAATGATCCCATACAAAGTCCTGCTGGCTGAATTAGTCACACATGTTTGCAAATGTACACAAACACACCCAGCAACAAACACACAGGCCACACAGACACACATGCACGCAACACTGGTGGTCCTGTAAGGAGCGGTGCGCTCTTAATGCCCTCTCTCTGTCTGTCTCCTTTATCTTACCTGGGAGGCCCAGACAAAGGCGTATTCTCCGCGAATAAACAGGCCCTTCATGTTTGGGCTTCTCTCCTAAGAAAACAGTGTCTATGAGAAGGAAATGAGTGGTCCTTTTTTGCATGCCAATCATATCTTCTGCACAGTTAAAGAGTGGAAACTTACCCAGAGATGCCTGCTTTGCTCTAGCAGATCACGTGTGAGCTTTGTGTTTGAGGAGATGCACACAGTATAGAGCGCTTCTTCACATGTGCGTGTCTTGCTCTGCTCAGAACCATCACTTCCCATTCTCTGTGAGGATAGCCAGAGTCCATGCCATTCATTCGCCCTATAGACAGAAACAGAGGGAAGAGTTAGGATCGTTCCCAGGTACCAGCCTTTTATTGGCCTTCTAAATTAGCCTGTGTTTGGCTTGAGCTTTATCTGAGTCTCGGCCGCAGTGACATTGAAGAGCCTCCTGCTAAAGACCGCTGTGAGCAGCTTTATGGGCGCAGATAGCACTTTATCTGACCATCTAGATAAAAAGGCAGGGTTGTTCCTCGCTGTGGCACTTGAGAGGGCTTTCCTCAGATCTAGAGCATGTTGAATTCCTAGCCCCGGCAGTAAATTGTATTCCAGACAGATGTGCATTTCTGAACAGATTTCACTCTGAAGAGGCTGGAATGCTCAGTCTCGCCATACAGAACACGCACATCACCAGGTAACTGTTTCATTAATCAAACAGATTATACGGTTACAGAAAGTAAACTCTCATTATTGCCCGTTTGTTAAGCATATGTTCTGACTTTAGGTGATGCTCTGTGTAATTCTACAACAACCCCAAAATACAATACAGTATAAGATATGAAATGATTCTGCACTATTTTGCAGCAGAATGTGTTTTGGCTTTAGAAATATATGATCTGGTTATTAATAGGCATCTTGTTTCTAATGCACACATTGCTTCTGTCACAGCTGACAGGGAACGTCCTCAGAACTCTGGATAACATTCTTCCAGCAATGTTAATAGAACCTTTGTAATCTGGTCTTTACTGTTCTCAAAACATTATTTATACATCGTATACAACGCTCAGAGAACGTTCAAGAGCAACGCTCAGAGAACGTTCAAGAGAAACGCTCAGAGAACACTCAAGAGAAACGCTCAGAGAACGCTCAAGAGTAACGCTCAGAGAACGCTCAAGAGTAACGCTCAGAGAACACTCAAGAGTAACGCTCAGAGAACACTCAAGAGTAACGCTCAGAGAACACTCAAGAGTAACGCTCAGAGAACATTCAAGAGTAACGCTCAGAGAACGCTCAAGAGCAACGCTCAGAGAACGTTCAAGAGAAACGCCAGAGAACGCTCAAGAGTAACGCCAGAGAACGCTCAAGAGAAACGCTCAGAGAAGCGTTCAAGAGTAACACTCAGAGAACACTCAAGAGTAACGCTCAGAGAACATTCAAGAGTAACACTCAGAGAACACTCAAGAGTAACGCTCAGAGAACGTTCAAGAGTAACGCTCAGAGAACATTCAAGAGTAACGCTCAGAGAACACTCAAGAGCAACGCTCAGAGAACACTCAAGAGTAACGCTCAGAGAACATTCAAGAGTAACGCTCAGAGAACATTCAAGAGTAACACTCAGAGAACACTCAAGAGTAACGCTCAGAGAACGCGTTCAAGAGTAACGCTCAGAGAACATTCAAGAGTAACGCTCAGAGAACACTCAAGAGTAACGCTCAGAGAACACTCAAGAGTAACGCTCAGAGAACACTCAAGAGTAACGCTCAGAGAACAGTCGAGAGTAACGCTCAGAGAACGCGTTCAAGAGCAACAATCAGAGAACGCGTTCAAGAGAAACGCTCAGAGAACATTCAAGAGTAACGCTCAGAGAACACTCAAGAGTAACGCTCAGAGAACAGTCGAGAGTAACGCTCAGAGAACGCTCAAGAGCAACAATCAGAGAACGTTCAAGAGAAACGCTCAGAGAACATTCAAGAGTAACGCTCAGAGAACACTCAAGAGTAACGCTCAGAGAACACTCAAGAGTAACGCTCAGAGAACACTCAAGAGTAACGCTCAGAGAACACTCAAGAGTAACGCTCAGAGAACGCGTTCAAGAGAAACGCTCAGAGAACGCGTTCAAGAGCAACGCTCAGAGAACGTTCAAGAGAAACGCTCAGAGAACGTTCAAGAGAAACGCTCAGAGAACGTTCAAGAGTAACGCTCAGAGAACGTTCAAGAGAAACGCTCAGAGAACACTCAAGAGTAACGCTCAGAGAACGTTCAAGAGTAACGCTCAGAGAACACTCAAGAGTAACGCTCAGAGAACACTCGAGTAACACTCAGAGAACACTCAAGAGTAACGCTCAGAGAACGCGTTCAAGAGTAACGATCAGAGAACTTTCAAGAGCAACGCTCAGAGAACGTTCAAGAGAAACGATCAGAGAACGTTCAAGAGAAACGCTCAGAGAACTTTCAAGAGCAACGCTCAGAGAACGCGTTCAAGAGTAACGCTCAGAGAACATTCAAGAGTAACGCTCAGAGAACGCGTTCAAGAGTAACACTCAGAGAACACTCAAGAGTAACGATCAGAGAACGTTCAAGAGCAACGCTCAGAGAACGTTCAAGAGTAACGATCAGAGAACGTTCAAGAGCAACGCTCAGAGAACATTCAAGAGCAACGCTCAGAGAACGTTCAAGAGAAACGCTCAGAGAACACTCAAGAGTAACGCTCAGAGAACACTCAAGAGCAACGCTCAGAGAACGCGTTCAAGAGTAACGCTCAGAGAACACTCAAGAGTAACGCTCAGAGAACACTCAAGAGTAACGCTCAGAGAACACTCAAGAGTAACGCTCAGAGAACGCTCAAGAGTAACGCTCAGAGAACGCTCAAGAGTAACGCTCAGAGAACACTCAAGAGTAACGCTCAGAGAACATTCAAGAGTAACGCTCAGAGAACACTCAAGAGTAACTCTCAGAGAACACTCAAGAGTAACGCTCAGAGAATACTCAAGAGTAACGCTCAGAGAACACTCAAGAGTAACGCTCAGAGAACACTCAAGAGTAACGCTCAGAGAACGTTCAAGAGTAACGCTCAGAGAACACTCAAGAGTAGCGCTCAGAGAACGCGTTCAAGAGTAACGCTCAGAGAACGTTCAAGAGTAACGCCAGAGAACACTCAAGAGTAACGCTCAGAGAACACTCAAGAGTAACGCTCAGAGAACACTCAAGAGTAACGCTCAGAGAACGCTCAAGAGTAACGCTCAGAGAACACTCAAGAGTAACGCTCAGAGAACGCGTTCAAGAGTAACGCTCAGAGAACACTCAAGAGTAACGCTCAGAGAACACTTGAGAGTAACGCTCAGAGAACACTCAAGAGTAACGCTCAGAGAACACTCAAGAGTAACGCTCAGAGAACACTCAAGAGTAACGCTCAGAGAACACTTGAGAGTAACGCTCAGAGAACACTCAAGAGAAACGCTCAGAGAACACTCAAGAGTAACGCTCAGAGAACACTTGAGAGTAACGCTCAGAGAACACTCAAGAGTAACGCTCAGAGAACGCTCAACAGTAACGCTCAGAGAACGCTCAAGAGAAACGCTCAGAGAACACTCAAGAGTAACGCTCAGAGAACACTCAAGAGTAACACTCAGAGAACGCGTTCAAGAGAAACGCTCAGAGAACGCTCAAGAGCAACGCTCAGAGAACGCGTTCAAGAGTAACGCTCAGAGAACGCTCAAGAGTAACGCTCAGAGAACGTTCAAGAGTAACGCTCAGAGAACGCTCAAGAGTAACGCTCAGAGAACGTTCAAGAGAAACGCTCAGAGAACATTCAAGAGAAACGCTCAGAGAAGTAACCTTCCCATAATGTTTGAACAATGATTTAATGGAATGTTCCCTTAACGTTTGCATAATAACATTTTTAAAACATTGATGTTTTGAATGTACCGAGAACATGCAGAAATAAAGTTTTCATAACTTATAGAGCATATTTTTGTTAGCTGGCATCACTGATCTGTTTAAAACAGTCTGAAGCACCAGCAAAACTTGATTTGTATTTGCATTTACAATTATTCGCTATAAATGGATAAATACCACAAAAGTGTTTTGTAAAAATTGATCACAGCAACATTACAAACTGTCTAAAGCCCAAAGTATAATCGAAGAATGCGTACAGTCATACGCATAATGTCTAAAAGAAGAAAAACATATCACAACCATAGCGACACATGTGCGCTAGAAGGTTTCATCTTTGTCTATTGTCTGCGCTATTTTTCTCCAGAAGTCATGAGCGATAAAAATGTCTTTGTATTCTTTTAAACTAAATTTGCGACTATCTCTTAACCCCCTCACACACACTCTTGTCTGTTGTTGCAGTCTGCTGTATTTTGTTCGTCTCTTTAGTTTGGTGTTCTAGTGTGAATCAATGACCCGGGCCAGTGTCGCCATCTTGTGGAACAACTGATTAGTGTAAAACTAATTTAACAGAAATCTAACGGCGCGCGTAAAGCACAATCGGTGTACTGTTCTGGTGATGAAATTACAGTACGCACTGTACGTGGACCTGGATGGGGATGGAAAAAAACTGGATGAGAAAATAATACATATTACAAAAATAAAGCAACACAAATATTACAAAATGTGACATTAAAGCATGTATAAATCAATCTTTTTTTATAGTGTCCAACAGCGACACCTGCAGGTGAAGTTACAGCGAGACGCTGCGTCGCTCTTGCCTCCCTGAGCCCTTTGACTTTTAACAGACCCACTAACGTTTGTTTTATGGGGTAATTGAGAATGAATGGGGAAAGGTGACATGAGGAGGCAATGCCTCCATCACACTATGATTGGGTATGATCAGTTATGATTGCATATGATTGGTTTGTGCGATAAATCCCACCTCTTGTTTTCGTGCGCATTCTCGAATCGGTCTAAATGAAGATAATTATTAACTAATTAAAAAATAAATAAACAACTCAGATATCCACTTAGATATGAGCGGAGCCGTGGCTTACCTGGGGAACACATGGCACCATGATGCACTATGGGAAGAAGTCAAGCCGGCTTCATGTCACTCAAAATCAAGCTTGAAATGGCCTTAAATCATGACGATTGTTGGATTTAGTGAGCGATCAGCTTGGGGAAATGACAAGTACATCTTTCTGTCTGTGTTTATTGTTTAAACTGTTACTGCCTTTAGTTATTATTTTGGAATACATGTAAAAATGCACACTTCCTAGATGATTTTTGCTTGGTTCTAATAAATAGAAAAAACGCTACATTAGTGCAAAAATACAAAATAGAAATGTATTTGGTCTCTCTTTTTATGTAATGTTCATTTAACCAGGGAAAAAAAGTCTAACAGGGATGAATTTACATTTGAATTTTCATTTTAAAACACCAGCGCACAGCACTGACTTATGCATGAAATATAAAGATATACGTTTATGATTGTATGCATATGCCCTGCTCATTTCTGCTGATGATGAGTGACGTCAAACATGCTTTATCACTTTCAGAGCACAACTTCAGTCTCATCAAAACCAGAGCCTTTGAGGTTTGTGGTTTTGTCCATGATGTCGACTTCATTTAGTCTCTCGCCCTGGAGGGCTGAATCTGCCAAGTGCTAAAGAGGTCATTTATTTATTCACATAATTGATTCATAACAGAAGTGGCAATGAAAGAGTCTTGATATACTTCTGTTTGTTCTGTGGAAGCGCACCTTTCTGAATCTCTGGCTGTCTTCGGCACACACCCTGACAGGGTTTTAATCATCTTTCCAGCTTTTTGTTTCTCTCGACAGCGTGCTTTCTGCAGTGCAGCCCTCACCTTCCCCTCATTCAGAGGCCGTGAAGCGAGACTACTACGGCCTCACACTCCTCTACGCCCTACTGCAGGACTTTCAGCGCTCTGACATCGCTCTGGCTTCACTTTGTCTCTTTGTTTGTCCGAAAAAATTTGTTTAAATATGTATTTTTCACAACGGTAATGTTTGCTCGATAAATCTTATTGTCAGGACACATAAAGAGCACAGAATAACTGGGCACAGGAATGGCGTAGAAATGCTCAGCTCCCACGGATGATATTTTCCTCATGAGCCACTGTCAAAACAGACTGAAGTGTCATTCAGTTACTATGTGCTGAAGGCCTTTGTGTGTGAAATATCTTAAAAACACACGCATGCATACATGAAGAATCACGTGGAGCTTTTAAAATAGTTAAGCTTGTGAAATCATATCTCCACAGCTCATCAGTGCTTGTTTAATTATCGACATGACTACCTTTCGTATAATAAATTGTCCAAAATATACAAGGCAGTTTTATGAATTTTTTTTAAATATATATATTTAACTTATTTTATTAATGTATGCATTGTATAAGTGGTTAAATGCAATGCATTTTACTTAATGTCATACTTTACAATATAACTGCTAATTGAATTATTATAAAATATTTTAATTGCATGAATGAAAACATGATATTTGAATCACAATAAATATATTGCATTGTCACAAATCACTAAAAATACTGACAGGAATGATTCAGTACCAAAACTAGGACATGGAACGTTCTCTCAACGTTATGATCAAACGTTCTTCCAGTAACGTTAACAGAACATTTGTTCAACGTTATCTGGTCTTTAATAACGGCACAAAAGCATTCATGCATCATTCATGGAACGTTATTTTTTTGGGCTGAAATGTTTCAGTTGGACGTTTAAGTGTTTCAGAACGTTCAGAGAACATTCTAAAGTAACGTTCCCATAATGTTTGAAAAATGATACAATAAATGGAGTGTTCGCTTGACGTTCGCATAACCAAGAAAACACAATTTAAACACATTTAAAAAGGAACGTTCAGAAAACATTCAGAAATAATAGCAAAACGTTCTTAGAACATATTTTGGTTAATATAATTAGGAGTTTGTTCAGATCCCTTACCATAGCTAATAATGATGATTGACTTGATCGCTTGGTTGTTTTAATTCAATTTTGGGTCAAATATGGACTAACCCACCCGTCGGGTTAAAATGTTATTTAAATATGTAACCCAACGGCCGGGTTTGTCCATACTTGACCCAAATTCTGGTAGAAACAACCCAGCATATTTTAGAGCGTAATAAAGCATGTTTCGTACAGAACATATTGTTGAATGCTTGCTTAAATCCGCCGTACACAGAGATATTGGAGCAAATGTTGTGAATTGTGTGTCATTGGCAAGAGATAGGAATTTATTATATTGTTATCCCAATGACTTTACAGAATCAAACTGGCAATACAACGCGAGAATTGAAAAATACACACTTTTCTTAATGGCGAATCAGCCTTTGAACTGGGCGGACATCCTCTCATTACACAGGCTGAGCTCTTCAGGAGTTATGGCCTTCACAGACAGACTCTAACCGGGAACACAGCTAGGAAAACACTCACTAACCATTGCAATTAACAGAATAAAGACATTATAAATCCATTGCAACATAAACTATATATTTTTTCAAAACTTGGATTACAGTGATTTTTGAGACAGCTATTTCTTTATCTAGTAGAGTTGTCTGGCTGTTACAGGTCACTTTATTTCACTTCCCAGATTAAATCAAAGATCTGTGCAGCCAAAATAACCAAACACACACACACACACACACACACACACACACACACACACACACACACACACACACACACACACACACACACACAGCAGATAAAACAGGACAGCGTCACAGGTAACAGAAATAGCTATCCGTCTCTCTCTATTAATCTCTTAATCTTTCAAGGCTTGAATTTTAAGCATTATGATAAATTAATAAATGACAGAATATTTTCAATTGCAGTGTTATAATAATAATAATTAACTCTGTGGTTGAAGGAGAACTGACTGCTGGGGTTGAATGGATTTGGTTTGTAGTTTAAATAAAGTGTGTTTTCGTGCACACATGCTCTCTTTCGCTCTGTCTTGAAATAACATACGTAAAATCCCTGCGCTTCATAATGCGCATTTTTAATAATTCGCCGGCCCGTTGTTAATTATTTCTTACATTAATACACTTAAAAAATGCTGGGTTAAAAATAACCCAAATTGGGTTGAAAATGTATACAAACCCAGCGATTGAGTTGCTTTAACCCAGTGAATGGGTTACTCAGCCTGCTGGGTAGTTATTGTTTTGCTTAAAATGAACACGAAGTATTTTGAAAATTAACATTTATTAATATATTTAATAAATGAACATTATTAATACGTTTAATTAATAATAATCAAACAATTTATTAAACTGCTTATTAATAAATGTTAACCTTTTGATTATTGTTATTTTAGTATGTGCGTCTGGTTTTTAATTTCCAACCTATTTGGGTTCATTTTAGGCCAGCCATTGTCATTTTTCAATAATAGTTGTGTTAAATAAAACTGCCCAGCACGATGGGCAAATATTAGCGGGTCTAAAGCAACTCAACCGCTGGGTTTGGCCATTTTCAACCCAACTCGGGTTGTTTCTAACCCAGCATTTTTGAGAGTGTAGCCTACTTTACAGTATTTCTCAACTGCAGCTGTTTTAAACACACAAACACTTCCCCAAATCATTCAAACCCAAACCAATCCGAGAATACCCCGCAGTATAATGGAGAGATGGCACTGAGTGTGTGGAGAACAAGAGCTCGAGCTTAACTCCGTGAGGAGAGGTCAGGAATCTCGCCAAATAAACACACTTAACCCTTGGGATTAAAATAACACATTTTCAGAGAGAACGGACGATGTAAACAAGGCAATAGAGGAGGTTGGAAACCAGTTTTAAAGAAGTGGTGTCTTTGCCACCAATGACACGTGACCTCTGTCCCACGCAAAACTGCTACTCATTCAAACGAGTCTACTTTTAATCAGGGCGTTTGCTAATCCCCACATGAAAAAACACTATAGTATATTACAGTAAAATTACTCTAGTAAATACTATAGTGTTTTTGAACCATACTATAGTAAAGATACTGCAGTAAATTAACAAAGTGTAGTAAATACTATAATATAGCTACTACAATTTACTGTAGTATGGTTCAAAAACACTATAGTATTTACTAGAGTAATTTTACTATAGTATATATTTAAACACGACGCCAATAGCCAGTGCATTTATCTCATGTGCATAATGGCAGGTGTGTTGGGGTCACAACTCTTCTGAGATACATAACAATAATACAAACATTAAAAACGGATTGGAAGTTCGCGCGTATAATCAACAGAACTTCATGGAACGGTCAGGAAATGTTCCCGCTCAGGGTTTTATTCATTTATTGATTGAAAAACAACGTTAATGAAGATGCCATTTGACGTCAGTTTATTGTTGGCATAGGCTCAGTCTGTGATTTTGGGAATGAGATGATTGTTAGGGTTCGGGTCAGCTGTTTCACTCATTAAAGTTGGCTAAAAATAGTCCATCAGTGCGTGTTAATTGGCTAAATGTTTTTGTGATTAATTTATCTGTGCATTTGAATAGCCTGTTTATAATCTCGGGAAAATAACTAGAGATACGACAACGATATGCAAGTAATCACAGACGAATGAAATATAGCTATAGCTATATATATATATATACTGTATTCACCATATTAATATCATAGGGTTATTTATTTGGTATTAGGCATCTTGTTTTAAGCGATTGGTTTGTCCTCATTAGTATAGGCAAAACCTGTTAATAGTGAACCCACTCACAGAAATGAGTTTTCTAATACTGAACTGGCCACTAATACGAAACATCATTATCTTCAACTCCTAACTTATTAATAAATAGCCTCAGTTTTCCATTCCGTCAATATAAAGCATAAAACGATTAAAATAATTTAAAACGGCTATTAAAATACTAACATACAAAAATGGAGTACGTAAACACACTAAGCGCGAAATATAAAATATAGTAGGCCTGATGTAGAGCTCATGAGTGTCATCTCACAACAGCAGAGGCGCGTGACGTCACGCGGACGGAGCGCGGGGGTGTGACGTCACTCGCCCCGTCTACCGGATAGTGGCCGCGGCGCCGCGTCCTCACGCGCATAAACTTCAACCGCACATCTGAGGAACTATATTATAAATGCATGGAGACGATTTAACACACGAGAAAAGGAACCAAACAGCCTCTCAGAGATCGGACACGTGAGTCATTATTCGGAACTTTTTAACAATGCGCGTTTGGAAATATGCATTGCAGCATCTGAGGCATTATTTATCGATTATCTCAGTGATAGTTGGTGTTGTGTTCGCTTTGTATAATAGGTTGATATAACCCGATAAATATAAATAGATAGTGGTGTGGTTAAGCAAAGCAATTCATATAAATATTTATAAATGAATGTTAATATATCAGTGTAACAGGCGCGTGTTTTGCATCCCCCGCTGGAGTCTGAGCGCGTGCACTATCCGGCGGGTGCACGGCTGTTTTTAGGCCCACGCATTTCATCATCATTCAACAAAACAGCGATGGGGTTTTATATGCTTTAGAGCTTTATTATGGGACACTGCCGCAAAGGGTTGGAGAATGTGTGCTTTTCAAAATAAAAGAAAGTTCTCAAATGAGCTAAACACATATTGAGTTGTTATTAAATACTCTATGCATGAATTCATTACGACAGTTCTTCTTCATAATAATAATAATAATATAATAATGAACTTAAATGATTGTTTTGTCTTTGCGTGCATCTTTAGACTGCTTTGTTCTGCTTCGGGGTTTAATAAATGAGATATGTTAAAGTGAAGCTGAAGAATAATAATATGCGAATGCACACCTCTAAAACATCTCTGAGTGACAGTTCTGCCAATCCACACTTTACAAACGCTTCTGGATTTAATAACTATGATTGGTTTAAACATGAAAGTATTTATTTAGTGGCATTTATTAGCTTGAATCAAAATAATGCAATTTTTCAAAATTATGTTATTTCAATAATTATAGCGCGTTGTCATTATATAATTAGGCTACATATAGCTTTCTATAATTCCCCTGCAGAGAACCCAATCTGTAGGTGTTTGTGGAGGGGGTGTTCGGTGTTTTTATTGGGAATGTTGTTTAAATGCACGTGAAGGAAGCGCTCCAGGATAATTCATTAAGACGTGAACCAAATTAAACAACGAATGACAAACAGTTTCGCAAATAAATACCGCATATGTTTTTGTTTTGTTATTGTTTTTTATAACAAAAGAAGAAAAAAACGTGCATTCTGCTGTCAAATCCCAGCTGTTGTTATTTCTGTTAATCATCTGTAGGATAAAATGCGCCTAATAGATCTGAGTTTTATTCGGCAGTAATGATGATAAAAATCATTGATAATTATATTATCATATAAATAAATAAAAAATAGGTCAGTTATTTTTAAAATAAGAACATGAATTGTCTGCAGTGTGTGAATTGTGGAATTTGTCTGATTTATTAATTTGATAAAGTTATGAACATTTAGAAAAGGCGCTTTTCATATTTTTCACACGTTATGGATCATGCATCATATTCTCAGGACCCAGCAGGCGCCACTGACTTCAATAACCCCGCGACAGAACAATCACACCTGAAAGCGAGATGCTTTCTGACTGTCACAATAAGCCCATATTATATTCCATATGATTGGCAATTTTAGGTTGTGTGGCGTCATTGTTTGGGCGATAGTGGTAGGCTTACTAATATTTTTGTGCATAGTCAATACTAATATGAATGCATTAATATAATAATTCAAGAACCCTAAAGTGTCTTTCTTCTGAACACGCGTTTGGTTTGCCGGTTCGACCAGTCGCGGAATTCAGCAGAAAAGACGGGCCTCTTTTTTTATTTTAAAATTAAATGCATTGCTTCAATGACTATTATTGTCAATAGCTGGCCTCATGCCCTATTGATGAAAAAATAAAATAAAAGTTAAAGTTAAAAAAAATAACGAATGTTAATTGGCGCAGTGCATTCAGTGTAACGGCATAAAGCGCCGCAGAGCTGATGTTTTAACGGATTCGGTGTTTTTGGACATGTCTTGTTCGGGAAACAGCCTCGTGCGCTGCAGCCTGAGCCCAAAAACACTGTTTCCGACACAATAATGCCAGCAGCTCGGCTGAGAAGTTTAGAAGGGGAACATTGTATGTATAAAAAAGTGATTTTCGTTTGTGGGTGGGACTGAGAGTGGACTCTGGGAAGAGAGGATGGGTGGGTCCTGCTGTTAGCCACCTCCATTCAATCACACCAAACATCCACTCTTCAGGAATATAGCCTATCTGCAGGAGTTTTGAGGACAATATTGCACGAGATCGCTGGCTGTCCACGTGTTTATTCATTAGAAAATCGCCTTGCAAGTACTGGAAGAGTCTTTGTAACACGCATGATTGTTTTAAAGGTGGAATGAATGTGGACATGGCCTCATCTTTTCATCTGCCGAGGAGCACCAGCGCCAGAGAAACGCTCGAGAACACGAGCAGCGAGTCTTCAGATACTGAAACCGCAGGTAATCATCCACACACGCCTTTAGCATTCACACCTGCTAAAATATGCCTTCCTTACCAACATATTTAAACGTTTTGTTAATAAATTGTTGTTTAGCTGTTTAATTTGGCAGGAGCCGTGCAGTGCTAACTTAAAGAAATTAATGGAAATGCACGTTTGCACTACAGATATTGCGTCATTAAAAACTATCGCGGTTTCTATAAATTCCTAAATTAGTTAAAATTGTACAATTAAACGCATATTTATGACACTGTGGCATAAACTGCAAAGCTTTACCTGAAGGTAGGCTAGGTGTTCAACAAAGGACTAGGCCTGGTTTTAAAACATTTCCGCCTATAACTTATATCTTGGATACGTTATCTGTACTGTGTGCAAATATGTGCCGTTCGACAGACTCATTTTAATAAGGCATGTTTGCATATTTGTGGATTGAGGAGCACTGTGCATGCTTCCTTTTTGCCCGACTCCCGTTTTGTGTCCGAACCTCGCGACTGAGCACCAGACATCACCTCACAATTATTCTCCCCAGAAAAAGAGAGGTCTGTCGAGCAGAGAAGCGACGACGGAAACGCGGATGAGTCCAAGAAAAAGAAGCAACGACGGCAGAGGACTCACTTCACCAGCCAGCAGCTGCAGGAGCTGGAAGCCACTTTCCAGAGGAACCGGTACCCGGACATGAGCACCAGAGAGGAGATCGCGGTGTGGACCAACCTCACCGAGGCCCGGGTCCGGGTACGCCAACATACTAAACATACTCAAACAGAGGCTACTGCAAATATACAGAGCATGTTACAAACAGGGTTTGAGCTTACAGGATGAACAAGCCAGGAATGAAGAATATCTGGCTTCGACAGAACAAATCACAAAATATTGAGCACATTTACAAGTGCAAATTTAATTAGCTAAATAAGTCAAGATATCAGGGTTTTTTTTAAAATCAATTGTTGAGTTGTATTCTCAGTATCCTGAAAATATATTTGTTCACGAAAGCTGCGGATTCATTACATTTTAATTGATTAAAATCGCTAAATCTTTCTCAAGGGAAATCTATATTTTGTTCAGCGATATTTAGAAATGTTTAGTAGCAGGTCAATCTTTCAGAATAATCCACAATATTCCAGATTCTGACTCAAACTGTTGGTTTAGTTTATCGGCCTACATGCACTTTTTTACTTTGTACATAGCCTTTGTTTTCAAACCTAATTTTAATGCTTATGAAATTATAATCGTGCTGATATTTAAAATGATCAGTTAAGTAGGCTTATATATTCATATGCATGACATCTCAATCTTAACTTTTTTTGGCAAATTGCAAATTTCGCACCACTATAACAGCAGGCATGACGTGTTGAGTGAACGTTTTGATCTGCTGAATGCTGTTCTCGTCCCTTCTCGTAGGTTTGGTTCAAGAACCGAAGGGCGAAATGGAGAAAGAGGGAGCGCAACCAGCAAATGGATCTGTGTAAGAACAGTTACCTGCCGCAGTTCAGCGGATTAATGCAGCCGTACGATGACGTGTATCCGGCGTACACCTACAACAACTGGACCAACAAAGGACTGACCCCGACCCCACTGTCCACAAAGAACTTCACCTTCTTTAATTCCATGAGTCCCCTCACATCCCAGTCCATGTTCTCAGCCCCAACCTCAATCTCATCCATGAGTATGGCGTCCGGGATGGGACATTCCGCCGTGCCTGGCATGCCGACCTCCGGCCTGAATAACATCGGTAATCTGAACGGCATCGGGAGCTCCGCGATCAGCCCGGCCATGAGCTCGTCCGCATGCCCGTATGGACCTCCGGGATCTCCGTACAGCGTGTACAGGGACACGTGCAACTCCAGTCTCGCGACGTTAAGACTGAAATCCAAGCAGCATCCGTCTTTTGGATACAGCGGTTTGCAGAGTCCCGGCTCTAGTCTTAACGCATGCCAGTACAATAGCTGACGAATTAAACTGCAATAAACGGATACCTGGAGAAATGACAACCATGCTGGATTAGACGCGTTCGCCATTTTGCAGTGGAATATGTGGATTGTCTGTTTACCTAAACTTGCACAACAATTTAAAATCCATTATTTGGATTTCAACGTTTTGAAGACAAGTTAAACTCATACATTGTACATGTGTATATATACATATATATATAAAAACGTGGAACTGATGTAATGCTCCGAGCGGGAACACGAACACACCTTAGGCCGCGGTCACCTGTACTAGTCTCGAGTCGCGCGCTCTTCATTAATTGTATTATTGATTATTGTCCTGCGGAGGTACTGTTGTTGTCCTCGTGGCCTCTCATCAACAGTCTGGATTCTGTCCTCGTAGTTGTTTCATTGTGTCGATTTACCGCATGCTTTCTCCGTAATGTTTGTAAAAAAAAAAATATATGAATGTGTAGACAAAATAACAAACTTTATGTTGTACCCATGTTGATTGAAAATTGTGCTTCTGTTTATGGTAATGTTTGAATAAACCTCAAAAGAAAGAATTTCTAAAATAATTTGTCGAAAGGTGTGCTGATCGTGGCCTTCATTGACGTGGTTTCTCTAATCATATCTAACGAAATTAGCCGATCTTTAATATCGCCGTGCATCTCAACTGATCACTAAAGCATTTCCCGTGTTTTGCTTGTGAGCTGGTTTTCAACTTATTAAGCTTGACATGGCCACATTTGACAATATCTTCCATTGGCCTTGTTTTAATTGCTTGATTATTCTAAATGATTTCCAAAGCATGCATTTATATATCCAGATCTCTTTAGGATGAAAGAAAGAAAGACAAACTTGAAAATCAATTGCTTATCACGGTTCGCCGCGTTAAGTGACTGTTTTTATCGGCCTATGTGTGTGTTTAGGTGCATTAGATGATAGGAAGGAGAATGCCTGTCGTAACTGATGTTTTCCCTAATACTACTGATCCTTTCCCACTGATAATAACGCCTTTAATTTCCCGAAAGGTCGACTCCGAGAGGCCAGTGTTAATGGTCACTTCCTCTGGTGAACTGCACAATGTTGAGTTTCAAGGACGCGTTAAACACATTCCCCAACTCAAACAAGCGACTGACTGAAAGAAAGTGAACATTAATAGCGAGGACAATGTCAAAACCTCCTCTTGACGAGAATCTCGCGAACTTTAGATCCTTTAATCGCACGCAGTCTTTACTGAAACAGACGCGCTGGCTCATTATAATTCAAATATTACAATAATAATCCGTGAAAGCACTTCAGCAGAAGCTTTATTTATTTATACTTGGCAGCCTAAACTTTTTGAAAGCAAAGTTACTTACATGATTTCCCCCCCCCGTATTATTCCAAACAGAATTAATTTATTAATGTAAATTAATTTTGTGTAAAGAGTATGACACATGCATGCGCCAAAGAAAATATCACATTATTATTATATATTACAAAAAATTTTTTTTTAACGGTGAGCTGTTTCCACCTGATCCTACTGTATCCAGTTTAGTCAGATTGATTCAGTGATTAAAAACAGTTACTTTATGTTACATTTTACATTATGAAATATTTATTTTATTTTTTAATATTTTGTAAAATTCAAATATGTTAAAAACGGATGTTCCACGCCAATATACAATATGAGAGAACACAGTTTCACATCAACACAGTGTCGTTTTAAAAATAAAATAAAAATTGTATTAAATTTCCACGATTTAAAGGTATTTTGAATATTTTTGTGAAGGCCATAAATGAGCGTAATACCGACGGTCTAAACCCCATCAGCTTGAACTGAACGACGTGTCAAAGTACGGATTTCTAAAGAGACTGATGAAGATGGATTTTGAATGATTAATTAAACATGCTTAAGTGACATGCATTGTCTTCTTATCATTGCAAATTGGAATAGCAGTCCGTGGCTTGACTTCATGTCAGTGATTGATTAATAACCTGATTAGCGAAAGAAACTTTTAGTTACTAAGTGTTGCACATTATAATTATCGCTGAAAATGTTCTGCTTAAAATAGCCTACTTTGCGCGATTTTTCCGATGGTGATCAATCTGACTAAACTGGATAGGATCAGGTAGAAACAGCTCACCTTTCAAAAAATGTTTTGTAATATATAATAATAATGTGACATTTTCTTTGGCGCATGTGTCATTCTCTTTACACAAAATTCATTTACATTAATAAATTAATTCTGTTTGGAAAATAGAAACAATTCTGTACTTTTTTCCCCTCCTTCAGCTTTTCCAGTTCGTGCACTTTACAACAAAGTTATGACAACGAAAGACAATATTTTGCTTGAAATATATTGCACTTAACATTTATGCGACGTGTATGTGTTTTATCATAATCCATCGGTGTAAAAATCAAAAGAGTAGCCTGTGTTATAAAGCACAATCGCAACTGTACTTTGTAATGTGAGATATTATGTAATAATTCTGTCACAACAAACACAAAGGTTTGGAAGAGGAAGATTGAGCAGATAAGACAGAAAACCATAACATTGATTGAAAAGATTGATTAAAAACAGCAAGATATTAAATCATGAAATTCACAAGAAGCGATATACTCGACAATATCGAATGTTCTGGGAAATATATTTACTACATAACAGCATATTAATACGTAATATACCTCATGTAAGAGACATAACTATAATAGTTTGCTAAAGACATTTAGCCTAAAAAATGCGCAATTGAATTAAAACAGTTGAGCAGTAAGATCTGACATTGTCAGCAAAAATACAACATAAACCACAGAGCAAATTTAAGCAATGCTAAATAATTTACACAACATAAAGACACACAATTTAAAATACTTGCATATCTAACTAACCCTGCAGCAAACCAGTCTTGCCATGAATAGGCTTTTTATAGACTCACAAAACTGGCTATTATCATGTCTTGAGGGAATGATTAACCAGAGCTGCTCGGTGAAGCTGGCCTGGAAGAGTTACTCTGATTGGGTTTCATCCTTCAAGAGACTATCGTCTCAATATATCATGACTTACAAGCAGCTAAATCTTCGGCTACGGACAGTCTTCACAATCAATTGCTTTTCAAATGCAAAACTACATGCATTTCTAAAAGTTGCGTTTTAGTGCGACGAGGAAATTAGGGTAAGGAGAACTTTGGAGGACATTGATATGTCAGGCCTGTCCAGACATAGCTAATCCTAATTACGGAAAGTACTGATAACCTCAAATAAACATTAATCATACACGAAACAAACACTATATTTATCTGCACGTCTGGATACTTGTGAACTATGGTAACAATTTAAAAACCCACAGGCCTAATCCAAGAGGTTTGGAGCAATCGATGAAGAAAATATATGAAAAAAGTAAAACAGGTAATTATACGATAAATAAACCCAAACCCAAACCCAAACCCGTCGCCTACGGGGCGAAGCGCGGCGACGGCAGCTTCGGTAAACCGGCGCCACTCTGAAGAACTCGATTCGGATCAGATGCGATTTGCTCAGTCAGCGAGTCTGTCACACTCCCAGTTAGAAAGGAGGATATGTGACACACACACACACACACACACACACACACACACACACACACACACACACACACACACTAAAGGACTGGGTTTAGTTTTCTCTCCGATTGCCGGTTAAAGCTCACCGAAATAAAAACAAGCGCTGCGCGAATATAAACTCTCGCAATGAACTGAATTGTGGTGTAATTTATGGAATATTTTCCATTTGCAATAAATCAATTTTCTTAATTTAATATTCATCCTTGCCGTTGAAGCGTTACACGCGAACATTGAAATATCCAGCATTTTCACTATTTGTAAATTATAGGCCTATATAAACTAAAATTGTTGGGTTAGTAATTGAATTGAAAAATGTTACCCAACCGCTGGATTTTTCCATATTATACTTTTTTTAATTTAAAGATGAATATCTGAAGAACAAAAAATGTTGGAACTAGAAATGAATCTCGTGTTTTTCTATCAGCTCAATTGCATAAAACATTCATGTGTGTGTGAACAAAGTATTCCTTTTCTAAAGTTTGCATGCTTGTAACACTAAAAGTATTCAAAATAATTATTATCCTCTTAGATTCTCATTCTTAATGAATTTTTCTTTTGTAATCTTCATTTTTAAGGCCCGATATAGTTATGGGGATCCCAAAGCAGCTCCATGATCAAATTGCTGAAGTTCGTTGATAACCATAATCTAAAATCATATTGAGATATATTTTATACTTCTATGCAATTGAGGTGATACAAAAAAATTAGATACATTTCTAGTTCCAACATTATTTATTCTTCAGATATTCCTCTTTAAATATAAAAAGTGACCCACATGTGGTTTTTGACCACTGAACCGGTTTACTCATGGAGCTGCACTGAGATCTCCATATCTCTGGGAATTAACCTTTAAAATCAATACTAGAAACTACATTTCAACTGTTTTTGTACATTTTGACTCATGAAAAGTGGCCGTACATTCACCTTGCATTTCTATCCCAGTCAAGGGTCAAAAGTCAACTGAGCTGGACCTGGTACAGGAATAAGAGAAGGATGTAGGAATACTAGGCCATAATAGCAAACTTGGGCTTCACATATAAAGGCTGTGCTAGCATCTGTCCACCGGTAAGAGCTCGCTGGTTACACTCCTGTGGGCACAGTTGATCACACATTTTAAATCTGGATCAGAATTATCTAGATTTAAAAATCCCATGTTTTGCTAACCAGGATCAGGTAATCCATCTTACTTTTGTGCTGGTTTTTCAAAGCAAAGTTGGACTGAATCACCCTGATCCAGATACACTTTTTCATATGATCAAATCCAGATTACCAGTCTCTAAATGGGATCACATGTCAGGGTAGGCTACTAGTAAAGCACAACGGGTAGACGAGTCACTTTAAGTGCATATAAGTCTACATAAACAAATATTCCCTTCAATTTCCTTTAAAAAAATCAGACTCTTTCAGAGGCACTAAAGGGACATAGTGATGGACAAAATATGAGATGGGAGAAAGATTATATATTTTAATGTTTTTGCATGCTCTCTCAAAAGTTTAGCATTTTCCTCCAAGAAACTTTGTGTTAATTCGCAAAGAACTCAAAAGTTTTGAAAGGGCACATAACGTTTCTTGGGGGAAGGCAAAATATTTGCAATGCAAAAGCATTAAAACATAATTTTTCCTCCCATTTCCATGTCCCCTCACGTGACCCACAACAAAAACACACAGATATACATTTAATAAGGGATGCGACTGTTAGAAAATACCGATCTCTGATAATTGTGCCAATGTAGTTTATATACAGTGATTAAAAATCATTTCAAATTGAATATAATATTTTTGCTTGATATTGACAGCTGTTTAGGAGATCGCTTTATGCTGCCAAAATCTTTCTTTAAATTACTGAAAGGCTTAAAGGGTTAGTTCACCCAAACATGAAAACTCTCATCAATTCCTCAGTCCAGACCCGTCAGACCCCTCCATAGACAGCACTGTGATGAACACTTTCAAGGGTCAGAAAGGAAGTAAAGGCATGGTTATAATAGCCCATGTGACTCCAGAGGCTCCGCGTTACTGTGATGAAGAGATGAGAACACTTTAGTGCACACAAACACACACACACATGATGACTTTATTCATCAATCTCTCTCCGCACTGTTGGTGTTGTGAACACAGTGCAGCACTTCCGGGTTCTACAGCAGAACGCCGGCTCCTCATTGGCCAGCTCCTGCATCAGCATCACACGCATGTGTCGTGGTGCTCACGTGACCAGCGTCGGCCAATGGTGAGCCGGCGTTCTGACCTGTGGTAAACGGGCATTACATTGCAGTCTATGGAGGGGTCAGAGAGCTCTTCATTTGTGTCTGAAGATGAGCGAAGGTCTGACTGGTTTGGGATGACATGAGGAATTAATGACAGAATTAACCCTTTAAAAGGTATAACCTAATGTCTACATCTAATGTTAATGGTTAAACTAATCAAGGAAAAAAATATATATATATAATCAAGTATTATAACAAGTATAATCCAGATTTTTTTGGATCAAAGGTATCCCAATCTTACTTTTGAACAACACAAGATTGTCTTTTGTGATCTAATCTGATCTCAGAATCCTTCGTTTCCTTTGAGAACTTTTTCAAAATTTGATCCAATCCGATAGCCAAAATCTGATTGCTTTTGAACATCTGGATAGAGTCAAGGTGGTGTCATGGATCGACTGGAGATCCGATCTAGAAATCAAGAGAGTGGAGGACGCTCATTGGCAGTGCATTTCGTTTATTTTCTCGTAAGCCAGCAGACCGTGCAGTGTCACGCTTCACTTTGGCCTCTCTAACAACACTGGAGAAAAAAATAACTGTATCTACAACCTTGTTGACTGACGGTTTTAGGGCTGGAGTGAGAGCAGTTTGTGCATCAGAGTCTTTGGTTCGTTCCAACCACTGAACTGATGGTCTGTAATGGAGGGAATCAGAGCCAAACACTCCTCAACTGTATCACGCCTCCTGGAGAAACAGTTTCTGACTCAGGAACGCTTCCATTCCCTTCAACAGCACAGCCACATCTAACCCATTAATATTCATTGAAGTGGAAGCACAGAACAGAAGAGTTGCTTTGACCATGTCATCTTGATTCTCAGATCTTTGATTGCTCTGGTTAATCCCAAACACCACAGCATTTGACCTCTGCAGCGGGAAAAAGAAACGTTATTCTTGCAAGCAATGACTTCCCAAAGAAAGTTTTCCATTGCAGAACATGCTAACTCCCGAGCTTCGTTTTTCCACAACATCCAAGGTTTGTGTTTCCACGACAAGACATCAGTCATCTTCAATTAAAGCTGGCGATACCCGGAGACACAGCGACTGTTGGTAATGTGAAGAGCTCAACTTGAGCAAAGTGGGAAATGGGAACACTAAAGGAATCAAGTGGCGCTTCTTCATGCAGCATTTGACTGGATGGAGCCAAACATCGAGGAATAAAAAAGCAAATAAAATACCTTTATGATTGTTTCGGTGTGCATTTGTGCTGTAATTTATGTCACTTTTTGAGCCAGAGCTCATTCATGAAATTCTTTATGCATCACACAGCACACAAAACACATGTTGAATTATGGTTCAATTACATTTTATTCATTTTAAATTGTAGTCTTGTTTATGTAATCTCTGAAATTAGAATTAAATGTTTTAAATACAGATGAATTGAGGAGTAAACTGTTATACATATATGCGGTCAGACGCCTGATTCAGGTCACATGATCACAGGATTGATGATCGGGAGCGTATGTGATTAGTCCATCAACACGTCAAATATTACAACAGACATTCATTACTATGTTTAAGGGTTTTGAGTATGATGACTTGTATTCATGTTTGCATGTATAATATATTACTGTGTGAATTAACAAGCTCAGTTATTTCCCTTTCTGTGAATACAATACAAAACATTTGGAATATATTGAAATGCTTGTCGAGCTGCTACAGGGTCAGAGCGACCTTATCAATGAATTTGGCCAGTCGGATATCCTTCTTCGACAGTCCTCCACAGTCATGTGTAGATAAAGTGATCTGGACCTGAAAGACAGCGAGAAACTCCATCATCCCACAACTATTATCCAAGGATCAGCGTTTGTAAAGATAACTCATAAACCTAATAATGATAATGATAGAAGATTCTTCTGTTGAAGATGTCAGCCCACATTTTACTTTTAAAATAATATTGTTTAACAGCGAAATTTGTGGTGAAAAACTACATTACCCATGAGGCCATGGGCGTCGGAACCATTGTATGTGGGTGAGACAAGACCCACCCACTTTTTACGATCAATGAAATTGGACCCACTCACTTTTATCGTCTCTAACATTCAGCACATGTATGTTCACCTACCCCTAATCGATAAACACTTATTATTAAACACTTGTTAGATGCTTTATTTCCACTTATCTAATATTTTCAAAATTTCTATTAAAAATAAATGCCTTTCCGATCTGATATGTTATGGGAAAAGAGTAGAGAAGAGTAAGTTCGGCGAAAGGCGGACTCGAACCGCGGGTCGATTTGTGTCAAAACTAGATGCCATGCGTCTTACCCCTACACTACTGCCGCTCTCAATGATATGGCGATTTCAGTAATGTTGTCTTTTCGAACTATACGTTTAGCAAACAAAGCGGTATATTTGTACTTAATGTAATTGGCATCTACTCCAGTAAAAATTTTCTGAGGACCCACCCACATTTTTTTTGCTTCCGACGCCCATGCATGAGGCTGTACAGAAAATTCCACCAATTACAACTGAAACAAGCAAAATACGCAAGATATCTCATTAGCTCCGCCCACTTCCATTAGGCACTGCAAAATAAAGCTGATCTACACTGAATATTTAAATATTTCATAGGTTGTCCATTCCTGACATTTCCTCACTACTAAATATTCCACACTCAACTGTTAGTGGGATTATAACAAAGTGGAAGCGATTGGGAACAACAGCAACTCAGCCACGAAGTGAAATCCCAGAGTGGGGTCAGCGCATGCTGAGGGTCACAGTGCGCAGAAGTCACCAACTTTCTGCAGAGTCAATCGCTCCAGACCTCCAAACTCCTGTGGCCTTCAGATGAGCTCAGGAACAGTGCGGAGAGAGCTTCATGGAATGGGTTTCCATGGCCGAGCAGCTCATCCAAGCCTTACATCACCAAGAGCAATGCAAAGCGTGGGATGCAGTGGGGTAAAGCACGCCACCACTGGACTCTAGAGCAGTGAGACGTGTTCTCTGAGTGACCAATCACGCTTCTCTGTCTGACCATCCCATGGACGAGTCTGGGTTTGGCGGTTGCCAGGGGAACGGGACTTGCCTGACTGCATTGTGCCAAGTGTAAAGTTTGGTGGAGGGGGGATTATGGGGTGTGGTTGTTTTTCAGGGGTTGGCCCCTTAGTTCCAGTGAAAGGAACTCTTAATGCTTCACCAAGACATTTTGGACAATTTCATGCTCCCAACTTTGTGGGATCAGTTTGGGGACGGCCCCTTCCTGTCCCAACATGACTGCGCTCCAGAGCACAAAGCGTCGCTCCATAAAGACATGGATGAGAGAGTTTGGTGTGGAGGAAATGTTAATCACAGAACAAAGGGAACAGAAAACGGTAGCTTTAATAAGAATCAATCTAGATTTAATGTATAATTTATGCAGTGCAGACTGTTTGATAACTTTATTACATTTCTGTATATTTCCTACCATTCCACAGGTTAATATGACATTTATCATAATAGGTTTATGTGAAGATTGCTTTAAGTTCACTTAAATCAAGTTATATTTTTTGAAGCCAAATAAACATAAAAAAAAGATATCTTTCAGTGAGACTGGCTTTAATTCATAAAAACATTACAACAAATATTAATATACTGTCTTTAAATTGTTCCTACATTAATTTGGAGATAGAATATATTAAAAACATATAAAAGCATATAAAGTGCTTTTGATCACGATGAGTGAAAAATGTGTGATAATCTAGTTCAGTTTTTAATTGATTGACAGAACTAATATATATATATATATATTAGTAATAAAATATGTATACGCACAGTTTTATATTCTGCATAGTTTTTAACTCGATTATGCTGTTCTTCATGGAGTGTGGTTGGTTTGGTTCATGGCTTATAACGCTTTAACCAAATCCCTATGGGAGAAAATCCTTTCCTGAAAAAGAGGGCGGATTCACAAACCCTGTGTCGTAACCACGACTGCTTATTTCACTACAGATCGTCGGGATTGCTTCCCAGCGCTCTCGGACATGAGCTAGTGCACTACACAGTGTGAGTGAAGGCAACACTTTCAAAGGCCTGGTGTGTGTGGCCTCTCATCCTCTTCAAACACACAGTCTTCATGCTAAACACTTGGGAAACATTATAAACTGCTGCTGGACGGGGAGAAATGTGAGGTGTATTACCTTGTTATAAACATTGAACCACTCGGGATGATGGTCCATCTTCTCCGCCTGCAGAGCCACGCGACACATGAAGCCGAAGGCCTGGGGAAGAGGAAACGCACATCTCAATGAGCCACGATAAATAATGCCCTGATGAACGGCATTACAGAGGAATATAACTTCTGAACATATTCAACAGAGGAATGGACCCCGGCTTTGCCTGAGTGATGAGTAGAGAAACTGCTCAGTGAACTTCAGATAGGAAGTCTAGCATGTTAAGCTGGCCTGTGATTGGAGGATGGCAACGCTACCCAGTCCTCCAATCAGAAGCCACGCACAGGCTAAACCCCCTGTGAAAAAAACACACTGGCTATTTCAGAGCAATTTCCCAATGCAATCTCAATTAAGCCTTTAAATACTTCCTCTGCTAATTAAGTCAACTGAACCGCCATTGTACACCATCATCTGAGGCTCCGCAATGAAACAGGACTCGTCTAAAACAGAAAAGAGGAGGAAATTACGAGTGTCGTATATTGTACGTAATTTGGGGAGCTCGTTCTCCAACACGTGATGTAACACAACTGGCTATTTCTATCCTGTTATCCATTTAAAGTGATTGACAAAATCCTGCAACTCCGTCAGCAATTTCAGCACAGTCTGCCTTAGCTCAGGAATATTGGCAATTACCCAATAGCATGATAATGATCGCGTCAAAAAATGTGATGTGGTTTGACCGTCAGAGCGCTCTCAAACAGAGCTCGGCCTTCTGAAAGCTTGTGTTGTTGAACAGCACACACTCAAGCGGCCGGAGCGCTGGGGTGAGAGGTCAAGGGCCGGCGCGCTCGCTCTTTTGTTAGTGTGTATTGTGTGCAGCGACGGCTTCGCTCTGTCAGGAGCAGGTAATTAGACTTGACATGTTACAGGCCTCGTCTCACATAATCAGAACCTCCGCTGCGGGCCGGCGCGCGCCTCCACACACGCCACTTTAGGGCATTTTGTGTTATTACGCTGTGATTGTCATGAAACGCTGGATGAGCCCGTCTGGGGTGGCATTGCTGTAGTTTCAAACACATGTGCCTGTGATTTACAGATGGGTTCTGCAGCGCAGTATTGGGTCTAAACGCAGACAGATTGAGCGACGGACGCTGATCATCACGCTTCAGACCTTCAGAGTAAATGAGCGTGATTACGGCCCGACCCTCCTGAGGGAAACCAATAGGCTCCATGAACCGACAGCCGCCGAATTCCACGGAAAACCCGTACTACGCCACTGACGTGCATCGTGTTTCCAATGCTGATGATCTTAATCGTTTATTCCACATCAGTTGGTATAAGTGAAGACCCGGGTTTTAATCATGCGGGAGTCCGACGGTTTCCTCCTCTCTTTAAAACACTGATGAGCCTATGCACTTTGTGTAAGTTTGTGTCAGCATCGGATGAATGCGGGTTTCTCCCACGGGTTCGGCTTAAGTTGTGCTTCACTGCAACAGCTCAGACATTTTTCACAAACAGATTACATTAAATAAATACACTCTAAAAATTTGATTATTTTTGTGTCATTTTTTGTGTTATTTATCAATGGTTGGGTAGTTTTTGCATCAGACGTATCAACCCAGTGTTTGGGTAGTTTTTGTGTTACTCAGATCCTGGGTCAGACGTAACAACCCAGTGTTTGGGTAGTTTTTGTGTTACTCAGATCCTGGGTCAGACGTAACAACCCAGTGTTTGGGTAGTTTTTGTGTTACTCAGATCCCGGGTCAGGCGTAACAACCCAGTGTTTGGGTAGTTTTTGTGTTACTCAGATCCTGGGTCAGACGTGACAACCCAGTGTTTGGGTAGTTTTTGTGTAACTCAGATCCTGGGTCAGACGTGACAACCCAGTGTTTGGGTAGTTTTTGTGTTACTCAGATCCTGGGTCAGGCGTAACAACCCAGTGTTTGGGTAGTTTTTGTGTTACTCAGATCCTGGGTCAGGCGTAACAACCCAGTGTTTGGGTAGTTTTCGTGTAACTCAGATCCTGGGTCAGACGTATCAACCCAGTGTTTGGGTAGTTTTTGTGTTACTCAGATCCTGGGTCAGACGTAACAACCCAGTGTTTGGGTAGTTTTTGTGTAACTCAGATCCTGGGTCAGACGTGACAACCCAGTGTTTGGGTAGTTTTGTGTTACTCAGATCCTGGGTCAGGCGTGACAACCCAGTGTTTAGGTAGTTTTTGTGTTACTCAGATCCTGGGTCAGACGTAACAACCCAGTGTTTGGGTAGTCTTTGTGTAACTCAGATCCTGGGTCAGGCGTGACAACCCAGTGTTTGGGTAGTTTTTGTTACTCAGATCCTGGGTCAGGCGTGACAACCCAGTGTTTAGGTAGTTTTGTGTAACTCTGATCCTGGGTCAGGCGTAACAACCCAGTGTTTGGGTAGTTTTTGTGTTACTCAGATCCTGGGTCAGGCGTAACAACCCAGTGTTTGGGTAGTTTTTGTGTAACTCAGATCCTGGGTCAGGCGTAACAACCCAGTGTTTGGGTAGTTTTTGTGTTACTCAGATCCTGGGTCAGGCGTAACAACCCAGTGTTTGGGTAGTTTTGTGTAACTCAGATCCTGGGTCAGGCGTGACAACCCAGTGTTTGGGTAGTTTTTGTGTAACTCAGATCCTGGGTCAGACGTGACAACCCAGTGTTTGGGTAGTTTTGTGTTACTCAGATCCTGGGTCAGGCGTAACAACCCAGTGTTTGGGTAGTTTTGTGTTACTCAGATCCTGGGTCAGGCGTAACAACCCAGTGTTTGGGTAGTCTTTGTGTAACTCAGATCCTGGGTCACGTGACAACCCAGTGTTTGGGTAGTTTTGTGTTACTCAGATCCTGGGTCAGGCGTGACAACCCAGTGTTTAGGTAGTTTTTGTGTTACTCAGATCCTGGGTCAGACGTAACAACCCAGTGTTTGGGTAGTCTTTGTGTAACTCAGATCCTGGGTCAGGCGTGACAACCCAGTGTTTGGGTAGTTTTGTGTTACTCAGATCCTGGGTCAGGCGTGACAACCCAGTGTTTAGGTAGTTTTTGTGTTACTCAGATCCTGGGTCAGGCGTAACAACCCAGTGTTTGGGTAGTCTTTGTGTAACTCAGATCCTGGGTCAGGCGTGACAACCCAGTGTTTGGGTAGTTTTGTGTTACTCAGATCCTGGGTCAGGCGTGACAACCCAGTGTTTAGGTAGTTTTGTGTAACTCAGATCCCGGGTCAGGCGTATCAACCCAGTGTTTGGGTAGTTTTGTGTTACTCAGATCCTGGGTCAGGCGTGACAACCCAGTGTTTGGGTAGTTTTCGTAACTCAGATCCTGGGTCAGACATATCAACCCAGTGTTTGGGTAGTTTTTGTGTTACTCAGATCCTGGGTCAGGCGTGACAACCCAGTGTTTGGGTAGTTTTGTGTTACTCAGATCCTGGGTCAGACGACAACCCAGTGTTTGGGTAGTTTTGTGTTACTCAGATCCTGGGTCAGGCGTAACAACCCAGTGTTTGGGTAGTCTTTGTGTAACTCAGATCCTGGGTCAGACGTGACAACCCAGTGTTTGGGTAGTTTTGTGTTACTCAGATCCCGGGTCAGGCGTGACAACCCAGTGTTTGGGTAGTCTTTGTGTTACTCAGATCCTGGGTCAGGCGTATCAACCCAGTGTTTGGGTAGTTTTGTGTTACTCAGATCCTGGGTCAGGCGTAACAACCCAGTGTTTGGGTAGTTTTTGTGTTACTCAGATCCTGGGTCAGGCGTGACAACCCAGTGTTTGGGTAGTTTTTGTGTTACTCAGATCCTGGGTCAGATGTAACGACCCAGTGTTTGGGTAGTCTTTGTGTTACTGAGATCCAGGGTCAGACAACCCAGTGTTTGGGTAGTTTTGTGTTACTCAGATCCTGGGTCAGGCGTAACAACCCAGTGTTTGGGTAGTTTTTGTGTTACTCAGATCCTGGGTCAGACGTGACAACCCAGTGTTTGGGTAGTTTTTGTGTTACTCAGATCCTGGGTCAGATGTAACGACCCAGTGTTTGGGTAGTCTTTGTGTTACTGAGATCCAGGGTCAGGTGACAACCCAGTGTTTGGGTAGTTTTGTGTTACTCAGATCCAGGGTCAGGCGTGACAACCCAGTGTTTGGGTAGTCTTTGTGTAACTCAGATCCTGGGTCAGGCGTATCGACCCAGTGTTTGGGTAGTTTTTGTGTTACTCAGATCCTGGGTCAGGCGTGACAACCCAGTGTTTGGGTAGTTTTTGTGTAACTCAGATCCTGGGTCAGGCGTAACAACCCAGTGTTTGGGTAGTTTTGTGTAACTCAGATCCTGGGTCAGGCGTAACAACCCAGTGTTTGGGTAGTTTTGTGTTACTCAGATCCTGGGTCAGGCGAAACAACCCAGTGTTTGGGTAGTTTTTGTGTTACTCAGATCCTGGGTCAGGCGTAACAACCCAGTGTTTGGGTAGTCTTTGTGTTACTCAGATCCTGGGTCAGGCGTAACAACCCAGTGTTTGGGTAGTTTTCGTGTAACTCAGATCCTGGGTCAGACGTGACAACCCAGTGTTTAGGTAGTTTTTGTGTTACTCAGATCCTGGGTCAGGCGTAACAACCCAGTGTTTGGGTAGTTTTTGTGTAACTCAGATCCTGGGTCAGACGTGACAACCCAGTGATTGGGTAGTTTTTGTGTAACTCAGATCCTGGGTCAGACGTATCAACCCAGTGTTTGGTTAGTTTTGTGTTACTCAGATCCTGGGTCAGGCGTAACGACCCAGTGTTTGGGTAGTCTTTGTGTTACTGAGATCCAGGGTCAGATGTGACAACCCAGTGTTTGGGTAGTTTTTGTGTTACTCAGATCCTGGGTCAGACGTATCAACCCAGTGTTTGGGTAGTTTTGTGTTACTCAGATCCCGGGTCAGGCGTGACAACCCAGTGTTTGGGTAGTTTTGTGTTACTCAGATCCTGGGTCAGGCGTGACAACCCAGTGTTTGGGTAGTTTTTGTGTTACTCAGATCCAGGGTCAGACGCGTGACAACCCAGTGTTTGGGTAGTCTTTGTGTAACTCAGATCCTGGGTCAGGCGTATCGACCCAGTGTTTAGGTAGTTTTGTGTTACTCAGATCCTGGGTCAGACGTGAACGACCCAGTGTTTGGGTAGTTTTGTGTAACTCAGATCCTGGGTCAGACGTAACGACCCAGTGTTTGGGTAGTTTTTGTGTTACTCAGATCCTGGGTCAGGCGTAACAACCCAGTGTTTGGGTAGTTTTGTGTTACTCAGATCCTGGGTCAGGCGTAACAACCCAGTGTTTGGGTAGTTTTCGTGTAACTCAGATCCTGGGTCAGGCGTGACAACCCAGTGTTTGGGTAGTTTTGTGTTACTCAGATCCTGGGTCACACGTAACAACCCAGTGATTGGGTAGTTTTTGTGTAACTCAGATCCTGGGTCAGGCGTGACAACCCAGTGTTTGGGTAGTTTTGTGTAACTCAGATCCTGGGTCAGGCGTATCAACCCAGTGTTTGGTTAGTTTTGTGTTACTCAGATCCTGGGTCAGGCGTAACGACCCAGTGTTTGGGTAGTTTTTGTGTTACTCAGATCCCGGGTCAGGCGTAACAACCCAGTGTTTGGGTAGTTTTTGTGTTACTCAGATCCTGGGTCAGGCGTGACAACCCAGTGTTTGGGTAGTTTTTGTGTTACTCAGATCCAGGGTCAGGCGTGACAACCCAGTGTTTGGGTAGTTTTTGTGTTACTCAGATCCTGGGTCAGGCGTGACAACCCAGTGTTTGGGTAGTTTTTGTGTTACTCAGATCCTGGGTCAGACGTAACGACCCAGTGTTTGGGTAGTTTTGTGTAACTCAGATCCTGGGTCAGGCGTAACAACCCAGTGTTTGGGTAGTTTTTGTGTTACTCAGATCCTGGGTCAGACGTAACAACCCAGTGTTTGGGTAGTTTTGTGTAACTCAGATCCAGGGTCAGGCGTAACAACCCAGTGTTTGGGTAGTTTTGTGTTACTCAGATCCTGGGTCAGGCGTAACAACCCAGTGTTTGGGTAGTCTTTGTGTTACTCAGATCCTGGGTCAGGCGTAACAACCCAGTGTTTGGGTAGTTTTTGTGTTACTCAGATCCTGGGTCAGACGTAACAACCCAGTGTTTGGGTAGTCTTTGTGTTACTCAGATCCAGGGTCAGACGTAACGACCCAGTGTTTGGGTAGTTTTTGTGTAACTCAGATCCAGGGTCAGACGTAACGACCCAGTGTTTGGGTAGTGTTTGTGTTACTCAGATCCAGGGTCAGACGTAACGACCCAGTGTTTGGGTAGTTTTCGTGTTACTCAGATCCCGGGTCAGGCGTAACAACCCAGTGTTTGGGTAGTTTTTGTGTAACTCAGATCCTGGGTCAGAAGTAACAACCCAGTGTTTGGGTAGTGTTTGTGTTACTCAGATCCCTGGTCAGACGTAACAACCCAGTGTTTGGGTAGTTTTTGTGTAACTCAGATCCCGGGTCAGGCGTAACGACCCAGTGTTTGGGTAGTTTTGTGTAACTCAGATCCTGGGTCAGACGTAACGACCCAGTGTTTGGCTAGTTTTTGTGTTACTCAGATCCTGGGTCAGACGTAACGACCCAGTCTTTGGGTAGTTTTGTGTTACTCAGATCCTGGGTCAGGCGTGACAACACAGTGTTTGGGTAGTTTTGTGTAACTCAGATCCTGGGTCAGACTTAACAACCCAGTGTTTGGGTAGTTTTGTGTTACTCAGATCCCGGGTCAGATGTAACAACCCAGTGTTTGGGTAGTATTTGTGTTACTCAGATCCTGGCTCAGGCGTAACAACCCAGTGTTTGGGTAGTTTTTGTGTTACTCAGATCCTGGGTCAGATGTAACAACCCAGTGTTTGGGTAGTATTTGTGTTACTCAGATCCTGGGTCAGACGTAACAACCCAGTGTTTGGGTAGTTTTTGTGTAACTCAGATCCTGGGTCAGATGTAACAACCCAGTGTTTGGGTAGTTTTTGTGTAACTCAGATCCTGGGTCAGACGTATCAACCCAGTGTTTGGGTAGACTTTGTGTTACTCAGATCCTGGGTCAGACGTAACAACCCAGTGTTTGGGTAGTTTTTGTGTTACTCAGATCCTGGGTCAGGCGTGACAACCCAGTGTTTGGGTAGTTTTTGTGTTACTCAGATCCTGGGTCAGGCGTGACAACCCAGTGTTTGGGTAGACTTTGTGTTACTCAGATCCTGGGTCAGACGTAACAACCCAGTGTTTGGGTAGTTTTTGTGTTACTCAGATCCTGGGTCAGACGTAACTACCTAATGTTTTTGCAGAAAGGACTCAGATTAAGCCAGGTTTTGGCTTTAGCTCAATTAGGACATTTATAAGCTTGTCTCAGAGACATGCACATCTTTAGAACGACATATTTTAGATATGCTTTCATCTGAAACATGCATGTTAGTCTGGGACTAGGTTTAACCCTTTATAGTCTAATGAGCCTGAGATCACCTGGGCTTCAACGATTCTTCTGTACTGAATTAAAAAGATCATCATCCACACACTTGTATAATTCCAGCAGATGGACGTCTGCTCAGATAACCAGGGCTTTGACTGGACTTTTCTTCTCGATAGGATCTCTTTAAATATGTCACACACGCAGAAATCAGAAATCTCCATCATCTGCGCTATACAAAGTACAGAGAAAAAGACGCAAGATATACTATACATGCAGAAGACAGAACGAGCGAGATGTGCAAATGGAAAAATGTGAGGTCACTATTACAAACAAAGTGAACAAAAGACGACGAGAAAGAGAAACAGAGAGGCTGATGGGATAGTTAGTGGTTTTCTGAGGCACATGAAACATTTTAACCAATCTGATTGTTTGTGAAAGAAATCATTTTGATCAAAACGTCAATTGCTGCCAAGAACAGCTCTGCTCTCTCTCAGGGTAATGTAGACTGACGTGTGTGTGTGTGTGTGTGTCGAGGGGGAAGGGAGAGAAAAACCTGCTTAAAAAGAGAGGAGGGGCCGAGGCCATCCAACACACACACGCCTTTTCACAAGCCACCCTTCAAGAGTGAGATTTAACTGCAGAAATAATTTTCATCACAGTTGATCAACTGTGATCACAGTTGATCACAGTTGATCACATTGATCAATTCAATTGATCAAAATATATTATATTTCTATTTTAAAAGTCCTGAAGACAAACATATAAACTGTTTTCAACACTGATAATAATTACAATTGTTTGTTGAGCATCAAATCCTCATACGAGAATGATTAGTGAAGGATCATGTGACACTGAAGACTGGAGTAATGATGATAAATTCAATTTTGATCACAGGAATAAATTACACTTCACTATATATTCACACAGAGAACAGCTGATCTACACTGGAGGAATATTACACTGATACTGGAGTTATGATCAGATAAACGAGCAGAAGAGGCTTTTATTGGATTCTATGTATTGAAAACTGTCAAAAGACATTGGTCTTGACCATCAGAAAGCATGCTCCTCAACAAGGGTTTGTTTTACACCTGTAACTAGTCAAGAGCGAGCGGGCATATCCGCTGTGTTTCACTAGAGGAGGAGATCTGAGGAGGGCACACCTGATCTGAGGAGGGCACACCTGGAGACTCTAGAGGCTGAAGCGACACCTAGCACTGGAGGAGATCTGAGGAGGGCACACCTGATCTGAGGAGGGCAACCCTGGAGACTCTAGAGGCTGAGCGACACCTAGCACTAGAGGAGATCTGAGGAGGGCACACCTGGAGACTCTAGAAGCTGAAGTGACACCTAGCACTGGAGGATATCTGAGGAGGGCACACCTGGAGACTCTAGAGGCTGAAGTGACACCTAGCACTGGAGGAGATCTGAGGAGGGCACACCTGGAGACTCTAGAGGCTGAAGTGACACCTAGCACTGGAGGAGATCTGAGGAGGGCACACCTGGAGACTCTAGAGGCTGAAGCGACACCTAGCAATAGAGGAGATCTGAGGAGGGCACACCTGGAGACTCTAGAGGCTGAAGTGACACCTAGCACTGGAGGAGATCTGAGGAGGGCACACCTGGAGACTTTAGAGGCTGAGCGACACCTAGCACTAGAGGAGATCTGAGGAGGGCACACCTGGAGACTCTAGAGGCTGAAGCTACACCTAGCACTGGAGGATATCTGAGGAGGGCACACCTGGAGACTCTAGAGGCTGAAGTGACACCTAGCACTAGAGGAGATCTGAGGAGGGCACACCTGGAGACTCTAGAGGCTGAAGTGACACCTAGCACTAGAGGAGATCTGAGGAGAGCACACCTGGAGACTCTAGAGGCTGAAGCGACACCTAGCACTAGAGGAGATCTGAGGAGGGCACACCTGGAGACTCTAGAGGCTGAAGTGACACCTAGCAATGGAGGAGATCTGAGGAGGGCACACCTGGAGACTCTAGAGGCTGAAGTGACACCTAGCACTGGAGGAGATCTGAGGAGGCCACACCTGGAGACTCTAGAGGCTGAAGCGACACCTAGCTCTGAAGGAGATCAGAGGAGGGCACACCTGGAGACTCTAGAGGCTGAAGCAACACCTAGCACTGGAGGAGATCTGAGGAGGGCACACCTGGAGACTCTAGAGGCTGAAGCAACACCTAGCACTGGAGGAGATCTGAGGAGGGCACACCTGGAGACTCTCGAGGCTGAAGCGACACCTAGCACTAGAGGAGATCTGAGGAGGGCACACCTGGAGACTCTAGAGGCTGAAGCGACACCTAGCTCTGGAGGAGATCTGAGGAGGGCACACCTAGAGACTCTAGAGGCTGAGCGACACCTAGCCCTGGAGGAGATCTGAGGAGGGCACACCTGGAGACTCTAGAGGCTGAGCGACACCTAGCACTGGAGGAGATCTGAGGAGGGCACACCTGGAGACTCTAGAGGCTGAAGCAACACCTAGCTCTGGAGGAGATCTGAGGAGGGCACACCTGGAGACTCTAGAGGCTGAAGCTACACCTAGCACTAGAGGAGATCTGAGGAGGGCACACCTGGAGACTCTAGAGGCTGAAGTGACACCTAGCACTGGAGGAGATCTGAGGAGGCACACCTGGAGACTTTAGAGGCTGAGCGACACCTAGCACTAGAGGAGATCTGAGGAGGGCACACCTGGAGACTCTAGAGGCTGAAGCTACACCTAGCACTGGAGGATATCTGAGGAGGGCACACCTGGAGACTCTAGAGGCTGAAGTGACACCTAGCACTAGAGGAGATCTGAGGAGGGCACACCTGGAGACTCTAGAGGCTGAAGTGACACCTAGCACTAGAGGAGATCTGAGAAGGGGACACCTGGAGACTCTAGAGGCTGAAGCGACACCTAGCACTAGAGGAGATCTGAGGAGGGCACACCTGGAGACTCTAGAGGCTGAAGCAACACCTAGTACTGGAGGAGATCTGAGGAGGCCACACCTGGAGACTCTAGAGGCTGAAGCGACACCTAGCTCTGGAGGAGATCTGAGGAGGGCACACCTGGAGACTCTAGAGGCTGAAGCAACACCTAGCACTGGAGGAGATCTGAGGAGGGCACACCTGGAGACTCTAGAGGCTGAAGCAACACCTAGCACTGGAGGAGATCTGAGGAGGGCACACCTGGAGACTCTAGAGGCTGAAGCGACACCTAGCACTAGAGGAGATCTGAGGAGGGCACACCTGGAGACTCTAGAGGCTGAAGCGACACCTAGCTCTGGAGGAGATCTGAGGAGGGCACACCTGGAGACTCTAGAGGCTGAGCGACACCTAGCTCTGGAGGAGATCTGAGGAGGGCACACCTGGAGACTCTAGAGGGTGAAGCGACACCCAGCACTGGATGAGATCTGAAGATGGCACACCTGGAGACTCTAGAGGCTGAAGCAACACCTAGCACTGGAGGAGATCTGAGGAGGCACACCTGGAGACTCTAGAGGCTGAGCGACACCTAGCTCTGGAGGAGATCTGAGGAGGGCACACCTGGAGACTCTAGAGGCTGAGCGACACCTAGCTCTGGATGAGATCTGAGGAGGGCACACCTGGAGACTCTAGAGGCTGAAGCAACACCTAGCACTGGAGGAGATCTGAGGAGGGCACACCTGGAGACTCTAGAGGCTGAAGCGACACCTAGCTCTGGAGGAGATCTGAGGAGGGCACACCTGGAGACTCTAGAGGCTGAAGCAACACCTAGCACTGGAGGAGATCTGAGGAGGGCACACCTGGAGACTCTAGAGGCAGTAGCGACACCCAGTACTGGAGGAGATCTGAGGAGGGCAGACCTGGAGACTCTAGAGGCTGAAGCAACACCTAGCACTGGAGGAGATCTGAGGAGGGCACACCTGGAGACTCTAGAGGCTGAAGCGACACCTAGCTCTGGATGAGATCTGAAGATGGCAAACCTGGAGACTCTAGAGGCTGAAGCGACACCTAGCACTGGAGGAGATCTGAGGAGGGCACACCTGGAGACTCTAGAGGCTGAAGCGACACCTAGCACTGGAGGAGATCTGAGGAGGGCACACCTGGAGACTCTAGAGGCTGAAGCGACACCTAGCACTGGAGGAGATCTGAGGAGGGCACACCTGGAGACTCTAGAGGCTGAAGCAACACCTAGCTCTGGAGGAGATCTGAGGAGGGCACACCTGGAGACTCTAGAGGCTGAAGCGACACCTAGCACTGGAGGAGATCTGAGGAGGGCACACCTGGAGACTCTAGAGGCTGAAGCAACACCTAGCACTGGAGGAGATCTGAGGAGGGCACACCTGGAGACTCTAGAGGCTGAAGCGACACCTAGCTCTGGAGGAGATCTGAGGAGGCCACACCTGGAGACTCTAGAGGCTGAGCGACACCTAGCACTAGAGGAGATCTGACGAAGGCACACCTGGAGACTCTAGAGGCTGAAGCAACACCTAGCACTGGAGGAGATCTGAGGAGGGCACACCTGGAGACTCTAGAGGCTGAAGCGACACCTAGCACTGGAGGAGATCTGAGGAGGGCACACCTGGAGACTCTAGAGGCTGAAGCGACACCTAGCTCTGGAGGAGATCTGAGGAGGGCACACCTGGTTGAAGGTCTTGAAGTGCAGCTCCTTGTAGAGAGCGTCGCGCTCGTCCAGCTCCACCCATCCCGTGGCCTTTAGCTCCAGCAGGACCTGCTCACGCTCCGACGGGGACAGCCAGTCTGAGGCCTGAGAACACACACACACACACACACACACACACCTTCAGGGTTTGAGCTGGTTACAGTCTGCAGTAACAGATTAATTACTAGTTTATACGTTTATATGGTTGGTATAAACACAAAACTGCATCACATCAAATTCTTTTTTACTGTTATTTTCTCCGTCAGCATTCCGTTCATTACAGTTATGAGCATATTACTTGTTCTTCAAACCAAACTAGATTAAAAAAAAGATTGTAGACAAACATTAAGTTGGCTTGAAAAAGCCTAGCAACATTTTAAAGTTTTTAAAAGTTTGAAATAGTTAAAGTTTTAGTTTAGTAGTTTTGATAAGATAGATAGATAGGTTGTGAGGGTACTCAAAGTGGTTGGTAGGGTGTTGCTATCTGGTTGCTATGGTACTCGGGGTGGTTGCTAGGATGTTGCAATGTAGTTGCTATGGTACTCAGGGTGGTTGGTACAGACAGACAGACGGACAGTCGGACAGACGTTAAAAAAACGTAACTGGTTTAAGGAGAAGAAGGAAGCCTACTATTTCTTAGAAAGCACAATACAGTACAATTTTATGTTAATAAAATCATAGTGTTTTAGTATTATGTTCATTATAGCACTGATAAAACGTCACTTCTAACGTGAATTAACTTCGTTGTTTATGTTTAAATGCATATATAAATGTGTTAAACCAAAACAGAATATATAGGCTATTCAACAAAAAGACCAGATCATATGAAGATGTACCTGTATAGAAGAGATGTTTGTCATTGAGATGAATTTCACTACACTGAATAAAATACTGGCAAATAATGCAGAATGTGCTGGACATCCGCATCCATCCATTAATAACCGGCTTGCCCACACATCTCATGTTCATCGGTGTTGTGGCTTTAGATTTAAAGGTCTCTAGCGCCATCTGGAGGTTAAGAACCAGCATCACCGCAAGTGAGCAGAACATTATCTTGAGTCGGTCCAAACATACTAGGTAGGTGTGTGTGTGTGTGTGTGTGTGTGTGTGTGTGTGTGTGTGTGTGTGTGTGTGTGTGTGTGTGTGTGTGTGTGTGTGTGTGTGTGTGTGAGAGAGAGAGAGAGAGAGTGAGAGAAAGAGAGAGAGAGTGTGTGTGTGTGTGTGTGTGTGTGAGAGAGAGAGAGAGAGAGAGTGGGAGAGTGAGAGAAAGAGTGTGTGTGTGTGTGAGAGAGAGAGAGAGAGACAGAGAGAGAGAGAGAGAGAGAGAGAGAGAGAGAGACAGAGAGAGAGAGAGAGAGAGAGAGAGAGAGAGAGAGAGAGAGAGAGAGAGAGAGAGAGAGGAACGACACTGATCCGCGAGATGGCGCTCGAGTCCAGTGGTTTGCTTCATAGTCTGCTTAGACTAGTTTTACAAGTTAGTCAATATAGTTATATAACTTTTTCTAGTTTATAACTTCCCAAACAAATCCCAGAAGTAAGACTGATTACCCTTGGCTAACTGATAGTAGGTCAGATTCGTTCTTAAGACAGTCAAAGTTAAGAAGACAACAAAATGAGTTGTTTTAACATGACCGGCGACACACACACACACACAATGCATTTTATACTGTTCAAACCATATTTTCTATCCCCTACACTGCCCCTAAACCTACCCATCTCACACACACACACACACACACACACACACACACACACACACACACACACACACACACTAACTTGTAAAACTAGTCTAAGCAGACTATGAAGCAAACCACTGGACTCGAGCGCCATCTCGCGGATCACTGAGATCAGTGTCGTAACCTCTCTCTCTCTCTCTCTCTCTCTCTCTCTCTCTCTCTCTCTCTCTCTCTCTCTCTCTCTCTCTCTCTGTCTCTCTCTCTCTCTCTCTCTCTCTCTCTCTCTCTCTCTGTCTCTCTCTCTCTCTCTTACACACACACACACACTCTTTCTCTCACTCTCCCACTCTCTCTCTCTCTCTCTCTCACACACACACACACACACACTCTCTCTCTCTTTCTCTCACTCTCTCTCTCTCACACACACACACACACACACACACACACACACACACACACACACACACACACACACACACACACACACACACACACACACACACACACACACGTAAGATGTATGTTGTCATTATGTCACCAAACACACTCAAGAGCTCACACTGGAACGCTCGTGCATGATGCGTCTCTAGTCTAGAGCCTTTGATTGGTCAACCAACCGCCGACGTCACTGTAGTGAAAGAGCGCTCGTGCTCGTTGAGTTCCAATAGTTACTGGTCAAAAAGAACATGTCTTACCATTTTACCTGTACGGCTTTCTGCAGACAGATAGCAGCGGGTCAGTTTAGTAAAAACTCTCGGCCATTGGCGGCTTGAGGTCAGTGTAAACATTAACCAGCTCATGGCCGCCCTGTGACAGCAGCAGCAGCGCGCGGTAAACACCGGAGAGCTGCCCGCGACACCGCCTGATCACAATACTATAGGGTCCAGACCCTCGGAGGCGTGTGGGCTCCCTCAGCATCAACACTAGTGAGATGCTCTAGCTAGTGCGCATGCCTACGCCGTTGCTCTATCAACTATCAGTTAAAGGGACAGTTCACCCAAAAATGTAAATTCTGTTATAAATTACTCACTCTCATGTTGTTCCAAACCTGCATGCATTTCTTTCTTCTGTGAACACAAAATAATGTTTGTAACAGTTGAGGGACAACATTGACTGTCAAAGTAGGAAAATGAATAGTATGGAAATCAATGGTACCCTACAAACTATATTAATCTAAAATATGTATAGCTTACTACATAGTGCATAATAAGAGTTCCTTTCACTGGAACTAAGGGGCCAACCCCTGAAAAACAACCCCACCCCATAATCCCCCCTCCACCAAACTTTACACTTGGCACAATGCAGTCAGGCAAGTCCCGTTCCCCTGGCAACCGCCAAATCCAGACTCGTCCATGGGATGGTCAGACAGAGAAGCGTGATTGGTCACTCAGAGAACACGTCTCACTGCTCTAGAGTCCAGTGGTGGCGTGCTTTACCCCACTGCATCCCACGCTTTGCATTGCTCTTGGTGATGTAAGGCTTGGATGAGCTGCTCGGCCATGGAAACCCATTCCATGAAGCTCTCTCCGCACTGTTCCTGAGCTCATCTGAAGGCCACAGGAGTTTGGAGGTCTGGAGCGATTGACTCTGCAGAAAGTTGGTGACTTCTGCGCACTGTGACCCTCAGCATGCGCTGACCCGCTCTGGGATTTCACTCCGTGGCTGAGTTGCTGTTGTTCCCAATCTCTTCCTCTTTGTTATAATCCCACTAACAGTTGAGCGTGGAATATTTAGTAGTGAGGAAATGTCAGGAATGGCCTTATTGCACAGGTGGCAACCTATCCCGGTCCCACGCTTGAGTTCACTGAGCTCCTGAGAGCGAGCCATTCTCTCACAAATGTGTGTAGAAGCGTCTGCATGCCTAGTGCTTGATTTATACACCTGTGGCCATGAAGGGATTGAACACCTGAACTCTGGGATCTGGAGGGGCGTCCCAATACTTATGGCAATATAGTGTGTTCATTTTTAATGTTAGCGGTATTGGCCCATTTAGAAAATTTGGCAGATATATTAAATTATATATATTGGATTTGGAGGGGCGGCTGGACAACAGAAGACCTGTTTATGTCTACCACAAATCCCAAACAAGTGGAATGGCTTTTAACTGAACACACACACACACACACAACACGAGTCAATGTCTTTACACTCACACACTTAATTTATTCAGCAAAGCTCATACATTCAAATCACACAAAGCCTGGAAACACACTCTAATCCTGATGCTCGTGGTCTTGTCCTGGTATGAGCCACTGAATGCTTTCTGTACAAAGGATGGCATAGAGAGTGAAGCCGGAGATGAAGAGAACAGAAAACACAAAGAGCCAGTCGATGCTTCTGACGGGAACCGCAGGCAGAGGTCCGGCACGGTCGTCTTCCTGCACCGTCTGATCCGGGCTGGCTTCAAAACCTACAGAACCATGGGAACACAGTGAGTATATCCCCATCAACCACGACCTCATGTCAAAGCAGGCTAGGTGATGGACCTGTCTGGTTGGTTATGAAGGAAGTGAGCGTGTCCAGCGTGCGCTCCGTCTGGTTGAACCTGGCCATTGGCTTGGCACCTTGAAACAAGAGAATATTGGGCACGGCCACGGTGCCGAACCGGGTCGACAGGCTGGAGAGAGCGGGAAACAAACACAGATAGCAACAAATGCATCGGCTCAAATGAAAAGAGAAGGAGCGCCACTGAACCTGCTGTGCTGGGAGGCGTCGAGGGCAAGGAAATGCATGCTGGGAAAGACTCGAGGCAAGGCGTTGAAGTGAGGGGCGAGGCTGGCAGAGAACTGGCACCACGGCGTATAGAAGAGAACCAGGGAGCACTCCGTGCCATTGGCATTCAGGAGCTCCATCAGGTCCTGTGGGAGAAACCGGCGCGTAAGACTGGGAACAGCTCATCTGTGCAGGTGTGTCATTTAAACCCCGCCCACCTACACATTATGAGCCACGCCCACATCTCAATAACGCCAGTATCAGTGTAATATTCCTCCAGTGTGGATCAGCTGTTCTCTGTGTGATCAAAGAGTTTATCATCATGACTCCAGCCCACATGAAAAAATACTATAGGTTATTACAGTAAAATTACTGTAGTAAATACTATAGTGTTTTTGAATCATACTACAGTAAAGATACTGCAGTAAATTGTAGTATATTATAGTAAAATTACTGTAGTAAATACTATAGTGTTTTTGAATCATACTACAGTAAAGATACTGCAGTAAATTGTAGTATATTATAGTAAAATTACTGTAGTAAATACTATAGTGTTTCTGAACCGTACTATAGTAAAGATACTGCAGTAAATTATAGTATATTATAGTAAAATTACTGTAGTAAATACTATAGTGTTTCTGAACCATACTATAGTAAAGATACTGCAGTAAATTGTAGTATACTATAGTAAAATTACTGTAGTAAATACTATAGTGTTTCTGAACCATACTATAGTAAAGATACTGCAGTAAATTGTAGTATACTATAGTAAAATTACTGTAGTAAATACTATAGTGTTTCTGAACCATACTATAGTAAAGATACTGCAGTAAATTGTAGAATATTATAGTAAAATTACTGTAGTAAATACTATAGTGTTTTTGAACCGTACTATAGTAAAGATACTGCAGTAAATTGTAGTATATTACAGTAAAATTACTGTAGTAAATACTATAGTGTTTCTGAACCATACTATAGTAAAGATACTACAGTAAATTGTAGGATATTACAGTAAAATTACTGTAGTAAATACTATAGTGTTTTTGAACCATACTATAGTAAAGATACTGCAGTAAATTGTAGTATATTATAGTAAAATTACTGTAGTAAATACTAGTGTTTTTGAACCGTACTATAGTAAAGATACTGCAGTAAATTGTAGTATATTATAGTAAAATTACTGTAGTAAATACTATAGTGTTTCTGAACCATACTATAGTAAAGATACTGCAGTAAATTGTAGTATATTATAGTAAAATTACTGTAGTAAATACTAGTGTTTTTGAACCATACTATAGTAAAGATACTGCAGTAAATTGTAGTATATTATAGTAAAATTACTGTAGTAAATACTATAGTGTTTCTGAACCATAGTATAGTAAAGATACCGCAGTAAATTGTAGTATATTATAGTAAAATTACTGTAGTAAATACTATAGTGTTTTTGAACCATACTATAGTAAAGATACTGCAGTAAATTGTAGGATATTACAGTAAAATTACTGTAGTAAATACTATAGTGTTTCTGAACCATACTATAGTAAAGATACTGCAGTAAATTGTGTGTGTGTGAGATACGTGTGTGTGTGTGTGTGTGAGATACATGTGTGTAATGTGTTTTCCAGTCGGGCTGTGTGTGTGTGTGTGTGTGTGTGAGATGTGTGTGTGTGAGATACGTGTGTGTGTGAGATACGTGTATGTGTGTGTGAGATACGTGTGTGTGTGTGTGAGATACATGTGTGTAATGTGTTTTCCAGTCATGTGTGTGTGTGTGAGATACGTGTGTGAGATACATGTGTGTAATGTGTTTTCCAGTCGGGCTGTGTGTGTGTGTGTGTGTGTGAGATACCTGTGTAGTATATTATAGTAAAATTACTGTAGTAAATACTATAGTGTTTCTGAACCGTACTATAGTAAAGATACTGCAGTAAATTGTAGAATATTATAGTAAAATTACTGTAGTAAATACTAGTGTTTCTGAACCGTACTATATTAAAGATACTGCAGTGAATTGTAGAATATTACAGTAAAATTACTGTAGTAAATACTATAGTGTTTCTGAACCATACTATAGTAAAGATACCGCAGTATATTGTAGGATATTACAGTAAAATTACTGTAGTAAATACTATAGTGTTTCTGAACCGTACTATATTAAAGATACTGCAGTGAATTGTAGAATATTACAGTAAAATTACTGTAGTAAATACTATAGTGTTTCTGAACCGTACTATAGTAAAGATACTGCAGTAAATTGTGTGTGTGTGAGATACGTGTGTGTGTGTGTGTGTGAGATACATGTGTGTAATGTGTTTTCCAGTCGGGCTGTGTGTGTGTGTGTGTGTGAGATGTGTGTGTGTGAGATACGTGTGTGTGTGTGTGTGTGTGTGTGAGATACATGTGTGTAATGTGTTTTCCAGTCGGGCGGTGTGTGTGTGTGTGTGAGATACGTGTGTGAGATACATGTGTGTAATGTGTTTTCAGTCGGGCTGTGTGTGTGTGTGTGTGTGTGTGTGTGTGTGTGTGTGTGTGTGAGATACGTGTGTAGTATATTATAGTAAGTATTACTGTAGTAAATACTATAGTGTTTCTGAACCGTACTATAGTAAAGATACCGCAGTAAATTGTGTGTGTGAGATACGTGTGTGTAATGTGTTTTCCAGTTGGGCTGTGTGTGTGTGTGTGAGATACGTGTGTGTGTGTGTGTGTGAGATACATTTGTGTAATGTATTTTCCAGTCGGGCTGTGTGTGTGTGTGTGTGTGAGATACATGTGTGTAATGTGTTTTCCAGTCGGGCTGTGTGTGTGTGTGTGTGAGTGAGATACGTGTGTGCGTGTGTGTGAGATACATGTGTGTAATGTGTTTTCCAGTCGGGCTGTGTGTGTGTGTGAGATACGTGTGTGTGTGTGTGTATGTGTGTGTGAGATACATGTGTGTAATGTTTTCCAGTCGGGCGGTGTGTGTGTGTGTGTGTGTGTGTGTGTGTGTGAGATACATGTGTGTAATGTGTTTTCCAGTCGGGCGGTGTGTGTGTGTGTGTGTGTGAGATACGTGTGTGTGTGTGTGAGATACATGTGTGTAATGTGTTTTCCAGTCGGGCTGTGTGTGTGTGTGTGTGTGTGAGATACGTGTGTAGTATATTATAGTATATTATAGTAAAATTACTGTAGTAAATACTATAATATACTATAGTTTTTTTTTCATGTGGGAGTCTTCAGTGTCACATGATCCTAATCAGCGAAACCGCTAGCGTGTCATCCCGGGCTAATGTGTTTTCCAGTCGGGCTGTGTGTGTGTGTGTGTGTGTGTGTGTGAGATACGTGTGTGTAATGTGTTTTCCAGTCGGGCTGTGTGTGTGTGTGTGTGTGAGATATGTGTGTAATGTGTTTTCCAGTTGGGCTGTGTGTGTGTGTGTGTGAGATACATGTGTGTAATGTGTTTTCCAGTCGGGCTGTGTGTGTGTGTGTATGAGATACATGTGTGTAATGTGTTTTCCAGTCGGGCTGTGTGTGTGTGTGTGTGTGTGTGTGTGAGATACATGTGTGTAATGTGTTTTCCAGTCGGGCTGTGTGTGTGTGTGTGTGTGTGTGTGTGAGAGATACATGTGTGTAATGTGTTTTTCAGTCGGGCTGTGTGTGTGTGTGTGTGAGATACGTGTGTGTGTGTGTGTGTGAGATACATTTGTGTAATTTATTTTCCAGTCGGGCTGTGTGTGTGTGTGTGTGAGAGATACGTGTGTGCGTGTGATACATGTGTGTAATGTGTTTTCCAGTCGGGCTGTGTGTGTGTGAGATACGTGTGTGTGTGTGTGTGAGATACATGCGTGTAATGTGTTTTCCAGTCGGGCTGTGTGTGTGTGTGTGTGTGTGTGAGATACGTGTGTGTGTGTGTGTGAGATACATGTGTGTAATGTGTTTTCCAGTCGGGCTGTGTGTGTGTGTGTGTGTGTGTGTGTGTGAGATACGTGTGTGTAATGTGTTTTCCAGTCGGGCTGTGTGTGTGTGTCTGTGTGTGAGATACCTGTGTGTGTGAGAGATACGTGTGTGTGTGAGATACGTGTGTGTGAGATACGTGTGTGTGTGAGATACGTGTGTGTGAGATACGTGTGTGTGTGAGATACATGTGTGTAATGTGTTTTCCAGACGGGCTACCAAAACTCTCATTTCATGGTAAAACGGAATGAACGATTACTTTCTTACCTTCATTTCAATCAAGGAAAAACTACGCCTAGATAGTGGTCATTATATAATACACAAAGGAGTTACTCACCAATATTACACTTATGATTAAACTAAACTGAACTCAGACCACCTCCTTCAGGCGGTCTTGCATTCAGTAACCCTGAGCTCACCAACACAAATATAAAGACAAAGCAGAACGGTTCATCTCCGAGCGGCGTTTCATTTATGAATCTGCGTTTTGAACAAATGAATTAATAGACTATAGGGGTGTGACGAGACACTATCTCACGAGACGAGACACGAGACTGGGTTCAAGAGATTTTTACACAGTATTTTAAGAAATCCTCAATGACGAAATACAGGACTAGAAAATTGTTTGCAGGTGCATTTGTGCATACTGTGGTTTTACCTCAACATCTTGTAATGATGTTCTACTTTCTGAGTATGAATGATCATATGCAGTAAAAGACAACAATACTCAAGCACTGTAAAGGTTCTGCACAAACTCAACTGACCGGCTCCTTTCCTGTAGGATCGTCTCTTCAGACCGCAGAACTGCACATGAGCTTCTGCTGAACTCCTTCACACATATTGATCATATTAAACAATAACTATAATCAAAGTGCTCAATATTCAAAGTGCAAATTGAGACAATTTTTTTTCTTCCAGCATGATAGAGAGCTAAAAGATGTTTACAACTAGATAGCTTTCATATTGGGAGGAATTGTCATGCCTCAGGGAGTCGCTTTCACACATCGGTGACGTATTGCAATTCCGTTTGAATGCGATCCGGTTTACTTTCGCTTTCAATTTTGCGATCGTGCATACTCTGTGAATAGGGAGCGGTGATGCTGAACACGCATTTTAAAATACAAGACATTTGTCTGACGCTTCTGTTGTGCAACGAGTCCTCCGTCATGGTCCAGTCCACCAACATGTAACACACGCTCGTAACACACGCTCGTAACACGCTAGTAGCACACGCTAGTAACACACGCTCGTAACACACGCTAGTAACACACGCTCGTAACACACGCTCGTAACACACGCTAGTAACACACGCTCGTAACACACACGCCGTAACACACGCCGTAACACACGCCAGTAACACGCCAGAATACACGCCAGTAACACACGCCAGTAACACACGCTAGTAACACACGCCGTAACACACGCCGTACACACGCCAGAATACACGCCAGAATACGCCGTAACACACGCTAGTAACACACGCCAGTAACACACGCTAGTAACACACGCCAGTAACACACGCTAGTAACACATACACGCCGTAACACACGCCGTAACACACGCCGTAACACACGCTAGTAACACACGCTCGTAACACACGCTAGTAACACACGCTAGTAACACACGCTAGTAACACACGCTCGTAACACACGCTAGTAACACACGCTAGTAACACACGCCAGTAACACGCCAGTAATACACGCCAGTAACACACGCTAGTAACACACGCCGTAACACACGCCGTAACACGCCAGTAACACACGCCGTAACACACGCCAGTAACACGCCTAGTAACACACGCTAGTAACACACGCTAGTAACACGCTAGTAACACACGCCAGTAACACACGCCGTAACACACGCCGTAACACACGCTAGTAACACACGCTCGTAACACACGCTCGTAACACACGCTAGTAACACACGCTAGTAACACACGCTCGTAACACACGCTCGTAACACACGCCCGCTTTAGTCTCGCGTGCTCGCCCCGCTTTAGTCTCGCGTGCTCCGGCCCCGCTTTAGTCTCGCGTGCTCCGGCCCCGCTTTAGTCTCGCGTGCTCCGGCCCCGCTTTAGTCTCGCGTGCTCGGGCCCCGCTTTAGTCTCGCGTGCTCGCCCCGCTTTAGTCTCGCGTGGTCTGGCCCGCTTTAGTCTCGCGTGGTCTGGCCCGCTTTAGTCTCGCGTGGTCTGGCCCGCTTTAGTCTCGCGTGGTCTGGCCCGCTTTAGTCTCGCGTGGTCTGGCCACGGTTTAGTCTCGCGTGGTCCGGCCCGCTTTAGTCTCGCGTGGTCCGGCCCGCTTTAGTCTCGCGTGCTCGGCCCCGCTTTAGTCTCGCGTGGTCTGGCCACGGTTTAGTCTCGCGTGGTCTGGCCACGGTTTAGTCTCGCGTGGTCTGGCCACGGTTTAGTCTCGCGTGGTCTGGCCCGCTTTAGTCTCGCGTGCTCCGGCCCGCTTTAGTCTCGCGTGGTCGGCCCGCTTTAGTCTCGCGTGGTCCGGCCCGCTTTAGTCTCGCGTGGTCTGGCCACGGTTTAGTCTCGCGTGGTCTGGCCACGGTTTAGTCTCGCGTGGTCTGGCCACGGTTTAGTCTCGCGTGCTCGGCCCGCTTTAGTCTCGCGTGGTCTGGCCCGCTTTAGTCTCGCGTGGTCTGGCCACGGTTTAGTCTCGCGTGGTCTGGCCCGCTTTAGTCTCGCGTGGTCCGGCCTCGCTTTAGTCTCGCGTGGTCCGGCCTCGCTTTAGTCTCGCGTGCTCGGCCCCGCTTTAGTCTCGCGTGCTCCGGCCCCGCTTTAGTCTCGCGTGCTCCGGCCCCGCTTTAGTCTCGCGTGGTCCGGCCCCGCTTTAGTCTCGCGTGGTCTGGCCCGCTTAGTCTCGCGTGCTCGGCCCGCTTTAGTCTCGCGTGCTCCGGCCCGCTTTAGTCTCGCGTGCTCGGCCCCGCTTTAGTCTCGCGTGCTCGGCCCGCTTTAGTCTCGCGTGCTCGGCCCCGCTTTAGTCTCGCGTGGTCTGGCCCCGCTGGCCCCGCTTTAGTCTCGCGTGGTCTGGCCCCGTCACTCGATCACTTTTACTCAGGACATGCTAGCTGGCAACATAGGATTCCATTCATTATGCTAAGCTAAGCTAGCGGCGACCCTGCCAAACTAAAACAATGCATCCACTGAGACAAAAATGCATTTGCACAAATATCTAAATGTACAAAAGATGTTGAATAAGCCCTATTTCTAAAAATGCTGGAGTGTTCCTTTAAAGGGTCACTGCACTTCCCGAACCAGTTAAATTCTTCTCTACATCTCAAGAGTGCCTGATAATAATAACAAACCAACCCATATAGCCTGTGCTAAACTACCAGATCCAGTGAAGGGTCATGTGACACTGGAGACTGGAGGATCATCTCAGCTCACACAGAAGATCATATGCACCTGGGACGCGTTGAGCACGTGCACGCTGAAGCGCTCGACCCCGCTGATGTTCCTCCGGTCGCACGTCACTTTGAAGGTCTTGGCGGTCTCGGTGAAGTTCTGGCTCTGCGGTTCGCCGGTGTCGGTGTGGATGACCGCGGACAGCAGCTCCTCGGGTCGGTCCTCTCCCGCACACGGCTCTCCCAGCAGAGACTCCTGCAGCTCTTTGGGAATCAGATGCTGCATCCCTGCGGGAGAATGAGCCGTTCCCATCACGGCATCCGCCATCTCCGCCGTCGGGAAGCGCCTCTGAGGCGGATCATCTGATGGATCAGGGATCTCCGCCACATCTGGGAAGACACGGCAATAAACGCATTAGTAACATCAGCGGCTATGCGCTTCCCAAGCGGACCCAGAAACACGTTATAAGCGCTATTAGTGTGTCTATACCTCCGTATGACAGCCGCACGAGCCCGGCGATAAACAGCGACAGCGCGAACCCGCGGCATCTGACCGGTGTCCCGCTCATCTCGCCGCCATTAACGGAGAGAGACTGTTTACCCGTGACGCGCGATGACGGTTTGTTGATGTTTTGTGTGAACTCGAAGGGGAAGATTCGGCTTCCGGTTCACGACGGAATCAGTGTTCATTCAAACAACTCGATTTTAATACATATCTACGGTGGCTGTATAATACACGCGAGAGTGAAACAACACGTCGATCATAATAAAGCGTTAGAAGAAAATCCACCTCAGTTGTTCTTACAAAACGGTTGATCAGCCGTTAAACATAAAGGCCTGTGATTGGTCCATCCTCAGAAGCGCGGAGAAAACTAACAGGCATCATGTGACACTGTCCCACAGATGCGAACAATAATATTTCAACTTTATATCACTGAAGTGAAAACACATATTCACACATCTAATCTAATCCCTGCCCATTTCCTTTTATATCATTCCCAAGATATGAGGTCAAAACATACATTCTATACAAAAAATTAAGTGACGTCTGTTTATAAGCTTTTGATATATAATTATTAGCCTATTTTATCCCACATAAAAAATACTTTATTATAGTAAAATTACTCTAGTAAATACTATAGTGTCAATACTCCAGTAAATTGTAGTATACCTCAGTATTTACTATAGTAGTATAAATTAACAAAGTGAAGTAAATACTATAATATACTATTTACTGCAGTATATTTACTATAGTATGGTTCAAAAACACTAGTATTTACTAGAGTAATTTTACTTTAGTATACTACAATTTACTGAAGTATCTTTACTATAGTATGGTTCAGAAACACTATAGTATTTACTACAGTAATTTTACTATAATATTCTACAATTTACTGCAGTATCTTTACTGTAGTATGGTTCAGAAACACTATAGTATTTACTGCAGTAATTTTACTAGAATATACTACAATTTACTGAAGTATCTTTACTATAGTACGGTTCAGAAACACTATAGTATTTACTACAGTAATTTTACTATAATATTCTACAATTTACTGCAGTATCTTTATTGTAGTATGGTTCAGAAACACTATAGTATTTACTACAGTAATTTTACTATAATATACTACAATTTACTGCAGTATCTTTACTATAGTATGGTTCAGAAACACTATAGTATTTACTACAGTAATTTTACTATAATATACTACAATTTACTGCAGTATCTTTATTGTAGTATGGTTCAGAAACACTATAGTATTTACTACAGTAATTTTACTATAATATACTACAATTTACTGCAGTATCTTTACTATAGTATGGTTCAGAAACACTATAGTATTTACTGCAATAATTTTACTATAATATCCTACAATTTACTGCAGTATCTTTACTATAGTATTGTTCAGAAACGCTGTAGTATTTACTGCAGCAATTTTACTATAATATCCTACAATTTCCTGCAGTATCTTTACTATAGTACGATTCAGAAAAACTATAGTATTTACTACAGTAATTTTGCTAAAATATTCTACAATTTACTGCAGTATCTTTAATATAGTACGGTTCAGAAACACTATAGTATTTACTGCAGCAATTTTACTAGAATATACTACAATTTACTGCAGTATCTTTACTATAGTACGGTTCAGAAAAACTATAGTATTTACTACAGTAATTTTGCTATAATATTCTACAATTTACTGCAGTATCTTTACTATAGTACGGTTCAGAAACACTATAGTATTTATTACAGTAATTTTGCTATAATATTCTACAATTTACTGCAGTATCTTTACTATAGTATGGTTCAGAAACACTAAAGTATTTATTAGAGTAATTTTATTATAATATTCTACAATTTACTGTAGTATCTTTACTATAGTATGGTTCATAAACACTATAGTATTTACGAGAGTAATTTTACTATAATATACTACAATTTACTGCAGTATCTTTACTATAGTATGGTTCAGAAACACTATAGTATTTACTACAGTAATTTTACTATAATATACTACAATTTACTGCTGTATCTTTACTATAGTTAGGTTCAGAAACACTATAGTATTTACTACAGTAATTTTACTATAGTATTCTACAATTCACTGCAGTATCTTTACTATAGTATGGTTCAGAAACACTATAGTATTAACTACAGTAATTTGTTTAAAATATTCTACAATTTACTGTAGTATCTTTACCATAGAATGGTTCAGAAACACTATAGTATTTACGAGAGTAATTTTACTATAATATACTACAATTTACTGCAGTATTTTTACTATAGTATGGTTCAAAAACACAAATATTTACTACAGTAATTTTACTATAATATACTACAATTTACTGCAGTATATTTACTATAGTATGGTTCCAAAACACTACAGCATTTACGAGAGTAATTTTACTATACTACAATTTACATTTAGTCATTTAGCAGACGCTTTACTGCAATTTACTGCAGTATCTCAATTTACTGCGGTATCTTTACTATAGTATGGTTCAGAAACACTATTGTATTTACTACAGTAATTTTACTGTAATATACTACAATTTACTGCAGTATCTTTACTATAGTACGGTTCAGAAACCCTATAGTATTTACTACAGTAATTTTACTATAATATACTACAATTTACTGCAGTATCTTTACTATAGTATTGTTCAGAAACACTATAGTATTTACTACAGTAATTTTACTATAATATACAACAATTTACTGCAGTATCTTTACTATAGTATGGTTCAGAAACACTATTGTATTTACTATAGTAATTTTACTAGAATATACTACAATTTACTGCAGTATCTTTAATATAGTATGGTTCAAAAACACTATAGTATTTACTACAGTAATTTGTTTAAAATATTCTACAATTTACTGCAGTATCTTTACTATAGTATGGTTCAGAAACACTATAGTATTTACGAAAGTAATTTTACTACAATATACTACAATTTACTGCAGTATTTTTACTATAGTATGGTTCAAAAACACAAATATTTACTATAGTAATTTTACTATAATAAACTACAATTTACTGCAGTATCTTTACTATAGTACGGTTCAGAAACACTAAAGTATTTACTACAGTAATTTTACTATAATATACTATAATTTACTGCAGTATATTTACTATAGTATGGTTCCAAAACACCATAGTATTTACTACAGTAATTTTACTATAATATACTACAATTTACTGCAGTATATTTACTATAGTATGGTTCCAAAACACCATATTCTTTACTATAGTAATTTTACTAGAATATACTACAACTTACTGCAGTATCTTTACTATAGTATGGTTCAGAAACACTATTGTTTTTACTATAGTAATTTTACTAAATTATACTACAATTTACTGTAGTATCTTTACTATAGTATTTTTCAAAAACACTGGTATTTGCTAAAGTAATTTTTCTATAATATACTACAATTTACTGTTGTATCTTTACCATAGAATGGGTCAGAAACACTATAGTATTTACGAGAGTAATTTTACTGTAATATACTACAATTTACTGCAGTATCTTTACTATAGTATGGTTCAAAAACACAAATATTTACTACAGTAATTTTACTATAATATACTATAGTATTTTTTCATGTGGGTCACCTTTATTTTATTTTTTTATTTGTTCTTTTGTTTATATATTTCATTACTTTAATAAAATAAAACTCCATGCTTATTCTATTTGTATAGAAATAAACATCAATACAATTTTCTTTGATTGTAGTAACGTTTTAATAAAACACATATTCAAAACATTCTAACTGTATTCTAAAGTAAACGAAAGAGAAAATTAAAAGCCCACATTACTGATTATGTGAAGGTAAGAAATACTGAACACAAAACCACTACTCATCTGAATCATTACTAAACCAATCAGAACATGTTTACATCACTGACAGCATTCCCACACACCAATAAGAGCCGGTATACTAAATACAGTACAAAAGTAACTATTACAAGTCGTGTAATGATTGACATGTGTGATTAAAGAGTGCATGTTTCATGTGTTCATCACACGAGCGAATCAAGAGTCATGCACGCGTTATAGAAAGCTGAAGTTCTTTGGTGGGCAATATCACTGAAAATATTGCACTCTTCATTATAAATCAAGCTTATGAAACAGGCCTACTAACAACCCGACATGACATGCAGTGACATTCAGAGTGACCACAGAGCGCCAGAGAGGAGCTGGACCCACACGTACAGTATGTACAGTAACAGAATGTTCAGTGACAGATGCTCATGAGTAGGACGGGAGTAACGACAGGCCGCTCCGGGACGGACTGCCCTCCGGACACACGGCTGCACGGGAAAACTCCTCCGGTGACATGATGGCGACTGGCGGGGGCGTTTTTTGGTTCCGTATGGGGAAGCCGCTGAGGAGGAACTGGGGAGCTTGTAACAACATTTTGGGTGTTCTAGACCTGAAGAAAAACAGACATGACTTCATGAGTAAAACACAATCTGAGGCTTAGCATACAACCGTTTTCATAAAGAATCTTACAACATGAAGACCAACACTAAAAGGCCCCAATATACTCACGGCTAAGGTCATTTCGTTCTTCGCTCTTGGGTAAAACGTTTGAAATACCTGACCAGCATTTTACTGTTAGTGAACATCCCGACTCCACCCACATTTAGATGAATATGTAAATATGTGTTGCTCTTTCCCCCAAATAACGCTGCATTCACGTAGGGTGTCGGCATCAACACTTCTCATTTACTATGAATGGGTGAACTGAATTATGAATTGTTCCGTTGCATTGCGTCACTGGTGCTTGAAAAGTTGAAACATTTTAAATGCCAATGCAGGCGTAAACTTTAAATAGGGTGGAGCCTCAGAGCCACGCCCACCTCTTACATCATCACCACCAGCCAATGGGAGTTCAAAGGCGTTTACCAGCCGGAGTTTACAAAAGCCGTTTTGGCCTGATTTTGTTTTAAATGACGTCACACCTGTTTGTTCTTTGATTTAGTTTGAAGTATATTGGGGCCTTAACAAAAAACAGATGGACAGCACTCGGAAAAACATGGACAGAAATATATTAGCAAACAGTGAGAAAACATTAAAGGGTTAATAAACCGAAAAATTTACATTGTCATCATTTTTACACCCTCATGTTGTTTTAAACTTGAAGGTTAAAGTTGGTGACGTGAATTCGCAGCGCTGACCAACAGAAAGGTGCTTGGTTTAAAAGTGACTTCATACATCTACACTATTAACAATAGAGCTTTTTTTAGCTTTCTTTTTTATTTAATTGAGCTAATATGGTCGCACCTTAACGCATGATTTCCCCCCCAAACCAGCTCAGCGCAAACTCCGCCCCACCACTTATACTAAAGATTTCCTTAGTCATGTCAATCACAGTGTTACACTAACCCTAATCTTAACCAATGGGATTGGCTGCAGGGCGGGGTTTGCACTGAACTGGTTTAGGGGAAAAAACACGATGTCACATTGATATTGTCTTTAGTCAGCACTCATGTGAAAGTAGTTAATATGATTTAAGTCTTCTGAAGTCAGTGTGAGGAACAGATTCAATTGTAAGCCGCTATTCACTGTACCACTAAAATCTATCCGCTCCTTTAATCTAATGTTACATTACCATTTCCAGGTCCAAACTCTCTATCAGATGCAACAAAAGGTGCTAATTTGCACTCACAAACTATACTGAACAATCACCATCCTGACCTTTATCTTCATACTGATCCCAGACAGTGATTCATCTTTTATGAATTGCTAAAGCCCGGAGACTGTAGTATACACACCATGAGTTTATATGTGTAATACAAATACCCAGACAGCAACATGTACCATGTACGCATGGAATCCACAGGTTCCAGATGTGGCCAACACTATTTGCTGTCTGGGTAAAGGGTGCTCTGTTGACCTTAGGGTTACAAAGGGGCTGAATAGTTCCGGTAAATTAAAAAAAAACTTTCCACAAGTTTTTGAAAATTTTCCCAAAATCCTGGAAACTTTCCCAAATTTCTGGAAAATTTGCAACCCTAGCTGAGACAGTATTCTCAGTTGAAATGCATGGAGGCTTGGACCTGGAAACGTTATTCCTTACATCACAACTTGGCCTTCAATAACACTAAATACTCACACTACTGGCTCCTGGGTGGCTCGCCACTAATTGTGATTTGAATACTGCTATGATACTTCCCTAAGACTTATTATATTCAAAACAACAGTTTGCGTGACACAGAAGGCAGTAAAGATTCATGTGTGGGTGGGATGAGGATGCACTAAAGTAGGAAAGGGTGACTTTACTCTGCAGCTGCTTCCTCCTTCAGCGCAGCATCACCCGCCGCAGGTCTGCTCATGATGCTGTAGGGGAAGGCCGCTCCGCTGCAGGCGCTGTAGCCCAGTTTACCCAGCCGAGACGGGCTCTTGATGCTGCCGGGCGGCCGACCGGGACTCACTTTATAGCCTGCCGCCTTGGTGGTGCCTAGCGGCCGGCCCGGACTGGTCTTAAACCCGGCGGCCTTGGTGGTGCCCAGGGGTCTGCCTGTGCTGGTTCTGTAACCGGCTGATTTGGTGGTTCCTGCCGGCCGGCCGCGTTTCCCAGACCTCCCAGATGCTCCCTTCTTTTTAGAGTCCCCGCTCTTGCCGTTTCCCTGAGCGCCGGCGGGCCCCTGCAGCAGACGCGGCTCCTCGCGGCAGTCCTGCCTGTGGCACGAGGTGGGTTTGAGGATGGCCGGAGGGGGTGGTGGAAGGTAAGCGAAGCACATCTGCCGAGAGCGCTGAGGAGGGGAAGACTGATAAAACTTGGTGGGGCACAGATCAAAGTGACTCGGCGAGAGTCTCCCGTCCTCCGCTAAACACGAGGGCCTGCCGTCGACGCAGTATTCGCCGCTGCTGCTGGACACCTGACGCATCATCTTCTGTGGACACATGTGACAAAGACTGAGTCTGTTCTGCTGTGGTTAAAGATCCCATGAAACAGGAAGCTAGGGTAGGACGTATCGAAGGAGTGGGATGAACCCTTTCATTTGATTGGACAAAACTTTTCAGACTGCGAAATGAGTCATCAGTGTTTCACAAAGGGATCGTTCACCCAAAAATGAAGATTTACTCCCCCTTGAGTCATCCTTGTTGTGTATGACTTTCTTCTTTCAGACGAACACAATCAGAGTTATATTAATACATATCCTGGCTCTTCCAAGCTTTATAATGAGAGTGAATGGGGGTAGAGATGTTGAAGCCCATAAAAGCTCATCCCTCCATTATAACAGTGATCCATATGGCTCCAGGGGTTAATAAAGGCCTTCTGAAGTGGAGAACAATATCCATATTTATAAACTATAATCACTGGCTTCCAGTTATGGCCGTACGCAAGTTTGGATCCTCCTGACACATAACGAGTGACCTCTGACCTAAAATTTGAGCTTTTAAAGAGAAATGTGGAAGTTTATTTGAACCACAAGAGGCGTTGACTCTCACCTGAGCTGATGCTACTCCTACATCCAATGTCATGTGTTTGGTCAGAGGTCACTCGTCATGTGTCGGGTCAAAGGTCACTCTTAATGCATCGGGTCAGATGTCACTTGTCATGTGTCGGGTCAGAGGTCATCTAGTCTCACCTGAGCTTACGCTACTCCTACATCCTACATCATGCGTCTGAACAGAGGTCACTCTTCATGTGTCGGGTTCAAAGGTCACTCGTCATGTGTTGCGTCAGAGGTCGCTTGTCATGCATCAGTCAGATGTCGCCCGTTATGCATCATGCGTCAGGTCAGAGGTCACTCTTAATGCATCGGGTCAGAGGTTGCTTGTCATGCATCAGTCAGATGTCGCCCGTTATGCATCATGCATCAGGTCAGAGGTCACTCTTAATGCATCGGTTCAGAGGTCACTTGTCATGCGTCAGGTCAGAGGTCATCTACTCTCACCTGAGCTTACGCTACTCCTACATCCTACATCATGCGTCTGAACAGAGGTCACTCTTCATGTGTCGGGTCAGAGGTCACTCATCATGCGTTGGGTCAGAGGTCGCTTGTCATGTATCAGTCAGAGGTCGCCCCTTGTGTGTCATGCGTCAGGTCAGAGGTCATCTACTCTCACCTAAGCTTATGCTACTCCTACATCCTAAATCATGTGTCGGGTCAGAGGTTGCTCATCATGCATCGGGTCAGAGGTCACTCGTCATGCGAGCTTACGTAACTCAGTAATTTACTTAATTTAGTTAATATAGATATAGTTAATTTAGTTTAGTAATTAAATTTATTTGGATATTTAGTTGAACATTTTGTGTCCCTCGTCAAGAGGTTGAAAAGAGGTCACCGTCATGCATCGGGTCAGAGGTCAGAGGTCACTCTTCCGCAGGATCTAGACTTGCATACGTACGTTACTGAAAGCCAGTGATTCTAGTTTATAAAGTTATAAATATGGATATTGTTCTCCACTTCAGAAGGCCTGGAGCCGTATGGATCACTGTTATAATGGAGGGATGAGCTTTTATGGGCTTCAAAATCTCAGTTTCCATTCACTCCCATTATAAAGCTGGGAAGCATCTGGATATTTATTAATATAACTCTGTGTTCGTTTGAAAGAAGAATGTCATACACACCTAGGATGGCTCGAAGGCGAGTGTATATCATAATCTTCATTTTTGGGTGAACTATCCCTTTAAGCCCAACACCAAGAACTTTATCGATAATGGTTGACATTGTTATGTTTATTATAAACGCTGCATTTTTTGTTGTCTGTCTCTTTAAATGCTGGAGCTCTTTAAAGCAGGATTCAGGATTCTGACTGGCTCTCAATGTTTTTATCCTCCATCAGATGAAGAAAGAAAATTCTGAAAGTGATTCCAGCGATATTATTATTATTATTCTGTGCAGATATCGTTATCATCCTTGATGTGAACATAACCTATATTCCTTTATAACCTATTTTCCCAGGTGTTTTTGATAATCTGTCTGTTTTTTTTCTAATTTATTTGAATTTATATATATGGTCAGTTTTCAGGATGACCCGCTCAAGCTTGTGATTTCATGGGGTCTTCAAGTGTTCGTTTTAAACTCTATCAAACAATAGAACTGAGCATCTTCATTCCGTGTGTGTGTGTGTGTGTGTGTGTGTGTGTGATTTAGGAGGTGATATACTAGTCAAAGACAGATCATGCATCAGGCAGGGCTATATGAGCATGCACAGCTCATTATAAAGGCACAGCTGTCATCTGCACACATCACAAAGCCTCTATTGTTGTCCTCTGTGTGTCTCATTAATAACAGATATAAAGTCAGATACATTTGATATGACCAAATACACATTTCAGCCCATGCACACTCACAGAAACATGTGTTTAAAGAGATGATGAATGACTGTACCTCGCGTTAATGTCGACAGCGGAACGGAAAGGGTTAAATGTGACATTTCTGTCCCATTTTCAGTGAATTTGGACTGAATAGGATCGAAGCTCGGCGAATAAGATCAAAGAGACGGACGTTCACCGTGATGCTCAGAAAACGAGTCAAAGCTTTCCTCCTAATTACAAGAGATGCTATAGAAACGCGCGTCAGCCATTGATATTAAATATTAAGATATCAGAAGGAAAGCGCGCATGCGCACTGAGTGCTGCGCGCAGCGGATGGAGCCGTGGAGGAATGGAGGGGTTTAATTCATCTGGCACGATGGAGATAAACAATCCTTGATGTGTTTTAACTCTTCACGGTGTGTTTTTATTTCAGCGAGTGTATTATTGAGGTGTCGCTGCCGACACGCGGGAGCCGTTACTGTTCTCAGCGCTGCTCAGGGCGGACCAATCACAGCCCGGCACGGGACATTCCTGGGGCGGGGTTACGTGTTGATTGACAGGTGTCACTCTTCGAGCTCAACCAATCAAATCGCGCATCATTATGGTGATAAAGCATTAGTTCCCTCCAGAATGAAAGTTTCCTGATCGTTTCCTCATCCCAGATGTTCATGTCTTTCTTTCTTCAGTGGGAAAGAAATGAAGTCTTTTGAGGGAAATATTCCAGGATTTTTCTCCACATAATGGACTTCAGTGGGAACCAACGGCTGAAGGTCCAAATCAGGGCAGTTCCAGAGGAAGACCCTTGATTTAGTCTTTGCACGTTTGTTTTAACACTTCCACCTCGTCACGTGACCTTTCCCACGTGATGACATCATACGCCGTGAAGAAGAACAACACCGAAGTCACGCATTTGAGGTTAAATAATGTATATTTTGTTGGCCGATAGTTTGGATTAATCTCATCTCTGATGATGAGGGCGGGGCCACCTGTCACTCACATGAGATCAGCCAATAGCAGACAGCCTCTTATTGATACAGCTCCTGACAGATCCTCATGTGTGTGTGTGTGTGTGTGTGTGTGTATCGCCTAACACGCTCCCACAGCACGACATGAGGTGTTGGGAAAGACCAAAAACTCACCATCCTTAAAGATATCTAAAACAGGACTTTATTTCTGCAAATGAACAAAAAATAATGAACAAGTGAAATATATACAAGGAAAAAAACGCTTTATTTCCAAATGAAGATCACAAGTACATGGAGATTTCTAAAATATGCAAACAACGTGTAAAAACGTCCAGATCCAAACCTGCTGACAAAACAAAAGCATTGTGGGAGACAGGAGGGCGCTCTACAGGACCTTGTATCGGCCTTTGCTGGTGGGCTGGTAGGAGTTTTGCTGCAGGGAAACAGAAAGACAAGCGTACAGTCAGAGGATGCTCCATAATCTGAATCATTCCCATCAGCCCTTCAGAGGACGAGCGTACCAGGCGGATGAGCTCCTCTTTGATGAGGCGTGTGATCTCTGCTTTGGCCTTCTGCACTGCCAGCTCGTTCGCACCTGTCAACACACACACACACACACGTTCAGTCACGGGTCACATGACTCGATCACATGCAGAAGAGCGCTCACGTACTCTCGATGGCCAGGTAGATCTTGCGCTCGCCCTCTTTGGGCTCTTTGCCCGGGGGGAAGTATGTTCCTCGTATGGTGATGGCAGCCTCGGAGTACTCGCCGATGCGCTGAAGGGCCTCCTTCGACGTGACCTTCCACCGGGCCGTCTGCCGAGCAAACACAACACAGAAACGCAACACCTGTGAAGTCATTCATATTAAATCACTTATATTTTAGATGCAATATTGACTGTTGCTCTGTTTCAGCAGAGAAAATAGTTCACATCAGAAACGTGACGCATCTCACAGCAATAGTGTGACAATGAACGAGTCAGCCGCTTGAACGAGTCAGCCGCTTGAACGAGTCAGCCGCTTGAACGAGTCACCCGCTTGAACGAGTCAGCCGCTTGAACGAGTCAGCCGCTTGAACGAGTCAGCCGCTTGAACGAGCCAGCCGCTTGAACGAGTCAGCCGCTTGAACGAGTCAGCCGCTTGAACGAGTCAGCCGTTTGAACGAGTCAGCCGCTTGAACGAGTCATCCGCTTGAACGAAGCCAGCCGCTTGAACGAAGCCATCCGCTTGAACGAGTCATCCGCTTGAACGAGTCATCCGCTTGAACGAAGTCCATCCGCTTGAACGAAGTCAGCCGCTTGAACGAAGCCAGCCGCTTGAACGAAGCCAGCCGCTTGAACGAAGCCATCCGCTTGAACGAGTCATCCGCTTGAACGAGTCAGCCGCTTGAACGAGTCAGCCGTCAGCCGCTTGAACGAGTCAGCCGCTTGAACGAGTCAGCCGTCAGCCGCTTGAACGAGTCAGCCGCTTGAACGAGTCAGCCGCTTGAACGAGTCAGCCGCTTGAACGAGTCAGCCGCTTGAACGAGTCAGCCGCTTGAACGAGTCAGCCGCTTGAACGAATCAGCCGCTTGAACGAAGCCAGCCGCTTGAACGAAGTCATCCGCTTGAACGAAGTCATCCGCTTGAACGAGTCCAGCCGCTTGAACGAAGCCAGCCGCTTGAACGAAGTCCAGCCGCTTGAACGAAGCCAGCGCTTGAACGAGTCAGCGGCTTGAACGAGTCAGCGTTGAACGAGTCAGCGGCTTGAACGAGTCATCCGCTTGAACGAAGCCAGCCGCTTGAACGAAGCCATCCGCTTGAACGAGTCAGCCGCTTGAACGAGTCATCCGCTTGAACGAGTCATCCGCTTGAACGAGTCAGCCGCTTGAACGAGTCAGCCGCTTGAACGAAGCCAGCCGCTTGAACGAAGCCAGCCGCTTGAACGAGCCATCCGCTTGAACGAGTCATCCGCTTGAACGAGCCAGCCGCTTGAACGAGTCATCCGCTGAACGAAGCCAGCCGCTTGAACGAGTCAGCCGCTTGAACGAAGCCAGCCGCTTGAACGAAGCCAGCCGCTTGAACGAGTCACCCGCTTGAACGAAGTCAGCCGCTTGAACGAAGCCAGCCGCTTGAACGAAGTCAGCCGCTTGAACGAGCCAGCCGCTTGAACGAAGCCAGCCGCTTGAACGAGTCACCCGCTTGAACGAAGCCAGCCGCTTGAACGAAGCCAGCCGCTTGAACGAAGTCAGCCGCCAGCCGCTTGAACGAGTCAGCCGCTTGAACGAGTCAGCCGCTTGAACGAGTCAGCCGCTTGAACGAGTCATCCGCTTGAATGAGTCAGCCGCTTGAACGAGTCATCCGTTTGAAAATGAATCAGCCGCTTGAACGAGTCATCCGTTTGAAAATGAATCAGCCTTGAACGAGTCATCCGTTTGAAAATGAATCAGCCTTGAACGAGTCATCCGGCTTGAAAATGAATCAGCCTTGAACGAGTCATCCGCTTGAAAATGAATCAGCCTTGAACGAGTCATCCGCTTGAAAATGAATCAGCCTTGAACGAGTCATCCGTTTGAAAATGAATCAGCCTTGAACGAGTCATCCGCTTGAAAATGAATCAGCCTTGAACGAGTCATCCGCTTGAAAATGAATCAGCCTTGAACGAAACGAGTCGACTCAATTAATCACTCATTAAGACGGTCACCTGCTGGTGCTTTAGTTTCATGTTTAAAGTGTCATTCTTTCCAACATTTCATACATATGTATAATCGGAAGCCGCCGGAGTGTGTGTTGGGGCGGGTGTGAATCCCTGGCTCCTGTGACCTGTGTGTGTGTGTGTTCACCTGAGGGAAGTCGTTGATCTCCAGCTCCTCCTCGTATCTCTTGACGGTCTCTGCGGCCTCCGCGGCCTGCCGGTCCTCCTCCAGCTTCTCCACCGGAGTGTAGTTGAGCTTGGCGTTGATCTTCTCCGCCTGCTGCTCCGCGATGGTCTTGGCCGAGACCGAGGGCGCGATCATCGTCCCGCCGCGCAGGATGGCATTCGTGGCCTGCTGCATCACATCCTGAGGGCACACACACACACACACACACACACACACACACACACACACACACACACACACACACACACACACACACACACACACACACACACACACACACACACACACACACACACACACACACACACACGTCACGCTCTCTTCCTTCTAAACCGCTGACAGTATTCCAGACCGATCCCGAGCTCCGGGGGTCTGCTCACCTGCGCCTCGGCTCCCAGGTTCTTCTGCGCCTGTATCCGGAGCGCCAGCTTCTTGGCGATCTCCAGCTTCTGGATGTTTCCGGCGGACGGAGCGCTCGGGCCGGAGACGGAGGTCACGGATCCGCTCACTCCCACGGCAGGGGCTCCCGCAGAGCCGCCCGGGGCAGAGAAGTCCTTCACACGCTTCTTGGAGTTGAACATGCTCTCGATCTGCTCGTCGATCTGGGAACAGAGAAGCGTAAGACAAGGCTCTCGAGGTCAGTGAGGTCAGAGCGGTCAGAGAGGTCAGTGCGGTCAGAGAGGTCAGTGCAGTGAGAGAGGTCAGTGCAGTCAGAGAGGTCAGTGCAGTGAGAGAGGTCAGTGCAGTCAGAGAGGTCAGTGCAGTGAGAGAGGTCAGTGCAGTCAGAGAGGTCAGTGCAGCCAGAGAGGCTGCAGTGAGAGAGGTCAGTGCAGCCAGAGAGGTCAGTGCAGTCAGAGAGGTCAGTGCGGTCAGAGAGGTCAGTGCAGTGAGAGAGGTCAGTGCAGTGAGAGAGGTCAGTGCAGTGAGAGAGGTCAGTGCAGCCAGAGAGGCTGGTGCAGTGAGAGAGGTCAGTGCAGTCAGAGAGGCTGTGCAGTCAGAGAGGTCAGTGCAGTCAGAGAGGTCAGTGCAGTGAGAGAGGTCAGTGCGGTCAGAGAGGTCAGTGCAGTCAGAGAGGTCAGTGCAGTGAGAGAGGTCAGTGCAGTCAGAGAGGTCAGTGCAGTCAGAGAGGCTGGTGCAGTGAGAGAGGTCAGTGCAGTGAGAGAGGTCAGTGCAGTCAGAGAGGTCAGTGCAGTCAGAGAGGTCAGTGCAGTGAGAGAGGTCAGTGCAGCCAGAGAGTCAGTGCAGTCAGAGAGGTCAGTGCAGCCAGAGAGTCAGTGCAGTCAGTGCAGTGAGAGAGTCAGTGCGGCCAGAGAGGTCAGTGCAGTCAGAGAGGTCAGTGCAGTGAGAGAGTCAGTGCGGTCAGAGAGGTCAGTGCGGTCAGAGAGATCAGAGAGCTCAGTGCGGTCAGAGAGATCAGAGAGCTCAGTGCAGTGAGAGAGGTCAGTGCCAGAGAGATCAGAGAGCTCAGTGCGGTCAGAGAGGTCAGTGCAGTGAGAGAGGTCAGTGCGGTCAGAGAGATCAGAGAGCTCAGTGCGGTCAGAGAGGTCAGTGCAGTGAGAGAGGTCAGTGCAGTGAGAGAGGTCAGTGCAGTCAGAGAGGTCAGTGCAGTCAGAGAGGTCAGTGCAGTCAGAGAGGTCAGTGCAGTGAGAAAGGTCAGTGCGGTCAGAGAGGTCAGTGCGGTCAGAGAGATCAGAGAGCTCAGTGCGGTCAGAGAGGTCAGTGCAGTGAGAGAGGTCAGTGCGGTCAGAGAGATCAGAGAGCTCAGTGCGGTCAGAGAGATCAGAGAGCTCAGTGCGGCCAGAGAGGCTGTGCAGTGAGAGAGGTCAGTGCAGTGAGAGAGGTCAGTGCAGTGAGAGAGGTCAGTGCAGCCAGAGAGGCTGGGTGCAGTCAGAGAGGCTCAGTGCAGTGAGAGAGGTCAGTGCAGTGCAGTGAGAGAGGTCAGTGCAGTCAGAGAGGTCAGTGCAGTCAGAGAGGTCAGTGCAGTCAGAGAGGCTGGGGTGCAGTCAGAGAGCTCAGTGCACTGAGAGAGGTCAATGCAGTCAGAGAGGTCAGTGCAGTGAGAGAGGTCAGTGCAGTGAGAGAGGTCAGTGCAGTCAGAGAGGTCAGTGCAGTCAGAGAGGCAGGTGCAGTCAGAGAGGTCAGTGCAGTCAGAGAGCTCAGTGCGGTCAGAGAGGTCAGTGCAGTGAGAGAGGTCAGTGCGGTCAGTGCGGTCAGAGAGGTCAGTGCGGTCCAGAGAGATCAGAGAGCTCAGTGCGGTCCAGAGAGGTCAGTGCAGTGAGAGAGGTCAGTGCAGTGAGAGAGGTCAGTGCAGTGAGAGAGGTCAGGTGCAGTCAGAGAGGTCAGTGCAGTCAGAGAGGTCAGTGCAGTGAGAGAGGTCAGTGCAGTCAGTGCAGTGAGAGAGGTCAGTGCAGTCAGAGAGGTCAGTGCAGTCCAGAGAGGTCAGTGCAGTCAGAGAGGTCAGTGCAGTCAGAGAGCTCAGTGCACTGAGAGAGGTCAATGCAGTCAGAGAGGTCAGTGCAGTGAGAGAGGTCAGGTGCAGTGAGAGAGTCAGTGCAGCCAGAGAGGTCAGTGCAGTCCAGAGAGGTCAGGGTGCAGTCAGAGAGTCAGTGCAGTCAGAGAGGCTCAGTGCAGTCAGAGAGCTCAGTGCAGTGAGAGAGGTCAGTGCAGTCAGAGAGGTCAGTGCAGTCAGAGAGATCAGTGCAGTGAGAGAGGTCAGTGCAGTCAGAGAGGCAGTGCAGTGAGAGAGGCAGTGCAGTCAGAGAGGTCAGTGCAGCCAGAGAGGTCAGTGCGGCCAGAGAGGTCAGTGCAGTCAGAGAGGTCAGTGCAGTGAGAGAGGTCAGTGCAGTAGAGAGGTCAGTGCAGTCAGAGAGGTCAGTGCGGTCAGAGATCAGAGAGCTCAGTGCAGTCAGAGAGGTCAGTGTGGTCAGAGAGCTCTGTGCGGTCAGAGAGGTCAGTGCAGTGAGAGAGGTCAGTGCCAGAGAGCTCAGTGCAGTGAGAGAGGTCAGTGCAGTCAGAGAGGTCAGTGCGGCCAGAGACCTCAGTGCAGTGAGAGAGGTCAGTGCAGTGAGAGAGGTCAGTGCAGTGAGAGCGGTCAGTGCAGTCAGAGAGGTCAGTGCAGTCAGAGAGATCAGAGAGCTCAGTGCAGCAGAGAGGTCAGTGCAGTCAGAGAGGTCAGTGCAGTCAGAGAGGTCAGTGCAGCCAGAGAGCTCAGTGCAGTCAGAGAGCTCAGTGCAGTCAGAGAGGTCAGTGCAGTCAGAGAGGCCAGTGCAGTCAGAGAGATCAGTGCAGTGAGAGAGGTCAGTGCAGTCAGAGAGGTCAGTGCAGTGAGAGAGGTCAGTGCAGTGAGAGAGGTCAGTGCAGTGAGAGAGGTCAGTGCAGTGAGAGAGGTCCAATGCAGTCAGAGAGGCAGTGCGGCCAGAGAGGTCAGTGCAGTCAGAGAGGTCAGTGCAGTGAGAGAGGTCAGTGCAGTCAGAGAGGTCAGTGCAGTCAGAGAGGTCAGTGCGGTCAGAGAGATCAGAGAGCTCAGTGCGGCCAGAGAGGTCAGTGTGGTCAGAGAGCTCTGTGCGGTCAGAGAGGTCAGTGCAGTGAGAGAGGTCAGTGCAGTCAGAGAGCTCAGTGCAGTGAGAGAGGTCAGTGCAGTCAGAGAGGTCAGTGCGGTCAGAGACCTCAGTGCAGTGAGAGAGGTCAGTGCAGTGAGAGAGGTCAGTGCAGTGAGAGCGGTCAGTGCAGTCAGAGAGGTCAGGTCAGAGAGATCAGAGAGCTCAGTGCAGTCAGAGAGGTCAGTGCAGTGAGAGGTCAGTGCAGTGAGAGAGGTCAGTGCAGTAGAGAGGTCAATGCAGTCAGAGAGGTCAGTGGCGGTCAGAGACTCAGTGCAGTGAGAGGTCAGTGCAGTGAGAGAGGTCAGTGCAGTGAGAGAGGTCAGTGCAGTGAGAGAGGTCAGTGCAGAGAGGTCAGTGCAGTCAGAGAGATCAGTGCGGCCAGAGAGGCTGGGGTGCAGTGAGAGAGGTCAGTGCAGTGAGAGAGGTCAGTGCAGTGAGAGAGTCAGTGCGGTCCAGAGAGGTCAATGCAGTCAGAGAGGTCAGTGCGGTCAGAGAGGTCAGTGCAGTGAGAGAGGTCAGTGCAGTCAGAGAGGTCAGTGCAGTGAGAGAGGTCAGTGCAGTCAGAGAGGTCAGTGCAGTCCAGAGAGGTCAGTGCAGTCAGAGAGGTCAGAGCGGTGAGAGAGGTCAGTGCAGTGAGAGAGGTCAGTGCAGTGAGAGAGGTCAGAGCGGTCAGTGCGGTCAGTGCAGTCAGAGAGCTCAGTGCGGTCAGAGAGGTCAGTGCAGTCAGAGAGATCAGTGCAGTCAGAGAGGTCAGAGGTCAGTGCAGTCAGAGAGGTCAGTGCGGTGTGGTCAGAGGTCAGTGAGGTGTGGTCAGTGCAGTCAGAGAGGTCAGTGCAGTCAGAGAGGTCAGTGCAGTGTGGTCAGAGAGGTCAAAGAGGTGCGGTCAGAGAAATCAGAGCAGTCAGAAAGGTCAGTGAGGTGTGGTCAGAGAGGTCAGTGAGGCGTGGTCAGTGTGGTCAATGAGGTCACCGAGGTCAGTGAGATCAGAGAGGTCAGTGCTGTCAGAGAGGTCAGTGAGATCAGAGAGGTCAGTGAGATCAGATAGGTCAGTGCAGTCAGAGAGGTCAGTGAGGCGTGGTCAGTGTGGTCAATGAGGTCAGTGCGGTCACCGAGGTCAGTGAGATCAGAGAGGTCAGTGCTGTCAGAGAGGTCAGTGAGATCAGAGAGGTCAGTGCTGTCAGAGAGGTCAGTGCTGTCAGAGAGGTCAGTGCGGTTCTGACTCACGTCCAGCGCCGCGTCGTCATCGTCCGAGTCGTGCAGGCCCAGCGCCGCCTTCTGCAGCTTCTTCCTCTCGTTGGCCAGCGCGTGCTCCGTCTCATCAAACTTAAAGCCCTTCCCGGAGAATCCGCTGCTGCTCCGGATGCTTTTGCCCTCCTGCGGGAACACATGTGCCAGGCGTGAGCGTGGCTCGACCACACGCGTGACCAGACACTACAGGCAGAACCAGCGCTCCGGCGCTTTGTGCTTCTACTAGAAACACGTTATTTTACAGTCACATGAACTTACTATAGTAATCACAGTCAATTATACACTCCCCCTTCAAATATCAAATACACTGGCACATCTGTTCACCCATGGGCATCTGGTCTGAACACCAGGTGTGTGTGTGTGTGCCTGAGCACCAGGTGTGTGTGTGAGTGTGAGTGTCTGAACACCAGGTGTGTGTGTGTGTGCCTGAGCACCAGGTGTGTGTGTGAGTGTGAGTGTCTGAACACCAGGTGTGTGTGTGAGTGTGAGTGCGTGTGTGTGAACACCAGGTGTGTGTGTGTGCCTGAGCACCAGGTGTGTGTGTGAGTGTGAGTGCGTGTGTGTGAACACCAGGTGTGTGTGTGAGTGTGTACACCAGGTGTGAGTGCGAGTGTGAGTGTCTGAACACCAGGTGTGTGTGTGCGTGTGTGTGAACACCAGGTGTGTGTGTGAGTGTGAGTGTCTGAACACCAGGTGTGTGTGTGAGTGTGAGTGCGTGTGTGTGAACACCAGGTGTGTGTGAGTGTGAGTGCGTGTGTGTGAACACCAGGTGTGTGTGTGTGCCTGAGCACCAGGTGTGTGTGTGAGTGTGAGTGTCTGAACACCAGGTGTGTGTGTGAGTGTGTGTGTCTGAACACCAGGTGTGTGTGTGAGTGTGCGTGTGTCTGAACACCAGGTGTGTGTGTGCGTGTGTCTGAACACCAGGTGTGTGTGTGTGCGTGTGTCTGAACACCAGGTGTGTGTGTGTGCGTGTGTCTGAACACCAGGTGTGTGTGTGTGCGTGTGTCTGAACACCAGGTGTGTGTGTGTGAGTGTGAGTGTCTGAACACCAGGTGTGTGTGTGTGTGCCTGAGCACCAGGTGTGTGTGTGAGTGTGAGTGTCTGAACACCAGGTGTGTGTGTGAGTGTGAGTGCGTGTGTGTGAACACCAGGTGTGTGTGTGTGCCTGAGCACCAGGTGTGTGTGTGAGTGCGTGTGTGAACACCAGGTGTGTGTGTGTGCGTGTGTCTGAACACCAGGTGTGTGTGTGTGCGTGTGTCTGAACACCAGGTGTGTGTGTGTGCGTGTGTCTGAACACCAGGTGTGTGTGTGTGTGTCTGAACACCAGGTGTGTGTGTGTGCGTGTGTCTGAACACCAGGTGTGTGTGTGTGAGTGTGAGTGTCTGAACACCAGGTGTGTGTGTGTGTGCCTGAGCACCAGGTGTGTGTGTGAGTGTGAGTGTCTGAACACCAGGTGTGTGTGTGAGTGTGAGTGCGGTGTGTGAACACCAGGTGTGTGTGTGTGCCTGAGCACCAGGTGTGTGTGTGAGTGCGTGTGTGAACACCAGGTGTGTGTGTGAGTGTGTACACCAGGTGTGAGTGCAGTGTGAGTGTCTGAACACCAGGTGTGTGTGTGAGTGTGAGTGCGTGTGTGTGAACACCAGGTGTGTGTGTGAGTGTGAGTGTCTGAACACCAGGTGTGTGTGAGTGTGAGTGCGTGTGTGTGAACACCAGGTGTGTGTGAGTGTGAGTGCGTGTGTGTGAACACCAGGTGTGTGTGTGTGCCTGAGCACCAGGTGTGTGTGTGAGTGTGAGTGTCTGAACACCAGGTGTGTGTGTGAGTGTGTGTGTCTGAACACCAGGTGTGTGTGTGAGTGTGCGTGTGTCTGAACACCAGGTGTGTGTGTGCGTGTGTCTGAACACCAGGTGTGTGTGTGTGCGTGTGTCTGAACACCAGGTGTGTGTGTGTGCGTGTGTGTGAACACCAGGTGTGTGTGTGAGTGTGTACACCAGGTGTGAGTGCGAGTGTGAGTGTCTGAACACCAGGTGTGTGTGTGAGTGTGAGTGCGTGTCTGAACACCAGGTGTGTGTGAGTGTGAGTGCGTGTGTGTGAACACCAGGTGTGTGTGTGTGCCTGAGCACCAGGTGTGTGTGTGAGTGTGAGTGTCTGAACACCAGGTGTGTGTGTGAGTGTGTGTGTCTGAACACCAGGTGTGTGTGTGAGTGTGAGTGTCTGAACACCAGGTGTGTGTGTGTGTCTGAACACCAGGTGTGTGTGTGTGCGTGTGTCTGAACACCAGGTGTGTGTGTGCGTGTGTCTGAACACCAGGTGTGTGTGTGCGTGTGTCTGAACACCAGGTGTGTGTGTGTGCGTGTGTCTGAACACCAGGTGTGTGTGTGTGCGTGTGTCTGAACACCAGGTGTGTGTGTGTGCGTGTGTCTGAACACCAGGTGTGTGTGTGTGTCTGAACACCAGGTGTGTGTGTGTGCGTGTGTCTGAACACCAGGTGTGTGTGTGCGTGTGTCTGAACACCAGGTGTGTGTGTGTGCGTGTGTCTGAACACCAGGTGTGTGTGTGTGTCTGAACACCAGGTGTGTGTGTGCGTGTGTCTGAACACCAGGTGTGTGTGTGTGCGTGTGTCTGAACACCAGGTGTGTGTGTGTGCGTGTGTCTGAACACCAGGTGTGTGTGTGTGCGTGTGTCTGAACACCAGGTGTGTGTGTGTGTGTGTCTGAACACCAGGTGTGTGTGTGTGCGTGTCTGAACACCAGGTGTGTGTGTGTGTGTGCGTGTCTGAACACCAGGTGTGTGTGTGTGTGAACACCAGGTGTGTGTGTGAAGTGCCTGTGTGTGAACACCAGGTGTGTGTGTGCGAGTGTGTGTGTGTGTGTACACCAGGCGTACACTATAGCACTGAACAACACACTCTTAAGTCAATAGTGCAGTATTAGTGTGTTATTTAAAGGGTGTGTCAGTGATATGAGCCTGTGGGGCTGCATGAAGCGAGTGTAGAGGAAGCGTGGGCATCTCTTACAGCTTTCTGCTGCTCTTTGAAGCCGGTCCACAGCTGCTCCAGCTCGGGCGGGACAGGTGTTGAGGACAGCTCCAGGGCTTTCAGGATGTCTCCGGAGTACCGCACCTGGTCCGCGGTGATGAAGGTGTAGGCGTAACCCTGAAACACAGCAGACCCGCGTGAGCACACGCCTCTCTCACCGGTCCAGCGGATCCGCTCCACTCACCTTGTTGCCTGCCCGTCCCGTGCGCCCGGCGCGGTGCACGTAGTCCTCGTAGTGGTTGGGGCAGTTGTAGTTGACCACCAGGATGAGGTGCTTGACGTCCAGGCCTCGAGCGGCGACCGAGGTGGCCACCAGCAGCCGGCACGCTCCGTTCTTGAAGTCGTTGATGATGCTGTCCCTGTCGTACTGGTCAATGCCTGGGGTCAAGAGGTTTCATTAGTGATGATGTCACGGATGATCATGCTGTGAGTGAGCGCATGCGTGGCGAGCGCACCTCCGTGCAGGGACATGCAGGGGTACGAGGCCTTCATCAGGTCCTTCAGGAGGCCGTCCGCGTGCTCCTGCTTATCCACGAAGATGATGACGGAGCCCTTCTCCTGATAGTGTCCCAGGATCTCCAGCAGCTTCAGGAACTTCTTCTCCTCCTCAATCACAATCTGTCAAACACACACACGGCCTGAGCTCCTCGCACGCACACGCACAGACACACACACACACACACACACACACACACACACACACACACACACAGACACACACACACCCTGCCCCTATAGCTACCCATCTCACACACACACACACACACACACACACACACACACACACACACACACACACACACACACACACACTGCCCCTATAGCTACCCATCTCTCACACACACACACACACAGACCCTGCCCCTATAGCTACCCATCTCTCTCACACACACACACACACACACACACACACCCTGCCCCTATAGCTACCCATCTCTCACACACACACACACACACACAGACCCTGCCCCTATAGCTACCCATCTCTCACACACACACACACACACAGACCCTGCCCCTATAGCTACCCATCTCTCTCACACACACACACACACACACACACACACACACACACACACACACACACACACACACACCCTGCCCCTATAGCTACCCATCTCTCACACACACACACACACACAGACCCTGCCCCTATAGCTACTCTCTCACACACACACACACACCCTTCCCTATAGCTACCCATCTCTCACACACACACACACACACAGACCCTGCCCCTATAGCTACCCATCTCTCACACACACACACACACACACACACACACACACACCCTGCCCCTATAGCTACCCATCTCTCACACACCCTTCCCCTATAGCTACCCATCTCTCTCACACACACACACACACACACACACACACACACACACACACCCTGCCCCTATAGCTACCCATATCTCACACACACACCCTGCCCCTATAGCTACCCATATCTCTCACACACACCCTTCCCCTATAGCTACCCATCTCTCTCACACACACACACACACACCCTGCCCCTATAGCTACCCATATCTCACACACACACCCTGCCCCTATAGCTACCCATCTCTCACACACACACACACACCCTGCCCCTATAGCTACTCATCTCACACACACACCCTGCCCCTATAGCTACCATATCTCACACACACCCTGCCCCTATAGCTACTCATCTCTCACACACACACACCCTGCCCCTATAGCTACCCATATTCACACACACCCTGCCCCTCATAGCTACCATCTTCACACACACACCCTGCCCCTATAGCTACTCATCTTCACACACACACCCTGCCCCTATAGCTACCATCTTCACACACACACCCTGCCCCTATAGCTACCCATCTCTCACACACCCTTCCCCTATAGCTACCCATCTCTCTCACACACACACCCTGCCCCTATAGCTACCATATTCACACACACCTGCCCCTATAGCTACCCATATCTCTCACACACACCCTTCCCCTATAGCTACCCATCTCTCTCTCTCACACACACACACACACACACACACAGCCCCTATAGCTACCCATCTCTCACACACACACACAGGATGATTTAGGATGAGCAGGACTCACCACGTGCTGCTCGACGTCTGAACACACCACACTCCTGCCGCCCACCTGCACCTCGATGGGCTTGGACAGGATCCTGCGCGCCAGGGCCTCCATCGAGCGCGGGAACGTGGCGGAAAACATGACGGTCTGCCGGTCGGGCCGGATGTTATCCACGATACGCATCACCTGAAACACACACACACATCGAGCGGTCAGTCCTTCATCACAGGAGCCAGGCCTGTGTATCAAGTACTCTTTTCTCTGCGTGTGTGTGTGTGTGATGGGTAGGTTTAGGGGCAGGGGCAGTGTGTGTGTGTGTGTGTGTGTGTGTCTGTGTGTGTGATGGTAGGTTTAGGCAGGGGCAGTGTGTGTGTGTGTGTGTGTGTGTGTGTGTGTGTGTGTGTGTGTGTGTGTGTGTGTGTGTGTGTGTGTGTGTGTGTGTGGTGTGTGTTTAGGCAGGGGCAGGGGCAGTGTGTGTGTGTGTGTGTGTGTGTGTGTGTGTGTGTGTGTGTGTGTGTGTGTGTGTGTGTGTGTGTGTGTGTGTGTGTGTGTGTGTGTGTGTGTGTGTGTGTGTGTGTGTGTGTGTGTGTGTGTGTGTGTGTGTGTGTGTGTGTGTGAGTGATGGGTAGGTTTAGGGGCAGTGTGTGTGTGTGTGTGTGTGTGTGTGTGTGTGGTAGGTTTAGGGGCAGTGTGTGTGTGTGTGTGTTGGGTAGGTTTAGGCAGTGTGTGTGTGTGTGTGTGTGTGTGTGTGTGTGTGTGTGTAGGTTTAGGTGTGTGTGTGTGTGTGTGTGTGTGTGTGTGTGTGTGTGTGTGTGTGTGTGTGTGTGTGTGTGTGTGTTGGGTAGGTTTAGGTGTGTGTGTGTGTGTGTGTGTGTGTGTGTGTGTGTGTGTGTGTGTGTGTGTGTGTGTGTGTGTGTGTGTGTGTGTGTGTGATGGGTAGGTTTAGGGCAGGGGCAGTGTAGGGGATAGAAAATACGTTTGTACGGTATAAAATGCATTACGCTTATGGAATGTCCTCACATTTCACAAAAACAAACGTGTGTGTGTGTGTGTGTGTGTGTGTGTGTGTGTGTGTGTGTGTGTGTGTGTGTTATATAGAGGTTGACCTGCGGTTCAAAGCCCATGTCGAACATCCGGTCGGCCTCGTCCATCACCACATACGTGACTCTCCGCAGATTGGTCACGCGACCTGAGTAGCACAACATGAGATTCAGCAGAATCAATGAATGCAGTCGACAGTAACACTGTTCAAACAGCAAACAGGTTCAAATTACTCCTCGTAAACAAGAGTGGGCCAACTGATCGAAACGTTCTCCCGTACCATCTCAGAGCATCGGAGAACCTGTAAAACTCATAAGAGCCACATCATACATTAAATGAGAGGAAGCCGCCTCAGATCAGAGCACTACCTGATGGGATTGTGACCTATGAAAGAAGCATATTAGAGATTACCTCGCATGTGTGGAAACCAGACCACCGCTCCTCTCTATTCTCACTCACAGCGGCCGATGAAACGGCACGGCTCTGGGTGTTTGGAGATCGGCCTACCTGGGGCTGACACTCATGCGTTTCTGAAGGAGTCACGTACAGCTGAACGCTTGGAGGATTGTTCCAGGTTCAATACACAACATTTTAAAAAAATACATACATGAAGATGAAAGCCAGAATAGTAAATGTCTCAGATGTGTATTGACGGAGTAATCTCTGTTCTGTAGAGGAGGCTCAGAATGACAGTGTTCTCTTGAGATCTGGAGCCACATCACAGGGGTGTAAACATGACTTTAGAAAGATGGCAGCATCATTATTGTACTCTCACACAGAGATTGGCAGATCTATTAGTGAAATCTGTTGACTTTATCAATCTGTGTGTCATTATACGCCAACGGTGAGCGCTCAAACATGGGGAATAAGCACTTCTGCTGTTATTTTCTCAAAGTTTGCATGCCTGTAACTCCAGAAGTATTAAATATATCTCAATATCCTTTTAGATTCTGGCTCTTAACAAACTTTTCTTTTAGTATCTTTATTTTAAAGGTCATCAATGGTTCAGTCCCAGAGATATGGGGGTCCCAATGCAGCTCTGTGAGTAAATAGTTGAGTTTTGCCCTTTTTCAATGGTTGAAAACCAAATGTCTTTGTATTTAAAGGGGAATGCATGAAGAACAAATCATGTTGAAGCAAGAAATGTCTCTTGTTTCTTTCTATCTAAGAAAACCACAGAAACTGTAAAGTTGAGGAATATTAAGTATTATTTATAAGAGTCTATATTTGAATCAGTTTCAGGGATATGAAGCTTCTAATAGTTCAAATACACAGTATCATAACTACGAAGCGACTGAACCATATAGTGCCTTAAAATGAACATACCAAAGAAAAGTTTCACAGGAACAAGAACGTAAACTCATATTGAGATATCTGAACGCTGAACTTGTATTGAGCGCAGAACAATCCTCTGAAGGTAGCAGCACAAACACACGCTGGTCACGTGGCACTCACCGCTGTTGGCTCCTAACATGTCGATCATCCGCCCGGGTGTGCACACGATGATTTCTGCTCCGCGCTTCAACTCTGCGATCTGCGGGTCAAAACACGGAGTTAGAACAGATTCTCTGTGATAATGTTTATATGGTCGTCGGTGGGGCTGACGCACCTGCTCGCTGATGCCCGTGCCTCCGTACACACACACCACACGCAGACCCAGAGACTTGGAGAACTTCTTGCACTCTTTGGTGATCTGCAGAGCCAGCTCTCGCGTGGGGGTCATGATGACGGCTGAGAGAAGAGAGCAGGTCACATGATAGATTAGGGTCGGGTTCAGTGCACTTATTGTGTAGTGTGAGAACCACTTACTTGGTTTGGTATTACTTACATGCAGGTATTTTTAACTACAAGTACAATGTAAAAGTATATACACCAATCAGGCACAACATTATTCAGGAGAAGTGAATAACACTGATCTCTTCCTCACGGCTCCTGTTAGTGGGTGGGATATATTAGGCAGCAAGTGAACATTTTGTCCTCAGAGTTGATGTGTTAGAAGCAGGAAAAATGGGCAAGCGTAAGGATTTGAGCGAGTTTGACAAGGGCCAGATTGTGATGGCTAGACGACTGGGTCAGAGCATCTCCAAAACTGCAGCTCTTGTGGGGTGTTCCCGGTCTGCAGTGGTCAGGATCTATCAAAAGTGCTCCAAGGAAGGAACAGTGGAGAACCGGCCACAGGGTCATGGGCGGCCCAGGCTCATTGATGCACGTGTGGAGCGAAGGCTGGCCCGTGTGGTCCGATCAAACAGACGAGCTACTGGAGCTCAAACTGCTCAAGAAGTTAATGCTGGTTCTGATAGAAAGGGGTCAGAATACACAGAGCATCGCAGTTTGTTGTGTATGGGGCGGCATAGCCACTGACCAGTCAGGGTGCCCATGCTGACCCCTGACCCCGCCGAAAGCACCAACAGTGGCACTTGAGCATCAGAACTGGACCACGGAGCAATGGAAGAAGGTGGCCTGGTCTGATGATCACGTGTTCTTTTACATCACGTGGATGGCCGGGTGTGTGTGCGTGGCTTACCTGGGGAACACATGGCCCCAGGATGCACTATGGGAAGAAGGCGAGCCATGGAGGTGATGCTTTGGGCAATGTTCTGCTGGGAAACCTTGGGTCCTGCCATCCATGTGGATGTTCCTTTGACACGTCCCACCTACCTAAGCATTGTTGGACTTAAAGGATCTGCTGCTAACATCTTGGTGCTCTATGGGTCAGGGGGACCGACACAATATTAATCATAATGTTATGCCTGATCAGTGTATATACACAATAAGTGAATGATATGCGGGACTTACAGATGGGTCCTTCTCCCTCTCCTAATGGCCGCTGGTCTAATATGTGCCGGAACATCGGCAGCAGGAAGGCGATGGTCTTTCCACTTCCTGTTTTAGCGATGCCGATAAGGTCGCGTCCTGACATGATAGCCGGGATGGCCTGGGCTTGGATCGGGGTCGGCTTCTCATAGTTGTGTCTAATAGTTAGCAGAGGGCAAAGAGGAATTCTGGTTACAAGTCACATGTATTCATATGACACTTCCAGTTCCTGTTCTCTGTCTAACACAGACGGTTCTGCTGCAGATGCCATTCCTGATCATCACCACAGGGCTCCTGAGCTACACCTGTAACCTCTGACCCTCTTCCTGTAGGGCTTTAAGCCTTGAAATTAAACTCTTTTTTCAGGAAAATCTATGTAAAATATAAATGTTCATATATTTTTTTAACTTATTTAGAATTTTGAGGGGATACTATGTGATATTTCTGTGTTCTTTTAAAATGTTAGAATTCATATATATATATTTAAAAAAATTGGGGAATAAATGTAATATTTCACATTATAATCCATGTTTTGAAGTGTAATCTGGAGCTGTTGAAAATAAAGACCTGTGTAATATCATGGAGTGATCACATGTATAGCTCCCTAAATAAATATGTTGTTTTTATAGGTATGAATCATTTTATTGGGTTTTGCATTAATATATATATTTAGACATTGAAAAAGATTACTGTTGAGGTTTTAATAACATTAATAACACAGAGAGAGTGTATGTGTATGTGTGTGTGTGTGTACTCACTTCTTGAGTGCGTTCATGACTTTCATGGATATCCCACACTGCACCCATGACTTGATGGGCTTCGGGCAGCCTTTGCCTTTGACAGTGATGCCCTCCAGCTCCAGACGGTACTCATTCACCTCTGCAACGGAGCACACAACCAACACACTGAGGCTCGTGGGTGTATGATAGGACGGTAGTGTTCCTCAAATGAAACGCTAAATGCTCATGAAGTGACTGTGAGTGGCTCTGGAGATGAAGTTCATGCGTTCATATCCCTGTATGAGGCGGAGACATGCGACCATCACGCGTGCTTCCATCCATTCAGTCTTTTAATATGCGGTTTAATATTCACAGACACTAGCCTATATCAGCAGACGCTCTCAGGGATTAGGCACTGATTGATTTAATGTGAATCTGTACTGATGTAATTCGGTATTCAACCCTAGTGATGTCACAGGTCACCTGATATCAAAACTAGCCGTTTATGGAGCTTGATTAAATCAATGCTATGGACGATTTAATAATGACATTTTTCTCATGTCGTGACCCCTTAAACTGACACAAATACAGGAAGTGCTGAGCTTCAGTGATGTCTGGAGTGTGTTGTGAAGCTGACCTTCAGGACTCATCCTGGCCAGCTCCGGCACTTCCACGTAGAAGTTCTTGCGGAAGGGTTCGTATTCGATCTTCTGATGATCGACAGGCTCCAGAACCTTCCTCTGTTTGGTCTGGAAGCCTGTGAGGGCCGTCTGCAAGTCCACGACCTCTTCCTCTGACGAGTACTACACACACGAGAATGAGTTAGCGTTACAGTAATGAGAACTGGGTTAACAGTCGTAAACCGAGACTGAACATTGTTTTGGTGGATCTCATGAGCTTCTCACACACACACACACCTCCATGGCGTCCTGATCGTTCTCCATCAGCTCTCCCTTCTTCTTGGAGGTGTGGGGCATCTTCCTCGTCTTCACCACTGTCACCACTTTGGTCACGGACATGCCTCCTTTGTGCTGAGAGATTGATGACATCATTATTCCCCTCACATCTCTGCTCAGAGTTATCTCTCTACACGGCTTTATTCTATCCCGTATCTCAGTTCTCCTGTACATCAGTGATGTACGTGTTAAAGGGGTACTTCAGCGCTGGGAAGATGAATCTGTATTTAAACTGGGTCATTAATGTAGTAGAAATGTGAAATTATTTTTGAATTTGGTGCCTTCTAGACTGAGAAAACACAGAAAATATATTTTTGTCTCATGGGGATGAAAGACAACAATTCCCAGAATGCACTGCTTCACTGCCCTACTCTAGGCACGGCTACTGGATTACTGGATCACTTGCCCACCGCTTCATTTTCAGAAAATCAGTTCAGTTACAGACACTACAATTAAAAATGTATTGTTTGTTCAATATATTGTGAATGAGCCGATTGAGCATCACAGCACAAACACAGCAGGATCGGATTACATTCCTCACATGAGCGGAGGTAATCCCGGGATTCACGATCGCATTCTCAGCGCGTGATCAGTCTGGCGTGTGTTCAGTTCATGTCTTTGGAAGCTTAACTTTCATAGGAAGTTCATTTGAACAGTTCAAACACTCCCTTTGCTCTCCACCGCTCCGTTTACATGAATCTCCGCAGCTCCCGATCCGAGTGCTGTGAGTGTGATGTTGAAAACATGTGGGAATAGCGCCTCCTGCTGGCTGTAGTCTTCAGCCTCTGGACAAAAACTCCTCCGATGACGCAAAATGAAGATATTTGCGTCATCGGAGGAATTTTTCCAGAAATAAAATACATAATTCTCTCGTCTCAGGGTCATATGAGGGGGGAAAGTACGATCATTTGAATATACTCCTGGGTTTCTACTGATACAAAGCTCAATGCTAATCGCTGAAGTAACCCTTTAACCTGAACTGATATTCTCACGGGTTGCCGTGAAGAGCTTTGAGTTTCTGTGATTATGACGGTAGTGTTTATGGTAAAGCGGAACAGTACCTTGTCGTTTCCTCCTTTCATGGTGCCCATGTTGAACTTCTTGACCTCCTCTTTGACCTCCTCCATGTAGGCGTCCAGGGGGTCGAGCTCCTCTCCGGTCTCCTCCTCCATACGCACCACCTCCTCCACCTCAGCCGCGGCGTCTTTCTCCTGCTCGTCCTCGTCTCCGTCCGGCTCTACGGGGGCTAGAGCCTCCTCGTCATCATCTGAACACACACACAGACATGAGCAGCGCTGCTGACGGTCATGACAACCCATCCTGAAAACAATAAGTATATGATGAAGAGCGCTGACCGTCATCGTCCTCCAGACTCCACTTCTTGCCCTGCTTCATCTCCTCCAGCTCCTTCTTGATCTCGCCGATGTTCTCCATGGCTTTCTTCCTCTGCTCCTCCCTCCACTTCTCCACCCGCTCCTTCCTCTTCCTCATCTCCTCCTCCAGGGTGTTCTGGTCGAAGTCTTGCTGCAGAAGTCATGGCATTACACGGAGCTCTTTCCTTCACTCATTGCCTGAGGTGGGATAGCATTAGCCAGTACTCACGTCTTCAGCCTTCTCCTCCTCCTTCTCCTCCTTGACCTTCTTCTTCTCAGCGGACTGCTCTCCATTCTCCGCCTTCTCCTTGCTGGAATATCAGCATCACAGGATCATTCAGAATCACTTTACCAGTCATAATATTATGCCTGAACGGTGTATACACACTGTATGTGTGTTTGAATATATCATTTATATGAAATCAAGGACTTTTAACATTTTATTGTGAAGAAATTAACACTTTGCGAGTTCTATAATTACTGCATATATTAGTGTTGTGATACAATACCTTAATAAATATTAATATATAGATACTCTCATTATTACCTCATCATTTTTGATAATTTTGTTGCAATAGCTTACACAGCACAGGGAGGCTAAATGATTCATAAAACTAAAAAACACATAAAATAAGAACAAATAAACAAACAGTAAATGATAGCTCAGATAAACACAGCAGAATAAAGAGACTAATAAGCATGGCTTTAGTGGTTTTATCAGCATTAATGACACGGACACATATTAGGCTCCTGTCACTTTAAGAGCTGCACAGATCCAACACACGGACACACAACATGCTGCTTACATTCCTAAAGTCACTGGGTTTTAATCAATACTCGTCAAGTTTACCATTTAAACGCAATAAGACAAAAAAAAAAACTAAATGAGGAACCTGCGAGCTGTTTGACCGGCACTTATATATATATATATTTAATATAAAGGGCACCTAATATTCAAAATTCACTTTTATAAGGTGTTTGAACATAACTGTGTGTTGGCAGTGTGTGTACACAACAACCCTATAATGGTAAAAATCCACCCACATCTTTTTTTTTTTCATCCCCATAAATCATAAGCAGTGTCTCAGCACAAGCCGTGTGACGTCACACTGCAGAGGCCCCGCCCACACGTGTTGATGGACACTGACATACTAGCACAGACCCCTCCCTCAGAGAGCGGAGCTGTTCACAGTCCGCCATGTTGATCTCCTCCAGAGCATTAACAGCAGCATTCAAGAGATGTGTTCTTATTAAAGCTGCTGAAGTTCAGTCAGTCAAGAGCAGGGAGGAATCTCTGTTTATCTTCTGCTGTTTGATAGAGAACTAGTCGAGTTTAATGACTCCTCACGGATGTGCTGACATCAGCTCTGTGTGCATGCCACAGGAGTGTGTGTGTGTGTGCATGCAACAGGAGTGTGTGTGTGTGTTCAGGTGTGTGTGTTCAGCAGTGTATGTGTGTGTTCAGGTGTATGTGTGTTCAGGAGTGTGTGTTCAGGTGTATGTGTGTTCAGGAGTGTGTGTGTGTTCAGGTGTATGTGTTCAGGTGTGTGTGTGTGTTTGTTAAGGTGTGTGTTTGTGTGTTCAGGAGTGTGTGTTCAGGAGTGTATGAGTGTGTTAAGGTGTGTGTGTGTGTGTTCAGGTGTGTGTGAGTGTGTGTGTGTGTGTGTTCGTGTATGTGAAGGTGTGTGTGTGTTCAGGAGTGTATGTGTGTGTTCAGGTGTATGTGTTCAGGTGTGTGTGTTCAGGTGTATGTGTTCAGGTGTATGTGTTCAGGTGTGTGTGTGTTCAGGTGTGTGTGTGTTCAGGTGTGTGTGTGTTCAGGAGTGTGTGTGTGTGTGTGTGTGTGTGTGCGTGTGTTCGTGTTTGTTAAGGTGTGTGTTTGTGTGTTCAGGTGTGTGTGTTCAGGAGTGTATGAGTGTGTTAAGGTGTGTGTGTGTGTTCAGGAGTGTATGAGTGTGTTAAGGTGTGTGTGTGTGTTCAGGAGTGTGTGCGTTCAGGAGTGTGTGCGTTCAGGAGTGTGTGCGTTCAGGAGTGTGTGCGTTCAGGAGTGTGTGTTCCGGAGTGTATGTGTGTGTTCAGGTGTGTGTGTGTTCAGGTGTGTGTGTGTTCAGGTGTGTGTGTGTTCAGGTGTGTGTGCGTGTGTTTTCAGGAGTGTGTGCGTGTGTGTTCAGGTGTATGTGTTCAGGTGTGTGTGTGTGTGTTCAGGTGTGTGTTCAGGTGTATATGTTCAGGTGTGTGTTTGTGTGTGTATGTGTTCAGGTGTGTGTGTGTGTTCAGGTGTATGTGTGTGTTCAGGTGTATGTTCGTGTGTGGATGTGTTCAGGTGTGTGTGTGTGTGTGTGTTCAGTTGTGTGTGTTCAGGTGTGTGTGTGTGTGTGTTCAGGTGTGTGTGTGTTCAGGTGTGTGTGTGTGTGTGTTCAGGTGTGTGTGTTCAGGTGTATGTGTTCAGGTGTGTGTGTGTTCAGGTGTGTGTGTGTGCAGGTGTGTGTTAGTCCTCATGTGTGTGCAGGTGTGTGTTAGTCCTCGTGTGTGCAGGTGTGTGTGTGAGTGTGTGTTCAGGTGTGTGTGTGTGTGTGTGTTCAAGTGTGTGTGTGTGTCAGGTGTGTGTGTGTGTTCAGGTGTGTGTGTGTGTGTGTGCAGGTGTGTGTGTGTTCAGGTGTGTGTGTGTGTGTTCAGGGGTGTGTGTGTGTTCAGGGGTGTGTGTGTTCAGGTGTGTGTGTTCAGGTGTGTGTGTGTGTGTGTGTGTGTGTTCGTGTTCAGGTGTATGTGTTCAGGTTTATGTGTTCAGGTGTATGTCGTGTTTAGGTGTGTGTGTGTGTGTGTGTTTGTGTGTTCAGGTGTGTGTTCGTGTTCAGTGGCCTGTTGCACAAAGCTGGTTTCAGTTGCTACCCAGGTGAGTTCAAGATTAGTTTGAGCAAACTCTGGTTCTTCGGCTCAAGAAAGTGGATTGGTTTTTAGCAGTGTTAATCACCATGGTAAATTACACTACACAGCTAACCTGCTCTGGAGAAGGTTTTATTCTGGGTTTGAGATCACAAACCCAAACTGGACCAATCAGCTGAAAGTAAAGACATTAAAGCCACACACCCTTTATCTCGTTCCAAATTTGCAGTTAATAATGAAAAACGTTAGAGACACAATTGCTCTTCCTTTGGTGCTAATTATTTATTATATTTATATTATATGAATTATAATTATTTTTAATTAATATAATATTCATATAAATAATTGACAAGTAGCCAAATATGAATATAAATATAATACATGCATTCATTATTATTTTAAACGTGTATTCATTTGAGCTCTTTGTGAACCTATAATTATTAGGCATATTTCTTTGATTCACATCATGCATAGTCAGATATTCTTTCATGCCTTCTCAAACTTTCGCTGCAGTGTTTATTTCTGCTTTGTAAACGCATTTAATTTCATGATAACGATCTCTCAGTCTTCAGAAGAGAAGTGAATTGCGCTGCCTCTCTTTGCGAAGTGAATCGAACAGACGCTGTGATTGGCTGTTTGTCGCGACGTGTCACACTTTCAGCTGCATGCGCTTCAGTGTTAATCACAAACTCTGGATTGAACATGAGTCTACAGAGAAAGTTTATACCAAGCTTTGAGAAACCGTTCAACTTGATCTAAACCAGGTTGGATTTATCTGGATTTGTCAACTCTAAACCTACTCTAAAACTCAGAGTTTGTTCAGCTAGCTTCATGCAACAGGCCTCAGGTGTGAGTGTGTGTGTGTGTGTTCGTGTTCAGGTGTATGTGTTCAGGTGTATGTTCGTGTTCAGGTGTGTGTGTGTGTTCAGGTGTGTGTGTGTCGTGTTCAGGTGTGTGTGTTAATGTGTGTGTGTTCATGTGTGTGTTCATGTGTGTGTTCAGGTGTGTGTTCGGGTGTGTGTTCAGGTGTGTGTGTGTGTTCAGGTGTGTGTGTGTTCAGGTGTGTATGTGTTCAGGTGTGTGTGTGTGTTCAGGTTTGTATGTATTCAGGTGTGTGTGTGTGTGTGTGTGTGTATGTGTGTTCAGGTGTATGTTCGTGTTCAGGTGTGTGTGTGTGTGTTCAGGTGTGTGTTCGTGTTCAGGTGTGTGTGTTCGTGTTCAGGTGTGTGTGTGTGTGTGTGTGTTCAGGTGTGTGTGTTCGTGTTCAGGTGTGTGTGTGTGTGTGTGTTGTGTGTGTTCAGGTGTGTGTGTTCAGGTGTGTGTGTGTGTGTGTGTGTGTGTGTGTGTTCAGGTGTGTATGTGTGTGTTCAGGTGTGTGTGTTCAGGTGTGTATGTGTGTGTTCAGGTGTGTATGTGTGTGTTCAGGTGTGTATGTGTGTGTTCAGGTGTGTATGTGTGTGTTCAGGTGTGTATGTGTGTGTCAGGTGTGTATGTGTGTGTTCAGGTGTGTATGTGTGTGTTCAGGTGTGTATGTGTGTGTTCAGGTGTGTGTGTGTGTTCAGGTGTGTGTGTGTTCAGGTGTGTGTGTGTTCAGGTGTGTGTGTGTGTTCAGGTGTGTGTTTAGGTGTGTGTGTGTTCAGGTGTGTGTTCGTGTTCAGGTGTGTGTGTGTGTGTTCAGGTGTGTGTGTGTGTGTGTGTGTTCAGGTGTGTGTGTTCAGGTGTGTGTGTGTTTGGGTGTGTGTGTGTTCAGGTGTGTATGTGTTCAGAGGCCTGTTGCATGAAGCTAGCTGAACAAACTCTGAGTTTCAGAGTAGGTTTAGAGTTGACAAATCCAGATAAATCCAACCTGGTTTAGATCAAGTTCAATTGTTTCTCAAAGCTTGGTATAAACTTTCTCTGTCAACTCAGGTTCAATCCAGAGTTTGTGATTAACACTGAAGTGCGTGCAGCTGAAAGTGTGACACGTGCAAACAGCCAATCACAGCGTCTGTCCGATTCACTTCTCTTCTGAAGATTGAGAGATCGTTCTGAACATTATCATGAAATTAAATGTGTTTAAAGCAGGAATACACACCAATGCTGCAACTGAAAGAATATCTGACTATATCAATGCATGATGTGAATCAAAGAAATATGCCTAATAATTATAGGTTCACAAAGAGCTCAAATAAATACACGTTGTTTGAAAGAATTATGAATGCATGTTTTATATTTATATTAATATTTGGCTACTTGTCAATATAATATAATTATATGAATATATTATGTGAATTAAAAGTAATTATAATTCATATATTATAAATATAATAAATAATTTGCACCAAAAGATGAGCAATTTTGTCTCTAAAGTTTTTTCACTATAAACTACTTTAATTTGAGAGATACAGGTGGTGTGAGTTTTACTTGCAGCTGATTGGTCCAGTTTGAGTTTGTGATCTCTAACCCAGAATAAAACCGGCTCCAGAGCAGGTTAGCTGTGTAGTGTAAGTTACCATGGTGATTAACACTGCTAAAAACCAATCCACCTTCTTGAGCCCGAAAAAACAGAGTTTGCTCAAACTAATCTCAAACTTACCTGGGTAGCAACTGAAACCAGCTTTGTGCAACAGGCCACAGGTGTGTGTGTGTTCAGGTGTATGTGTTCAGGTGTGTGTGTGTGTGTGTGTTCAGGTGTATGTGTTCAGGTGTGTGTGTGTGTGTTCAGGTGTATGTGTTCAGGTGTGTGTGTGTGTGTGTGTTCAGGTGTATGTGTTCAGGTGTGTGTGTGTTCAGGTGTATGTGTTCAGGTGTGTGTGTGTGTGTGTGTGTTCAGGTGTATGTGTTCAGGTGTGTGTGTGTGTTCAGGTGTATCTGTTCAGGTGTGTGTGTGTGTGTGTGTCAGGTGTATCTGTTCAGGTGTGTGTGTGTGTGTGTGTTCAGGTGTATCTGTTCAGGTGTGTGTGTGTGTGTGTTCAGGTGTATCTGTTCAGGTGTGTGTGTGTGTGTGTGTGTGTGTCTGTTCAGGTGTGTGTGTGTGTGTGTTCAGGTGTATGTGTTCAGGTGTGTGTGTGTGTTCAGGTGTGTGTGTGTGTTCAGGTGTATGTGTTCAGGTGTGTGTGTGTGTGTTCAGGTGTGTGTGTGTGTGTTCAGGTGTATGTGTTCAGGTGTGTGTGTGTGTTCAGGTGTATGTGTTCAGGTGTGTGTGTGTGTGTGTGTTCAGGTGTGTGTGTGTGTGTGTGTGTGTTCAGGTGTATGTGTTCAGGTGTGTGTGTGTGTGTTCAGGTGTATGTGTTCAGGTGTGTGTGTGTGTGTGTTCAGGTGTATGTGTTCAGGTGTGTGTGTGTGTGTGTTCAGGTGTATGTGTTCAGGTGTGTGTGTGTTCAGGTGTATGTGTTCAGGTGTGTGTGTGTTCAGGTGTATGTGTTCAGGTGTGTGTGTGTGTTCAGGTGTATGTGTTCAGGTGTGTGTGTGTGTGTTCAGGTGTATGTGTTCAGGTGTGTGTGTATGTGTTCAGGTGTGTGTGTTCAGGTGTGTGTGTGTGTTCAGGTGTATGTGTTCAGGTGTGTGTGTTCAGGTGTATGTGTTCAGGTGTGTGTGTGTATGTGTTCAGGTGTATGTGTTCAGGTGTGTGTGTGTATGTGTTCAGGTGTATGTGTTCAGGTGTGTGTGTGTGTTCAGGTGTATGTGTTCAGGTGTGTGTGTGTACAGATGTATGTGTTCAGGTGTGTGTGTATGTGTTCAGGTGTATGTGTTCAGGTGTGTGTGTATGTGTTCAGGTGTATGTGTTCAGGTGTGTGTGTGTATGTGTTCAGGTGTATGTGTTCAGGTGTGTGTGTATGTGTTCAGATGTATGTGTTCAGGTGTGTGTGTGTGTATGTGTTCAGGTGTATGTGTTCAGGTGTGTGTGTGTATGTGTTCAGATGTATGTGTTCAGGTGTGTGTGTGTGTATGTGTTCAGATGTATGTGTTCAGGTGTGTGTGTGTGTTCAGGTGTATGTGTTCAGGTGTGTGTGTGTTCAGGTGTATGTGTTCAGGTGTGTGTGTGTATGTGTTCAGATGTATGTGTTCAGGTGTGTGTGTGTGTGTTCAGGTGTATGTGTTCAGGTGTGTGTGTGTTCAGGTGTATGTGTTCAGGTGTGTGTGTGTATGTGTTCAGATGTATGTGTTCAGGTGTGTGTGTGTGTGGGACGCTGACCTCCGCCCTCTGCTCCGGCTCTTGCTCCTCCTGCGTTCTCGGCTCGTGCGTCTCCTGTCCCGACTCCTGGAGCGCCTGTAGAGAGACGTGACGTTAGCACACAGGAGCACACGTGTGTGTGTGTGTGTGTGTGTGTGTGTGTGTGTGTGTGTGTGTGTGTGTGAGCCTGACCTGGGCCTCTTGCGGTCTCTGGAGCGTGACCTCCGGCGCTCTCTGCTGCGCGTGCGCTCTCTCCTGCTCCGCTCGCGGGCGCGTGACCCGGCCGGCTCGTCCTTCTTGGAGCGCTTGGAGTCTGGCGAGCGGCTCTTAGACCTGCTGCCCGACCTCGCCCTCGAGCTGGAGCGCTTCCTGTAGTGCCTGCAACACAAACACACGTCACACGCGTGTCCCACAGACGTGTGCAGGACCTGAGGCCAGAGGAGGGACCGGACAACACACGTGCACATGCTTGAGCATTGGGAATGATACATGATATCTAAAATAAGACAGTTCTCTAAAGTCATCATGAAAGGACAGTTGCACTCTAGTGTGCCGTATATCGAGTGAATGGCTTCCCAAACAGGAACAGATGTAGGGGCGGGGCTTGAGTGTGTCTGTGGGGGATGATTTTTACTAAATGAGATGAAGTTATTCTGACTCAAGATTATTAACACAATAATAATATTGATTTCTCGATTTTAAGCAGCTCTCATTTTTATGTACTGATATTTAATCTTAAAGGTGCAGTGTGTAAGTTTAAGTGGCATCTAGAGGTGAGGTTGTGAACTGCAGACACCCCTCCTCACCCCTCCCTTCTGAGCACATGGAGAAGCTACGGTGGCCCTAACAGGACAAAGATGTGCTCTCCTGAGACTGTAGAGTGTAGCTAGCGCTTAGTATTATAACTGTATTCCTTGTGTCTATTTTAAAGGCACGGTGTGTAAATATTGAGAACAGGGGCGTGTCTTGACTCTTGAGTGGGCGGAGCTTTTATTCCACCGCGAGTGCTTCCGCTTCTTCCGCTCATGCGTGTGTGTTTGATACTATCACACACATGTGCGTGTGTTAAAGTGATGTTATAATGCTACTATGAGACACTTGTTCACACTGCAGTGAGCGAGATCACATCAGGCGGTAAAACATGGCACTCTGTGCGGTAAATCAAGAACAGCAGATTTACACAATCAGACTAACTGTGTTGAGCTGGAGAACAATGATGAGTTTCTGTCCATCAATGATCCAAACAGTGTCTCATAAACACAGCAGATATTAAAGCGCCGCTAGTGTTGCCATGGTTACCGCACAATAACACCGGAGGGGATGATGTCATTAGTCGGCGACACATGTCCTGGTAAAAATCAATGATTTCTCTGGATTTAAACATTCTTGGGAACATTTGGGATAATGCACACACGCCAACACAATACATAACATGATCTAGCGGTTTGATAAACCTAAAATCTTACATATTGCACCTTTAAGTGTTTGTATAGAAACCAGCTCATTTTAACCTTCACTAGTACACAAACAGACTTCTTGTAAGTTCAGATTTAGTCTAAAGATGATTTATATTCAAATGACTCGAAATCGAACCGAAGTGTGTGACAATGTCCCGATTAATAATTTATAATAAACACGGCAATATTACAGAAAATAGATTTCATTATGACTTGTTAATAATGTTTCAACTGAAAATGACAGATATTCTGTTTTATTATACAGGCTCCATATTATTAGTATGGTTTACAACAGATGTGATAATTAGACACACAGTACAAATATTGAAGCGTATTTAGGGACGCTACGTAGCTATGACGTAATGAGGTAAACCGTATTTATTAGCGATGTAAACAGCCTAAGCCGCTAGTCACGCACACACTATCCGCATGCTATCAGTGAGACACTGTGGATATCGGAGTGTACTAGTTAGTGAACTAGTTAGTGAGCGGTTAGTGAATTAGTGAGTTAGTCGCAGCTCAATCTGACACACACACACACACGCAGAGTTATCAATGTTTGAGTCGCAGCGCGGCGGGGTCATAATAAACGCGTGGCATTCACACGGAAAACACTCTTAAACGCGAAACTTCCATGAGAGAGAACAAACAGAGAAAGATTTACCGTGACTCTCGTCCCATGATGCCGCTACAGTGAGTCCACACACAAACACATCCGGCTGCGCGACGACAACTTCCGCCCGCTACTTTTATTTAAAGAGACAGAGCCAACTACCAAATACGACCTTTCACTTATTAATTAGACTGTCGAGACAGAAATGATGAAAAAACCATTCCTTTATGGGTATATTTACATATACTACATATTTAAATCAATATTAAATGTAAGTACATAAAACACTATTAAAAGTCCCCCACACACTTGAGCCTCTCCAGATGAAACCAGTCTTCTACTGCAGTATGATTTATAACCCTCTTCAAAGGTTTATGTCATGTTGTTTTCATCATTTGGTAAAAATCAACCACCGTTGCTCCGACCATAAGAATACATATATTTTTAAGATTATTATTATTATTTTTTATTACAACTTATTAGAACAGTACAAAAACAGGCACCAAATACAGAAACTCCAAAGATAAAGGAAAAATATTTATAATTTAAATATAATAAAAATAATAATACAACAACTAATGGGGCGTTCACACCGGACGCAAATTATTTGCGCGAAGGTGAACGCTTGACCATTTTGAGTTTACTCGCTTCATTCACGTCATGGGAGGGGCTTCTACCAGCCACTTGACTCGGTCACTTGAGGTCTTTTTATATAAAATACTGCTGTTAATGTGTGACGTAGTTTTAATACTTTTTCAGGCGATAATATAGTTGTTTAAAGCTCAAATATGTGGTTTATTTATAAAAAGAGTGCCTATTTGAACTTTTTATCTTCCGTTTTCGGAGTTGTGAGCTCCAGTGGATCAGTAGCAAGATATAAAGACATTTACAAGATGCAGAATACAGATTCATAGTGACAATATCAGTACCTTTCACAACTTTAAGAGACTTCAATAACAGAGAGTTTGTTACATAAAGGGAGATTTATATAATCTTTCCAAAAACATCTGTACACTCCCACATGAAAATATAATGCAGTATATTATTGTAAAATTACTGTAGTAAATACTATAGTGTTTTTGAACCATACTATAGTAAAGATACTGCAGTAAATTGTAGAATATTATAGTAAAATTACTGTAGTAAATACTATAGTGTTTCTGAACCATACTATAGTAAAGATACTGCAGTAAATTGTAGTATATTATAGTAAAATTACTGTAGTAAATACTAGTGTTTTTGAACCGTACTATAGTAAAGATACTGCAGTAAATTGTAGTATATTACAGTAAAATTACTGTAGTAAATACTATAGTGTTTCTGAACCATACTATAGTAAAGATACTGCAGTAAATTGTAGAATATTACAGTAAAATTACTGTAGTAAATACTATAGTGTTTCTGAACCATACTATAGTAAAGATACTGTAGTAAATTGTAGTATATTATAGTAAAATTACTGTAGTAAATACTATAGTGTTTTGAACCATACTATAGTAAAGATACTACAGTAAATTGTAGTATATTATAGTGAAATTACTGTAGTAAATACTATAGTGTTTCTGAACCGCACTGTAGTAAAGATACTGTAGTAAATTGTAGTATACTATAGTAAAATTACTCTAGTAAATACTATCGTGTTTCTGAACCATACTATAGTAAAGATACTGCAGTAAATTGTAGTATATTATAGTAAAATTACTGTAGTAAATACTAGTGTTTTTGAACCGTACTATAGTAAAGATGCTGCAGTAAATTAAAGTATATTATAGTAAAATTACTCTAGTAAATACTATAGTGTTTTTGAACCATACTATAGTAAAGATACTGCAGTAAATTGTAGAATATTATAGTAAAATTACTCTAGTAAATACTATAGTGTTTTTGAATCATACTACAGTAAAGATACTACAGTAAATTGTAGTATATTATAGTAAAATTACTGTAGTAAATACTATAGTGTTTCTGAACCATACTATAGTAAAGATACTGCAGTAAATTGTAGTATATTATAGTGAAATTACTGTAGTAAATACTATAGTGTTTTTGAAGCATACTATAGTAAAGATACTGCAGTAAATTAAAGTATATTATAGTAAAATTACTCTAGTAAATACTATAGTGTTTCTGAACTGCATACAATAGTAAAGATACTACAGTAAATTGTAGAATTTTATATTAAAATTACTGTAATAAATACTGTAGTGTTTTTGAACCGTACTATAGTAAAGATACCACAGTAAATTGTAGAATTTAATGGTAAAATTTCTGTAGTAAATACTATAGTGTTTCTGAACCGTACTACAGTAAAGATACTACAGTAAATTGTAGTATATTATAGTAAAATTACTGTAGTAAATACTATAGTGTTTCTGAACCATACTATAGAAAAGATACTGAGGTAAACTGTAGTATAATATAGTAAAGTTACTCTAGTAAATACTATAGTGTTTTTGAACCATACTATAGTAAAGATACTGCAGTAAATTAAAGTATATTATAGTAAAATTACTCTAGTAAATACTATAGTGTTTCTGAACCGTACTATAGTAAAGATACTACAGTAATTTGTAGAATTTTATATTAAAATTACTGTAGTAAATACTATAGTGTTTTTGAACCGTACTATAGTAATGATACTGCAGTAAATTGTAGAATTTTATGGTAAAATTACTCTAGTAAATACTATAGTGTTTCTGAACCATACTATAGTAAAGATACTGCAGTAAATTGTAGAAATTTAAATTAAAATTACTGTAGTAAATACTATAGTGTTTTTGAACCATACTATAGTAAAGATACTGCAGTAAATTGTAGTATATTATAGTAAAATTACTGTAGTAAATACTATAGTGTTTCTGAACCATACTATAGTAAAGATACTGCAGTAAATTGTAGTATATTATAGTAAAATTATTGTAGTAAATACTATAGTGTTTTTGAACCATACTATAGTAAAGATACCGCAGTAAATTGTAGAATTTTATATTAAAATTACTCTAGTAAATACTATAGTGTTTCTGAACCATACTATAGTAAAGATACTGCAGTAAATTGTAGAATATTATAGTAAAATTACTCTAGTAAATACTATAGTGTTTTGAACCATACTATAGTAAAGATACTGCAGTAAATTGTAGAATTTTATAGTAAAATTACTGTAGTAAATAATATAGTGTTTTTGAACCATACTATAGTAAAGATACTGAGTAAATTGTAGAATTTTATATTAAAATTACTGTAGTAAATACTATAGTGTTTTTGAACCATACTATAGTATATATACTGCAGTAAATTGTAGAATTTTATAGTAAAATTACTCTAGTAAATACTATACTGTTTCTGAACCATACTATAGTAAAGATACCACAGTAAATTGTAGAATTTTATGGTAAAATTACTCTAGTAAATACTAGTGTTTTTGAACCGTACTATAGTAAAGATACTGCAGTAAATTATAGTATATTATAGTAAAATTACTGTATTAAGTACTATAGTGTTTCTGAACCATACTATAGTAAAGATACTGCAGTAAATTGTAGAATTTTATAGTAAAATTACCCTTGTAAATACTATAGTGTTTCTGAACCATACTATAGTAAAGATACTGCAGTAAATTGTAGAATTTTATAGTAAAATTACTCTAGTAACTACGATAGTGTTTCTGAACCATACTGTAGTAAAGATACTGCAGTCAACTGTAGAATTTTATATTAAAATTACTCTAGTAAACACTATAGTGTTTCTGAACCATACTATAGTAAAGATACTGCAGTAGATTGTAGAATTTTATAGTAAAATTACTCTAGTAAATACTATAGTGAACCATATTATAGTAAAAATACTGCAGTAAATTGTATAATTGTATAGTAAAATTACTCTAGTAAATACTATAGTTTTTCTGAACCATACTATAGTTAAGATACTACAGTAAATTGTAGTATATTATAGTAAAATTACTGTAGTAAATAATATAGTGTTTCTAAACCGTACTATAGTAAAGATACTGCAGTAAATTGTACAATATTATAGTAAAATTACTTTAGTAAATACTATAGTGTTTCTGAACTGTACTATAGTAAAGATACTGCAGTAAATTATAGTATATTATAGTAAAATTACTGTAGTAAATACTATAGTGTTTCTGAACCACACTATAGTAAAGATACTGCAGTAAATAGTAGTACATTATAGTAAAATTACTGTAGTAAATACTATAGTGTTTCTGAACCGTACTATAGGAAAGATACCGCAGTATATTGTAGTATATTATAGTAAAATTACTGTAGTAAATACTATAGTGTTTCTGAATCATACTATAGTAAATATACAGTAAATTGTACAATATAATAGTAAAATTACTCTAGTAAATACTATAGTGTTTCTGAACCGTACTATAGTAAAGATACTGCAGTAAATTATAGTATATTATAGTAAAATTACTGTAGTAAATACTATAGTGTTTCTGAACCATACTATAGTAAAGATACTGCAGTGAATTGTAGGATATTACAGTAAAATTACTGTAGTAAATACTATAGTGTTTTTGAACCGTACTATCGTAAAGATACTGCAGTAAATTGTAGGATATTACAGTAAAATTACTGTAGTAAATACTATAGTGTTTTTGAACCGTACTATAGTAAAGATACTGCAGTAAATTGTAGAATATTATAGTAAAATTACTCTAGTAAATACTATAGTGTTTCTGAACCATACTATAGTAAAGATACTGCAGTAAATTGTAGAATTTTATAGTAAAATTACTGTAGTAAATACTATAGTGTTTTTGAACCATACTATAGTAAAAATACTGCAGTAAATTGTAGAATATTATAGTAAAATTACTCTAGTAAATACTAAAGTGTTTTTGAACCATACTATAGTAAAGATACTGCAGTAAATTGTAGTATATTATAGTAAAATTACTCTAATCAATATTATAGTGTTTCTGAACCATACTATAGTAAAGATACTGCAGTAAATTGTAGAATATTATAGTAAAATTACTCTAGTAAATACTATAGTGTTTCTGAACCATACTATAGTAAAGATACTGCAGTAAATTGTACAATATTATAGTAAAATTACTGTAGTAAATACTATAGTGTTTCTGAACCATACTATAGTAAAGATACTGCAGTAAATTATAGTATATTATAGTAAAATTACTGCAGTAAATACTATAGTGTTTCTGAACCATACTACAGTAAAGATACTGCAGTAAATTGTAGTATATTATAGTAAAATTACTGTAGTAAATACTATAGTGTTTTTGAACCATACTATAGTAAATATACTGCAGTAAATTGTAGAATATTATAGTAAAATTACTCTAGTAAATACTAAAGTGTTTTTGAACCATACTATAGTAAAGATACTGCAGTAAATTGTAGAATATTATAGTAAAATTACTCTAGTAAATACTATAGTGTTTCTGAACCATACTATAGTAAAGATACTGCAGTAAATTGTAGAATTTTATAGTAAAATTACTGTAGTAAATACTATAGTGTTTTTGAACCATACTATAGTAAAAATACTGCAGTAAATTGTAGAATTTTATAGTAAAATTACTATAGTAAATACTATAGTGTTTCTGAACCATACTATAGTAAATATACCGCAGTAAATTGTTCAATATTATAGTAAAATTACTGTTTTAAATACTATAGTGTTTCTGAACTGTACTATTGTAAAGATACTGCAGTAAATTATAGTATATTATAGTAAAATTACTGTAGTAAATACTATAGTGTTTCTGAACCATACTATAGAAAAGATACTGAGGTAAACTGTAGTATAATATAGTAAAATTACTGTAGTAAATACTATAGTGTTTCTGAACCATACTATAGTAAATATACTGCAGTAAATTGTTCAATATTATAGTAAAATTACTGTATTAAATACTATAGTGTTTCTGAACCGTACTATTGTAAAGATACTGCAGTAAATTATAGTATATTATAGTAAAATTACTGTAGTAAATACTATAGTGTTTCTGAACCGTACTATAGTAAAGATACTGCAGTAAATTGTAGGATATTACAGTAAAATTACTGTAGTAAATACTATAGTGTTTCTGAACCATACTATAGTAAAGATACTGCAGTGAATTGAAGGATATTACAGTAAAATTACTGTAGTAAATACTATAGTGTTTTTGAACCGTACTATAGTAAAGATACTGCAGTAAATTGTAGGATATTACAGTAAAATTACTGTAGTAAATACTATAGTGTTTTTGAACCATACTATAGTAAAGATACTGCAGTAAATTGTAGAATATTATAGTAAAATTACTCTAGTAAATACTATAGTGTTTTTGAATCATACTACAGTAAAGATACTACAGTAAATTGTAGTATATTATAGTAAAATTACTGTAGTAAATACTATAGTGTTTCTGAACCATACTATAGTAAAGATACTGCAGTAAATTGTAGTATATTATAGTGAAATTACTGTAGTAAATACTATAGTGTTTTTGAAGCATACTATAGTAAAGATACTGCAGTAAATTAAAGTATATTATAGTAAAATTACTCTAGTAAATACTATAGTGTTTCTGAACCGTATAATAGTAAAGATACTACAGTAAATTGTAGAATTTTATATTAAAATTACTGTAATAAATACTGTAGTGTTTTTGAACCGTACTATAGTAAAGATACCACAGTAAATTGTAGAATTTAATGGTAAAATTTCTGTAGTAAATACTATAGTGTTTCTGAACCGTACTACAGTAAAGATACTACAGTAAATTGTAGTATATTATAGTAAAATTACTGTAGTAAATACTATAGTGTTTCTGAACCATACTATAGAAAAGATACTGAGGTAAACTGTAGTATAATATAGTAAAGTTACTCTAGTAAATACTATAGTGTTTTTGAACCATACTATAGTAAAGATACTGCAGTAAATTAAAGTATATTATAGTAAAATTACTCTAGTAAATACTATAGTGTTTCTGAACCGTACTATAGTAAAGATACTACAGTAATTTGTAGAATTTTATATTAAAATTACTGTAGTAAATACTATAGTGTTTTTGAACCGTACTATAGTAATGATACTGCAGTAAATTGTAGAATTTTATGGTAAAATTACTCTAGTAAATACTATAGTGTTTCTGAACCATACTATAGTAAAGATACTGCAGTAAATTGTAGAAATTTATATTAAAATTACTGTATTAAATACTATAGTGTTTTTGAACCATACTATAGTAAAGATACTGCAGTAAATTGTAGTATATTATAGTAAAATTACTGTAGTAAATACTATAGTGTTTTTGAACCATACTATAGTAAAGATACTGCAGTAAACTGTAGTATATTATAGTAAAATTATTGTAGTAAATACTATAGTGTTTTTGAACCATACTATAGTAAAGATACTGCAGTAAATTGTAGAATTTTATATTAAAATTACTCTAGTAAATACTATAGTGTTTCTGAACCATACTATAGTAAAGATACTGCAGTAAATTGTAGAATATTATAGTAAAATTACTGTAGTAAATACTATAGTGTTTTGAACCATACTATAGTAAAGATACTGCAGTAAATTGTAGAATTTTATAGTAAAATTACTGTAGTAAATAATATAGTGTTTTTGAACCATACTATAGTAAAAATACTGAGTAAATTGTAGAATTTTATATTAAAATTACTGTAGTAAATACTATAGTGTTTTTGAACCATACTATAGTAAAGATACTGCAGTAAATTGTAGAATTTTATAGTAAAATTACTCTAGTAAATACTATACTGTTTCTGAACCATACTATAGTAAAGATACCACAGTAAATTGTAGAATTTTATGGTAAAATTACTCTAGTAAATACTAGTGTTTTTGAACCGTACTATAGTAAAGATACTGCAGTAAATTATAGTATATTATAGTAAAATTACTGTATTAAGTACTATAGTGTTTCTGAACCATACTATAGTAAAGATACTGCAGAAAATTGTAGAATTTTATAGTAAAATTACTCTTGTAAATACTATAGTGTTTCTGAACCATACTATAGTAAAGATACTGCAGTAAATTGTAGAATTTTATAGTAAAATTACTCTAGTAACTACGATAGTGTTTCTGAACCATACTGTAGTAAAGATACTGCAGTCAACTGTAGAATTTTATATTAAAATTACTCTAGTAAATACTATAGTGTTTCTGAATCATACTATAGTAAAGATACTGCAGTAAATTGTAGGATATTACAGTAAAATTACAGAAGTAAATACTATAGTTTTCTGAACCATACTATAGTAAAGATACTGCAGTGAATTGAAGGATATTACAGTAAAATTACTGTAGTAAATACTATAGTGTTTTTGAACCGTACTATAGTAAAGATACTGCAGTAAATTGTAGGATATTACAGTAAAATTACTGTAGTAAATACTATAGTGTTTTTGAACCATACTATAGTAAAGATACTGCAGTAAATTGTAGAATATTATAGTAAAATTACTGTAGTAAATACTATAGTGTTTCTGAACCATACTATAGTAAAGATACTGCAGTAAATTGTAGTATATTATAGTAAAATTACTGTAGTAAATACTATAGTGTTTTTGAACCATGCTATAAGTAAAGATACTACAGTAAATTGTAGAATATTATAGTAAAATTACTCCAGTAAATACTATAGTGTTTCTGAACCATACTATAGTAAAGATACCGCAGTATATTATATTATAGTAAAATTACTGTAGTAAATACTATACAGGTGTAATGAGGGAAGCAAACAATTTTTGACCGTGTCAGGAGTGGGTATGAGGAGGACTATGTGTTTGAGCATTGTAACTGTGACAAATAAAGGTGATAAATGCAGTACTGGACTGGAAGCGTCATGTTTGAACCATACTATAGTAAAGAAGTAAAGATACTACAGTAAAGATACTACAGTAAAGATACTACAGTAAATTGTACAATATTACAGTAAAGTTACTCTAGTAAATACGTGATTTTGAACCATACTATAGTAAAGATACTGCAGTAAATTGTAGTATATTATAGTAAAATTACTCTAGTAAATACTATAGTGTTTCAGAACCATACTATAGTAAAGATACTGCAGTAAATTGTAGTATATTATAGTAAAATTACTCTAGTAAATACTATAGTGTTTCTGAACCATACTATAGTAAAGATACCGCAGTAAATTGTTGAATATTATAGTAACATTACTATAGTAAATACTATAGTGATTTTGAACCATATAGTAAAGATACCGCAGTAAATTGTACAATATTATAGTAAAATTACTGTAGTAAATACTATAGTGTTTCTGAACCGTACTATAGTAAAGATACTGCAGTAAATTATAGTATATTATAGTAAAATTACTGTAGTAAATACTATAGTGTTTTGAACCATACTATAGTAAATATACTGCAGTAAATTGTAGAATATTATAGTAAAATTACTCTAGTAAATACTAAAGTGTTTTTGAACCATACTATAGTAAAGATACTGCAGTAAATTGTAAAATATTATAGTAAAATTACTCTAGTAAATACTATAGTGTTTCTGAACCGTACTATAGTAAAGATACTGCAGTAAATTGTAGTATATTATAGTAACATTACTCTAGTAAATACTATAGTGTTTCTGAACCATACTATAGTAAAGATACTACAGTAAATTGTAGAATATTATAGTAAAATTACTGTAGTAAATACTATAGTGTTTTTGAACCATACTATAGTAAATATACTGCAGTATATTATAGTAAAATTACTCTAGTAAATACTATAGTGTTTCTGAACCGTACTATAGTAAAGATACTACAGTAAATTGTAGAATATTAAAGTAAAATTACTGTAGTAAATACTATAGTGTTTCTGAACCATATTATAGTAAAGATACTACAGTAAATTGGAGAATATTATAGTAAAATTACTCTAGTAAATACTATAGTGTTTTTAACCGTACTATAGTAAAGATACTGCAGTAAATTGTAGAATATTATAGTAAAATTACTCTAGTAAATACTATAGTGTTTCTGAACCATACTATAGTAAAGATACTGCAGTAAATTGTAGTATATTATAGTAAAATTACTCTGGTAAATACTATAGTGTTTTTGAACCATGCTATAAGTAAAGATACTACAGTAAATTGTAGAATATTGTTGTAAAATTACTGTAGTAAATACTATAATGTTTTTGAACCATACTATAGTAAAGATACAGTATATTATATTATAGTAAAATTACTGTAGTAAATACTATACAGGTGTAATGAGGAAGCAAACATTTTTTGACCGTGTCAGGAGTGGGTATGAGGAGGACTATGTGTTTGAGCATTGTAACTGTGACAAATAAAGGTGATAAATACAGTACTGGACTGGAAGCGTCATGTTTGAACCATACTATAGTAAAGAAGTAAAGATACTACAGTAAAGATACTACAGTAAATTGTACAATATTACAGTAAAGTTACTCTAGTAAATACGTGATTTTGAACCATACTATAGTAAAGATACTGCAGTAAATTGTAGAATATTATAGTAAAATTACTCTAGTAAATACTATAGTGTTTCAGAACCATACTATAGTAAAGATACTGCAGTAAATTGTAGTATATTATAGTAAAATTACTCTAGTAAATACTATAGTGTTTCTGAACCATACTATAGTAAAGATACCGCAGTAAATTGTAGTATATTAAAGTAAATTACTGTAGTAAATACTATAGTGTTTTGGAACCATATAGTAAAGATACCGCAGTAAATTGTACAATATTATAGTACAATTACTCTAGTAAATACTATAGTGTTTCTGAACCATACTATAGTAAAGATACTGCAGTAAATTGTAGTATATTATAGTAAAATTACTGTAGTAAATACTATAGTGTTTTGGACCCATATAGTAAAGATACCGCAGTAAATTGTACAATATTATAGTAAAATTACTCTAGTAAATACTAAAGTTTTTTTGAACCATACTATAGTGAAGATACTGTAGTAAATTGTAGAATATTATAGTAAAATTACTGTAGTAAATACTATAGTGTTTCTGAACCATACTATAGTAAAGATACTGCAGTAAATTGTAGAATATTAAAGTAAAATTACTGTAGTAAATACTATAGTGTGTTTGAACCATACTATAGTAAAGATGCTACAGTAAATTGTAGTATATTATAGTAAAATTACTGTAGTAAATACTATAGTGTTTCTGAACCGTACTATAGTAAAGATGCTACAGTAAATTGTAGAATATTAAAGTAAAATTACAGTAGTAAATACTATAGTGTTTTTGAACCATACTATAGTAAAGATACTGCAGTAAATTGTAGAATATTATAGTAAAATTACTGTAGTAAATACTATAGTGTTTCTGAACCGTACTATAGTAAAGATACTACAGTAAATTGTAGAATATTAAAGTAAAATTACAGTAGTAAATACTATAGTGTTTCTGAACCATACTATAGTAAAGATACTACAGTTAATTGTAGAATATTAAAGTAAAATTACTGTAGTAAATACTATAGTGTTTCTGAACCATACTATAGTAAAGATACTGCAGTAAATTGTAGTATCTTATATTTACCACACTTCATTTATACTCCAGTATACTGTAGTATTCATTATTGTTAAACTACAGTGAATACTGAGGTACACTACAATTTACTGTTGACTATAGTATGGTTCAATAACACTATAGTACTTAATTTTACTATATTATAGTCTTTTTTTCATGTGGGTAATACATGCGATAATCTCAATATTTCCATAACACATCAGTCAGAAGGACACAGTTATGTTTATTGGTATATACAATAATCAAAGATATTAGAGTCACAGGCGGCGATGTGTCATAACTCGCCTCAGAGTGAAAAACACAGTAATACACCAGAATATCAGTTTTGCAGGATTATGTAAACATGATCAGAAACAACTCACTGTTAAACAATAAAGGTGATCATCCGTCCCAAACATGACAGAACATTTACAGTAAATCAAACAGAGACGCTCACTAACACTGAGCTCAACACGGGATCAGAGCTGCTGTTCCCCACACACACATCATCATCATCATCATCATCATCATCATCATGAGCTGAAGACATTCGGCAGCACTGGGGTCATGCATCACACACACTAAAACACAAGAGGATGAGGAGGAGAATGATCACGAAACAAACTCTTCATCTCTCTAGACCTTCACTAGTGTCACAGCGGTCAACATGAACTCTGACGACAGGACGTGTGTGTGTGTGTGTGTGTGTGTGTGTGTGTGTGTGTGTGTCTCAGGACGCCTCTGTGCCGAACAGCAGCAGCAGCTCGTGACACATGACGAAGCTGAAGAAGTACACACACAGGTCAGAGAACACATGGCTCATCTTCCTGTAGGTTTCCATGGAGCGGCTGATGACCTCAGCGGGGATCCCGGACAGCAGCAGAGCAGCGGTCAGCACCGTCGTCTGGCTCTTCCTCTCCACCTGACGGAGACACACGCGCTAATATCTCATGTGTACGGTACGGACAGTAATATCTGACGTACTGGTCAAACCAGCTGTTATGAGGCAGTGTCATTGAGGTTATTACAGCTATTATTCACTGAATTTCTCTTTTATATTTTCTGATTTTCTTCATTTTAAAGTTTTAAAGAAATGTTATTTTGTTGCGTGTTTGTCATCATTTTTATCCATTTTTGCTTTTTTACACACTCCGTTTTTTTTAAAAGAGGCTCATATTCCAGCTCCCCTAGAGTTACAGTTGAGCTTTCCCGGTTTCCAATCCATGCAGCCGATCTCTGTATCTGACGGTAGCACTTTTAGCATAGCTTAGCATAATTAATCAAATCTGATTAGACCGTTAGCATCCCACTCAAAAATATTTTTCCTTTTTAAAACTTGACTCTTCTGTAGTTACATTGTGTATTAAGACCGACGGAAAATGAAAAGTTGTGATTTTCTAGGCTGATATGGCTAGGAACTAAACTCTCATTCCTGCGTAATAATCCAGAATCTTTGCTGCGGTTCAACGACACAATGATATTACGCAGCGCCTGAAAGTAGTGCCCAGCACGCTCTCTGTGCTAGCAGGTTTTCTAGTTGGTTATGTTGACGGAAGTTAGCCTATTTTCAGGCGCTTCAATATCATTAGCAAGATGCTAACGGTCTAATCAGATTCAATGAATTATGCTAAGCTAAAAGTGCTACCGCCAGATCTGGAGATCGACTAAACGGATTCAAAAACGGTAAAACTCTATGGGGTGTCGGAACATGAGCCTATTTTCAATTTTGCTAGCATGAATTAACATGTTGATAACATAAATTAACATGTTTTATCACACGGATAGCATTAATTAGCATTTATGATAGCATGTTGCTAGCTTGTTATAAGACATTGCTATCATAAATGAACACATTGCTAGCATGAATTAACATGTTACTAATTGTTTTATTGTTTAACACTGCTAGCATGAATTAGCATGTTGTTAGCATTTTTTATCACTTTGCTAACATAAATTGTCATGTTTTAACAATTTGCTAGCATGAATTAACCTGTTGCCAATGTATTATAATGGTGCTAACGTAAATTAGCATGTTTTATCACATTGTTAGCGTGAATTAGTATGTTTCAAACATGTTTTAGAACACTGTTCATATTTGAGGTCAGATAAAAGAGCAATTTATCTTAAGTAACTTAGCATGTTTTAACACTGCATTTTGCATTTTAACATTTTGTTAACATGTTTTAACACTTTGCTAACATTAATTAACATGTTGCTAATGTTTTATCACTTTGATAACAAATTAGCATGTATAAGCATGTTGTTAACATGTTTTAAAACATTGCTAACATAAATTGTCATGTTTTAACACTTTTCTAGCTAACAACATGTTAATTCATGGTAGCAAAGTGTTAAAACATGCTAACATGTTAATTCATGCATGTTTTATGATGTTGCTAACATAAATTAACATGTTTTAACACTGCTAACGTGAATTAATCTTTTGCCAATGTTTTATCAGGTTTTTTCTAACACATTAGCATGTTTTAACACTGCTAGCATGAATTAACATGTTGCTAACATAAATTAGCATGTTTTTTTAACGCATGTTTTAACACTGTTATTGTGAATTAACATGTTGTTACCATTTATCACGTTTGCTAACAAATTAGCATGTTTTAACACTGCTAACACAAATTAGCATGTTGTTAACATGTTTTAAAGCATTGTTAACATAAATTGTGATGTTTTAACACTTTGCTAGCTAACAACATGTTAATTCATGCTAGCAAAGTGTTAGAACATGACAATTTATGTTAACAATGCTTTAAAACATGTTAACAACATGCTATTTCATTTTAGCAGTGTTAAAATGCTAATTTATGTTAGCAAAATAAAACATGCTAACAACATGTTAAATAATGCAGCAGTATTAAAACATAAATTAGCATGTCAACAACATGATAAAAATGTTAACATGTTAATTCATGCTAGCAGTGTTAAAACATGCTAATTTATATTAGCAAACGCTTTAAAACATGTTAACAACATGCCATTTCATGTAGCAGTGTTAAAAAAATGCTAATTTATGTTAGCAACATAAAAATGCTAACAACATGCTATTTAATGCTAAAACTTGCTAATTTATGTTAGCAAAGCTTTAACACACGTTGATAACATGCTATATCATGTTAGCAGTGTTAAAATGTATTATTTTGCTAACATAAATTAGCATATGTTAACATGTTAATTCATGCATGTTTTATGTCGCTAACATAAATTTGCATGTTTTAACACAGCTAACATGAATTAGCATTTTGTTAGCATTTTTAGCACATTGCTAGCATGAATTAACATGCTTTTAACATGTTTTAACACATTGCTAGCATTAATTAGCATGTTGTTAACATGTTTTAAAATGTTGATAGCACACTGCTAACATGAATTAGTCCTGTTTTAACACACTGCTAGCATGAATTAGTCCTGTTTTAACACACTGCTAGTCCTTTTTAACACACTGCTAGCATGAATTAGTCCTGTTTTAACACACTGCTAGCATGAATTAGTCCTGTTTTAACACACTGCTAGCATGAATTAGTCCTGTTTTAACACACTGCTAGCATGAATAAGTCCTGTTTTAACACACTGCTAGCATGAATTAGCATGGTGTAGCATGTTTTAACACACTGCTAACATGAATAAGTCCTGTTTTAACACACTGCTAGCATGAATTAGTCCTGTTTTAACACACTGCTAGCATGAATTAGCATGGTGTAGCATGTTTTAACACACTGCTAACATGAATTAGTCCTGTTTTAACACACTGCTAGCATGAATTAGTCCTGTTTTAACACACTGCTAACATGAATTAGTCCTGTTTTAACACACTGCTAGCATGAATTAGCATGCTGTTAGCATGTTTTAGAGCACTGCTCATATTGAGGTCAGTTGAAGAGCACTTGATATCACTGTTGTACTAGTTCTAGTGAACTATAATCAGTGTTGAGGGTAATGCATTACAAGTAACTAGTAAAGTAACGCATTACTTTTCAAATTTACAACAAAATATCTGAGTTACTTTTCACATGTATTGGACTGACGCGTCTCCTGACCCCATGAGATGGAGAGTAAGTGCAGAGGCGTGTGTGTGAACATGATGGTTATTGTAGTTTTAGACTAAATCTGAGCATTTATTCATCTCACTTGCATAAAGATTGAGTATTCCTCAAAAACGATAAAATCAGTCAAATGCAAAATATGCAAACATCCAATAATTAAATGTTAAATAAAATGAATATTTTTATGCATTTAATCTACCTTTATTGACCAATTTGCTGCTGACCTTTAATGATTCAGTTAAACCATGAGCAAATATTACTAGACTGTTTTTCTCTTCCGTCTTATTCTCCCATTATCCAGAATGGCAGCAGAGCGTGAGAATTTGTATTTTTACCTCAGCCTGAGGCTTATTATTTACATTCTGGTATGAAGAGGTCTTTACATTTGCACAAAAATAGAAACGTTTTGTTGTAAAAAAACTAAAACAAAAAAACAGTCAGGTGAGAAAAAGTAACACAAAAGTAACGTAACGCATTACTTTTCTTAAAAAGTAACTAAGTAACTCGATAAGTTACTTTTTAAGGGAGTAACGCAATATTGTAACGCATTACTCTTCAAAGTAACTTTCCCCAACACTGACTATAATGCCCGGTAGCATACAGTCAGCCTAGCATGTTCAGTGTTATATTCAGTATAATAAACCTCACAAACTGTGTCATTAGCGTCTGCGGTCCGTGGAAACATCAACTTACATCATCAGTTCCAAAGCAGAGACAAACCTTTGGGAAGTATTTGTGCAATCCCATGAATCCCAGCTCAAGTGTGAGGAATGGAGCGAATATGGACTGCAGAAACAGAGGAGAGAGTTAAAGGGCAGCTATTATGCAGAATTCACTTTTATAAGGTGTTTGAACATAACTGTGTGTTGGCAGTGTGTGTACTCAACCACCCTATAATGGTAAAAATCCACCCACTCCTTTTTTGTTCATCCCCATAAATCATAAGCAGTGTCTCAGCACAAGCCGTTTACAGATTGTGATGTCACACTGCACAGGCCCCGCCCACACGTGTTGATGGACACTGACATACTAGCACAGACCCCTCCCTCAGAGAGCGGAGCTGTTCACAGTCCGCCATGTTTATCTCCTCCAGAGCATTAACAGCAGCATTCAAGGAAGAGATGTGTTCTTATTAAAGCTGCTGAAGTTCAGTCAGTCGAGAGCAGGGAGGGAATCTCTGTTTATCTTCTGCTGTTTGATAGAGAACTAGTCCAGTTTAATGACTCCTCACGGATGTGCTGACATCAGCTCTGTGTGCATGCCACAGGAGTGTGTGTGTGTGTGTGTGTGTGCATGCGACAGGAGTGTGTGTGTGTGTGTGTGTGTGTGCGCATGCGACAGGAGTGTGTGTGTGTGTGTGTGTGTGTGTGCGCATGCAACAGGAGTGTGTGTGTGTGTGTGCGCATGCGACAGGAGTGTGTGTGTGTGTGTGTGTGTGCGCATGCGACAGGAGCGTGTGTGTGTGTGCGCATGCGACAGGAGTGTGTGTGTGTGTGTGTGTGTGTTTGTGTGCGCATGCGACAGGAGTGTGTGTGTGTGTGTGTGCGTGTGCATGCGACAGGAGCATGTGTGTGTGTGTGCATGCGACAGGAGTGTGTGTGTGTGTGTGTGTTTGTGTGCGCATGCGACAGGAGTGTGTGTGTGTGTTTATGTTGAGAGCGATAAGGGTTTAAAACACATGCAGATGATATCTCATGATGATGAAGAACTGCTGTCACATGAGCGTGTCTGCGAGAGATGATCATTAAAACACACAGATATCATGTTCAGTTTTCATTGGCCGGTTCCCTGCTGTGAATGAGATGTGTAGGCTCCGCCCTCTCGGGTGGGGAGCAGCAGCTCATTTGCATTAAAGGAGCCACACACAGAACAGCTCATTTTTATTCAACCCAAAAATTGCCATTTCAGAATGGTTTATTAAATGATCTGTTAGAAATATTGATCTGAAACTTCACAGGCACACTCTGGGGACACCTGAGACTTATATTACCTTATATTATATCATGTGCCCTTTAAGACTAGCGCTGGATCCGTAGCGGCGCCACACTCACCAGATACTGGCAGACGAAGATGCGCACGAACAGGGCGAGAGCGGCGCTGCCGGCGAGCCTGAAGAGGCAGAACGGGTCCAGATCCTCGGCCTCGCTGCCCTCCTGCACCGCCTTCTCGCTGGACAGCTGCCCGCGCAGCTTCATGGCCTCGTCGAAGCGGGTCAGGTACTTCTGCAGCCCCCTGCGCGGCACATCCTCCTCACCCGCGCCGGCGCTCCTGTCGCACGGCTCGGAGCTGCACTCCGGCGGGACTGGGGACAGGCGCTTAGCGGAGCCGGACCAGGGCTCGTGCCGCTCCAGATCCAGGTGGAAGCGCGGCTCCAGGGCGCTCCGGGCTGCTTCACACACACACAGAGAAACACCACATCATTAATATCCTCACCACAGCGTGAACCGCACGATTCCTGCAGGAGCGTCTCTCAGCAGGGCTGGATATGTGGTGCTACTTCTTTAGTTTTAATTATATATTTCTTATTTTTAAACATTTTACAAACAGGACAAGGGGAAAAGGAAGACATTGATGGTGATGCTACAGTCCAGATAACAAACACAACAAAACACACAACTATTGTAATAATTAGGTACACATAAATGTACACAAAATACCTGATAAGAGACATAAACATCCATTCCGATACACATGGAGTGTTACAGAGGGTCACAAATAGGGATGCGCGGTATACCGGTACTGGGAAAATACCAGTATGGATAAAGCAGTCGAATCTCACTCAACTTGACCAACACTAATTAATAAAGAGAGGAGTAGAAGTGAGTTTTGGAATTACTTTGCTTATAAAACTGATGAGGAACCATCAAACCTAGGCTAGCATCGGTCACTATCCTGACCTGAGCAGCAGGTGATCATTCAGAACATCTCATTTACACATTCAGTTTCTTTTAACACTGATCAACACACATACACACATAAGATCGAATCATTTACATGTGACGAAATCTCCAGCGTTTGTTTCAACCAATGACGTTTAGATCTCATAATATTTGCACGCATACTAACGCACTATTTACATTTGCTTAAAACACAACCGACTGTGTTTATGTGAATACTCACTAAAGACATTTTGACATCATTTTGTGTATTTGACTAAGGACAAGTGAGGAACGAAACAACTTAATCTGGACAGTGTGAGCTCTTTACAGGCTTGTGTGTGCGTGGTCGGTGTGAGCGCAGAGAAACCACTCATTTTTAAAGAGCTTCCATACCATGTATTACGAAATGCTATACAATCGCTTGCATGTTCAAATGTGCAAGGTTTAAAAATACGTGGGCAAGTGATTTCAGTCAGCGGTCCCGAAACCAAGGGGAAAATGTTGAATCTGAGCGCGCAGATTGCTTTAGTGTGGGTGCGATATCTTCTGAAGCCAGAGGTGATGTGCTCATTTTGAGGGATAAAGAAGGGAGACGCGCAGTTCTCCTTCTCACAAGAAAGCTTTCAAATGATTTAATGTGATCATCTTTGTTGATTAATTTAATAATAATATTTGTGATATTTTCCACTTTATAAACCCAAAACTTGCGATAATGAGTAAAATTGAGTCTTAGCATAGGTTGGTCCTAGCACTGGACCTAGCACTGGACCTAGCACTGGTCCTAGCACTGGTCCTAGCACTGGTCCTAGCACTGGTCCTAGCACTGGTCCCAGCACTGGAACTAGCACTGGACCCAGCACTGGACCAGCACTGGACCCAGCACTGGACCTAGCACTGGTCCCAGCACTGGACCCAGCACTGGTCCTGGCACTGGTCCCAGCACTGGTCCCAGCACTGGACCTAGCACTGGTCCCTAGCACTGGTCCTAGCACTGGACCTAGCACTGGTCCCAGCACTGGTCCCTAGCACTGGACCCAGCACTGGACCCAGCACTGGACCCAGCACTGGTCCAGCACTGGTCCCAGCACTGGACCCAGCACTGGACCCAGCACTGGACCGAGCACTGGTCCCAGCACTGGTCCTCAGCACTGGTCCTAGCACTGGTCCTAGCACTGGTCCTAGCACTGGACCTAGCACTGGACCTAGCACTGGACCTAGCACTGGTCCAGCACTGGACCTAGCACTGGTCCCAGCACTGGACCCAGCACTGGACCCAGCACTGGTCCAGCACTGGACCGAGCACTGGTCCAGCACTGGTCCTAGCACTGGACCCTAGCACTGGTCCAGCACTGGACCCAGCACTGGTCCTAGCACTGGTCCCTAGCACTGGTCCTAGCACTGGTCCTAGCACTGGTCCTAGCACTGGACCTAGCACTGGACCCAGCACTGGACCAGCACTGGTCCCAGCACTGGACCCAGCACTGGTCCCAGCACTGCACCTAGCACTGGTCCTAGCACTGGTCCCTAGCACTGGACCCAGCACTGGACCAGCACTGGTCCCTAGCACTGGACCTAGCACTGGCCCTAGCACTGGACCTAGCACTGGACCTAGCACTGGACCTAGCACTGGTCCTAGCACTGGTCCTAGCACTGGACCTAGCACTGGACCTAGCACTGGACCTAGCACTGGACCTAGCACTGGTCCTAGCACTGGACCTAGCACTGGACCTAGCACTGGACCTAGCACTGGTCCTAGCACTGGTCCTAGCACTGGTCCTAGCACTGGACCTAGCACTGGTCCTAGCACTGGTCCCTAGCACTGGACCTAGCACTGGTCCTAGCACTGGTCCTAGCACTGGACCTAGCATTGGTTGGTCCTAGCACTGGACCTAGCATTGGACCTAGCATTGGTTGGTCCTAGCACTGGACCTAGCATTGGTTGGTCCTAGCTCTGGACCTAGCATTGGTTGGTCCAGCAGTGGACATAGCATTGGTTATAGCACTGGTCCTAGCATTGGTCCCTAGCACTGGACCTAGCATTGGTTGGTCCTAGCACTGGACCTAGCATTGGTTGGTCCTAGCACTGGACCTAGCATTGGTTGGTCCTAGCACTGGATCTAGCATTGGTTATAACACTGGACCTAGCATTGGTCCTAGCACTGGACCTAGCATTGGTTGGTCCTAGCACTGGACCTAGCATTGGTTGATCCTAACATTGGTTGGTCCTAGCACTGGACCTAACATTGGTTGGTCCTAGCACTGGACCTAACATTGGTTGGTCCTAGCACTGGTCCTAGCACTGGACCTAGCACTGGACCTAGCACTGGACCTAGCACTGGACCTAGCACTGGACCTAGCATTGGTTGGTCCTAGCACTGGACCTAGCATTGGTCCTAGCACTGGACCTAACATTGGTCCTAGCACTGGTCCTAGCACTGGTCTTAGCACTGGTCCTAGCACCGGACCTAACATTGGTCCTAGCACTGGTCCTAGCACTGGTCCTAGCACTGGTCCTAGCACTGGACCCAACACTGGTTGGTCTTAGCACTGGATCTTACATTGGTCTTAGCACTGGTCCTAGCACTGGACCTAACATTGGTCCTAGCACTGGATCTTACATTGGTCTTAGCACTGGTCTTAGCACTGGACCTAACATTGGTCCTAGCACTGGACCTAACATTGGTCCTAGCATTGGCCCTAGCATTAGACCTAACACTGGACCTAACATTGGTCCTAGCATTAGACCTAACACTGGACCTAACATTGGTCCTAGCATTGGTTGGTCTTAGCACTGGACCTAGCATTGGACCTAGCATTAGACCTAACACTGGACCTAACATTGGTCCTAGCATTGGTTGGTCTTAGCACTGGACTAACATTGGTCCTAGCATTGGTTGGTCTTAGCACTGGACCTAGCATTGGACCTAACACTGGACTTAACATTGGTCCTAGCATTGGTTGGTCTTAGCACTGGACCTAGCATTGGACCTAGCATTAGACCTAACACTGGACCTAACATTGGTTGCTCTTATCACTGGTCCTAGCATTGGACCTAACATTGGTTGGTCTTAGCATAGTTTAGTCTTAACACTGGACCTAGAATTTGCTAGTGTGTGTGTGAGAGAGTGTGAGTGTGTGTGTGTGTGTGTGTCAGTGTGCGTGTCGGTGTGAGTGTGCGTGTCGGTGTGAGTGTGTGTGTGAGAGTGTGTGGTGTGTGTGTGTCACCTCTCTCAGCGCTGCTGTGTGTGAGTGTGTGTGTGAGAGTGTGTGTGTGTGTGTGTGAGAGAGTGTGTGAGTCAGTGTGTGTGTGTTTGTGTGAGAGAGTGTGAGTCAGTGTGTGTGTGTGTGTGTGTGTGAGTGTGAGAGTCAGTGTGTGTATGTGTGAGAGAGTGTGTGAGTCTCACCTCTCTCAGCGCTGCTGTGTGTGTGTGTGTGTGTCTCACCTCTCTCAGCGCTGCTGTGTGTGTGTGTCTCACCTCTCTCAGCGCTGCTGTGTGTGTGTGTGTGTGTGTGTGTGTCTCACCTCTCTCAGCGCTGCTGTGTGTGTGTGTGTGTGTGTGTGTGTGTGTCTCACCTCTCTCAGCGCTGCTGTGTGTGTGTGTGTGTGTGTGTGTGTGTGTGTGTGTCTCACTCTCTCAGCGATGCTGTGTGTGTGTGTGTGTGTGTGTGTCTCACCTCTCAGCGCTGCTGTGTGTGTGTGTGTGTGTGTGTGTCACCTCTCTCAGCGCTGCTGTGTGTGTGTGTGTGTGTCTCACCTCTCTCAGCGCTGCTGTGTGTGTGTGTGTGTGTGTCTCACTCTCTCAGCGCTGCTGTGTGTGTGTGTGTGTGTGTGTGTGTCTCACCTCTCTCAGCGCTGCTGTGTGTGTGTGTGTGTCTCACCTCTCTCAGCGCTGCTGTGTGTGTGTGTGTGTGTGTGTGTGTCTCACCTCTCTCAGCGCTGCTGTGTGTGTGTGTGTGTGTGTGTCTCACCTCTCTCAGCGCTGGTGTCCCCCTCAGGTTTACTGAAGCCCACGATCTTCTTCATGCGATCCTCGGAGTTGAGGAGTAACTTCCTCCTGCGGATCTCCGCGCGCCTCTGGGCGGCCGTGCGCGCGCTCTCGCTGTCCTCGCTCGCCTCCATCTCTCAGATATGTGTGATATTACTGCAGTTATTAAAGATAATCCGCTCCTGTCACTGTCTGACTGTGTTATCACTGACGGGGCGGGGCCTCGCGCATCATAAAGTCGTCACGCACAACGCGTCTCCTGCCGATGACGAACCCGTTTCAGAATAAAAGCTTCTGCACCAATCACGCGTTGGTCTTGAAATCCACCAACACATTATGGCTTTGTACCCTCAATAATAAACTAATGATCTAACGTTACAGACGCGAGTCCACACTTCTTCAAAACTCAGAGTTGTGTTGATTAGTGAGATTATCTCGATGAACACCTGTACGAATCATGAACCAAAGCCAAAGCTATTTTTTCCATTGTTGTTTTTAAAAATGTTTTTTTAGTGAAGTTAAAATAAATATTTTGTATATTTTCTTTGTAAACAATGTTTTCATGTCACTCTGAGGTAAACTCTGAACATCTGTGTGAAATTTTAATGAACACCTTTTTTGCTATTTTTTGGGGTGTCATTCCATGTAGCTGTGTGTGTACCTGTGCTATTAGCATCTCTGAGCTATCGCGGCTCAAAACTAGCGAAAAGTGTCACGACCGAAACCTCACCACATCTCAGTCGTGACCAAAGGAACACAATCCCTTATCTGGGGAAACAAACACACGTTTAGCACGATTATGCACATCATTAGTGTTTCAGAGTACAATTCTGTGACGGGTCGCTTCCGTCCAACACACACATGGGATGTTCTGTCACATATAAACTATATTAATCTAGCTAAACAGGTGGCCCCGCCCCTCAGAGAAGAGATGATGTCAGCGACAGATCCTGCTCATGGGTCCTCATGATGGTGTGGCCATCAGGACTGATAGTAGCACAGGAACACACACACACACACCGGCGAAAGGTTACCTGAGTTTGATCAGGGTCTGAAGGGTTACCTGAGTTTGCTCAGGGTCTGAAGGGTTACCTGAGTTTGATCAGGGTCTGAAGGGTTACCAGAGTTTGATCAGGGTCTGAAGGGTTACCTGAGTTTGCTCAGGGTCTGAAGGGTTACCTGAGTTTGATCAGGGTCTGAAGGGTTACCTGAGTTTGATCAGGGTCTGAAGGGTTACCTGAGTTTGATCAGGGTCTGAAGGGTTACCTGAGTTTGATCAGGGTCTGAAGGGTTACCTGAGTTTGCTCAGGGTCTGAAGGGTTGCCTGAGTTTGCTCAGGGTCTGAAGGGTTACCTGAGTTTGATCAGGGTCTGAAGGGTTACCTGAGTTTGCTCAGGGTCTGAAGGGTTACTTGAGTTTGATCAGGGTCTGAAGGGTTACCTGAGTTTGATCAGGTTCTGAAGGGTTACCTGAGTTTGATCAGGGTCTGAAGGGTTACCTGAGTTTGATCAGGGTCTGAAGGGTTACCTGAGTTTGCTCAGGGTCTGAAGGGTTACCTGAGTTTGATCAGGTTCTGAAGGGTTACTTGAGTTTGATCAGGGTCTGAAGGGTTACCTGAGTTTGCTCAGGGTCTGAAGGGTTACCTGAGTTTGATCAGGGTCTGAAGGGTTACCTGAGTTTGATCAGGGTCTGAAGGGTTACCTGAGTTTGATCAGGGTCTGAAGGGTTACCTGAGTTTGATCAGGGTCTGAAGGGTTACCTGAGTTTGATCAGGGTCTGAAGGGTTACCTAAGTTTGATCAGGGTCTGAAGGGCTACCTGAGTTTGATCAGGGTCTGAAGGGTTACCTGAGTTTGCTCAGGGTCTGAAGGGCTACCTGAGTTTTCTCAGGGTCTGAAGGGTTACCTGAGTTTGATAAGGGTCTGAAGGGTTACCTGAGTTTGATCAGGGTCTGAAGGGTTACCTGAGTTTGCTCAGGGTCTGAAGGGCTACCTGAGTTTGCTCAGGGTCTGAAGGGTTACCTGAGTTTGATCAGGGTCTGAAGGGTTACCTGAGTTTGATCAGGTTTTGAAGGGTTACTTGAGTTTGATCAGGGTCTGAAGGGCTACCTGAGTTTGATCAGGGTCTGATGGGTTACCTGAGTTTGCTCAGGGTCTGAAGGGCTACCTGAGTTTGCTCAGGGTCTGAAGGGTTACCTGAGTTTGATCAGGGTCTAAAGGGTTACCTGAGTTTGATCAGGGTCTGAAGGGTTACTTGAGTTTGCTCAGGGTCTGAAGGGTTACCTGAGTTTGATCAGGGTCTGAAGGGCTACCTGAGTTTGATCAGGGTCTGAAGGGCTACCTGAGTTTGCTCAGGGTCTGAAGGGTTACCTGAGTTTGCTCAGGGTCTGAAGGGTTACCTGAGTTTGATCAGGGTCTGAAGGGTTACCAGAGTTTGATCAGGGTCTGAAGGGTTACCTGAGTTTGCTCAGGGTCTGAAGGGTTACCTGAGTTTGATCAGGGTCTGAAGGGTTACCTGAGTTTGCTCAGGGTCTGAAGGGTTGCCTGAGTTTGCTCAGGGTCTGAAGGGTTACCTGAGTTTGATCAGGGTCTGAAGGGTTACCTGAGTTTGATCAGGGTCTGAAGGGTTACCTGAGTTTGCTCAGGGTCTGAAGGGTTACCTGAGTTTGATCAGGGTCTGAAGGGTTACCTGAGTTTGCTCAGGGTCTGAAGGGTTACCTGAGTTTGATCAGGTTCTGAAGGGTTACTTGAGTTTGATCAGGGTCTGAAGGGTTACCTGAGTTTGCTCAGGGTCTGAAGGGCTACCTGAGTTTGCTCAGGGTCTGAAGGGTTACCTGAGTTTGATCAGGGTCTGAAGGGTTACCTGAGTTTGATCAGGGTCTGAAGGGTTACTTGAGTTTGCTCAGGGTCTGAAGGGCTACCTGAGTTTGCTCAGGGTCTGAAGGGTTACCTGAGTTTGATCAGGGTCTGAAGGGCTACCTGAGTTTGATCAGGGTCTGAAGGGTTACTTGAGTTTGCTCAGGGTCTGAAGGGTTACCTGAGTTTGATCAGGGTCTGAAGGGTTACCTGAGTTTGATCAGGGTCTGAAGGGTTCCCTGAGTTTGATCAGGGTATAAAGGGTTACCTGAGTTTGATCAGGGTCTGAAGGGTTACCTGAGTTTTATCAGGGTCTCAAGGGTTACCTGAGTTTGATCAGGGTCTGAAGGGTTACCTGAGTTTGATCAGGGTCTGAAGGGTTACCTTAGTTTGCTCAGGGTCTGAAGGGTTACCTGAGTTTGATCAGGGTCTGAAGGGCTACCTGAGTTTGATGAGGGTCTGATGGGTTACCTGAGTTTGCTCAGGGTCTGAAGGGCTACCTGAGTTTTCTCAGGGTCTGAAGGGTTGCCTGAGTTTGCTCAGGGTCTGAAGGGTTACCTGAGTTTGATCAGGGTCTGAAGGGTTACCTGAGTTTGCTCAGGGTCTGAAGGGTTACCTGAGTTTGTTCAGGGTATAAAGGGTTACCTGAGTTTGATCAGGGTCTGAAGGGTTACCTGAGTTTGATCAGGGTATAAAGGGTTACCTGAGTTTGATCAGGGTCTGAAGGGTTACCTGAGTTTGATCAGGGTCTGAAGGGTTACCTGAGTTTGATCAGGGTCTGAAGGGTTACCTGAGTTTGCTCAGGGTCTGAAGGGTTACCTGAGTTTGCTCAGGGTATAAAGGGTTACCTGAGTTTGATCAGGGTCTGAAGGGTTACCTGAGTTTGATCAGGGTATAAAGGGTTACCTGAGTTTGATCAGGGTCTGAAGGGTTACCTGAGTTTGATCAGGGTCTGAAGGGTTACCTGAGTTTGATCAGGGTCTGAAGGGTTACCTGAGTTTGCTCAGGGTCTGAAGGGTTACCTGAGTTTGCTCAGGGTATAAAGGGTTACCTGAGTTTGATCAGGGTCTGAAGGGTTACCTGAGTTTGATCAGGGTCTGAAGGGTTACCTGAGTTTGATCAGGGTCTGAAGGGTTACCTGAGTTTGATCAGGGTCTGAAGGGTTACCTGAGTTTGATCAGGGTCTGAAGGGTTACCTGAGTTTGATCAGGGTCTGAAGGGCTTCCTGAGTTTGATCAGGGTCTGAAGGGTTACTTGAGTTTGCTCAGGGTCTGAAGGGTTACCTGAGTTTGATCAGGGTCTGAAGGGTTACCTGAGTTTGATCAGGGTCTGAAGGGTTACCTGAGTTTGATCAGGGTCTGAAGGGTTACCTGTGTTTGATCAGGGTCTGAAGGGTTACCTGAGTTTGATCAGGGTCTGAAGGGTTACCTGAGTTTGATCAGGGTCTGAAGGGCTACCTGAGTTTGATCAGGGTCTGAAGGGCTACCTGAGTTTGATCAGGGTCTGAAGGGTTACCTGAGTTTGATCAGGGTCTGAAGGGCTTCCTGAGTTTGATCAGGGTCTGAAGGGTTACTTGAGTTTGCTCAGGGTCTGAAGGGTTACCTGAGTTTGATCAGGGTCTGAAGGGTTACCTGAGTTTGATCAGGGTCTGAAGGGTTACCTGAGTTTGATCAGGGTCTGAAGGGTTACCTGTGTTTGATCAGGGTCTGAAGGGTTACCTGAGTTTGATCAGGGTCTGAAGGGTTACCTGAGTTTGCTCAGGGTCTGAAGGGCTACCTGAGTTTGCTCAGGGTCTGAAGGGCTACCTGAGTTTGATCAGGGTCTGAAGGGTTACCTGAGTTTGATCAGGGTCTGAAGGGCTACCTGAGTTTGATCAGGGTCTGAAGGGTTACCTGAGTTTGATCAGGGTCTGAAGGGCTACCTGAGTTTGATCAGGGTCTGAAGGGTTACCTGAGTTTGATCAGGGTCTGAAGGGTTACCTGAGTTTGATCAGGGTCTGAAGGGCTACCTGAGTTTGATCAGGGTCTGAAGGGTTACCTGAGTTTGATCAGGGTCTGAAGGGTTACCTGAGTTTGATCAGGGTCTGAAGGGCTACTGCGATGTGGCAGAACGTTCAGGGCTCAAAACTGTGATCACACATTGTCGAAATACCCAGCGTTACGTTTAGAAAGTCAGAAATGCATCTCTCACTCTTTACTTAAGAGTATTTGATATTATGTATGGATTATCTTTGAATTGATTATGTAATGGCATTATATATTTACCTGACTGTTAATAAATTGTTACACTGATTTATTCTGACTTACTCTGGAATTATTAACGATCTCTAGTTTATGAATGGGTATAATTTCAACAAAGGGTTAAACGGAATAATTAAATGTGTGGTTAACTACTAAATATAAATGTCCAAATAACCAATTGGCATTTTAATCTAAATTTGAAATTATGATAAAGTCAGATTACAGAATATTGGAATGAAATCCATAATGCCCTGCTGAAAACACTGAACGCGAATTCAACAGAATTCAAACAAGTTTCAGAACGTTTTTTTTTTCGAGTATGGCCCTGTATGATGTCATAAAGGGTGGAACTCCTTATATGGGCACTTCTCCCGGATGAGTATGAGCGCACACACACTCACATAATCGAGCTTGGTTGGGGTTATGGGAGCCGTCGGCGGCGCTGGCGTTGTGTTTTTAGACACGAGATCATCAATGTCACTAAAGAAGTGTGTTTCTGCTGTGAGGGAAAGATCCCCTTGTTCAGCTTCCCAAATAACCCAACATTAAGGGAACAGTGGATGCAGTGTGTTTGTTCCCGGTCATGAGTGGGATCCACAGGCGCTGCTGTGTGTGTGTGTCTCTTTAGCTCCGCCCACTGCACACCTCCACGAGCTCGGCTGTTGTCAGAGAGAATCGTAGTGTATCTGTCTTTTATAAATATGATAAACTAAAGACTCTTGGGAGATATGAAGGATCAACACTATAGATACTCAACATGAGACTGGCAGAAACTGTGTGTGTTATGAGCCTTTAAGGTGTGTAACAGCTGGTTTCATAGTATCCCCACATGAGAGGAAGTGTCTTCAGTTACTCTCATAACCTCGGGAGGGAACGAGACTATATGTGATGGCTCCGCCCCTCGCTTCCACGCTCAAACCCCATTGGCCAGGGCGGTTTCCTCATGATCAGGAACAGACGTACCCAAAGCATCGGTGCACGGAGAAAACACACACTCAATGATTCAGTAGAGCTCATGCGAGGCTTCCGGTTTAATGATCATTTCATTCCTTCAGAAAGTTCACATGTACAAAACTGCAGAGAATTTACAAACAGCAGCTCAAACCCAGCCGTCACGTGAGCTGGAGCGAGCTGAGGACACCTGGGCTTCTTTATTCATTAAAAAAATATCCCTCTGAGTGATGATGTGATTACCCGGCACACGATCCCGCCCGGAGGACTCCTGCGATCACAGACCGGGCTTTGTCATGTGATGTGTTCTGGATCATAGTTCACTTTCTGCTGATTCAACCATAAAATCTCTTTATGATGGGAAAATAATAATTAAAGTCCCAAGCCGTTATTTGCTTTGATCATCTCGCATCATCTGAATAAAGTTTAGACTAAAATTATCAATCTTTTGACTATTATATAAGTTTATCAATATACATGTTTCTATAACGCTTCAAGAGAGTCTGTGTAGAACATGACATACCCACAATGCATCTCTTCAGCACACATTGCCTTGACTTACACTGAACAGAAGTGTGTGTGAATTATCAATCGCACTCATTATAAAGGTTGTAAGAAAGTCATAAGAAACAATTTTTCCTACATTTTCATTTTTTTTAGTAAAAGGCAATAAATTAGAAATGCTGTGCGCTCAGACTGCACACACACACACACACACACACTGATGGTGTGTGTCGGCACAAACGCACGCCTCACTCCTGCTGTAGTGTCACACACCGGCGCTTTATTGACGCTTCACTTGCAGATCTGCTGTTGCAGGTGCAGCAGGAACTCATAATACGACAGCGCAGATTCACTGAGGTCTTCAATCAGGTTCTGTAGGAAATCAGCCTTCAGCGGACTCTCATCTCTGGAAGCAGAACACAGACAATCAAATCATCATCATCATCGAAAGAGACTGATATCAAAACTTAACATGCCACTGCCATCTTATAACACTTTATATAAACACACTGATCATGCATAACATTATGACTAATATTGTGTCAATAAGATGTTAGCAGCAGATCCTTTAAGTCCTGTAAATTGTGAGGTGGAGCCTCCATGGATCGGACTTGTTTGTTCAGCACATCCCACAGATGCTCGATTGGATTGAGATCTGGGGAATTTGGAGGCCAAGTCAACACCTCAAACTCGTTGTTGTGCTCCTCAAACCATTCCTGAAGCATTTGTGCTTTGTGTCAGGAGCATTATCCTGCTGGAAGAGCCACAGCCACCAGGGAATACCGTTTCCATGAAAAGGTGTACATGGTCTCAGCAATGCTTAGGTAGGTGGGACGTGTCAAAGGAACATCCACATGGATGGCAGGACCCAAGGTTTCCCAGCAGAACATTGCCCAAAGCATCACCTCCGGCTCGCCTTCTTCCCATAGTGCATCCTGGGGCCATGTGTTCCCCAGGTAAGCCACACACACCCGGCCATCCACGTGATGTAAAAGAACACGTGATCATCAGACCAGGCCACCTTCTTCCATTGCTCCGTGGTCCAGTTCTGATGCTCAAGTGCCACTGTTGGTGCTTTCGGGCGGGTCAGGGGTCAGCATGGGCACTCTGACTGGTCAGCGGCTATGCCGCCCCATACGCAACAAACTGCGATGCTCTGTGTATTCTGAGCCCTTTCTATCAGAACCAGCATTAACTTCTTGAGCAGTTTGAGCTCCAGTAGCTCGTCTGTTTGATCGGACCACACGGGCCAGCCTTCGCTCCACACGTGCATCAATGAGCCTGGGCCGCCCATGACCCTGTGGCCGGTTCTCCACTGTTCCTTCCTTGGAGCACTTTTGATAGATCCTGACCACTGCAGACCGGGAACACCCCACAAGAGCTGCAGTTTTGGAGATGCTCTGACCCAGTCGTCTAGCCATCACAATCTGGCCCTTGTCAAACTCCCTCAAATCCTTACGCTTGCCCATTTTTCCTGCTTCTAACACATCAACTCTGAGGACAAAATGTTCACTTGCTGCCTAATAGATCCAACCCACTAACAGGAGCCGTGAGGCAGAGATCATCAGTGTTATCCACTTCTCCTGTCAGTGCTCATAATGTTCTATCTGATCGGTGTATATGTTTGATGTAGATTTGATTAACAGCCCTGAACATAGAATAGTGTATCAGAGTGCGGTTGAGACGGACTCGAGGTGCCTCTGACCTGATGACATGCAGGACGGGGTGGAACGGCCGGCGCTCTCTCAGCCAGTCAATCAAAGCTCGCAGTCGGGAGGATTCTGCCGTGTCCAACTCTGGCAGCTGATTCTGAGGAAACAACACGTGTCAGACACTCGGATTCTCTCATCACAGGCCTCACACAGTCAGTCACACACTCACTCACTCAAACAGTCACACAGTCAGTCACACACTCACTCACTCAAACAGTCACACAGTCACTCACACAGTCACACAGTCAGTCAGTCAGTCAGTCAGTCACAGAGTCAGTCACAGAGTCAGTCAGTCACTCACACAGTCAGTCAGTCACTCACACAGTCAGTCAGTCACTCACACAGTCAGTCAGTCACTCACACAGTCAGTCAGTCACTCACACAGTCAGTCAGTCACACAGTCAGTCAGTCACAGTCAGTCACACAGTCAAGTCAGTCACACAGTCAGTCACACAGTCAGTCAGTCAGTCACACAGTCACACAGTCAGTCACAGTCAGTCAGTCACACAGTCAGTCACACAGTCACACAGTCAGTCACACACAGTCAGTCAGTCAGTCACACAGTCAGTCAGTCAGTCACAGTCAGTCACACAGTCAGTCAGTCACACAGTCAGTCACACAGTCACACAGTCAGTCACACAGTCACACAGTCAGTCAGTCACACAGTCAGTCACACAGTCACACAGTCAGTCAGTCACAGTCAGTCAGTCACACAGTCAGTCAGTCACACAGTCAGTCAGTCACACAGTCAGTCACACAGTCAGTCACACAGTCAGTCACACAGTCAGTCACACAGTCAGTCAGTCACACAGTCAGTCACAGTCAGTCACACAGTCAGTCACAGTCAGTCAGTCACAGTCAGTCACACAGTCAGTCACACAGTCAGTCACACAGTCAGTCACACAGTCAGTCAGTCACACAGTCAGTCAGTCAGTCACACAGTCAGTCACTCACAGTCAGTCAGTCAGTCACACAGTCAATCACACAGTCAGTCACACAGTCAGTCACACAGTCAGTCACACAGTCAGTCAGTCACAGTCAGTCAGTCACACAGTCAGTCACTCACACAGTCAGTCAGTCAGTCACACAGTCAATCACAGTCAGTCACACAGTCAGTCAGTCAGTCACACAGTCAGTCACACAGTCAGTCACACAGTCAGTCAGTCACACAGTCAGTCACACAGTCAGTCACACAGTCAGTCACACAGTCAGTCACAGTCAGTCAGTCACACAGTCAGTCAGTCAGTCACACAGTCAGTCACTCACACAGTCAGTCAGTCAGTCACACAGTCAGTCACACAGTCAGTCAGTCACAGATCAGTCACACAGTCAGTCAGTCACACAGTCAGTCAGTCACACAGTCAGTCACTCACAGTCAGTCAGTCAGTCACACAGTCAATCACACAGTCAGTCACACAGTCAGTCAGTCAGTCACACAGTCAGTCAGTCACAGTCAGTCAGTCACAGTCACACAGTCAGTCACACAGTCAGTCACACAGTCAGTCACACAGTCAGTCACACAGTCAGTCACACAGTCAGTCACACAGTCAGTCACACAGTCAGTCACACAGTCAGTCACACAGTCAGTCAGTCACACACAGTCAGTCAGTCACACAGTCACTCACACACTCACAGTCACTCACACACTCACAGTCACTCACAGTAAGTCAGTCAGTCAGTCACTCACACACTCACACACACAGTCAGTCAGTCAGTCACACACAGTCAGTCAGTCAGTCAGTGAGTCAGTCAGTGAGTCAGTCAGTCAGTGAGTCAGTCAGTGAGTCAGTCAGTCAGTCAGTGAGTCAGTCAGTCATTCAGTGAGTCAGTCAGTCAGTGAGTCAGTCAGTGAGTCAGTCAGTCAGTCAGTCAGTGAGTCAGTGAGTCAGTCAGTCAGTCAGTCAGTCAGTCAGTCAGTGAGTCAGTCAGTGAGTCAGTCAGTCAGTGAGTCAGTGAGTCAGTCAGTCAGTCAGTGAGTCAGTCAGTGAGTCAGTCAGTCAGTCAGTGAGTCAGTCAGTCAGTCAGTCAGTCAGTCAGTCAGTCAGTCAGTCAGTCAGTCAGTCAGTCAGTGAGTCAGTGAGTCAGTCAGCGAGTCAGTCAGTCAGTCAGTCAGTCAGTCAGTCAGTGAGTCAGTCAGTGAGTCAGTCAGTCAGTCAGTCAGTCAGTGAGTCAGTCAGTCAGTGAGTCAGTCAGTGAGTCAGTCAGTCAGTGAGTCAGTCAGTGAGTCAGTCAGTGAGTCAGTCAGTCAGTCAGTCAGTCAGTGAGTCAGTCAGTCAGTCAGTCAGTCAGTGAGTCAGTGAGTCAGTCAGTGAGTCAGTCAGTGAGTCAGTCAGTCACACTCACACACAGTCACTCAGTCAGCGAGTCAGTCAGCGAGTCAGTCAGCGAGTCGTCAGCGAGTCAGTCAGCGAAGTCAGTCAGCGAGTCAGTCAGTCAGTGAGTCAGCGAGTCAGTCAGTCAGTGAGTCAGTCAGTCAGCGAGTCAGTCAGTCAGTGAGAGTCAGCGAGTCAGTCAGTCAGTGAGTCAGTCAGTGAGAGTCAGCGAGTCAGTCAGCGAGTCAGTCAGCGAGTCAGTCAGAGAGTCAGTGAGTCAGTCAGTCAGTCACACTCACAGTCACTCAGTCAGTCCAGTGAGTCAGTCAGTGAGTCAGTCAGCGAGTCAGTCCAGTCAGTCAGTGAGTCAGTCAGTGAGTCAGTCGGTGAGTCAGTCAGTGAGTCAGTCAGTGAGTCGAGTCAGCGAGTCCAGTGAGTCAGTCAGTCAGTGAGTGAGTCAGTCAGTCAGTCAGTCAGTCGGTGAGTCAGTCAGTGAGTCTGGTCGGTGAGTCAGTCAGTGAGTCAGTCAGTGAGTCAGTCAGTCAGTCAGTCAGTCAGTCAGTCAGTCAGTCAGTCAGTCAGTCAGTCAGTCAGTCAGTCAGTCGGTGAGTCAGTCGGTCAGTGAGTCAGTCAGTGAGTCAGTCAGTGAGTCAGTCAGTCAGTCAGTCAGTCAGTCAGTCAGTCAGTCAGTCAGTCAGTCAGCCAGTCAGTGAGTCAGTCAGTCAGTCAGTGAGTCGCCAGTGAGTCAGTGAGTCAGTCAGTCAGTCAGTCAGTGAGTCAGCGAGTCAGTCAGTCAGTCAGTGAGCTGGTGAGTCAGCGTCAGTCAGTGAGTCAGTCAGTCAGTCAGTCAGCCGCCAGTGAGTCAGTGAGTCAGTGAGTCAGCCAGTGAGTCAGTGAGTCAGCCAGTCAGTGAGTCAGCCAGTCAGGGTGAGTGGTCAGGTGAGTCAGTCAGTGAGTCAGTCGGTGAGTCAGTCAGTGAGTCAGTCAGTGAGTCAGTCGGTGAGTCAGTCAGTCAGTGAGTCAGTCAGTCAGTGAGTCAGTCAGTGAGTCAGTCAGTGAGTCAGTCAGTGAGTCAGTCAGTGAGTCAGTCAGTGAGTCAGTCAGTGAGTCAGTCAGTCAGTGAGTCAGTCAGTCAGTGAGTCAGTCAGTGAGTCAGTCAGTCAGTCAGTCGAGTCAGTCAGTCAGTCAGTGAGTCAGTCGGTGAGTCAGTCAGTCAGCCAGTCGGTGAGTCAGCGAGTCAGTGAGTCAGTCAGTGAGTCAGTCAGTGAGTCAGTCAGTGAGTCAGTCAGTGAGTCAGTCAGTCAGTGAGTCAGTCAGTCAGTGAGTCAGTCAGTGAGTCAGTCAGTGAGTCAGTCAGTGAGTCAGTCAGTGAGTCAGTCAGTGAGTCAGTCAGTGAGTCAGTCAGTCAGTGAGTCAGTCAGTGAGTCAGTCAGTCAGCGAGTCAGTCAGTCAGCGAATCAGTCAGTCAGCGAGTCAGTCAGTCAGCGAGTCAGTCAGTCAGCGAGTCAGTCAGTCAGTGAGTCAGTCAGTGAGAGTCAGCGAGTCAGTCAGTCAGTGAGAGTCAGCGAGTCAGTCAGTGAGTCAGTCAGTGAGTCAGTCAGTGAGTCAGTCAGTGAGTCAGTCAGTCAGTCAGTCAGTGAGTCAGTGAGTCAGTCAGTGAGTCAGTGAGTCAGTCAGTGAGTCAGTCAGTGAGTCAGTCAGCGAGTCAGTCAGTCAGCGAGTCAGTCAGTCAGCGAGTCAGTCAGTCAGCGAGTCAGTCAGTCAGCGAGTCAGTCAGTCAGCGAGTCAGTCAGTCAGCGAGTCAGCCAGTCAGCGAGTCCAGTCAGTGAGTCAGTCAGTGAGTCAGTCAGTGAGTCAGTCAGTGAGTCAGTCAGTCAGTCAGTCAGTGAGTCAGTGAGTCAGTCAGTGAGTCAGTCAGTCAGTGAGTCAGTCAGTGAGTCAGTCAGTCAGTCAGTGAGTCAGTCACTCACACACTCACACTCACACACTCACACACTCACACACTCACACACTCACACACTCACACACTCACACACTCACACACTCACACACTCCTCTCTATTTCAGTCCAGCAGGGATGATTGTGTTACATACGAGTGTGTGTTTAACGGAGCTCTACAGGCTCTTTTCTTCTTGTTGTGAGTCATTAGATTGACTTGAAAGCACAACGTGACAAACATTAATCACAGCAACGAATAGGCGCAGTCACATGACACACAGCAGCTGCAGCGTGAGGTCTGTTACCATGATCGGAGGAAGCGCGGCGTAGCTCTCCACTCCCAGCACTTGGGTCAGGAACACGGGGTTACAGTTCCTTCCAATCCAGAGATACAGGACCTGAAAGAGAGCATGTGCGCCGCATGAACAACTGAATGGAAGAGAGAGTTTACAGCGTTACAGCTTGGACGCTCGAGTCTGATTGGTCGGTGGATAATGACATATAGTAACTCAAATCAATGTGTACTATATCACTTGTGTAGTAAATAAGGGTCAGGGTCAGCCTGTGGGGTTTTTAACGTGTGTGTGTGTGTGTGTGTGTGTGTGTGTGTGTGTGTGTACTCACTGTGCCGCAGTCCATGAGGAAGGCCCCGTCCCGGCTCAGCTTCTCCACGGACAGCTGCAGCGCTCTGGGCTGAGGGATCGTGCGGTCACTGACGTTCAGCGCCCCCTGTGGGAGAGAACACGCGTCACACACATGTGAGGGAGACCGAGAGAGACTCAAATCCACTGGAGATCATCAGCGCGCAACAGGAGACGGACAACCGCTTGCAGAGACTTCATGTTTTCTGTGCCAATCAATAATTGTCATATCGATCTATATAACCCCTCCAGTAAAAGCACAGGGAGGCCAGAACACTCTTTAGGGTTCCTGACACCTGATTGGTCAGTGTTAGGACAGCACGTTTTTATATACGGACAAAAGCAGGAAGTCTCACACTTCTTCAGATTGTGCCTGAACCACCCAGAGCAAGAGCAGAGCTGCTGTAATCCTCACTGGAGCTGTGGGTCAGGTCAGTGAGAGACTACAGAAGATCAGTAACTCAGGTGTTAGTCTCAGATCAATCTCATGTAGGATGTGTTTGTGTTGTGCGGATGAAGCTTCATTCACTCCGCGCCGATGCCCGACCTCACTGACCGGAGCCCTATTGGGATGGGAAGTGTTTTCATCACTGACAGGGGCTAGTCTGGGATTTTATTGCCGTCTGAATACAGAATGCCCGTGTTTTTCTCCCACCACCCACATTAGACAAACACCAGGTCATGTGCGGTCCACATCTCTGAGTTTAAGAACACATCCCTCCAGACTTCCCTGTTCATATCCTGTCTGACCCCTGCGCGTCATGCGGATGCCTTAACCACTTCAGCTCCGCTATATCAGCTCGTTCCTTGGGTAGTTTTCTTCAAAATGAGACCATTTTCACATGTCTGTGAGCAAACATGGCCAAACAACACTGCAACGTGTCACCGATGTCCAGATCAAAACATGTGATCGCAGATTTATCCTTAGTTTTGATCGTCATTGTTAGCGCAATTTATGACGACGTCATCACATATCACGTCATACGACAAAAAAAAGCTGAGTATCTCTGCTCTCTATAGACACGTCGCTCATGCTTCCAGACCAATCAGAGCCGGAGATCTCCCTTTACAAAGTTGAGGAGGCAGGGCCTTCTTTTCGATTTCCCAGCGGCAGGTGAAAATCAATGGAGATGAGGAGTTATTAGTTTGGACAGATTAATATCATTAAACTTTTAATTAGACAAAATATTTTTTCCCTGTTTACTGCCAACTAGAGGAATCAAAAGAAACTGTTTTGAAATGACAGACAAAACAGAAACATTTGAGATTTTCAAATAAATAAATTTAAATCAAAATATTATTTTTATATGTATTTATCATAAAATTGTGAATATATTAGTGGTGGGCCGTTATTGGCGTTAACGTGAGACTCTTATCGGGCGATAAAAATATCGCCGTTAATCTATTCTCAAAGTTGGGTTGGGAGCTGGGTCTATACTACGCAAGCTATGATGACTTTCACCGTGATATTTTAGCGCGGATGTATTCCTAGCCGAATTGCGCTGTAGGGAGCGAGAACGAGTCTTCGATCCTGCGTGTATGCTGTGAAATTACCACATCAAGCGTGAACGCTGTCTTCCGAACTCGGGCGCGCACCCGCGAACCGTTCTCGAGTCCTGATGAGCGTGACTGACTGTAATCAGAGAGCTGTAGATCTCATTTCTGCTCATCTTCAGCGTTCTTTAGAGCATTTGCAGCACATCCGCGGCAGACAGACTCAAGTGCCATTACGTACTGAAGCTTTGGTAACAAAACAAAAATATAAAAGTTAGGTGAACAACGCTATTCATTCTGCCACCTCCTCGCTCGACGTGGTTACCTAATGTAGTAAACAGCTGCTGCTCTGATGACGCAAACACACGCTGGTTTCAGACCCAAATATATAATATGAACACGGTCCAGGGAGCAATCGAACTCGGGTTCGGTCCAGGCAATCGAACCAAGTGTGAAAGCACCAGTCATTATTCGGGTAGCACACATATTCTGAATGCCTTCGGCAGAATTCAAATGAGCCATTTTAATCTAGATTAATTTCAAAATCACAGTGAGATTAATCTAGATTAAAAAATGAATCTATGCCCACCCCTAGAATAAATACAATTGAATATATGCAAAATTCCACCACTGTGTTAAAATTTAGAGTGTTTTCTGTAAAATGAGACCAATTTTATCTTTTTACTCTTTTAAATTAAAATATGCTCAACTCTCTAAAAAATGCTAAATATGCTGCAGAGCTGAAGTGGTTCTAGCCTTTAACACTGAAACTCTTAATCACATTCCTTTTAGACGTTTTATTTACAAAAACATAGATGGTGCATTATTATTATTAATAAGACTAAATGGAGCAATCCCAAGAGGGTGATTGTTCTGTGGTTTTAACAGCCCAGTGTTTGTGCATGCCAGTCATCACCGATCAGATCGTAACCAGATGAAACCAGACCGGCTGAATCTGCACTCCCATTGGTCAGAGCTGATGATGTAAGAGGGGGGTGTGGCTTGTTTGAGCTGTCGAGGTGAGGCGCGAGTGAAACCATGAACACACAGAGCCTCGAGCTGAGAGACGTTGACATTACTCTTAACCAGCGCCCCTAGTTTTGAGAATTTTCTGAAAACGACATACCCAAATAAAAATGTCTGTAGCTCTTAAACCCTTTGGTCTATTGTCATAATTCTGCTCTTATTTTAAACTAGACACTTGACATTTTGTTACCCAAGAGTTATAATAACTCAAAGTAGTATAGAAATAGAGTAATATACATGAAAGTGACTCGCGTTTTTATTTTTATTATTCACACAAGAGACTTTAATGTTGAGACCCTGAAAATAACCACAATATAAAGAATGAATCTGATCATGTTTTGATTCAAATCTGAGGATGATTCTCTCAGAAATGTAGCCTCTGTGAGCTTTTATGTCAAATAAAGTCTAGGCGTCCTTTCCTAAAGGCCATTTATATCAGAACATGTGTTTTTGTAAAGAGTAATTGAAGAGCTCTTTTCCAAAACGCGATAAACGCCAAATTAACAGAAAATGAGTTTGTCATGCCATCGAGCGGTGTACTGAACCTATTCTCTGCTCCATCAATCTCAAGTGCCAAATCGTTATGTTTCCTTGTTTAAATGCACTGCAAGATGCAGTTTCTTTCCAAACCGCGATAAGCGCCGAGCCTGTTTTTAGCCTAAACGCGATATATCCTCTTGTCTCGTGCCCTGCCCCTCTATTGCGCTGCGGTGTCCCCGCAAACGTGTTCCCGGCCGGAACAAAATCCCGTCTGGAACGCAATTCTTACCGGCAATATATGACACCCAAGCCCCGATTACGGCTGTAATCGCAATCGTCTTAACCCTGATGTCATATGCTGCACGTGACATGAGTTGCTTTTACAGACATAAACCAACTACATATAACAAAGGATGGATTTGTAGCATTTTGAAACAAAAAAATAACTTAATTTTTAATCAACGATATTGTTGTTTCATTTAACAATCATTGTTTAACATGTTCAGACTGAGCCAATAGACCATTTTAACAGGATAAATCGAATATTAACTAAATGTATGGGTGTAGGTTAAAAAAAACATTTTCATGACAACTATTAAAATGGATTTATAGCGTTTTGGAAAAGAGCTCCTCAATTTTTCATTCAAATAAATCTGCAATAAACTGCTGATTATAATGCATTTAGTTTTTCAGGAACTGTAAAGCAACTATTTACAGAATTTTTAAAGTGTAAAAAAACTCATTTAGTTGATAAAAACAGTCTGTCATAGAGCCTGCGCGCTCCATGGAGACGGGGAGCAGAGGCATATTCACCAATAATGCTTACAAACACAGCGCAAGATAATGCCTTTTGATTGGTTACTACATCCATCAATCAAACCTTTGCTGGCAAGGCATTGGCTAGGCATTGATTGCCTTTATCCAAAGAAAAGCATGGGCGCATTGACTGACAGATCGCGGAGCCAGTAATGCGGTTCCTGTGTGTAATGAGTCCTCAGAGAGCCTGTGATTGAAGCAGAGAGACCTGGGAGGGTTTAACGTGACAGGAGAGTCCACAGCACAGGGGAGATCGACAGAAACTGACTAGAATCGAGATTTCATTGAGAATGGACACGATTGATTACTCTAACTCAAAACGCTCAAGCAAACAAAGGAGGATGTTTTGCTTTCCTTGTTTTGGATTAAAAAGTGGGATGCATTTTGACATGTAACATGTACGTTAATGTTTTTTGGATTCGTCCGATCTGATCTGATCTGATCTGCACGATAGGAGATGAAAGATGAGTACTGGGTTTATCATGCTAATGTTTAAATAGCTAGTGCTTCAGCGTTTCATTAACCCTTTCCTCTCTGGTGTATTTATTGCAAAAACCAGTCCAGGGGTCTATTGCACAAAACTAGGATAAGGGATTAATCCGGGATATCTTGATGATCTTGTCATCTGTATGGAAAATTTAGTACACCTAATTTAGTGTAAACTTACCCTGAAGGCACACTCACACCATAATTACGATAATTAAATATACCTGTATATTAGTGGATAATTTGAGCCAGGATCACCAAGATATCCCGGCTTAATCCCTTATCCTAGTTTTGTGCAATAGACCCCAGAACATGAATCTCGAGTGTTTTAGCTTTCAAATGACGCATAGTTTCTGATGGTTGATTGAATAATTAGTATAAAACAAAAGTGAATAAAAGTAGAGGCACGCACCGGAGCGGGTTAAGTAGGTAAGACTGTAAAGCGCTGTGGCGGCCGGCTCGGACACACACTCACCTCGTCGCTCAGGTCATCCACTCGGTACAGGCCAGGGTGGACCATGAGCATGAGGTACACCAGCGGCTGGCACTTCAGCTGGCACATGGAGAACATGCGCTCGTCCAGCCGGGTGCTGGCGCTGGTCCGGAAGGCTTTCTGAAAGAGAAGAGCGGGTCAGTGTGTGCCGGGGCAGTGAGGGCAGAGCGGGGCGGTCAGGCGGACGTACGTGTTTGAGCAGGGCCAGGATGTAGAGCGGGAACAGGCGCAGGCAGGCGGGAGCCAGGAGGCCGGGCTGCTGGATGCTCAGCACAGACGAGCGGTACGAGGCTAGCGTATCGATGGCCGCGTTGATCAGGGCGTCCCGCGCGTCCCCCAGACTGGCCGTCACACAGCGGTCCACAGCTGAACCAGAGCACAAAACACATCAAACCATCACCTCAAGAGCCAAGCATCAGATGAGGGCGAGGGGGCGGACGTACCCATGCTGGCCAGCAGAGCCGTGATGGCCTGAACATCCGCTCCGGCGAAGATATCGGTCAGAGAGTTGACCACCGGGAGACACAGCGTGTGCACTCGAATCCTCCTCTCGCCTGCAGGAGCACACACACACACACACACACACACACGTGTTGTCACGATACCAAAATTATGACTTCGATACGATACCAGACTAAAATACCTCGATACCGATACTAAATCGATACCACGGTCAAAATACCACCCAGTAAAAGTAATTGAATAATATGACAACAGAACTTATTAATCATAGTCTTATTTAATTTAACTAAAAATGTTCCTGCACTGGTTTTTGACCATTTCTTCTAATTGCAATTTTTTTATTTTATCTTTGTTTTTAAAAAATAAGATAAATGCAAATTACAAACAATATGACAAAAATAGACCTATAGCTGAAAAATAAAGCAGTTAACAGTATAGCAAGTCAAGAAATAAATAAAAAAAACTGCTTAGTCTTCACTCAATAAATTAACTGTACACTGATTCTTAATGAATATATTAAAATGATTTAGCCAGTCATGGGGTGGTTTTCTATTTTTCATTGTTGTTTGATTAACATTAATCACACAGAATATTAGATCCGGCTTAACACCGATCCAATCACCTCAACTGTACACGCTCACTAAAGACACCCCCGACTGTGTTTACCTGAATACTCACAGGATGTGCATTTTTACATATCAGTTTGACCATTGAAATCCATAATCAGAAAGAACTGAATCGCGATCGCATGTTGTCTGAAAGGCGTGTGCTCGCGCTTCAGATCAGAGTCCCGCGCTCTTATTTCTCTCATGCGCATGTTTGTGTTGTTTCTTTGTCATGCGCTGCGTGTATATTTAACTCTTCTGCTTCCAGTGTTTAGTGAACGGTGGAGAGCTCACACACACATCCTGACTCCTGCTGTCACTCATCCACACAAATAAATACAGCTCTTATTAACGCGGTCCTTCTTAAAGTACCGATAATACAACTCCATATCGTACCGTTTGTAATAGCAGGGTATCGCAATACTTCTCTAGTACCGGTATATCGTGCAACACTAACACACACACACACACACACAGTGAGCGTCACATGCCAGCGGATCACATGACCTCAGCCGGACCTTTGCTGGACGTGTAGAGCAGCGCGGCTTGGAAGGAAACCATCTGCAGGTCCAGCAGGTTCTCCTCGATGGACATCTGCACAGCGAAGCCCGCGTCAGGGTTGACGTTGGCCAGAGACAGCAGATCCGTGGAGCGCACGAAGAAGTTCCCGTGGAACGTGTGTATGGACAGACCTGGAGGAGACAGCGAGCGTTAGTGATGGACAGAGCGCAGGCTGAGGTGAGGGGTACGGACTGCGGTGACCTTTGGTGCAGCGTATCCTCATGACCGCCTCGAAGCCGATCTTGCGCATCAGGTACCTCTTCAGATCCTTCTGGAAGCGCTCCGTCTGAGCCGGGCTGTGCTGCTTGTGGTACGACGGGTAGTAGTACACACTTCCTGCCGAGTACCTGGATATGCAACCTTCAGGAAGAGACACAGATGAAGATTAGCAGTCAAACTCTCCTGTGCACATTAGATCAGGAGTATCTGCTGATGTTTGGCTCAGTTGAGCTGTTTTGAATATGAATCAAATATGACACTCAGAAAAACATTAAACATGACAAGTGAAAAAATACCCAATCTTTCAGAACGAGGCTTCTGGAACACACTCAAGTCCTCTCTTCTACAGTGAGAGAGGTGGCGTCACACTCACGGAAAGGCTCGTTACAGCCAATGAGGAGCCCAGAAACCTCCTGACCGGCGACTCACGTTGGGAACGCTGCTCGTGCAGGGATGTATCAGGAAGCCTGACTAGCTGTCTAACAACAACCTGTTTAAGTGTTACTGTTAAGTGTTCAAAATGAGTCTTTCCTACCTCTAATATCAAGGCCTAATGTCAAATTTAACGCATCCTCTGTGGTGACGGAGAAACCATGAGATGAAATGGGCTGATGGCACAATACGGCTGTGTGAATTGGCCTATACGCCAAGTTCAAGGGTCAATAATAAAGACTGGTATTGTAAAAAAGTGTTCAAAATCTGTAGTTCCTTAGGGTAGTAGCTCTAATATCAAGGCCTAATGTCAAATTTAACGCATCCTCTGTGGTGACGGAGAAACCATGAGATGAAATGGGCTGAAGGCACAATACTGCTGTGTGAATTGGCCTATTCCCCAAGTTCAAGGGTCAATAATAAAGACTGGTATTGTAAAAAAGTGTTCAAAATCTGTCTTTCCTTAGGGTAGTAGCTCTAATATCAAGGCCTAATGTCAAATTTAACGCATCCTCTGTGGTGACGGAGAAACCATGAGATGAAATGGGCTGAAGGCACAATACGGCTGTGTGAATTGGCCTATACGCCAAGTTCAAGGGTCAATAATAAAGACTGGTATTGTAAAAAAGTGTTCAAAATCTGTCTTTCCTTAGGGTAGTAGCTCTAATATCAAGGCCTAATGTCAAATTTAACGCATCCTCTGTGGTGACGGAGAAACCATGAGATGAAATGGGCTGAAGGCACAATACTGCTGTGTGAATTGGCCTATTCCCCAAGTTCAAGGGTCAATAATAAAGACTGGTATTGTAAAAAAGTGTTCAAAATCTGTCTTTCCTTAGGGTAGTAGCTCTAATATCAAGGCCTAATGTCAAATTTAACGCATCCTCTGTGGTGACGGAGAAACCATGAGATGAAATGGGCTGATGGCACAATACTGCTGTGTGAATTGGCCTATACGCCAAGTTCAAGGGTCAATAATAAAGACTGGTATTGTAAAAAAGTGTTAAAAATCTGTCTTTCCTTAGGGTAGTAGCTCTAATATCAAGGCCTAATGTCAAATTTAACGCATCCTCTGTGGTGACGGAGAAACCATGAGATGAAATGGGCTGAAGGCACAATACGGCTGTGCGAATTGGCCTATACGCCAAGTTCAAGGGTCAATAATAAAGACTGGTACTGTCAAAAAGTGTTCAAAATGTGGCTTTGGTTTGGCCAATATGTCATATTTCAAGGCCTTATGTCTGCTTTAACACACACACTCTTTGACAGCCAGGAAACTACACCATGAAACGGGCTGATGGAGCAATAGGTGGCTCAGTGAGCCAAGCCGCAGTCCTATATGCTAAGTTTAATGGTTTCTCAAATGCTAACGAAAGTCTGTAAACGTTTTATTTTTGCAGAGGCTCTGTAGTACGGTGCTAAGAATATCATGGGAAGAAACTCAAAATGCATTTGCCTAATGTGCACCCTAAAGAATCACCAAACAGCTGCCTTGAAAACACATTTCTTGAATGATACATTTATTTTCATTAATAGAATTGGGGAAAAAGTCTGGAAATGACTAATCAAATTCCACACTTCTCCAAACTGCGCAGGAACCCTTGTTATTAAATGGCGGCACACAAGTGTCCATATATCCCACACACGCGAGCCAGTGCACTCCCTCACCCAGTTAACGGTTAGTGACTGACCTAGAGAGGAAAGGTCACAGTACTGAGCGCTGAGCAGGAACAGATCCACCGCCACATGATGACCAGAACAGTCCAGAGCCAGCTTCTTATAGAAGTCCGTAGCGGGACTGAGATGCTGGACCTCCTGCAATGGAAAACCACCATCATCATTAAAGACCTCACGAGAGAGAGAGAGAGAGAGTCCAGAGAACCCAAGAGTCAAAGCAATGCCTCGATGGCAGGATGTGTCTGAGACCTTGGGCGCTGCTTTCTCTTCTCTGGGTTTGAGCGCGCCGATGCCCACGGTGGGCAGTTGTGTCTGGAAGACGGACATGCGCCCGCCGGTGGGCGACAGCAGCTTAAACGCGGCCTGCAGCGCCGACCCAGACCCGACTGAGTCTCCATCGTCTGCTGAACATCTGCGGCAGACTCGCCAGCAGATCCTGGACCAGCAACACACACACACACACACGTGTCACATGCTTGACTCCAGCGATCCACTGATGAAGCCACCGCCGAACACCCGCTCACCTCTCTACACTCGTTCAGGTTGACCAGCAGGCTGTCCGGAGTGGGTATGAACACATCTGAGGGGGGAAAAGACGAGTCAGTTCACTGTTGATCTGCTGCGAGTGGGGCTGAGGGGAGCGAGCAGGTTACCCTCGACGTCTGACACGATGAGCATCTGCGGCTGGGACAGTCCTTCCTGCAGGTTGTAGAAATGGATGGTGCTGTCAAACGTGATGAAGCCGATCTTCGTCCGCGTGTCTCCGGGAAGCCTTCGGGGTAAACACACACTGGTCAGTGAGCTCGACAGCAGCGGGCAGAGGATCAACGGCGCTCACTTACGAGTCCAGGTTGTCCAGCAGCGACTGACAGACCACATCCAGATAGCCCGTCTGCACCGCGCTGTGAGACACGTCCAGGACGAACAGGTACACAGCGGGCTGGGGCGGCCTGAGCTGAGGACAGAAGAGAGAGTGTGTGTGGAAACATGACCCTGGAGCACAACACCAGTCGTGTGTGTGAGTGTGTGTGTGTGTGTGTGAAACATGACCCTGGAGCACAACACCAGTCGTGTGTGTGTGTGTGTGTGTGTGTGTGTGGAAACATGACCCTGGAGCACAACACCAGTCGTGTGTGTGTGTGTGTGTGTGTGTGTGTGTGTGTGTGTGTGTGTGTGTGTGTGTGTGTGTGTGTGTGTGGAAACATGACCCTGGAGCACAACACCAGTCGTGTGTGTGTGTGTGTGTGTGTGTGTGTGTGTGTGGAAACATGACCCTGGAGCACAACACCAGTCGTGTGTGTGTGTTGCAATAGCCATCAAACCAGGTCATAATGATCCATTATTCAGCTTTCAGATCAAAAATAGACCCATACGATGGTTTTGTGGTGCAGGGTCAGACGTATAGATCAGTGTATTGTAATGAAATCATCAATATCATGTGGACCGTACCATGTATTCTGACGGGGCGATGAACTCGATGGTGGCGTTCTGGACCTCTGGTCTTTTGTGAGGCGCTCCGTACGACCTGCTGACCGGATTATACATGAACTCCTCTGGAACTGATGGAAAACACATACGTTCAGATCACTGTGAAGCGACTCGTGGCGCAGACGAGTGGACCGCTGCTCACCATCATTAACTCTGTGACACAGATTGCACTTCCACCTCCGGGCGTCTACGAAGGTCACGAACGGGTTGATGTAGGTCCGACACGAGCGACAGCGCACGATATTACTGGAGGTCACCACGGGCAGTTGCTGAAGAGAGAGGATGAAACCGTGTGTGATGGAAAGAGCTACACAAATAAAAGCGTTTGGATATTTGTATAGTTCCTGTTCATCATTACTGAATGTAAACCGAGCGTTGTGAACTTCTCCCCCTGTGGAGCGACATGAGGGGAAATGCATGAGTTTTAATGTCAGGGCTGCACCTTTAGATGTCCCGCGGGCGAGCGGATGAAGACTTACGGAGAGATCTTTGAAGGGGTGCAGCAGGAGGCCGAGGGGAAGCTTGGCCTTGTTGAGCAGAGCCTGCGTCTGAGGGATGCTGGTCAGCGTGCAGCGGAAGACCCTGAGGAAGAGACACACGCGGTGAGAGACGGCACAACACTCATACAGAGGAAGCAGGAGAGGACACTGACTCGGGGCAGCAGTTGAGCTTCTGCAGGTCCTGCGGCAGGCACGGCGTGGGTGGCGTCACCCCCCCCGGGGGCAGGAGGCTGCGCTCCTGCAGGAGGTTCACCACACGAAGGGCCTCGGGCGGCTGCGACTGCAGGCTCATGGCTGCCAGAGACGGACTCAGCTGAGCAGCGCCCACAGACGGCTGGACATGCTGGGGAACACAGAACACACACTTAGCTCGGCTTCAGACCTCACTGCAGCGATCACACGGTGCGAGCGCTACCTGCGGGTAGTGCTGTGGTGCCAGCGCGGGAGGACTGTGGTAGGCCGGCTGGAGAGAGGGGTACGAGGAGCCCATCGGCCGGGTCATCTGTGCAGGCGGAGCCGGATACAGCCCTGCTTCAGCAACACAAACACACTCATATATTAGCATCACAGGACAAATAACACTAATTCTGTCTAGGGGTGGGCGGAATGACCAAAATTGTATTTCACGGAATAAGTTTTTATTTCACGGTAGCGGTATATATCACGGAATAATAATTTTTCAGGTAAATCAACAAAAGGGACTTGCTTAATATATTAAATACCACTTTAAAAATAAAGAAGAGGCGTTCTCATCTTATTTAATTAAATTTTCTTTTATTTAGAGCATTAGTAGTGAATGAGTGAACTTTTAGATCAACCTCACCATAACAATGAATAGGCCACATGTGTGTAGTTTAAAGAGAACAGACTTTTTATTAATATCAGAACAGATTATTAATACTTTCTCGGAGCATTGAAAAAAATAAAACTTAAGTAACTTAAAACAAATTTTGCAGAAAGTAGAAAAATGTAAACATTTGGGGAAAATGTCAGAATCTAAACACGTTCTAAAAAACAACAACAACAACTGTAAACACTTCCTGAGCAAGAGAAATGTAAACTCTTTTTGAAAAAAAAAAAAAATCAAATAAATCCACATCACCAGTTTGTTAAGCTCATATATGGCTGTGTAGTTCGGCTTGTCCACAAATCAGTTGTTGTTGAGAAGTATAAAGCATCGCGAAGCTCCGCTTCAATTTTCCGTCGGCATTCTCCATACAATCGCGGCAACTCTACTTCACTAAAGTGCTTGCGGCTCGGCATTACATATATTGGATCAAGCGTTTTGATAAGATCACGAAATCCCTTCTTTTCCACTGTGTAAACTGGTGACATGTCTCTACAGATATGCATTGTAATGGCTTGCGTTATTTCTTTCCATCTGGGTGAGGTTTTGTCATATGGAGTGCCTCTGGTAAATGATTCGGCCAAACTAGTTTGAGATTGTTTTTTGCTTTTAGCACGAGAGGTTGACGGAACACCTGATGTGGAGCGCATCTGTTGGCTTTCATTGTATTATTTGACATGCTTCATCTTTAGATGATAAGACAAGTTACTCGTGCTACCGTGGCTAACGGTTACATTCACACAGTTTGCAAATCACATTTTTCTGCTCTTTGTCAGCCTTTGTAAACCCGAACCACGTCCATACCACTGATGTCGCGCCTCGTTTCACAACAAGTTCCTCCTCCTGCTGCTCGGGATTGGTTTGTGGGATTTCTTTATCAGCATGCTTATCTTTCTCCATGTTTTTCTTTCTGTACACGCTTATGTGCAGCTTCTCAATCGTTCTCACGTCCCGGCGCGCTACACGTGAGGCTACACGCCCACTAATTTAAACTTCACGGTATACACGGAATAGAAAAATCAGTGACGGTAGACATTTTATTCCGTGGTCACGGAATATACCGTCATACCGCCCAGCCCTAATTCTGTCATTAATTCCTCATGTCATCCCAAACCAGTCAGACCTTCGCTCATCTTCAGACACAAATGAAGAGCTCTCTGACCCCTCCATAGACTGCAATGTAATGCCCGTTTACCACAGGTCAGAACGCCGGCTCACCATTGGCCGACGCTGGTCACGTGAGCACCACGACACATGCGTGTGATGCTGATGCAGGAGCTGGCCAATGAGGAGCCGGCGTTCTGCTGTAGAACCCGGAAGTGCTGCACTGTGTTCACAACACCAACAGTGCGGAGAGAGATTGATGAATAAAGTCATCATGTGTGTGTGTGTTTGTGTGCACTAAAGTGTTCTCATCTCTTCATCACATTACGGCTGAACCGCTGGAGTCACATGGGCTATTATAACCATGCCTTTACTTCCTTTCTGACCCTTGAAAGTGAGCTTTGCTGTCTATGGAGGGGTCTGAGCTCTTCCTGCGTGTCTGAAGATGAGAAGGTCTGACGGATCATGAGGGTGAACTATCCCTTTAATAACGGATCACGAAGATCTGTAATCATTCATTAATAACGTGTTTGTGCTGTGACGCACCCGTCAGTGATGGTGCCATCTACAAAACTAGTGTTTGCCCCCCATAGTGAAGAACGCAGATTTTGGTGCCAATTAAATTCAAACGTGCTTTCGCGCTTTCGCAGGCGCTGAGCCAGAGACAGACACGCTCAGCGCTCGTCACATATCACAACTATTCAGTGTTTGAACCACATCATGTTTATCTTCGGTTTCATGTAAACGCTGTAAAGAGTACTAGCAGAAAACACACACTGATGTCTACGGAAGCGGCAAAAACAATCCCTTCAGACGGTTAAGATAACTCGACTACGTGTTTTATTCACACCAGATACACAGTAAACAGTGAAGTGTTGTCACGATACCAAAATTATGACTTCGATACGATACCAGACTAAAATACCTCGATACCGATACTAAATCGATACCACGGTCAAAATACCACCCAGTAAAAGTAATTGAATAATATGACAACAGAACTTATTAATCATAGTCTTATTTAATTTTTAACTAAAAACTCACGTGGCCAGCATGTTCCTTCCCTGGTTTTTGACCATTTCTTCTAATTGCATTTTTTTTATTTTATCTTTGTTTTTAAAAATAAGCTAAAAATGCAAATTACAAACAATATGACAAAAACAGTGCTTTATTTTTCAGCTTTAGGTCTATTTAACAGTATAGCAAGTCAAGAAAGAAATACAAAAAACTGCTTAGTCTTCACTCAATAAATTAACTATACACTGATTCTTAATGAATATATTAAAATGATTTATGGGATGGTTTTCTTTTGTTCATTGTTGTTTGATTAACATTAATCACACAGAATATGAGCTCGGCTTAACACCGATCCAATCACCTCAACTGCACACGCTCACTAAAGACACCCCCGACTGTGTTTACCTGAATACTCACAGGATGTGCACTTTTACATATTTCTGACCATTGAAATCCATAATCAGAAAGAACTGAATCGCGATCGCATGTTGTCTGAAAGGCGTGTGCTCGCGCTTCAGATCAGAGTCCCGCGCTGCACTATATTCTCTCATGCGCGCATGTTTGTGTTGCTTTCTTTGTCATGCGCTGTGTGTGTATATTTAACTCTTCTGCTTCCAGTGTTTAGTGAACGGTGGAGAGCTCACACACACATCCTGACTCCTGCTGTCACTCATCCACACAAATAAATACAGCTCTTATTAACGCGCGGTCCTTCTTAAAGTACCGGTAATACAACTCCATATCGCATCGCTTTGTAATAGCAGGGTATCGCAATACTTCTCTAGTACCGGTATATCGTGCAACACTAATACAGTGACTGTATAGTTTACTCTACTCTTCTCAGTTCAGCAGCGGTCACTCACTTTCATGTGTTTCGTGAGACAGATACATTAATGTGATGTAAATCCGACAGATCCGGTTCTCTGAGGCGCCGCCATCGCACAGTCTAGATCAACTAACACACATTCACTCACACATATTTCAACATCAGAATATCAGACAGTTCATGACATAGTTAGCAAGTTTGTGAATATTTTGAATAAAAAGAAAAACGAGATAACCCCGATCCAGCTGAGCGGTCATACAGCGCTGGTGCGTCTGCTGTGTGTCACGTGAGAAGCGTGATGCGTCTCCACGGAAACAATAAAGCCACGCGTTCTCAAATATTCATCCAGAGAATATGGTCATGCTTCTGCAGAATAAAGCTGAAGCTTGAACTGGTTTGGAGCAGAGCGAGAACACAGACGACTGCTGTTATTACTGTAACTGTTATTAAGAGTTACATTAGGCCTGTTGTAGTCGGGTTAGCTGGCTTTAGTTTTACTGTTAATTTCTTAAGTAAATTGTGTTTTTTTAATTATATATTTGTATATTTAAGTATACTTTAAACTTGTAATACATTTTGCAATTTAAATAATAAAATAAAAATAAAATAAAAAGCCATTCTTCAATCTCATCCTCTTTTTTTAAAGTATCGCTTTGGCACCGGTCTCAGAAAAAGCAAACGATACCCAACCCTACTCATGACTGATTCAAAATTTGCCTTGTTGTGTGCAGCAGAATTTTGATGCATCGAGAATCGAATTGAATCAAATCGTTACCTGGTGAATCGTAATCGAATCGAATTGTGAGGGCAGTGCCAATGCACACCCCTATCTGATTGTATACATTATTGTGAAGTTAAAGGTACAGTAGGTAAGAATTGGTTAAAAACTTATTTTTAATGTGTTTAAACTTTCTTGTTAAAATACATAATTAAAATGTAAGTACTCTGAAAAAGAAAGTATACAAATGGAGTGTCTGTAGACCTCTCACGCCTGTTTTAAAGACAGCTCATTATTTCCTTTCACTCCATCTTCTCCCTTCTGGGATCTTTCCAAAGCCACGCCCCAAACACATGAACGCGCTCCGCCGACCAATCAGCTGGAAGAGCATTATTACCTGAGAGTAGTGTTGTCACGATACCAAAATTATGACTTCGATACGATACCAGACTAAAATACCTCGATACCGATACTAAATCGATACCACAGAACTTATTATTCGTTGTTTTATATATTTTAAAACTAAAAACTCACTTGGCCAGCATGTTCCTGCCCTGGTTTTTGACCATTTCCTCCTCTTGTTGCAATGATTATTATATGCCAGTGTGAACATTACTGAGATGTTTCAACAATCACATTATCAATCATGTTAACATTCACTAACCTTTCACAACAGGTTGGGATCACCAAAATCTTTTTTCATGATACGAGTAATTTCATAATTTTTAAACAATATAGATTTTTTATTTGATCTTTGTTTTTAAAAATAAGCACACAAAAAAATGCAAATTACAAACAATATCACAAAAACTTTATTTTTCAGCTACAGGAGGGTTATATATATATATATATATATATATATATATATTAGGTTGGGACTTTAACGCTGCGTTAATTAAGATTAATTAATTGCGTGACTTTAACGCGTTAATTAAGATTAATTACGCAAAAATAGATAACAATTTTAACTTATTTTTGCACCGTGAACGCTTTTTAATGAATGAGTTTCGACGGACCGATTATACTGGAACACCAACTAGCGTTCTTGACGCCTGAACACAACAAACCACAGTGAACATGAACGAAGAAGCTGACGAGACTGCTTTGCGTGGATGGGAAATTTTCTTTTAAAAAACGAAAGGTTGGAAGCGTCGACAAGAGCATGGTTGTGTGGAAGCTATGCAACAAGGAATTTGCCTATCACCGCAGCACACCGAGCCTCAAATATCACCTCAACGCAAAACGCTGGACATAAATAAATAAACATAATTTTGTTGATTAAGCTTATGTATTCAGTCATTATTCAATGGTATACTAAAAGTCCATGTGAAAAAATTACTTCTCACTGTTCTTAGGTCAAATATTTATATGCAATTAAAATGCGATTAATTTCGATTAATTAATTACAAAGCCTCTAATTAATTAGATTAATTTTTTAATCGAGTCCCGCCCTAATATATATATATACTGCTATAAATTAACTATACACTGATTCTTAATAAATATATTAGTTGCTTAGATAAGCATGGGGTGGTTTTCTATTTTTCACTGTTGTTTGATTAAGAGAATATTAGATCCGGCTTAACACGGGTCCAATTACCTCAAGTGTACACGTTGACTAAAGACACCCCCGACTGTGTTTACCTGAATACTCACCAGGACGTACATTTACATACTTTTGACCATTAAAACCCAAACACAATAATCCGAGAGAACTGAATCGCGATCGCATGTTGTCTGAAAGGCGTGTGCTCGCGCTTCAGATCAGAGTCCCGCGCCGCGCTCTTATTTCTCTCATGCGCGCATGTTTGTGTTGCTTTCTTTGTCATGCGCTGTGTGTGTATATTTAACTCTTCTGCTTCCAGTGTTTAGTGAACGGTGGAGAGCTCACACACACATCCTGACTCCTGCTGTCACTCATCCACACAAATAAATACAGCTCTTATTAACGCGCGGTCCTTCTTAAAGTACCGGTACTAATACAACTCCATATCGTACCGTTTGTAATAGCAGGGTATCGCAATACTTCTCTAGTACCGGTATATCGTGCAACACTACCTGAGAGTGCATGTAGTGAGATCATGTCAGAATCACATGTCATAAAACATCTCACTTTATCAGTATGAATATAAACAAATAAGATGTCTTTTAGTACTCACTATCAAGCTAGAATACCGATACTGGTAAAGTTTAAAATATATTTTTGTTTGATTCGGTAATGAGCTAGTTATATTTATAAGGCAAAGCTAAAAATGGGTAGCATTGATACATGTTTTCCAATCACATCAGTTATACTGTGATGAAGATGAATTTCGTGTAAGATTCATAACACAGGTAGACGGTGTTTTGCATGTAAGAGTTTCCATGATGAAAGCATTGCTGACTCTGATGAGGACGAGACTCCGGAGACGAGAACCGTCGGCTCGAGCACAAGCCCGGGGTCGAGGGTGAAGCAGAAGAGCGCGGGAAACAGCCTCCGAGGAAGCAGAGGTGCGCGTGTGGGCGGATCCTGTAGCAAAAGGGGTGGTCGCCATGGCAGCGAGAGAGAGTGACAGTCGCACAAGCCAATCACATGATTCGTCCCGAACTAAAATAATGAGCGGTGTTTATTGCAGATTAAAAAGTCTAGAGTCACTCGATTTTTATACTCTCTTTTTCAGAGTACTTACAATTTAATTATGTATTGACATATAAAGAAAGTTTAACCAGATTTGGACAAAAGTGTTTTAGATCATTCTTACCTACCCTAGCTTTAAGGCTGAAAGACAAAATGGCAGTATCCAAATGTTGGTTGACAGCTTTTTGAATGTAATGCTCTCTTTTCCAAACCTAGCATGATAAATATAGTTAACTCAACAACAAAAGTTTGCGTATCAGCTCGATGACAAATCATGTCACATCACTTTAAACCGGTAAGCTAACTTGTCTGCGTTAGGTTGCCCCGTCTGTTTATTATCTATTGGATTTGGGCACTTTATTATTTTATTTTCCATTTGGAGCCTTTGTGGGATGCGCTGTGCAGCCACTGTTTGTATTAGTTTTGAGCCTATGCTTTATTTTTCAGTTATGCACTTTTGTTTCTGCTCTTGATCTGGCTTGTTAATAAATATTCCTTTTTTTATTAAAGTGGACATGCCTTTTGTGTTTAAGAGTAAACGCTTTAAATTAGAAGCTGAGCTCCTGTTCAAACTGCACAGAGCTGAAATTATAGAGTGTGTCAGATAATACATATAACAGAAACAATTGTTAATTATGTTGCATTTTCCTCATAAGTTCTTGTGACGACATCACTAGTTGACAAGTACTATATTTCGGAAATCCTAGGCTATGATATTGCACAGGAGCACGTGATGCAACGCTGTCAGACTCATTTCACTGCAAAATAATCTGATTTAATACACTGCAAATAGCCTTAGAGTTAA